>CM047816.1:61484488-62105348 GCA_026214975.1 Gentiana macrophylla | reverse complement strand
TTATTGATCGAGTCTTGTATATATTGTGGATGTGTGCCTATTATTAAAATATCATCGACATAGACGATCACAAAAAGATGAACCTGATTCGAATGTAATGTAAATAATGAAGTGTCCACCAGAGATGAAGAGAACCCCATCTGGAGTAAAGTCTATGACAAACGTAAATACCACGCCCTTGGTGCCTGCTTAAGACCGCAAGGAGCCTTTTGCAGCTTACATACGTAATCTGGGTGTGCGTGATCAATAAAACCCTGTGGTTGGTGTAAAACCCCGAAAATCCAAGAAGGTTATAATTGTAAAATGAGAAATATATTTATTTTTCTATTTTATATTATACCTAGTTGTTTTAATTAAAAAAGATTTTAATTAATTATAATTAATGGAATTAATTGAGGAGTATAAAAGGAAATAACTCCCTAATTAATCTGTATTAGACATTACGTTCAGTTTCTGAATGAGAAGAACACAATCTTCCAATCCGGGGCTGATCAATTGAGTTTTTGTGCAGACGATAGTAGAAGGTTTTGATCACTGCGAGGAGAGGATCATTTCTATACAAACGATTCGATAAACGGTAAGAATTCCTTTTAGCCCTAGTTTAGATCTCCTACGTTCTTGAGGTGTGATTCTGCGCTTTTGATAATTTTAGAGTTGTCTAATCGTAGCTCGTATTTGATTATGGTAGGTGAATCGTAGAAGGGTTTGGTGTTGAGGATTTCAAGCTTTTTACAATCCTTTGATTTCGTTTTTTCTCGCAAAAGATCAAAGGTAAGGGAGTGTTCTTAAACGGTGTGTGTGTCCGTTTTATGCTGAGAAAATTTCAGGTTTGGGGTTGGTATAAGGTTGGAAACGTTTGGAGTAAGTTACAGATTGAATCAGAGTCGAAAAGGGGATGATTTCAAGGTTCAACCGTCAATGTGCACACATGCTGTGTAATGTGCGCACATTGACATCCCAGAAACTTGGAATTTGGCTCTGCTCGACCAACGTGCGCACACTGAAGCGCGATGTGCGCACACTTTGGAGGCTGAATGTGAAATTAGAGTTCCAGGCAGGTTGATGTGCGAACATTGGAGGGGTAATGTGTGCATAGTAACTCAGTTTTCCCTTTTGATGATATTATCGAATGTTTGATTGGTTTGCATGCCTTTGAGGGCATTCCATGTTATTTTACAATGGCTAACATCGATTTCTGGTGGCCTTGGTATCAAATCGCACCACAACTTAGACCCTCTGCGGGGAGAAGGTGGGAGCACCGGAATGCTTTGTTTAGGCCTTGTGGGACATTGACTTAGTAGTCAATGATTCTTTTACAACGTTATAGGTAGTGTAACTAGATGTCTATGACTAGAAGTCCTGAGGAGCTTTATATGTGAATGAACCAGGTGGTTAGAACTTAACTCGTACATACATATGTGGTTGTCTAAAAGCTAAAACGTCAATATCATTGGTAAGGCACGTTTCTAAATCGAAGCATGGGAATCTTGCAACCTTTTTGAGTTATATGTCAAGGGACAACGTGTAACTTCCCACATGGAGACCTAAGTCCATGCCCTCTTGAGAGGTGATTAATATGTCTCGGTGCATTCTCACCATGCACAGTGTCTTTTGATATTGGTGTAACAAACTTATGTGCGTGAGGTTATACTATGTGATCTAGTAGAGGGTGAGAGTGATCTCAATGCAACCCTATGTGGTAGAGTTTGTAGAATTTAATTGTTATATGTGATATATATCTCTTTATATATTGTATGTAACCGTTTCTTCTACCCTTTACTAAGTACGTAAGTACTTACCCCGTCTCTTTCTTTTGTCCCCACCCGAGAAGGTGAATATCAGGACGACGATGAGTACGGGTACGATGACGGTAATGACGGAGCTGAGGTTTAAGCTCAAGAGGATGGACATTTATTCTTTTTATGCCTTTTCTTTTAAACAGTTTTGAGAGACGACATTTTAGTATATTTTCTATCTATTTGAGGATGTAATAATGTATACAATATTTATTCGTTGCTTTGTCGTTTCACTTCCCTAGACGTAGATTTTAGGACTTGTTGATCCTTTTGATTGTCATTTGACTTTCTATTCCGAGTAATCTTTAGGTTTTATTTATTCCACTTTTACTCTGATTGATTGTTACGGGGCCTATGTATATATTAATTTTGATTTATTAAAAGATAATATATGCATGCCGGGCGTTCTTGACGGATAAGTACTCGGTATCCGGAACGGGGCGTCACAGTTGGTATCAGAGAGAAAGTTCCTGTCTTACGTCTAAGATCGTAGTTTAAGATGAATTTTTATAAGTTTCTATAGCTGCTTAGCTGATACCTTTCTTCTTGGCAGATGACTAATAGAGCTACAAGGAGCACTAGTACTTCGTCCGAGGGACAAACAAGTCTGGGTATCACTGGTACAGGAGCTTTGCAGACAAGTCACGGTGTCATTGCTATAGAAGGACTGCAGCCGAGTCAGGGTGCTGTTGTTACGGGAGAGTTGGAGGTGAGTCAGGGTTTGGAATAGGTAAGTGTAGAACCGTGGGTAGACAGTGATGATGAAGACTTACCGGGATACGCTTCGGGGGAGAATACCCTTTTGGTTCATGCTACTACTTCAGGAGGTACAGTCACGTTGCCTTCATCAGTAGTTGCTACTACCACTATCACTGTAGGTGAGATTACCTTTCCCCTATCACCGCCACCTCCCACATCCCTAAACGCACCCACTATCATGTCCACACACCCGTCATCCCACTAGCCGCACCCTACATTTTATCCACCCCTAAGCTACACCCCATAACTGTCTGTTGTCCCATCCTTCTATCAGATGTACCCTCAACCACCACAACAATATCCACAATACTACCCACAAACATCCCAGTACTATCCACAACAACCTCAATACTATCCACCACCACCACCATATGGCTACCCTACACAAGCTACATATCCTCCACAGACTTCTTATCCCCAATTATCTATGCCACACACAGTACCAGGGCCATTCGCACCACAACATCAGCCAGGAGCTCACTTACAAATAACTCAGGCCACGTCACTGGCACCACCTCTAGTGTTTCAGCCATATCCTACACCTGGAGGGCTTAAGCTACAACCTACACCCCAAGCCCCTACCCTTTCTGCTGATGAGGAGCGTGAGGAAGTTAGACGTTAAGAAAGCAGGTATAACACACTTTGATGGGAGGACCGTTACCACCATGGCAGATGGATGGTTAAGGACAGTGGAGAGGAATTCAGCCAGATGAGAATATCCAGAGATAAGTGGGCCAATTTGGCAAGTTCGCTGTTGACATGGGCAGCCCAAGAGTGGGCAGATATGATAGAAAACAAATCACGCGGGGCAAGATCAACAATTAGGATGAGTTCAAGGCCGAGTTCATGGATGAGTTTTTCCCGACAGCACAGAGGTCGGAAAAGGAAAGAGATTTCTATAAACTTCGTTAGGAAGGTATAACCATCATGAAATACCAAGAGCGTTTTCACGAGTTGGGAAAGCACGTGCCTGCAACTATGGCCACTGAAGAAGATAGAGTATCACTGTTCGCACAGGGGTTGTCCAAGGACATCATGGATCGGTTAGTGGGTAAAAATCCGAAGACTATGAAGAAGCTGCTGAACACATGTCTTGAGATTGGGGAGCATAACGCAAAGTCTTCAGAGAAAGTGGTAAAGAGGCCTTTCATCACCAGTCAGGGACAAAGACAAGGACCGTCCCAGAGACCAAGGAGAGCCGTACCAGTTCCGGGCAGGGCACCGCCGGCCAAGTGCCCCAAGTGTAACAGGTTACATACATGAGAGTGTTTTCGATTGATGCAACTGTTTATGATACTGAGGACGGAGTCGTGACAGGTACTTTAAGTGTTTTTGGTTGAGTTCTTTTACTTGTTTGTGATATCCCCTTGTTGTTTTTCATACTTGTTTACATACTTTCTAGGTTCTATACTAGTAGGAGGTTTACATCTATCCGCTTTATTTGACACCGGCGCTTCAAACACGTTTGTGTCAGTAAAAGTAGCCGAGCAACTTAGGATGCTTTTTGGAAAGTTAAGAAATCCTTTTTCGATAATGACACCATTAGGAGAAACTTCTCAAGTTTATAGGATGATTCCTCGTTGTAAGATCCAGGTCGGTAAAAACAAATGTGAGTCAGACTTGGTAGTTCTGGACTTTTCAGGATTTGATGTAATCTTGGGTATAGACTGGTTGTCAGAGAACCACGTGCACTTAGATTGCAAGGACAAGAAAGTGACCTTTAGGGAACCAGGGAAGACCCATATCACATATCTAAGAAATATTAAGTATTCAAAGGTGCGACGTTATCCCATCATTTCGGCCCTTAAAGCGGCTAAGGCCGTGCAAGAAGGATGTGATGCGTTGTTGTTCTTTGCGATGGACACGGCTAAGAAGAGCCCAGAACTTAGCGATATTCCAATAGTAAGTGAATATCCAGATGTGTTTCCCGAAGAGTTACCCAGAGATATTCCAGACAGAGTGATTGATTTCACTATAGACTTAGTTCCTGGAGCAAAACCAGTAGCTAAGGCACCGTACATGATGGCTCCAGCCAAGTAAGTAGAGTTGAAGGAGCAGTTGTCCGACATGTTAGAGAAGAAGATAATCAGGCCTAGTACATCACCTTAGTGAGCTCCAGTTTTGTTCATGAAGAAGAAGGACGGTAGTATGAGGATGTGTAACGACTACAGAGAGTTGAATAAGTTGACCATCAAGAATAAGTATCAACTTCTGAGGATAGACGACCTGTTTAATCAACTTCAGGGGAAGAAGGTCTTTTCTAAGAAAGACTTGAGGTTAGGCTATCATCAGTTAAAAGTTAATGAAAAGGATATCCCAAAGACGGAATTCAACAATAGGTATATGCATTACGAGTTCATAGTCATGCCATTCGGTCTTATGAATTCACCCTCAGCTTTTATGGACCTTATGCAAAGGATCTTCATGTCATATTGTTGGACATATTTTGAGTTTTAGTGATGAGTGCCAGACTAGCTGTTATAGAGCAAAGGCAAAAAGATGTCTAGATTAAATGTATAGGCTTATTAGAGTTTGATCTTTGTATAGGTTTGATCAAACAAGCATTGTAAAAGGTCAGCTGATTTCATTAGCAGACCTGTCTAGGTCAGTAAGGTACCTGAGTCAATAGACTAGTTTAGGAACCTACTGAAGACTGAAGGCTTAGGGCTCAAACTCAGTTATTGAAGACTAAGGGATCAAACTTAGTATTTAAAGTCAAGGATATGGAATCAGAATTTAGGGAAGTCTGTGATGACCTAAACTGATTTCATATACCTTGTGTAAGTTAAGTAGTGATTGGAACTTATTTATGTTCAAAATGGTGTACTTTAACTTCATAACAAATAGTTAATTGGAAAGAAGTCAGCTGCAGTGTTTTATAAACACAACAAACTTGGAACAGCTGACTGACAAGCATTTCAGCAGACCTACAAACACTGGAACCTGCTGAATATATATTTCGATTTAATCAAAGGCTACATTCGAAGATTACAAGGATAAGTACATATAACAAGTCTTGATTTTGTCAACAAATCAATGGCTAAGATTAAAGGGACGTTGGAAAGATTCAGAGCTTTATCCAATGGATACAAGTCAAAGGGTGGACAGACTGGAAAACTGTCAAAAAACAACTGTCTGTGTCAATCCCATGATCAGTCAGAAAAAGCAAGTCAAGATGGAGACAAGACTGAAACGGCTATGTTTGAAATTCAAGCACAAGTCACAGGATTCCCACCTATAAATAGAGGACTTCTGATTCAGATACAAGTGATGAAAATTGATGAAAAACAATAATCAATCCTAAGCTATCAAGTTTATTATCAAGAAATTCACCCTGCTAACATTACTAAGCTTAAAGCTATTGATCCAATATATTCTTCAAGTGTAACATGCTTTCAAGTTACATAAAGTATACACACTTGGAGACATCAAGCTGCTGATCATTTCATCCTGATCAAGCTGTTGAAAGCTGAATCATTTACTTGATTCAAACTTTCTTTTACAAGAAACCAGCTAAAGACAGTGAAGCATCTTTTGGGTGTCAAGGACTGTTGTTTGTGATGGAGCTGGTGAAGAGGCAATCCTACCCTTCAAGGACTAGTGGAATACTTTGGAGCAGCAATCCTACCTGTTTCAAGTGTTCAGTTTGTGAAGTCATTGTTATTGGTGAAGGATAGAAACCTTAGGGATTTTTGTAACTGCAACCTCAAAGATCTCTAGTGAATTACCTCCAACATCACAGGATAAGAGTGGACTGACAGGATTACACCACCTGGAACCACTATAAAAATTGCCTACTTACGTTATGTATTTACTTTCTGCATTTAGTATATTAAGCACATCAACCTACTGAAACTAGCAACTGAATCACACACTTACAGTACTGAGTATCTAATACTTGGTATCATATTTTACAATAAGTAATAAGGCTTAACTTGAATATATTCCGCTGCAACAAATTCAAAAAATCAACAATCAATGAGACTAATGAGTCGTCGCAGACTCTCGAGCGATCGGAAAGCTCTCGAACTTGTTGAGTTTGTTAACTCCAAAAGTTTTAAGTGTTAAGTTTATTCACCCCCCCTCTAAACTTAACCAAAGCCTTTTCAAGGACCAACAATTGGTATCGGAGCAAAGGTTTACGCTCAAGTAATCCTACTTGTTGTGCTTGTGAAAATACTTTGAAAACTTTTTCAAGTTTCTGATTTTCAAAGCTTTGCATCATGGATAAAAACCAGTATGCTAGAACAATGTTGATGTGTTCTTTAGATCGTTTTGATGAGTATAAACGTCGTATGCAGGCTTTTCTAGATGCAACACATGATGAGATGATGGATGTGCTGACTGATGGACCACTGGATATTACTAAGTCAGTAACAGTGGGAAATGAAACTCGGTATATTCCAAAACCCAAAAGAGATTGGAATGCTGAAGATAGAAAAAGAGCAAACCTCAACAATATTGCTATTGATATCATATACAGAACCTTGGATAGCAATATGTACATGAAAGTGAAGGATTGCAAGACTACAAAAGAACTTTGGGATAAGTTACAATTAATCTGTGAAGGTACTGATGCTATCAAGAAATACAAGATCAGTGTAGCCAAAAAGAAGTTCTAAGATTTCAAAATGAAACCAAATGAACTATTGAACAAATGGGGTCAAGATTAAATGCTATCATGGATGTACTCACCCTACTGAGTGTAAACTACTCAAAAGAAGAAATCAATTCAAAAATCCTAGAAGCCCTACCTTCAAAAGAAGTTTGGGAGATGAAGGTGACTGCCATAGAAGAAATGAGAAGTCTACATGAAGAGGACACCTTCAAATTATTTTCAGATCTCCAGGCTTATGAATTCAGTAAGAAACTTACACCAGAGACTGAAAAGGAAGAACCAAAGACTACTGCATTGGCTGCTACACATCAAGAAGAATCATCAGGAGCTCAAGATGATCTACTGGATGAGATGCAAGAGCAAATTGCCCTACTGAGCAAGAAGATTAGAATTATGAAACAGGAAGGGATTCTCCAAGGAATTTCACAAAGAAATCTATTGAAAAGAAGAAGGAGGAATCCAAGAAAGACAATGATTACTTGTGCTTTCAATGCAAGAAACTAGGACACTTCAAACCTGACTGTCCTGAACTAAAACAGAAGAAGGAACCTGATTATCTTTGCTTCAACTGCAAGAAGCCTTTACATTTCGACTGATTGTCCGGACTCTTTGAAGAGCAAAAGTCGAAGAAAGAAGATCTAGCAAGAAAGCTATGGTTGTTTGAAGATGAATCGAGATATATGAAGTTGAATCGAGAAAGGAAATGAATCTGATGATACTGCACTTGTTGCTGATATGGATGATTATGCATTAATGGCAAATATGGATGAAACAGAGGAGGTATACAATTCTGTATCTATAAAAACTCCTGCTGAAAGTGATTATGAATCAACTTGTGGTTCAAATACTAAAATTCTGACAATGAAGAAACTTTGGATGCCATCCTTAATCAACTGAGGATAATACAATCAGGTTATGAGATTGTGAAGGCTGAAAAAGAAGCTTTTCAAACAGAAGTTGGAAGGTTAAAGGCTGAATTAAGAATTCTCAAGGGAAAGGAAAATGAGATTGGACAGAATCAACATAAGTCTGCTGTACATTCAGTAGCTGCTGAATCTGCTGAACAATCTTGTTCCTCCACTGCATTAAAATCTAGAAAGCCTTATGGTGATAGAACATGCCTTGGATTTGGAACTCAACAATCTAATAAGAGTGGATCCAGTAAGGTTACTGAACCTAGTACCAGAATTGGTCCTAAGTTTGTGCCTGCACAAGATCCAACTCCCAATAAGGTTGCTGAGGCAGTGAAGCCTACTGAGAAGACTTTAAGGAAGCAAAATCAGAAGTCAAAAAGGTCAACAATACTTAACAAAACGGGTAAATCCAAAGGTAGGACTGCTGGAACTTCTAGACCTGCTGATAGCAGACCTGCTGCCAAGTCTGTTGGACCACAAAAGGGCAAAAATCAGAAATATTCCAAGGATAAGAATCCTAAACCTAAAAATGTCAATCATTCTAGGGATACTTATCTCAGGTGGAAAGGTAGATTGTTCCCTGTTGATGAAGATTGGAATATTCGTGCCCCTACTGCTAGAAACAACAGATATAACCATAATGCTAGGGTAAAACCTCAGCAATGGACTCAGTAGAGGACTTATACAAGACCTCAGCATGGACCTCAGCAGACTCCATATTACAGAGCTGCTCCTAACAGACAGCAAACCTATGGTTATGCTAGTGCTTCTAATAATAAAAATCACTCCAAACAGCATTACATACCAAAAGGCAGAAAGCATATGTGAATTCTACACAACCAAATGTTTAGACCTTATGGATGTGTAGAATACATGTATGAACAAAAGTATAACACTTTACAAAGAAGACCTTATGGAAATTTGCCAAGGGTCATGCTTACCACTGACCACTATGGACCCAAACAGTTTTGGGTACCTAAAATACATTAACCATGTTTTGTAGGGTGTCTGGTAATTTGACAGTGGATGTTCAAGACATATGACAAAGAATAAGCACTGTTGACAAACTATGTGGCAAAGGATGGTCCAAGAGTGAATTTTGGCAACAAGAACACACCAGGATACACAAGAGGATATGGTACACTAGTGAGGAATGGATTAACTATCAGGAATGTTGCATTTGTGAAAGGACTGGACTACAACCTACTAAGCACTGGACAGTTTTGTGACATGGGTTACAAGGTCATTGTTGACAAAGGCACGTGTATTGTCATTAGTGAAAGAGGTGATCAAGTTGTGTTGGCTGGAAGAAGACAACAAAACATGTATGTTGTGGATTGGTCCACTGCTATTCCAGAGACATGCCTGATTGTGCATACAAAGTCAGAACTAAATTGGTTATGGCATAAGAAGTTGAATCATCTTAACTTTGATGATATCAATCAGTTGGTGAAAAAGAAGTTGGTGATTGGTTTGCCTGAGATGACATTCAAAAAGGATGCTATTTGTGATGCCAGTCAGCAAGGTAAACAAACAAAGTCAAGCTTCAAGTCAAAGACTAAGAAATCAACAAAAAGAGTTTTGGACCTGATGCACATGGATCTGTTTGGACCAGTAACATCAACAAGTATGACAGGGAAGAAGTACACTCTAGTAGTTGTGGATGATTATTCAAGATACACTTGGGTAGTATTCATGAACAAGAAAAGTGAAACACTTCAAAAGATGCCTGAACTTTTGAAGAGATTGCAAAATGAGAAAAGTTTGATAGTAGTGAAGATCAGATCAGACAAGGGTACTGAGTTTCTCAACAAAGTCATAAGAGAATATTGTGAATAGAATGGTGTGCTACATCAACTAGCTGCTGCTGGTACACCTCAGCAAAATGGGGTTGCTGAGAGAAGAAACAGAACTTTGAAAAAAGCAGGAAGGACTATGATTTGTGAAACATTATTACCTGAAAGATATTGTGCTGAAGCAATTAACACAACATTCTACACACAAAATAGGACCTCAGTGAACAAGAAGCTGCTGAAGACACTTATGAGATTTGGAATGGAAGGAAACCTAATATATCCTATTTCCATCCATTTGGAAGCAAATGTTTTATACTAAATCATAATGAGCAATTGAAGACATTCCAACCAAAATCAGATGAAGGAATCTTTCTGGGATATTCTTCAGTCAGCAAGGCATTCAGGGTACTGAATAAAAGGACATTGAAACATGAAGAATCAATACATGTTGTATTTGATGAACCAAAGTTTACTGGAATGGAAGATGAAGTGTCAGAACCTGCCGAGAATCCTCAAGTCACTGATCCTGAATGTATTAATGTTTTGGAAAGGATAAATGACTTAAAGATTTCTGACTTTGCCCCTGCTGAACACCTTGCTGGTAACACTACTGATGCAACAATTGAAGTAATTCAAGGATCTGCTGAACCCCCTACTGAAGCAACAGCAGACCCCATTGAAGATGATGTTCCTGAGAACCAATCTAACCAAAATCCACAATGGTTAAGAGATCACCCTGCTGAACAAGTTATTGGAAATATACAGCAAGGTGTAAGGACTATAAGACAATTGAAAGCAATGTTTACTTGTTTTCTATCTCAAATGGAACCTAAAGTTGTTGAAGAAGCAATATCAGATCCAGATTGGATAATTGCTATGCAATAAGAATTGAATGAATTTGAAAGAAATCAAGTTTGGAAACTAGTGGAAAGGCCTAATCATGCAAATATAATTGGAACCAAATGGGTATACAGAAACAAATTGGATGAATCTGGTATCATTGTAAGGAATAAGGCCAGACTAGTAGCAAAAGGCTATTCTCAAGCAGAAGGAATAGATTTTGATGAGACATATGCCCCAGTTGCAAGATTGGAAACAATAAGATTATTCTTGGCATATGCTGCTTTCAAAAACTTCAAACTATACCAGATGGATGTCAAGAGTGCATTTCTAAATGGCATTCTGGAAGAAGAGGTTTTTGTTCAGCAACCTCCTGGTTTTGAAGTTAAAGATCAAGAAGATAAAGTGTACAGACTCAATAAAACACTTTATGGTTTGAAACAAGCACCAAGAGCATGGTATGAGACCCTATCTCAATTCTTGGTGGACAATGGATTTACCAAAGGTACCATTGACAAGACTCTCTTCAGAATCAATGAAGGAGACAAAGACTGGCCTGTGCATGATGCAGATTTATGTTGATGACATAATTTTTGGTTCTGAAAATGAATTGCTATGTGAAAAGTTTGCTAATCTCATGAAAAGCAAGTTCCAAATGAGTATGATGGGAGAGATGAACTACTTTTTGGGATTACAAGTCAAACAAATGAAGATGGAATCTTCATTCATCAAACCAAATACACCAAGGAGTTACTGAAGAAGTTTGGCATGGAAAATAGCACTAAAGTGTCAACTCCTATGAGTACCAATATTAGATTGGATGAAGACAAAGAAGACAAAGATGTTGATCAGACTTTATACAGAAGGATGATAGACAGTCTGTTGTACCTCACTGCCAGCAGACCTGATATATCCTTTGCTGTAGGTGTTTGTGCAAGATTTCAATCCAAACCAAAGGAAAGTCATTTAGCTGCAGTTAAAAGGATTCTCAAATATCTAAAAGAGACTTTGAGAGTGGGGATATGTTATTCAAAAGATGGAAGCTTCAAAGTTATATCCTACTCAGATTCTGATTATGCTGGATGCAAGATTGATAGAAAAAACACCACAGGAACCTGTCAGTTGATGGGAAATAGACTGGTTTCCTGGTTCATTAAGAAACAAAATTCAATATCAACTTCCACTGCTGAGGCTGAATATATAGCTGCTGGAAGTTGCTGTGCACAAATACTTTGGTTAAGACAACAATTAAGGGATTATGGAATTGAAAAAAGAGAAATTCCAATAATGTGTGATAACACAAATGCAATTGCAATCACAAAAAATCCTGTTTTGCACTCAAGAACCAAGCATATTGATGTGAGACATCACTTTATAAGAGATCATGTTGAAATGAAAGATGTTGTGGTTCTTTACATCCCTACTGAAGATCAACTTGCTGATATATTTACTAAGCCATTGGATAGTGAAAGATTTGTTAAGTTAAGGACTGAACTTGGAATTATAAAAGTTGACTGATTTACTTTAAAGATCAAAAGTGTACTGGAATTCACCAAGAGGATTAGTCTTTGCTATGTTGGGTGAGCTCACTTAGCAGACTAGTCATTGGTATCAACAATTCCATGTACTTATTTATGTTTGGACAATTGAGCAAATGAAGTTGCCAATGGGATTGGTCTTTTTCCTGTTGGGTGAGCTCACTTGACAGATCAGTCATTGGTATTAAACTTCATTTTGTATTATCAGTTGGACAAAACAAGTGTATTTGAAGATCAGCAGAGTAACTTTGTCAGCAGACTGCTGATGCATCTTTGTCAGCAGGCTGCTGATCCAAGCCTACTGAATATCAAGTCTGTTGAACTATACATTACAAGACAGTCAAACTTAAATGAAAGTCAACAGTAATTGGATATTATTCTTATCCTTTATAACCGCAGTTACAAATATCCAACGGTTACAACTTTTATGGAATCAATTAGTGGGACACATGGCATTATCATATTAACTCCAACTTTAATTGTGGTTAAATGCTACAGTACATGTACAGTACTTTATCTGACATTTACTACCCACTACTTTCTGCTATATATATAGACATATACAAAGAGATGTTACATACAACCTTCAGATCAATTTTCTCTGCAAATATACTGTGTGAACACAGATTTGAAAGCTTTCTTCTTCATCTTTTTCACCTCTAATGGTGGACAAGGATGATATTCACATTGGAACAAGCCAAAGTGTCAAAGGGTTCGTTGTTGATGCTAACAAAACTGAGTTGGCTATCAATATTGGTAGAAGAATCAGAAGATATGAAGGACTGGAAGATGTTCTTAATCTGAGACTGGAAAGCATATCTTACATGAATGTTGCAAATTTTTGGAGAAACATTGTGATAAGAGATAATAGAGAGGCATTTACTACCACAGTTAATGGCCAGGAGATTGAAATTTCCTCAAACCTACTGAGAGAAGTGTTTGGGTTTGGACCTAGAAATAATGCTCCTACAAATCCTAAACCAATAGGGCTGTCAAGAATAGATTTTGTTGATAAAATAAAGACCAACAAATCCATTAAGTCCTCACTGAGTATCAATGTGAAACATATCCAGATGGAATATAATCTGCTGAATAAGATTATAGCCAAGAATATTTTGGGATTCAGTGGAAGTCTTGACACATTTTCAGGACCCAAGATTGATTTGCTGATCATTATCTGCAAGAGTATGATGTTTGATTGGGCTGGATTCTTTGTCCAATACATGAAGAAAGTAATATCAGAGGACAGAGATGGGACAAGAATGTCCAAGACACTGCCTTTGGGCTTAATGATTCAGGCCCTGCTGACTCTTTTGAATGTTGCTGATGTTGCACTTGAAAAGATAAACAAGTCCAGATACAAAAAGGAGATCAGTTATATCATCCCTGAATTGGATGATGATGAAGAGTTGGACACTGAAGGGACAGAGAGTGACAATGATGGAGATGATGATGCTGGTGGTGAGCAGGTTGATCAAGTTGCTAAATCTGCTGCACCTAAGAAGGATGCTGAGAAGAGAAAGGTTGCTGACACTAGAAAGATTACTGAGATGCTTAAACCAAAGAAAACAAGATATCAAACAGTAGAGACTGCTGAGTCTACTGAGGGTCCAGTTGAAGTTGAAGTTACTGACCCTACTGATGTTGTAAAGAAGAAGTCTGCTAGTGAGATCTTGAAAGAGCAACAAAAGGAAGATAAAAGAAAAAGGAAAGCTGTTGAAATTGAAAGTGAACAATCTGCAAAGAGGATGAAAGAGATTTCCAAGAAGAAGAAGCATGGAAAGGGTAAAGTATTAAGGGTCTTGGAGGACCAAAGGGAAAAAGAAAAAGAGGCTGTTGAGCCTACTGTTGGTGTTGTTGTTGAGCAACACATTGAAGAACCACATCACCCTGCTGCTGAACCCATGACCCTGCTATGGATTCCATAACTCAGGAGGAACAACACACTGCTGCGGACCCTACTGATACTCATACAAGTTAGGGGGAACCTAGTGTATAATAGTTGGAGGTGGTAGATACAAATGTGCAACCTGAAGAACACACTGACCTGATTGTATCTGCTATAGATACATTGACTTACCTTGTTAATGCGTTTGGAGAACAACAGGCTGAGAAATCTACACCAACAATGCCAACTATGCCCTTTGAAAGAAAAGAGAAGAAATCCAAGATAGAAAAGGTTGATCCCAACTTCAAGGTAATACAGAAATACTTTCAATGGAAGTTTGGATTCTACAAGAGACAAAAGCCAGCTGCTGAACCCATGAGTGGATTTGAAGAATGGGCATTTGATCAGTTGGTTATGGAAATCCTACTGGAATTGGTGGATACAACGTTGCTGCAGACAAGGTTAATGGATCTACTGGATGAAGGGAAGAAGAGTGCTAAGTTTATGTTCAAAGATCCCAAGTACACACCTGATAGTGATGATTCTTCATCATCTGATTCTGATGATGATCATCCTATGTTTTCTGGGGAGTCCAGTGGAGTGGCCAAAGGAACATCTACTAAAGCAATTGGTCAAGGATCAACTAAGGAAACAACAGATCAGTCTGTTGATTCTGGTAAGTCTGCTGAAGGACAACAGACTGGTAATGTGGATGAAGACATGGAGGACTTGACCATAGATGATTTGGAAGCTCTAATCAATGATGGAATAAATTTTGGAGATAATAGGCTGGTCAGTATGTCTGATTCATTCTTAGTTGTGGAAACTGATATGAATCTTGATGATCATCAGACTGAAAATTTGGATTAGGAGATGGTAATAGCACATAGTGAGCCTGATATCAGTTTTGAGGATTTAGCTCAATATCAGGAGTGGATTGATACTCAGGACACTTTATCTAAAACTGCTGATACTCTACAGAAGATTGCTGATGCTAGAGGATTTCTAGAAGAAAATATGGCAATATTTCCTGAAATTCTTGTACATAGAGTCTTGATCACTGAGGAACAAACATTGATAGGCCAGAGATTCGATTTGGTGATGGGGTTGGAAGGATCACCCACATATTTTGAGGAGATTCAGGTTGCTAAGGAACAAACAGCACATGAACAAAGGTTGGAACTGGAGGTACAGGTTGTTGAGGATCAGACAGCACCTGGACAAAGGTTGGAACTTACAATGGGTTTGGAGGAAACCCCTGTACAAGTTGAAGAAATTGTTATAGCACAGGTTGTTAAAACACCTGTGAATACAGTGCAGGCTACTGAAGTACAATCTACTGAAGTGAAGACTGCTAAAGGAAAGAATAGTCAGCAGGCTGCTGTTAATGAGGATGAACAGCTGCTGGACTATGATTTCAGTGATGAGGAATTCCAGAAGCATGAGGAAGAACAAGTTTCTAATGAACCTCAACAGGCACATGTACCACTTTTTGAGGAGGAACATGCTGTGGAACCTCAACCTGCACAAGATCGAATTTTGGAGGAAATATTTGGTGATGTGATTGAAGAGGGTCCTGAACCTGCTGGATGGGACATGACAAGAGGTATGGTTGTCAGCAGACAGAGGGCACAGTACAATGTTGAAGAGCCTGCTAATGATGCTGCGGGACACATGGCTGGAGGTGTGGCTAGTGCAGTACCAACACATGTTTTGAATGAGTTGAGAGCAGTCAGAGATGACATCACATAGTTAAGAACTCAACTAAATAGACAAGAACAAAGATTTGAAGATTTAATGAATCTTGTGGAGAATAGGGGAAGGACTACTGAAACAGCTGCATCTAACATCACATCTACTCAATATGCACTTGCTGATCTTACCCTAGATGTGAGAGGGATAAAACAGAGCAATACACACAGAGATAAATTTCTAAAAGAACAGTTTGCCTCATTGCATGAAAAGCTTGACAAGCTTGCTGAGGCTCCCAAGCCTACTGTGGCTAACCCTGCTGAAACACCTCAACCTGCTGCATTGGATCCTAAGGTTACTGAAAGGATCAATCTGCTGGAGCAAACAATGGAAGGAAGAATCACTGTAGTTGACACTAGAACAGTAATTATGGAGGGTCAACTTGCAAATTTGGTGCTCACACATGAGAGTGTTCATGGTCTACTATCCCGTTTTGTTGATGATGTCAATAAGGGGGAAGAGGGCCAAACAGCAGTAGCAAAAGAAGCTGCAAGGATCTTTGCAAAGAAGAAATGGGAGGATGATACTAATGCATTCAGGAACCTTGCACCTGGTAGGTTGCAGTTGACTGATGACCTCCTGAAGGAATTTAAGCAGCTTTACTATGGTAAGAAAAGACCTTACAACTGCATGGGATATTTTGAGGGTCTGGATCACTTTTTTGGGTATAAAGCTCTGGGAAACAAGAGTCAAAGCTATGAGAGCTTCTACTAGAGGTGGAAGAGGAGGCAGAGGTGGAAGATGTGCTAGATTGGAGACTGTGCAATCAGCAAGGAATTCATTGGATGAATTCAAACATTTCTATATGAGACAAGGCTTTAGTGTTCACACCATAAGATTAACTCTACCAGAAGCCTGGAAGTGGGGGAAAGATCGGAATCATTGAATTGACTTTTCTCTAATTGAAAATCAATGGATGCAGGATGTTGTTAAAGAAATCATGGATTATTATCAGAACAAAGAGCAAGACAGAGACTGAAGCTAGTTCAACATACTTACACTACAAATTTCTTACTGCTGATTCTAGTTTGTAATAATTTTGAACAAATATGATTATAATGAAGAATGACTGAATTTGTTCTGTTTTTGTTCTTATCTTTTTGCTTTGCTGTAAGGAGGGTATTGGCATCATCACCAAAAAGGGGGAAATTGTTGGACATATTTTGAGTTTTAGTGATCAGTGCCAGACTAGCTGTTATAGACCAAGGCAAAAAGATGTCTAGAGTAAATGTATAGGCTTATTAGAGTTTGATCTTTGTATAGGTTTGATCAAACAAGCATTGTAAAAGTTCAGCTGACTTTCATCAGCAGACCTGTCTAGGTCAGTAAGGTACCTGAGTCAGTAGACTAGTTTAGGAACCTGCTGAAGACTGCAGGCTGAGGGCTCAAACTCAATTATTGAAGGCTAAGGGATCAAACTTAGTATTTAAAGTCAAGGATATGGAATCAGAATTTAGGGAAGTCTGTGATGACCTAAACTGATTTCATATACCTTGTGTACAAGGCCTAAGTTCCATAAGTTAAGTGGTGATTGGAACTTAGTTATGTTCAAAATGGTGTACTCTAACTTCATAACAAATAGTTAGATGAAAAGAAGTCAGCTGCAGTGTTTTATAAACACAACAAACTTGGAACAGCTGACTGACAAGCATTTCAGCAGACCTACATACACTGGAACCTGCTGAATATATATTTCGATTTAATCAAAGGTTACATTGGAAGATTACAAGGATAAGTACAGATAACAAGTCTTGATTTTGTCAACAAATCAATGGATAAGATTAAAGGGGCGTTGGAAAGATTCAGAGCTTTATCCAATGGATACAAGTCAAAGGGTGGACAGACTGGAAAACTGTCAAAAAGCAACCGTCTGTGTCGGTCCCATGAACAGTCAGAAAAAGCAAGTCAAGATGGAGACATGTCTGAAACGGCTATGTTTGAAATTCAAGCACAAGTCAAAGGATTCCCACCTATAAATATAGGACTTCTGATTCAGATACAAGTGATGAAAATTGATGAAAAACAATAATCAATCCTAAGCTATCAAGTTTATTATCAAGAAATTCACCCTGCTAACATTACTAAGCTTAAAGCTACTGATCCAATATATTCTTCAAGTGTAACATGCTTTCAAGTTACATAAAGTATACACACTTGGAGACATCAAGCTGCTGATCGTTTCATCCTGATCAAGCTGTTGAAAGCTGAATCATTTACTTGATTCAAACTTTCTTTTACAAGAAACCAGCTAAAGACAGTGAAGCATCTTTTGGGTGTCAAGGACTGTTGTTTATGATGGAGCTGGTGAAGAGGCAATCCTACCCTTCAAGGACTAGTGGAATACTTTGGAGCAGCAATCCTACCTGTTTCAAGTGTTCAGTTTGTGAAGCCATTGTTATTGGTGAAGGATAGAAACCTTAGGGATTTTTGTAACTGCAACCTCAAAGATCTCTAGTGAATTACCTCCAACATCACAGGATAAGAATGGACTGACAGGATTACACCACTTGGAACCAAAGCCTTTTCAAGAGACCAACACATATCTAGATAAGTTTTTTATAGTGTTCATTGATGACATTTTGATCTACTAAGGGATGAGTATGAGCACGAGGACCACTAAAGGATAGCCTTGCAGACGCTTTGATAAAACAGACTTTACGGTAAGCTCAGTAAATGCGAGTTTTGGTTGGACCAAGTGAACTTCTTAGGCCATGTCATTTCAGGAGAAGGAGTTAAGGTTGATCCAACAAAGATTGAGGTTGTGACTAAGTGGCCTAAGCCGTCTACAATTTCAGAAATACGGAGTTTCTTGGGACTGGCAGGATACTACAGGCGCTTTGTTAAGGATTTTTCAAGGATTGCTTCACCTCTCACACGGCTTACCCAAAAGAGTGTGAGATACGAGTGGAGTCAAGAATGTGAGGATGCTTTTCAGACGCTTAAGGAAAGGTTAACTACTGCACCAGTGTTGACCCTACCCAAGGTATTTGATAATTATGATGTGTATACGGATGCTTCAGGTCAAGGGCTTGGTTGTGTTCTGATGCAAAATGGAAAAGTTATTGCGTATGCTTCGAGACAATTAAGACCACATGAGAAGAACTACCCTACGCATGACTTAGAGCTAGCTGCAGTTGTGTATGCCTTGAAAACTTGGAGACACTATTTGAATGGAGTAAAAGCACGAGTTTTCACGGATCATCATAGCCTTAAGTATTTCTTCAAGCATCAACAACTGAACATGAGACAGAGGCGTTGGTTAGAATATGTTAAAGTCTATGATTTGGAAATACAGTATCATCCAGGAAAGGCAAATGTAGTAGCAGATGCCTTAAGCATGAGACCAGTTAGTGCGCTTCTTGAAGTGACAGAAGTTGTAGACCAGTTTGAAAGACTAAGTGTCCAAGATATGGGACCACAAGAACTAATGCAGTATGTTGCACCGTTGATTGCGAGGTCCGAGCTCATTGATGAGATCATGAAGAAGCAGGATGAGGATCCAATGATAAACGAGTGGCTAGGACAAAACCGGACATCGGGTATGAGTTAGATGCAGATGGTAACGTTTGGTTTCAGAATCGGCTTTGTGTTCCTAATGTCGGAAATCTGAAGAAGAGAGTGTTGAATGAATCCCACAAGGTAGCCTTTGTTGGAGATATCCCATGAAATGGTGGTAAAATGGTCAAATTTAACACTAATTACGGATAGGCTCCGATGTATGTCATCGAGAGTTAATGATATCATTAAATACTCCATACAGATTAGTTGATGATGGGCTTTTGAATCACTCGATTCGGTTATCGGGTGAATGAGAAATTAATGCCTAAAGTTGATAGAAAATATGTAGGAGATGGGTGTTGAAGGGAGGACCTCACCCTATTCCCCCACATTGGCAACTTGAGTGTTGGGAACTCAAGTGATAAGAGCTAGTGTGTCTCTTATGGATGTGCCCCAACGAGCAAGTCACTTTTGTGCAGGAGGGAGGACTTAGATTATTCCACAAGCGCGCACGCGCCGCCACCGTCCGTCCGGCTCGGCTCGAGCTCGAGCTCGGTTTGGTTCGGGTGTTACTATTACTTTTTTGGACAAATTTCATTATGAAATTAACCATAAAATTATTTTGGAATGTGATTGTGTTATTCGACCAATCAGAATTCATTGAGTCACTCGACCAATCAGAATTCAGACGACACATCATCCGACCAATCAGATGAGTGGATTAATTCGAAATTAACCTAATAATTTCGGCCAAGCTTCTTTCCTTGAAGGAGAATTCGGCCATTACTTTTCCAAGGGGAAAAGTTTGATGATGTGTTTCGGCCAATCAGATTCAAGCATTGGCTCCTCCTCTCCATTATATATATAAAGAACCCCATGGATGAAGGTTAATCATTCAATTTCTCTTGTCTTTTCCACCACAAAAAGTCTAGCATATAGATCTAGTTCTTGAGTTGAAGATAAGTTGGAGGACTCTGTAAGTTCGTCGGAGCTCGGACTTTTGAAGTGCCTCTAAATCCGAGACGTAAAGCCGTTTTATCTTGGGAGACAGTTGCTACTACCATGGGCACCATACCGGAGCAATTTGTCTTAAGGAAGAGTATCTACTCGCCTCGGTTTGTCGTTTATTTATGCATCGCATTTTATTTTCCTTTACTTTCAAATCAGATCTGTAATGTGATTGTTTAATTGTTAGATCTACATCGTCATAACTTTGTTTCATTAGATCTATCATAGAGTTGTGTTAATTTGTTAGATCTATACCCTAGTTTCTTTAATTTGTTAGATCTACATGATAAATAAATTTTTATTTCGAGTTAATTATTTTCTGCATTTAATTATCCGTAATTACATCCGTGAATTACGGATTTGTTCCGTAAACCACTCCACACACAATACACCTATCCTAACAAGCTTAAGACAAACTGATTGGTGTTGTTTGTCGTGTGTAAGATCAGATGTTGTGATGCATGCTGTGTATCCCACAGATTGTTTATTAATGTATACCATATTTGATAGGCAATTTATTCTGTTAGTTGTGAACAGAAACTTAAGCTTCACTCAATTGGTTATCCTTGAGAAACAGTGTTTCGTTGATATAATTTGATTGATGCCTAAATATCTGTTGTGATATCCCTATTAAATTTATGTCAAGGACATCCAATTTATATATGTGCCCAGTAGTTGGATTTTTGTGTTCCGCAATTTCCTTGGGGATAAATTGTTCATGTGCCGAAGAAGGTTTTATTTTATTTTATTACCTACTTTGACTGCTAGGCGAAGAATTAGGGTTCAATGATATAAACCTCTGTTTGGCTATGTGACTGTGGAAATAGGGATGTATGTGGATTTTTGTTGTCTGTTAATAATACTTGGAAAATAATCCAAGCTGCTGTTGCACCAATGAATGACAAGAAGGAAAAATATTATTACGTGATTTCTATTTTATTTTTGGAAAGTTGGACTGGTAGTAAGATTGGATATATGACGTGATGACTGGTCAACTATTTCTCTGTACGTGTAGTATAATTGAGTACTTATATGCTTGGAGACATCATATAGACTACCTCCGTCTCAAAATATAAGTTCTTTTAGCTTTTTAGTTTTGTCCTAAAATGTAAGTCCATTTACAAAACCAATAAAGCATTTATTACATCTTTGTTCTTATACCCTTCATTTATTATATACTCAACCACTTTTTACTACTTTGCATTAATACCAATGAAAGGTTATTTTAGTCTTTTTAATCAAAATTAATAACAAATAACAAATTTAACTAACTTTTCTTTATATGTGTGAAAAAGCCTAAAAGGACTTACATTTTGAGACGGAGGTAGTATTAATTTGCGTGGTCCAATTTTCATCGGCTCATCACTGCATTAGATGTGTGATATGTGACAATTCTATAAATGTGATAAAATTTTAAATTTTCGTTCTCTTTATGCGTATGTAGTAGATGAGTTGGGACCCTTAACATCCTTAGTAAAATTTATATACTATAATGAGCCTGACTGATCGAACTTGTATCATAAGGGGACATAAATTAAATTGGTTGATTTTACGTGATGAATACGTACCGGTTTCTTGCTATGGTATTGCTTTATAAAATATCTTGAAGCACTTGTTGGTCATGTCCAATTTTGCCAGGATGTTTAAAAGGAAAAAATAAATAGGAAAACAATGAGGACCTTTAAAGAATTAGTCGAGTTGTCAACGATGTTGTGTAGATGATATATTCCTTGCACGAGGAACCATGCCATATAGTTGAAGAATTGATCCAATAAGTTCAAGAAACCACAAAATTACTTGTTTGTTTTCCGTTGTGTACTTTATGTTGTGGTTTCTTGAAAACAAACAAGTAATTTTGTCGATCTTCTATTCGTTGAACGGAAATGGAAGGATACACCGAGGTGAATCCAAATGTGACTGTGTCTTTTGTGACATAAGTTTACGTGCATGTTGTAGCACTAGACGTAGCACCAGTTAATCTCATCACTTGGATGGAGAAGTTCGGTGGTGCAACAAACAATGCTTTGAATGATCAAACATGATTGATCAGTATGTTGACAGTGAAACTGTCTGTTGAGCACAAAAGTGATGCTCCGTAAAGAACCAGTGAGATTGGCTTTAAGACCTGGTTACATGCTTGAGTAATCTTGCTTGTGACACTATGACTAGGACTTTCAGATTTCAAATTCGTTCGTCCATTGATGAACGTGGTGTTGTTACCAAATTTGAATTTTGATCCTAATCACAAGTGTCTAGTATGTGTTGGAGCCATGTTGGCTAACTCACCGGTAGACCGGTAGAAATGAACACAGGACCTCTAGATTCGTGTAACGTAGAGATGATAAAAGTATTATGTTACTTTTACTGGGTATAGTGCCAAATATTATGATGTTGATATGCTGAAAAGCAAAGATAAGGCTCGTGATGCCTTGAGGGTTGTCAGAATGAATGTGAGAATTGTTAGGAAATCACTAGTTTAACGCAGCGGAATTTAAAATTTGATTTCCTTTTCTAGATCGTTCTTCGTTTAATGCAATAAACACGTTAAGTAGTTTGACGGTTATACCTTAGATGATCTATAAGATCGTCGCTTTGACCGCCAACGGAGAGTAGTTCAATCGCGCAAGCCGTCCACGCTGCGTCCGGCCTCTATCGCTAATCCACACGAACCCCTCGAATCCTCCTTGGATTGCTATCGGAAAAACTCCGGCTGCTAGACCGGACCTTTTCTTCCCTCACAAACTCACTATGGAAGGCTCTCTATTTTACACAAGAATTATGAACTCTTGCAATTGTGATGTACAAAAAAGCTTGACACCCACCTCCTATATATAGTGGTTGGGGCGCCCCATATGGTGTGGAGGAGAAGAAAACATTTTTCCAATAAAATAAGGAAAATCAATTAGATTGATTTATCTCTTTAATTATAATTTATTTTACCAATATCTTATATTGATTATAATTATCTTATTACCATAAATCTATTTTTAAAAATCAATTAATATCTTATATTAATATTATGGCAATCTCATTAATTAAAGTGCACAATCCAAGTGTATCTTATACACTTAAAAGTGGCGCCCCATATCCCAAAAGATTGACTTCCGGAATGTTCTTTAATTAACATAATTTATATATAATTAATATCTTGTATTTTATTTATTCATAATAAATAAATACCACCATATTAATTTACCACTATAACCTTTATAGTCTAGAGATAAACTTTCCTTATTTAGTTATCAACTATAACCGCATTTTAATCCGACTCGATGTTCATATGTGTGTGACCCGATAGGCTTCCGAATATGTTGTCCGTAGACACAAAGTGCAATTTACTAAAATGCCCTTCATGCCTAACGATCATGGGATAGCGTCTAGCAACACACCGTGACCCCCAATCATCGGAAGAGTCAAAAGCAATGACTACTACCTTTCATGTGAAGCAGTTACCGTGTAACTTACAATCCTATCGCTGTAACAATATCCATACGATCGTATCTCAAGTGTCAATACATTAACGATCGTATCTTATAATCTGGATATCATGCTTTCTCGGAATAACACATTTACTCCCACTTTGCAAAGATTCTCGAGAGCTAGACATTCCTTATAAGAAGGCCATTTTGGATATTCGATCCCAATCATAGGATACGCGATTCCCGGACGACCAATCATGTATACTCCGCATGCTTCAATATCATACCCAATCACTACCGCATGATCGCCCCGTGGTTAGGAGAAATCTCAATAGTGTCAAAGCATGACAATCCACACCGTGATGCCATGAAGACTCCGGTCAAAAGGATAATTACACAACCGCCACATAGTGTGACACTTAATGTAAGTGGGTCAGTCTAACGTATGCATTCTCTAATACACGCCCCACGTCATACCCAAGTGTCTCTACACTTCGATAGACGAGATCTATCCCTACCTTCTAAAAGATAGAAGACATCCAATACGTGCTAGTCTGATTATACTATCAATGTCCCATTTGAAAATACATAAGACTAGAGACATTTAAGTACCAACCTTGTTATAGTGATTAGAGATCTCATCAACCATAATCACTATCATGGTTTCTCTATCACAGATTGATACTAGGGACGTTACTATATATATACAACAAATAATATGAAGATAAACAATATATAATAACATAAGTGCCTTTATTAATCATAATAAAGTTATTACATGAACTAAATAGACTGTAAATGACCCGATCCGGTCGGATCCGGTCCAACCCGATTGGGTTTAGGACACCTTTCCAACAAGAATAAACATAGCAAACGGATGAGATGTATCCGTAGGGATTGTGATGGTGGATATGATGTATTGTTTCAGGAGTCTTGCTAAGGGCCCGGCATCATTCATCAAACAACTACATCATACACACCTCAGTTAAGTGGTGTTGCTGTGTGCAACAACCGAACTCGTTAAGAGTGGATGAATGCTATGATAAGTTCAAGTTTACATCAAAACTAGAGGGGGAATATGTCCTCTCAGCAGAATTCATTTTAAAAAAGATCCCTTCAAAGAAGAAGGGTGCTACCCCATATGAATTGTGGAAAGACCGTGGTCTATCCACAAATTCTTGGAAATATGGGGGGTGTTTGGCTATGGTAGAAGTACCTAAACCAAAGAAAGTGGAAATAGGACCGAAAATGATTGGTTGTATATTCATCGGATATACTCTCAAGAGTAGTGCCTATTGGTTTCTGGTGCATAGAACCGACATCTTGAAGTCATCACCGAGTCTATGAATGTTGTGTTCTTTGAAGATCTCTTTCCATAGAAGGAAACATATAAAACAAGCATAAGTGAGCGGACATATGAGTCTTAATTAGAGTGTGAACCTCAAGAACTTGAGGAGCCTCGTTGTAGTATAAGGGCTAGGACTTCCAATGAGCCCAGGACATATGCTGGGGAAATGTCAATTCCATAAGCTCCTTTCTAGAAAGAAGCTATATGTAGTGAAATAAAATCCATCATGTAAAACCACACTTGGAAGTTGGTTGGTTTTCCAACGGGAAATAAACCACTCGAGTGCAAGTGGATCTTCAAGAAGAAGTTAAAGGTTGATGGATTTATTGTAAGGCGTTGTTGGTAGCCTGAGGGTATCGACAGAAAGAAGGTCTTGACTTCTTACTCACCAGTTACGAGAATTACTTATATAAGGGTTCTCGTCGGTATAGCTGGAGACTATAACCTGGAAATCCATCAAATGGATGTTATGGTGAGTTGAAAGAAGAGATGTACTTGGAACAACCTGAGGGGTTCATAGTTCCAGGACAAGAGAGTAAGGTGTGTAGACTTGTTAACTCTATCTGTGGGCTCGAATATTAGCCAAAGAAATAGCACATCGAGTTTGACAATGTTATGTTGTCAAGTGGGTAGGACATATATATGTCTACATTAACAACACGCCTATGTGATAGTATGTCTATGACATGGTAATAATGGGAAGTACTCATGAGAGTATCATGAATACGAAAAGAATGTTGACAGAGGACTTCGATGTGAACGACCTAAGAGTTGCAGATGTGAGCACACCACTTGACCTAAGTATGCACTTAGTCAAGAATAGAGGTGAACCTGTGGATCAGTTGAGATAATCTCAAGTGATTGAAAGTTTGATGTACATAACCAACTGTACACGACCAGACTTGGCATGTGCAGTGAATAAACTGAGTAGGTTCACAAGTAATCCAGATCATAATCATTGGAAGGCCTTAAATAGATTGTTAAGGTACATGAAGTACACTATGAGTCTGGGATTACGATATACTAGATATCCAGCAGTATTAGAAGGATACTGTGGTGCCAACTGGATATCAGATACGAAAGATTCGAAGTCCACCAGTGGATATTTATTCACGATTGGTGGTGCTGCTGTGTCCTGAAAGTGTACAAGACAAACGTGCATAGCTTGCTCCACAATGGAAGCCGAGTTTATAGCCTTCCATAAGGCTGGAGAAGATGCTGAAAGGCTTAGGAATTTCCTTGAGGATATTCCTTGTTGGACTAAACTAGTGGCTGCTATCAACACACACTACGATAGCCAGTCGGCTATAAAGAAGGGCACAGAGTAGTGTGTACAATGGTAAGTCTCGACACATACGCCGTAGACACAATACCGTTAAATAATTTATCTTTAAAGGTTTGATTTCCTTCGATTATATACGATCGAAGGAGAATCTTGCGGATACGCTTACAAAAGGTTCAGCTAGAGATCAGATGTCAATCTTGACAACCGGAATAGGACTGAAGCCTATTACGCATGTTTCCTTGTAGTGGCAACCCAACCATTTTGACTGGAGATCCTAAGATCATGGTTCAAAAGGGACAACTAAGATATAAGGAACAGTCCAACACTTACCTATTCTGAGAGAATAAAAGTGCTATCTGCAGAGGGTGTGAGGTTAAGCAAAGCTTTTAATGATTCCTATAACTTGATATTCAAGTGGGGTAGGGCAGAATACCCTTGATAGGAGGTCACCTATGTAAGTGCGAAGTGGAGCCGCTTCTGTGAGAATTTTTAGGCTTGAATTCTCTAAAGCACTTTCTGAAACCAAGTGTTGTCCAGGGCCGAGATGGATACAACCATGAGAAACGAAAAGTGCTAGTGGAAATATTGTGTGAGTGCTATTGTCTTGGTTTACACTAAAGGCTGAACAATTCAAGACCTAGTTCACTGATTAGCCGAGTAAATCCGATAGTACTTCACTAAGGCAGGTTCAAGGCCAGAAGCTACCTCTCCTGATGCAATATTTTTTTCCGTCTGACTTCTCTTCAGAGTCTGCATTTGCATTTGCATTAATTTTCATTCATGTGGGGGATTGTTGGAGATATCCCATGAAATGGGGGTATGGTCAACTTTAGCGTTAATTACGGATAGGCTCCGATGTATGTCATCGACAGTTATTGATATCATTAAATACTCCATACAGAGTAGTTGATGATGGGCTTTTGAATCACTCGATTCGGATATCAGGTGAATGAGAAATTAATGCCTAAAGTTGGTAGAAAATATGTAGGAGATGGGTGTTGAAGGGAGGACCTCACCCCATTCTCCCACATTGGAAACTTGAGTGTTGGGAACTCAAGTGATAAGAGCTAGTGTGTCTCTTATGGATGTGCCCCAAGGGGCAAGGCACTTTTGTGAAGGAGTGCGGACTTAGATTATTGCACATGTGCGAGCGCGCCGCCGCTGTCCGTCCGTCCGGCTCGGCTCGAGCTCGGTTCGGTTTGGTTCGGGTGTTATTATTAATTTTTTGGACAAATTTTTCTTATGAAATTAACCATAAAATTATTTTGGAATGTGATTGTGTCATTCGACCAATCAGAATTCATTGAATCAATCGACCAATCAGAATTCAGACGACACATCATCCGACCAATCAGATGAGTGGATTAATTCGAAATTAAGCTAATAATTTCGGCCAAGCTTCTTTCCTTGAGGGAGAAGTCGGCCATTACGTTTCCAAGGGGAAAAGTTTGATGATGTGTTTTGGCCAATCAGATTCAAGCATTTGCTCCTCCTCTCCACTATATAAATAAATCCATGGATGAAGGTTAATCATTCAATTTTCTCTGGTCTTTTCCACCACAAAATGTCTAGCATATAGATCTAGTTCTTGAGTCGAAGAGAAGTTGGAGCACTTGTAAGTTAACCGGAGCTAGGAATTTTGAAGTGCCTCTAAATCCGAGACGTAAAGCCGTTGTATCTTGGGAGAAATTTGCTACTACCGTGGGAACCATACCAGAGCAATTTGTCTTAAGGAAATAGTATCTACTCGCCTCGGTTTGTCGTTTATTTATGCATCGCATTTTATTTTCCTTTACTTTCAAGTCAAATCTGTACTGTGATTGTTTAATTGTTACATCTACATCGTCATAACTTTTTTTCATTAGATCAATCATAATGTTGTGTTAATTTGTTGGATCTATACCATAGTTGCTTTAATTTTTTAGATCTACATGATAAATAAATTTTTATTTCGAGTTAATTATTTTCTGCATTTAATTATCCGTAATTACATCCGGAATTACGGATCTGTTCCGTAAATCACTCCACACACGATACACCTATCCTAACAGCCTTTGTAGTTCATCCAGGGGCAACTACGATGTATAGAGAGCTGAAGAACTACTACTCGTGGCTCTCTATGAAGGCATAAATAGCTGACTTTATATCAAGATGTGACACATGTCAGAGGGTAAAGGCAGAGCATAAGAGACTGGCGGGGTTACTCAGGCCTTTAGAGATACCTGAGTGGAAATAGGAAAAGATCACTATGGACTTCATTAGTGGATTACTGAAGACCAAGACGGGATACGACAAGATTTAGGTAAATGTAAATCGGTTGACTAAGTCAGCGCACTTTTTGCCAGTTAAGGAGAATATGTCGTTGAGAAAGCTAGCTACTTTGTACATCAGCAACATAGTGAAGCTTCACGGAGTTCCAATTTCTATCGTATCAGACAGGAATAGTCGTTTTGTTAGCAGGTTTTGGATGAGTCTTCAGAAACAGTTCGGGACTAAGTTGGATCTGAATACAGTGTTTCATCCCCAAACAGACAGGCAGTCGGAAAGGACGATTCAGACTTTCGAGGACATAGTGAGAGTATATGCCTTAGAGGTAGGAGGCTCATGGGATGAGTACCTTCCAGTGGCAGAGTTTGCATACAATAATAGCTACCATGCAAGCATCAATATGCCACCGTTTGAGGCTTTATATGGAAGAAAGTGCAGAACACCAGTCTTTTGGGATGAAGTTGGAGAGAAACAGATAACAGGGCCAGAGTTGATACAGCAGGCTAAGGAAAAGATTGAGGTAGTTCGTCAGAATCTAAAAGTGGCTCAAGACAGGTAGAAGAGTTGGGCAGATATGAGAAGGAGACCGCCGGAGTTAGATGTCGGTGATAGAGTGTACCTCAAGGCATCACCGATGAGAGGAGTGAGACGGTTTGGACAGAAGGGCAAGTTGAGCCCCAGATATGTAGGACCTTTTGCGATCCTAGCTAAAGTAGGACCGTTGGCTTATCGTTTGGAGTTTCCAGAATCATTGTCCAGAGTCCACAATGTGTTTCATATGTCAATGCTTAAGAAATGTTTGACTGACGTTGACACCGAAGCAAACATTGATCTTGAAATGGTTGAAGAAAACCTTACCTAGGAAGAAGCACCAGTTCGTATCTTAGAACAGAAAGCGAAGCAAATCAAAGGCGAAGATGTGCAACTAGTGTTGGTTCAATAGAGTAATCATACACCCGAAGAGGCAACATGGGAGAAAAAGTATGACATGATCGACGAGTTTCCAGACTTCAAGCATCTCCCATGTATGTTCAGCTGATGTACAGTTTTGAGGACGAAACTTTTCGTAAGGGGGGAGGAATGTAAAACCCCAAAAATCCAAGAAGGGTATAATTGTAAAAGGAGAAATATATTTATTTTTCTACTTTAATTAAAATTAATGGAAATTAATTAAGGAGTATAAAAGGAAAAAAACTCCCTAATTAATCTGTATTAGACATTACGTTCAGTTTCTGAATTCTGAAAGAAAGGGGCGACAGCTTTGGAGAAAGAAATGGACAAGAACTCAATCTTCCAATCCAGGGCTGATCAGTTGAGTTTTTGTGCAGACGATAGTAGAAGGTTTTGATCACCGTGAGGAGAGGATCGTTTCTATGCAAACGATTCGATAAACGGTAAGAATTCCTTTTAGCCCTAGTTTAGATCTCCTACGTTCTTGAGGTGTGATTCTGCGCTTTTGGTAATTTTAGAGTTGTCTAATCATAGCTCGTATTTGATTATCGTAGGTGAATCGTAGAAGGGTTTGGTGTTGAGGATTTCAAGCTTTTTACAATCCTTTGATTTCGTTTTTGCTCGCAAAAGATCAAAGGTAAGGGGGTGTTCTTAAACGGTGTGTATGTGTGCGTTTTATGCTGATAAAATTGTGGTTGTCTAAAAGCTAAAACGTCAATATCAATGGTAGGGCACATTTCTAAATCGAAGCATGGGAATCTTGCAACGTTTTTGAGTTATGTGTCAAGGGACAACGTGTAACTTCCCACATGGAGACCTAAGACTGTCTCCAATGGGCTCTGGATTCAACACTCCAAAGCCTTTTTAAAGTAAACTTTATCCACTTTATTATCACAGTAGTCACTTGAAAGCATACTCTTCCTCCAAATTCCTTGAAGCCTCACTTGTGATTTGGAGTTGCCTTTGGAGTAAAAAAAATACCACAAATCATTCATTCTCTCACATATCTACTCCTTTTTTTATCTCAACTTTTTTTTTTATGTGTCAATTTCTTTCATTTGAGTACTATTTCTTTTATGAAAATTTATTTATGGTGATGATAATTATTACTAAAAAAACAACAACAACAACAACAAAAAGGCAAAATGATTTTTTCACACGTTGCAAATATAAAATATTTTGTAATCCAAAATATAAAATATTTTATTTGAATTATGGTGGAATAATTTAAGGTAGGTGGAGGGAAAATAAATTGGTGTTTAATGGAAAAAAAAGATTTTGGAGTGGTTTATTAAGTGTGCTTATTGGAGTGAATGATATTTTAAAGTGTTAAAAAAGTGTAACTGGAACGAAAAACGATGTGTTTGGAGTGTGGTTTAAAGTAAAACCATTGGGGTGAGTCTAAGTCCATGCCCCCTTTAGAGGTTCTTAATATGTCTCGGTGCATTCTCACCATGCACAATGTCTTTTGATATTGGTGTAACAAACTTATGTGCGTGAGGTTATACTATGTGATCTAGTAGAGGGTGAGAGTGATCTCAATGCAACCCTATGTGGTAGAGTTTGTAGAATTTAATTGTTATATGTGATATTTATCTCTTTATATATTGTATGTAACCGTTTCTTCTACCCTTTACTAAGTACGTAAGTACTTACCCCTTCTCTTTCTTTTGTCCCCACCCGAGAAGGTGATTATCAGGACGACGATGAGTACGGGTACGGCGACGGTAATGACGGGGCTGAGGTTTAAGCTCAAGACGATGGACATTTATTCTTTTTATGCTTTTTCTTTTAAACAGTTTTGAGAGACGACCTTTTAGTATCTTTTCTATCTATTTGAGGGTGTAATAATGTAAACAACATTTATTTCGTTGTTTTGTCGTTTCACTTCCCTAGACGTAGATTTTGGGACTTGTTGATCCTTTTGATTGTCATTTGACTTTTTATTCCGAGTAATCTTTAGATTTTATTTATTCTTCTTTTACTCTGATTGATTGTTACGAGGCTTATGTATATATTAATTTTGATGTATTAAATGTTAATATATACATGCCGGGCATTCTTGACGAATAAGTGATAACGCTCTAAATGGTACCAATAATTATACCTATATTCACCCTGAATTCTGCTCAAGAGAGGATAGATAAGCTCGTTATTATGTGGAATATATGTTAAATGCTATGTCAGTGTTTCCGGGATCGTAATTCTACATCTATGCTATTTTTCTGATGTTTTGGTACTGTTTTGTCTCGTTTTGTGTATTTTATAGGATGTACCGAGACCGGAGCATTGGAGAATAGATCTGAACCAAAAGAAGTACATTGGGCCAAGTGATTGAAGCCCAAGAAGAATCCTGCTGAAGAAAAGGAAGAAACGTAAGCCCGGTAACCCGGAGGCTAGGCCCGGTAAACCGGCATCTTGTGGAACACGAAATTGATTCTGCCGCATTATCTAGGTCGGTTAGGGTTTTAGAGAGTCTTAAGTCGGTCATTGTATCTATATAAGGCCGCATTTACAGATTATTGCATAAGTTTTCATAAGTACTCGATTATATTCAATTTTATTATACAATTATTATGAAATAAAGTTTCTTGAGCTTTGGAGAGTTGTTTTCGGTTTCCTCCCTTCTTCCATCATCTCTAGCTTGAGTAGATCGAGCTAGATCTCCATTGTTGAAGGTATGAAGCTTTGAACGTTCCTTTTTGTCTTCAATATGGTAGATATGTTCGTATTTATGTGTTTTATTTAATCTGCATGTTTGACAACCCCATAATTTACTTATTTTAATCGTATTGAGCAATGTAGATCCAGAAATTAGGAAAAGTCGCCCCCGGTAACCCGGCGGTCTATACCGGTTTACCGAGGCATGTTTTAGAAAACCTAAACTGGGATTCACTACAGCTACGTTGATCGGCAGGAATAATTAAAACGAGTAGTAGGTCTGGCCAATCTAATATTCGTAATTCATAAATTAACATGAAGGACTGTTAGTGAAGTGTTATTTAGGACATAGTCTTGAATGGACCCTAGGAACGTGTTGGTCAATGTCGACAGCTGTCTAGGCGGGTTAGCGGTATGAGTTAGCGCTCAATATCGGCAATTCTAGTTCTTTATGTGTATGGGCTATTACGGATCAATTAAGGAGGGTCGCTTGCGTATAGATTGTCTGCTGCCATTGTCGGAGTAGATAGGGTTAGGAATTGCACCCGTAGCTGATAAATATAATAATAATCATTAAAAGCTCACAATTAATATAAGGAAATTATGTGGGGAAGTAAACATAACGATTAACTAATCCAAGTAAGTAGATCGGTGAGGAGAGGGTGAGAATACCATGTTTGTTTTCTTTCATGTTATTGTTGGTTAATGACCGCCTCTTTGTTGCTTCTTAATTAGGTTAGAATCGTTTATACTTATAAGTTGCATTGTCTCTGTGGGATCGACTTTGACTCACATTTACTATACTGCGATGTACCTAGTATTCTTGCTAGTAATATCGACGTTAGTGACTTACACGCGATCAATAAGTACTCGGTATCCGGAACGGGGCGTCATAGTTGGTTCATGTAAACCTCTTCGTCGAGCTTACCATGAAGAAAGACATTAGATATATCCAATTTTCGTATAGACCACTGAAAATGCACAACCAAAGATAAAATTATACGGACAATAGATGGCTTAACAACAGGACTAAATGTTTCTTGATAGTCAATTCCACTCTCTTGTTCAAAGCCTTTCGCAACTAGCCAGGCTTTATAGCGTTCGACTTTCCCATCTGCCATTTGTTTAACATTATAGACCCACTTGTTATCAATTACATTCTGATTACGTGGTCGTGGAACTAATGTCCAAGTATGGTTCAACATTAAAGCGTCATATTCCGATCGCATTGCTTCACACCACTCCGGCGTCATGGATGCTTGTTTAAATGAACGAGGCTCGGAAGGCATTAACGTACTGGTAAGTGCCATTATGGGATGTTTAGTGGAATAATATGTGTGGTAATCAGGAAATGTATGGGGTTTAAGGTTTCCGGTTTGGGACATTGTGACCATAGGATGTTTAGTTGTTTTGGAAATGGGTGTAGATGAAGCATGTGGTTGGGATAAAGGGACTTAATTGGTAGGTGGCTCAGGAGGGAGTTCGGCTGGGGATAAGGGAGTAGGTGATTCATATTGTTCATTAGATATGGTTGTACTAGGAGATTCAAAAGATGTAGCAGGTGTGTGGGAATTTTGTTCACTCATCGCATGATAAGGTACTGAATGAGTAGACCGTTGTAAATAAGACAAATCAGGATATAAATTTGTAAAAGATTGCAAGGGAAGGGATAGAACCGTACCTGAAGAATCACAGGAACCTGCTGAAGTTGAGGAAGTATGGTAACCTGCTGATGCGGGAAAAAGGCTTTCGTCAAATATAACATGCCGAGAAATGTATACTTTGTTAGATATCGGATCCAAACATCTATAACCCTTTTGTTGAGGGCTGTAACCCAAAAATATACAACATTTAGATCGAAACATAAGTTTATGGGTCTTATAAGGTCGGAGAAGAGGATAACAAGCGCAACCGAATGTTCGTAAAAAGGAGTAATCAGGAAGAAGGTTGTAAAGCTTGAAGTAAGGTGAATCATTTTGAAGTATAGAAGTAGGAAGTCGATTAATTAGATATACGGCAGTCGTGAAAGCATCTACCAATATTTATTAGGTAAATGTGATTGAGCTAAAAGAGTTAGTCCCATTTCCGTAATGTGTCTGTCTTTACGTTCTGCAACCCCATTTTGTTGTGGAGTACTGGTGCATGAGAATCTGTGACGGATACCATTTGTTTCCAAAAAAATTCTAAGTGGTTTAAACAAATATTCTCCCCCTCCATCAGTTTGTAGTGTTTGAATTTTTCTAGAGAACTGATTTTCAACAATGGTTTTGAATTTCATGAAGCAAAGAGTAACATCGGATTTGTGTTGAATAGGATAAAGCCAAGTATATCGAGAATAGTCATCAATAAAAATAACATAATAACGACATCCATTAGAGAAGAAATTGAACATGACCAAACATCCGAGTGGATAAGTTGAAGGGGTGCAGTAGTTACTGTGTGTGAAGACGTAAATGAGAGCTGTTTTCTCTTTCCCATTTGACATGGTTCACACACAATATTTTTATTTGCAGAAGCATAGGATAATTGATTTTTATTCAAAACTAAAGATACAATGGAATGCAATGGATGTCCTAGTCTAGAATGCCAAATAGAAAATGAGTTCTTGACTCCAACTGCTGCTAAAGCTTTTGGTTTGCAATCATTCTTCTGAAAATGGATAGGATAAAGGCCACCATTACTCCTTCCCTCCAGCAGTGTTTTCCATGATCTCGTGTCCTTGATAAAATAATGTTAGTCAGTGAGAACAAAAAAACAATTGATGTCCTTGCAAAATTTATTTATAGAAAGGAGATTAGCTGAAGCATCAGGACAATGTAACACATTAGTTAAAGAGAAGGAGGAGTTTGGAGCATGAAAAATACTCAACAATTAGATAACAGTAGTTGTAACAAATCCTAATTATCGGCACAACAGAGATAGAACTTCTTTTAAATAGCATTGTGGTTAGGATTGGCCAGCTGTATAGATTACTTTTGAATATCAGATAATATCCACAAACATAGGATTCAGTTTATTTTAGCAACTATAAATGTATCCCTTTCATGTAAAAGTAAAGTATGCAGTGAATCATTTCTTTCTCTTATTTCTGCTGCGTTTTGTTTTATCAAATTTTACAAGGTATCAAAGCTAATTGGCACACGCAAATTTAACAATGTCTCTGTCTAATTCAAATCTGTTTTAATCAAACTAAAGATTCTTTTTCTATCCATCCAACAATTATTAGAAGAAACTCGGACTACCACGTACCGGCGGTAAATGCAAAGATGCATCCGGACTACTACCGATAAATGCAAAGACGCACACGCACCACCGCCGGACTCAGCCGGAGCTCTTCCGGAAAAACACCAGGAAATCATCTAAAAGAATCAAAACAAACAAACAAACAACACACTAAACTTGTCAAGAACATGTTAAGACAAATAATTCCACTGATAATTCCGCTCAACAATTAGATAACAGTAGTTGTAACAAATCCTAATTATCGGCACAACAGAGATATAACTTATTTCAAATAGCATTGTGGTTAGGATTGGCCAGCTGTATAGATTACTTTTGAATATCAGATAATATCCACAAACATAGGATTCAGTTTATTTTAGCAACTATAAATGTATCCCTTTCATGTAAAAGTAAAGTATGCAATGAATCATTTCTTTCTCTTATTTCTGCTGCGTTTTGTTTTATCAAATTTTAAAGAACATACATCTCAAAGAGAAATCTAAACGACAATCGTTGGCTGCCATAGATCCACCGCCAGCCACCATGACTCCGAAATAAGTTGACAACCAGCACATAGAAAACAAAATGGACAAAAATGTGACATATATATTTATTTAAATTTTTTTTTTCAACGGCTCATGGTTGGAGTCAATTTTTTTTGCTGGTGTTGGTGGTGGGGTTTGTAATATTCCGATTTTCGGGAAAGGGCAACGTTTAATTTTGCGAAAATGAAATATTATATTTATTGTAATTATGGATTAAAGTTTATAAAGAGAAAATATTACTTAAGGTAATTAATATTTAAGGATTTAATGAGAATTAATTATTATTATAGTGGGAGGTTTTATTTGAGAAATAAAACTTTCCATTTACCGAATTAGTTGTCAGAAAGAAAATTTCAAACAAAAAGTCCGAACTTCAGAGTTGAGAGCAAAAGAAAAGGCAAAGAGAGTTCTTCCAAATTCTCATTGAATTCTTTTCAGATTCAAGTAGACCGTTGGAAGAGTGGGAGAATAAGGATCGTTTTGGTGCTAACAAAGTTGAAACTTGGAAAAGGTTTGTGGTTTTGATCAAGTTTGATGGTTTAGATTTCCTAAATTCATAGAATATATGTTATAGAAACTTTTGATCATGTTTAACTCAAGTTGGTGAATGATCACATAGGTTTGTAGTTGAAGAATCAAGATTTTGCTGCAGATTTCTTGAAACTTTGTTGGGGGTTTTCTTGCTAACAAGTAGGGTGGTCGTCCTATTGATTTAATTCAAGCTTTATAAAGATTTGGTTGTGTTTTAGTGGTGTTTTGTCGATGGAAATCATGTTTAGATGATGTTGAAGTGGAAAGTGTTATGGTATGTTATGAATGTGTTTTACTGTTGTTTTTGTTGTCGAATTGATGTTAAACATGTTGGGAATGAGTTAGAATTCGTAAAAGTGCATAAAACTGATGTTTAGGGCAGTTTTAGGGTTTTGGCGCACGCCAAAGGCGTTTAGCGCTTGCCAAAACGAAACCCGAAAGGGGATAAATTTGCATAGTCGTGTTAGCGCATGTCGTGAGGGGTTTAGCGCACGCCAAATGCATCTACATAGAACGCATAAAGTACTTATAGCTTTTAGCGTGCGCCAAAAGTGAACAGAAAGGATGCTGAAACTTCAGAGTCATTTTAGCGCGCGCCAAACACGTGTAGCGCGTGCCAAAACCTCTATTTTGGTGTTTTATGTTGTTTTGAGCTCCGAATCCAGTTTGGAATGTTGTTTCTTGATCTAATAACATTAAATGAACATAAACAGGCCATGATTAAGTTTCTAATGCGTTTAGTTCCGGCACTGATTGGATTCTTACTAAAAGTTGAAGTTCAGGACCGTCGGAAGAGCATGATTGGCCTTGTGCTTTGATGAATTAGTATTCATTAATATCTGTGTATGTGATATGTTTGTTGTAACTAGCTTTCTAAGTGAGGGAGTAGAAGTATAAGTGGGCTATGCCTTGAAATCACTTAGGTGGCTAGTAATGATTAATAATATACTTACATGTGTAGTTAAAAGCTTAAACATCATGTAATTCTTGGTAAGACACAAGTCTATATCATGATGTGTGGGCGGTCAGTAAAAATGAATAACTTCGTAGGTTACTAAGACCCCAAGAACGGAGGGACTTCTCCGAACATGTACACTATCGGGGCTAGCCCGTGGCTATTGATGTGATCCACCAATAGGTTGCACCCAGATACTTCGTGGTGAGTAGCACCATGCGTAGTGCCTTTGAATGCTTATGTAACGAAGATAAGTTAAGTTAGAAACAAGTAGGATTCCACGACATGTTGATGAGCATGAAGTGAACACTAGAGTTGAGTTGGTTTTATAAAGATACTTAATAATTATGTGAACATTTTCGTTATGAAACTTAATTAATTCAATAGCATCTACCTCTTTGCTAAGTACCTTTGTAATTACCTCCATTGCATTTTTTGTTGTATGCTTTGTGGGGTGAGAAGATGAACAGGTTGAACATGCGTTCAATGTAGATTTTGAGGACGACGTTTGACGATGCTTTACTAGATTTTTGATTTCTCTTTTATTATGTATGTTGTACCAGACTATGTTGTATCTTGATTTCAAGACATGTTGTATTTTTCACATTCAAACTTGTTGTATTTTTCAGTTCCTCAAGTCTCTTCCAGACAAGGCACCTTGGTTTATCAAACCAAGTGCACTTTTGAGACTGATTCTTTACAAGGGCTAACTCAAATGCACACTAGCTAGATTTTTCACACACAACTAACAGATTTCAGTAGAATTTCAGGCAAACACTACTGAAATGAAAACACAGACAATCTAACACACAGATAAAGAAAAAGTAACAAGATACTTGATACCTTCAGTATGCCACGTGAAGAACAAGTATCCTTGACCACTTAAGGAGATTCGGAAGCTTACTGGGACTTCTTGTGATTCCCGACAAGAATCTTCTAACCTCCAGACTTCTCCAAACACTCAATCACTGCACAAGTGAGGAGGTTTCTCGACCAAGACCACAACTTTCAAAAACAAAGAAAGGAAATTTTGAACTTTGAAAATGTGGGACTGCAAGTTAAATTTCATGATCACAATATTTAATCCCCTATCACTTATCATTTGATCACGTAGGTTATATATAACACAAGTGAATAGATTATTAAGTGAGCTTCCGCACTTAATTTTCTAGTACTTGTGTTATTATCGAAAAAGAGTTTAAATATCACTCACACTCTATTCACCCCCCTCTAGAGTGTTTGCGCCTATATCGATCCAACAATTGGTAGTAGAGCTTGGTCACCTAGTGATCATAACACGATATCTCTTGGTGTGATTTATAGTGTCTTTCTATTTCTTTGATTTACCTTGGTCTTTGCTAATTTTGTTTTGCAGTTTTTAGTTAGCAAGTAAATCATCTCAACCGTGTGCTTAAACGTTGTTCATCACACACTCACATCATATTTTTTTTTAAAAATTGCATTGTAGTTCATTCATATTTTTTTGCAGTACATACTTGTTGTATATCATTGTATTGCATTGTAATTGCTTTCCTAAATAACTCCATGAACCCGAGGGAGGTTTTATCTTTGGTAAGGCCTCCATACTTTGACGGTTCCGGATTTATTCAGTGGAAACGCTTGATGAAGACTCATGTGCAACAAACAGACTATCAACTGTGGATTATCATAAACAAAGGTACGTTTGTTCCCACAAAAGACATCGCCAAAGCCGGAGTCACTACAAAGGTTAATAAGACTGAGGGCGAATTTAACGAAGAGGACTGTAGAAAAATGTCCTTAAACGCTAAAGCCGTCGCCATTCTTATCAACTCTTTAAGCCCCTCCGAGAACCGAGTTGTTGCCGCATGCGAGACTGCCAAAGAAATTTGGGAGGCTCTTATCAGAAGACATGAGGGCATCAGTAAGGTTAAAAAGTCCAAGATAAGTCAGCTAAATCATGCATATGAGTCTTTTCAAGTAAAACCGAATGAATCTATTATTGGCATGGATAATAGATTCACGGACATAGTCAATGCAGTTAGCGCTCTTGGTAAAGACATCTCTATGGAGGACCAGAACTATAAGATACTTCGCTCCCTCCCTCCTATATGGGAACCTAAGGCTACGGGCATAGAGGAAGCGAAGGATCTCTCGGTCCTCACTAAGGGTACGCTTTTGGTATGCGAACAACATCTCAACACTCCCAAGCACAAATATCGTGAGACGTCTGTTCTGGCACTGAAAGCTCGTGAAGAGTCTGAATTTGAAAATGATCAAGCAGATGATGAAAGTGAAGATGACGAAGAAACCACTATGATGGTTCGTAAGTTTAGAAGATTCTTGAAAAATGAAAGAAGAAGCAAGTGATCCGGGAATACTAAGCCTCACAGCAAAAGTGGCTGGAAGCAAGATATGACATGCTTTGAATGCAACCAGAAGGGTCACATTGCTAACGAGTGCCCCAATAAGAAAGGTGGAAATCCCAAGCCACATCCGGTCAAAAGAACAGAAATGCTCAAAAAGGCAAAGGCAAGAAAAATGCAAAGGCAATGGCGGCTACTTGGGATGCAAGTGATGAATCAGATAACGACAACAAGTCCGAGAAATCTAAAAAAGCAAACTTGTGTTTTATGGGTTTTTCACAACCCACGAACTTGAGTGACAGTGAGGTATCCGACTCTTCCCTAACTAAGGAAGAACTGCACACACTTAATGAACAATTAGCTAGGGAGAACCTCACACTTAAGGGTAAAAACGAAACACTATTTGAACTCAAGGTACAACATGACGACGAGTTTGTCATCTTAGTCAATGAACTAAGTCGATTGAAACTTAAGCACCAAATGACCGAGATTGAGAATGAATCTTTGAAGCGAAATGTTGCTGCCTTTAAACAAGTCATCTCAGGACTTGATGAGCAAATTATTTGGATCAAAACGCAACCCTTAACTTCTCAGACTTCAAAGGGTAAGGAAATTTGTGTAGAAGATTCATCCAATACACAAAACTCACCCGCCACAACCAAAGTCTTGGAGCCTAGGCCAATTGCCTTAGCACACACCATGCCTGCACAACCCCTTAAGAAGAAAAGAAGAAACAGAAAGAAAAAGGCACACGCCACACCCAAGGACACTCCATCAACATCTACACACACTTCACAACGTTCTTCCCCCGTACTCATGCATATGCTTATGATCGAAGAGGTTCAAGGAGCTTTGCTCAAGAGAACCAGTTCACTCATAACAGCTATGATCCACCTAGTTTTTACCCGACTACACACTATGATCCACGCATACACCAGGAACACACCTATACACATAGATTCCCCCAGTTTGACCCCATCTTGGCCCAGATGCTATTCTGGAAAGATCAGGTCAATCGAATACAATCGACCACATACCAACCCGACCCACGTCACTGCGAATAGCCTGAGTCCTACCGAGACACAGAAGGCTGCTAGCAAACCAAGGGTTCAGAAGGTATGGGTTCGAAAGGACTCGGTCAAGCCTGATTCTAACTCCCAAGGACCCAAGAACTAAGGGTACCTATACAAACTTTTTGTATTGCAGGCATGTCTTAAAGCTAAATGTTGGAAATAAAATTTATGTTTTGATGATGATTCATTGATTATTTTAATAACCCCATTGATGAAGTGTCATAACTAGCTGTTATAGTGCAAAGCAAAAAGATGTTTAGAAATCAATGTATAAGATTTATTAGAGTCTGATATTTGTATAAGTAAATCAGACAAGCACTGTAATAGTTCTAGGATCAGAACTGAGAAAATGAGAAACTGAGTTGAGGTTACTAAGAATACTGAGTTTACAACTGAAGATATAAAATTGACTCAGAATACACCAATTGAGAACTAAAGAAGGTAAGTTCGCTGAGGGACACAGACTCGGTTGACTTATCTTGAAGCAGAAGGCTGAGGGTCCAAACTCAGTGGATGAAGAATCGAGGTCCGACTCGATTATAGAAGACCAAGAATCGAGGTTCAAACTCGATTATGGAAGATAAAGTGAGATCAGAAAGTTAAAATCCAGGAAAGTCTGTGATGACCGGAACTGACTTTATAGATCCTGAAAGAAGACCTAAGATACATAAGGACAATGATATCTTAGCTTATTTATGAATTATGGTGTACTCTAATTAAGTCAATCATAATCAGATGAAGAATAGAGTACTGAGCTTTTTGAAGAAGAGTAAAAACTCAGTTAATGCTCTTAAGCTGAAAACTGACTAAGACAAGTTTTCATGCTGAGGTCAAGAAAGAAAAACAGAAGGAGAATCTGACCGTTATAAAGTAAGCAATTTTATTGGTGGCACAGAAATGTCAGAAAGGACGCTGACATTCAACAGAATAAGCAGGACCACCAACGGATACAGGGATTCAAATTCAAACGTTCAAATTAATCTAACCGTTGGAGAAACCCCTATAAATAGGCCACTTCTACCTCAAAAAGAAGGAGAGAGTTCTAATGTTACATTTATCAAGAAAGATTCAAAGGAACTCCTGCTAATTTATATTGCAAGATCAAGAAATCTTCAAGTGTTCATAAGGATTAAAAGAAGATCAAGATCAATCATTTGAAGAAAAACAGATCTGAGCATATATCATAAACATCCAGAAGAAGAAGCATGGTACACAAATTGAATCATAGCTATTGATCCAAGTCTCAACTTTGATTTTATCAAAGGTTTGGACTGTGAAACACCAAGAAGGTGTGAAGGACAGTTGAGTGCAGTTAGGAAAACTGTGTTTGTGTAGAGATTGTGAAGAGGCAATTCTACCCTCTAAGGACCGGTGTAGCAAGCTTAGTTCAAACAGCAATTCTACCTATTTAAGACTGAAGCTGGAAGAATGTGAAGCTAGGGGTTAGTGAAGGACAATCAGTGTTTAAATTTATATGTGTCTTGTAACTGTAAACCTCAAGAACATAGTGAATTTGGCCTCCTACATCACAGGAAAAGAGAGGACTGACAGGATTACACCACCTGGAACCTCTATAATTTATTCTCATTTACTTACTTACTTTACGCATTTAATTACTTCATCTAAGTTTATATTGCACCTGATCACTGACTCAGCAAACATAAGAAACTGAGTTAGCACAGCATTGCATTTCATCTAATCAAATTGATAAACTCTAGTTTCATTTAAAGGCTTAAGTTAAATCCGCTGCCGGATGGCTCAGTTTTGTTATAAGTCAGTTTGACTTATACTCAGCTTACTCAGCTTAACTCCACACAAGTTTTAAGTTGAACTCAATCTGTTCAAGATTCAGTTTTCAGTTGGTTTTTGGGGACAAGTTTATTCACCCCTCCCTCCCCCCCCTCTCTAAACTTGTGTTAGCCTTTCCAAGGGACCAACAATTGGTATCGGAGCGGTTCTTCCTTTTTGGAGGTGATCCAAAGATTGTTACTGCTTCGTGTGTTTAGCTTGGATAATTGGGTTTTAGTTATTTCCGATACCAACAATTGGTATCGGAGCAAATCTTCTTTCTTGAAGAGATCTCCGACTAAGTTCTATCAGTTTTCAGTTATTGCATCATGGAATCACATAATCATTTTAGAGATATGCTTAGATGTTCATTTTTAAGATTTGATGAATACAAAAGCGAACTGCAGTCTCTTGTTGCCGATGCTCAAGAAAAATTGATTGAGACATTCATTGAAGATCCATCCATTACAAACAATGAAGAAATACTACCCGTAAGCTTTGGAGGAAATGATCATGGTGAAAGTGATGAAGAAATCATAATTTTTGGAACTGATCTGATGAGCAACACCGATGGATCAAACAAAGGCAAGAAGATAGTAGAAGATGAAGAAGCTAGAACTGAAAATTTATCTATCGAACATCATGAGGTAAATGCTTCTACATCCAATTGCCACACTGCCATGAACAATCATAGAAATGAAGATTTCAATGAAAACTTAGACATACTCATAAAGGAATTAGAGGAAATTCAAAATAATTATGAGAATGTCAAAAAGGAAAAAGAATTATTGAAAGCCGAAGTTCTAAGATTGAATGCTGAGATTAACCTCGTCAAAGCTAACAATGGAATCAAGGAGAATTGCTCAACTGATGAGCTAACAGAGGTAATAAACATCACAGAATCATCAGTTGATCCATCTCACAATGTTCAGTTCAAACTAGGAAAACCATTTGGAGACAGAATTGGTTTAGGGTTTGACAATCAACAGAATTCTAAGTTCAGACCTAGTACAACTGCACCCAAGTTTGTAGCGCACAAAAGTCAGGAACTCAGAAAACTGACAAAATTGTTAGAACTGACAAAAACGCAGCACAGCCTCGACCTAAAACTGACAAAATTGTAAAATCAGTTGGTGGCAACTCACAAACTGACAGATTCTATAGAAAAATTCAGAAGGCTGAAAAGGGCAGAACTGATCAGAGATCAGTTAAAAGATCATTCAAGTCATATCCTTGAAAGAATGATAATCATTCATGGAATAACATATTCAGGGGGAAAGGAAGACTATTTCCTACTGATGAAGACTGGGATGCACCTATGATCACTAAAAGATCATATAAGTTTCACAAAATGGATAAACAAAAGACTGTTAGACCGAAACAACAAAATTTTGTGAAAACTGACTTTACTCATTCAAAATATCAAGAAAGGTATAAGGCTAAGTTTGACAAGTCATCTAAGAATTACAGAAATACAAAAACTAATCACCAAGGACCCAAGCAGATATGGGTACCAAAAATCTCTCAATTTGTTTTGCAGGAGAAAATAAAAAGCTGAGAGGATTGAGAAAATGTAATTTTCAAAGCCGAGTCACATACTTAACTGAGTTCTGGTATTGACCGAAAGGACAACTGATTCAAATTTTGGATAAGATCAAACCTGGACATTTACAGCTGGAGATACACCGTATCTACTGCATTTACTGATACAAGCTACGGATGACAAGATAGTTGTGACCTACATTGATCTCAATCGTCCAACCTCTCCACTCACCATCTTTTTCGTAATCTCAGTGACTTATGAAAAGACCTCTTAAAACCCACTCAAAATTTTTTAACTACCTCATCTACTTCCTATAAATACTTTCACATCTTTCACATAAACACTTTACACTCAGTTTTTGCATTAACCCTCACTTAAACTTTTTCTCCAATCTTCAAATTTCTCCAATTGCAATTATACCATAAGAAATCATGTCTTTTACCCGAGTTGAACCTGGAATGATCATCTCTCATGATCATTATATTGCAAGATACACAGATCAAACACTAGCCCAGAAAATAGCAGAGAAAATCCGAAAAATTAAAGGTCTAGAGCAAGTGTTCAACATCAATTTGAAGAATGTATGTCTGGATAGCATCGGCGACTTCTATGAGTTTGAGAGCAAAAGCATAGAAGATGAAAGTATTTTTACTTACACTACCAAGATCAATGGAAAGGAAATCAAAGTCACTGAAGATCTTATTGCAGATATTTTTGGCTTCGAGAAATCTGGAAGTAACTAAAGAACAAAGGGAAAAGTTGTGGAAAGTCATCACAATCAAAGAAGACTCGAATTTGTTGTTATGTGGAAGTACAAGTCTCCTCAAGCCAGAATTCAGTTTTCTAACCAATATGCTTGCGAATTGCATAATTGGAATTGCAGGCAACTTCAGCAATCTTTCTGGCACCAAGATTGATTTGCTGTATGTTATCTGGTTTGAAGAAGATTTCAATTGGCAGAGATATGTTTTGGATCAATTGATAGCACAATCTTCTGATGTGCACAAGAAGAAAACTGACGAGAAGAAAGGAAGATTTTACCACGAGAAGACTCTTGCACTTTTGGCTCAAAGGATTATTGACCACTTCGGTATTGCATGAAGAAAGGAAACTACAATTGTAGACGGGAAAATTGCAGCAAAAGAAGAAAAATCTGGGAAGCGGAAAGCTGAAGGTTCTAAGGTTGAACCTAAAAAGAAGAAGAAGAGATCATCCAAGAAAATGACAACCGGAGAAGCACTAGAAGATTTTGAAAAGTTAAGACAAAAGAAAAGAAAATTGGAAGAATTGGAAAAAGGCAGCACTGTAATAATTGATGAGAAATTCATGGAGCCGTCACCAGCAAAATCTGCCACCACAGTTGCCAAAAATCAAGCAAAAACCTAGGCCGAGGAAACCCCACAAAAAACCCGGTCTCCACCGAAAGAAAGTCGTTGTCGGCCGTTATTGAGGAAAGGATAGTTTCGTCACTGCCAAAAGCTGACACTCAGAGGGAAGAAGCCCTGAGAACTGAAATCGATGATGAAGAAACTGATAGTGAGGAAGAGCTTATTGGATCAGACATCTTGACTATGCTCAATTTAATTGTTAAGTCGAAATCAACTCCGCAAAAATCAGTGTCTAGACTTGAGTATGAAGAATCAATCAGAGAACTGGAAGCCTCTTAGTCGCAAGAAAAAGATGTTTATGAAGTTGAATCAGCACCAGTACAAGTCATCACTCTGGATGAGCTTGTTAATGAAGAAGAAGTTGAAAAGAAAGCTGTTGAAAGTGAAAAAGGGAAGGAGCCAGTTTCTGAACTGGAAGTTGAACATGTCAAGGAATCAGTTGCTGAACCAAGTGAGCCTCAAGCAATTGAACTTAAGGAAAACCCTGAACAAACTGCTGAACTTGTAACTGAGGTTTCAAAAGAAAAAGAAGTTGTTACTAAATAGAAACTGGAAACTGAGCAAGTTATCTCAGTCCCAGTAATTGGAGCTGAATCACCCGTCATCCCAGTTGTTGCTGAGGGGGAACCCAGCAAAACTGAAGAAGAGAAAACTGAACTTGAGAGAGTTGAGACTCTAGCTGAATCAAATCCAGAGATTCCCAAAGTAACTGAAGAAATCACTACCCAGCCTGAACCATCTGTTGATGTTGGGAAACTGATTGAAGCTGACTGCAGAAGACTTGATGCTTATCAACATTGGAAGTTCAGCTCAATTGAAAATCAAAGAGAACAACAGATGCTGATGGAAACTGAAGAGAGATGGATGTTCAGTCTGTTCGATATCACTCATTTGTCCCAACTATTCAGTTTTGAAGAATTTCTGAGCACGGGTTACTCATTAATTAGAAACAGTCACTGAAAGAAGTATGCTGGAGGAGAAAAAATCAAAGAAGGATGATGACAATGACGATGATGATGATTCACAGGAGATCCTAACTTACAAAAAGGGATTCTCGCCTCACTCCAAAAAGAGGAAACAACAAAAGATGTTGCTGAAGATTCTAAAGAAGATAGCACTGAAGGAAGTAGTGATTCAAACTCTGAGACTCAGTCTGAATCAAAAAATGAAGAGAAAGAAGGTTATCAGTCTCCAACTGACAGAAGTGTACTTGAGATAGCAAAAGCTGAGGCTGACCAAGCAAAAGCTGACATTGCTAAAGAAGAAATTGATGACAAGTCACCAGTAAGAGAAGCTGAGGACTTCAAAGATAAGTTGAGTCAAATTGCTTCTACTCCTCTCCAAGAAATAAAGACAGCTGAGATTGTTGCAAGCAAGTCTCACGTTGAAGCTGAGAAAGTACCTGGAGATGTAAAGAATAAAACTGAATAAAAGGAAGCTGAAACTAAAATTGAAGTGCCTACACCAGCTGAGACCACCAAATTCTATTTCAATGAGCTTGTGAGAATTCAAAAAGATGATCTAAGTGTTTTTGGAAAAGTATTAAAATCCATGGAGGAAAACAAGCATGAAAGAATCAACATGGAAAATAGATTGAACAATGTCAAAAAAGACTGCCACAACACTCTGATCGAAATTTGAAGAAAAACCATTGAAATTGACGCAAGGAAAACTGAGACACAAGGAAGATTGGAAGGCAATCTCAACAATGTGGTTGACAGATTGATCTTACTGGAGAATGCAATGAAAGACTCAGTTGTTGCACATACTATATTGACATCAAATCAGCAGCACCTAAACTCTTACATTATGAGCTTGATCAATAAAGATGTTGTCAATAAGGGGGAAAGTCTGGATTTGTTAAAATTCAATGCACTTGATATGTCACAAGTTCTTGAAAGCATCGATGAAAAACTGGTCGAACTGTAGAAAGCCAGAAGTGACATGACTGATGAAGAGGTGGAGCTGATTGCAAAATTCTCAGAACCAACTGAGAAAAGACTTGGTCTAGATTCACAGTTGTATAATGTCTTCAGAGAGCTAACCACACAGAAGGAGAATCAAGGGAAGAGGCCTTAGAGACATTTCTCAACATGCAAAAGATTCTTGTGCACTATTGGCACAAACTGGGTAAATGGGAGAGAAATGGTACTCTAGATAAGGCTCTAGACAAAGTTGACAAGACTGAACCTGAGTTTGTTCAAGAATTACTGAAAACAGCCACAAGTGAAAGATTAAGGAGAACTGTTTTCGTATTTGTTGTATTGTTCAAAAGCAAGTTTTTCAGCAAACATAGCATGACAGATTCATAGAACATGTGGGCAAACATCCATGGAATCGAGAACGCAACAACGAATGCTGCTATGAGATAAATTGCTGAAGTCTTTGACAACAAGACAAGTGGAGTTGATCAAGGGATAGGAAAAGAAGCTAGAACTTGGTTTCATTTCATGTATTTGTATTCTAATACGTTGTAACTCAGTTCATCAATAAAATCTAAGTTTCTCAGTTATTTGTGTTTACTTTTATTTTGTCATTATCTTTTTGCATTGCTTTTAAGGAGGGTATTGACAACATCAAAAAAGGGGAATTGTTGGAAATAAAATTTACATTTTGATGATGATTCATTGATTATTTTAATAACCCTATTGATGAAGTGTCATAACTAGTTGTTATAGTGCAAAGCAAAAAGATGTCTAGAAATCAATGTATAGGATTTAATAGAGTCTGATATTTGTATAAGTAAATCAGACAAGCACTGTAATAGTTCTAGGATCAGAACTGAGAAGACGAGAAACTGATTTGAGGTTACTAAGAATACTTAGTTTACAACTGAAGATATAAAACTGACTCAGAATACACCAATTGAAGAACTGAAGAAGGTATGTTCGCTGAGGGAGACTGACTCGGTTGACTTATCTAGAAGCAGAAGCCTGAGGGTCCATACTAATGGATGAAGAACTGTGGGTCCAGACTCAGTTATAGAATACTGAAGAACTGAGGGTCTTGGTCTCAGAGAAGGGTAAAACTATAGTCAGAGGGGGGTGAATGACTATAGTGGAGTTTCATATTTAAAAGCTTTTGGGCAGCGGATACGTCCCTTCTTTAAATTTTGGTTCAAAGTAGATTATTCAATCACAGATATAGAGTATGTAATAAAATAAAGTACTGTAAGGTAAATTGCTAAAAGTAAATAGACACAAAGGTTTATAGTGGTTCAGGGTGGTGTAATCCCTTAATCCACTCTCCTCTTGTGATGATTGGAGGAATTCACTATTGTTTTCATAGATACAATAAAACGATTGTCCTTGACTACACAAGCTTCACAATCTGCAAGACTATCACTCCCTGGCTTCAAAAGCTTCAATGACTCAGTCTCTATCATTGTTCTTTGAGAAAAAATCTTTCAGCAGCTATCACAAAGGTTGCAACTCCTTCTCAGATTCCTCTGATTCAATTGCCTCAGTTGATGTGAATTGTATTCACAGACTTGTGATCAATCTCAGTGCATGTGGGATTTGAGCTCCGATTTCTGAGTTGATCTCTAGATGTTTCTTTTAAGTACAGATAGAAGGCTTTTCAAATTGACAGGGTTTCTGCTTGTTTCTTATCAGATTCTATCGTTGTTTTTCTTTTCTGTCAATGCATTCTATTTATAGGCTTGATAATCATTGATTTGTATTTCCGTCCATTGGCTATTTAATGTGGAGGATAATCCTTGATTTAATTCTTGATTCCCCCTTAATTGTATTCTATTTGATTTCAGTGATCAGATTTTTCTTCAAACGTCTATCAGAAAATCCGTCCTTGATTGATCCTCAATTGATTGTGCATTTAATATTTGATCTTCATCATTTGAAATCTGAACGAGTAAAGTTTACTCAGCCGTAGTCGGTTTACTCTGCCGGTTTACTGCTTTGTTATTTTCTTTGATCTTTCAGGTACTTCTTGTACTTCACTGATCCTTGATTTGGGTGAGATCAGTGTACACCATATTTGACAATGTACTTCATCATTTGAGTTATAACTTAGACTTATCCAAGGTCAACACAGACTTTCTTGGTTATAAGTCAGACCATAATGTCTTCATGCTTCTCTGCAGGTACTTGGCTGGCTTCACTCTGCCGGATATCTGTTTTACTTCGCCATCCTACCAACTAGTACAATACTTGTCTGACTCAACTTATACAACATGTCAGCCTCTAAGTAAAGACTTATACAGAGAATTCTAACTTATTTCAGGCTTGCTATAACAGCTAGTATGGCCATCATCAAAACATAATAAAATGTTCCTAACAATTTCCCCCGTTTGATGATGCCAAAACCCTCATAAGTCTGAACATAAGTATACAAAAATTTTCATAATAATCAACAGAATAAAACTCAAATTTTATTCATTCATTCAAGGGTAATAAGGAATGTAAGTTCAAAACATATTCAGAGTGCTATAATTATATTTTACTCAATTCTGCTTTGTACCTCTTGAACTTTGTGGTCTAGACCTCCTCCATATCTTTCCAATCTATTTCTGGAAACTTCCACTTTCAGTACGCCATGGCAGTGTACTTAGAGACTCCCTGAAATATCCTCTTGTCAAAGAGTCTGTGAAAATCAGGCATAGTCTCATTCGCCATGGGTCCGCAAAAGTATTTTTCAAGTCTATCCCTAACTTCAGCAATGTGTGAGTCAGCAAACTTGAGATTCTTGAATAGGCCCCATTGTTCTTGTCGGTTCATTCTCCCCATAGGGTTGAAGAATTTTACCATGTCGTTGAAATCTTCTTGTTGTTCACTGGGTAAATCTTCTGGACCTTTTGCAGAGAGGGGTATGGCTGTACTTGGTCTCTTGGTTGAGTCGGATCCAGTATTTTGCTTAAAAGATGCATGCTGTCTCTTAACATCATTGTAAATTTTGGCCATATCAGTTCTCATCTTCTCATCTTGATAGCTTAGCTAGTCTGCCCATGCTTCATCTTGCGTTTGATTTGGATATAGATCGTCTTGGACTTTGAAGAACTCTCTTAATTTATCTAGTACTTCAACATCATATTATTCCCTGTTTCTATGAGTAGTAAATGTTCTTTTCTCACCAGTACATCTGGTGCTGCTGCTACCTCTGCTAATGCTGAATCTGTGTTGGCTTGCTGATCCCTTTTGTTGACTAGATCTAGGTCTTTGCTATCTTCTTAGTTTATCTCTATCATCATCTCTTCTCTGGAAAGGATGAGGGAATCCAATACAGGTGTTATTTAGGGCTTTTTCCTTCTCCTCTCTGGTTTTTCTCAGTTGTTCTTCAGCTTGATTTTGAATTCTGATTTCTTTGTCCCTTGCTATTAACTGCTCCTCAGTAAAATTTGGGGGTCTAACTGTTGATCCTTCTTCAGGCTTATCACTTCTTTCCCTCTTTTTGACAGCATCATCCATTTGCTGTAGTAAATACTGTTTGTGGCTTCAGCTGTACCAATTAGAGTGTCCAATTTGGACTCAATGGATGTGAATCTTGATGATCAGTCAGCTTCTGGGTTACATTTCGAAATCTAGTGCCAAAAGCAAGTGCTATGGACTCATTTTCTTGAGAAATATGTTGTCTAGGTCCTGCAAGATTGTTGGTGATATTGAGGTTTAATTGTTTCATCAAGTCACATTGTCTTTGCACAACAATATTTTGTGCATCAATGTACTCAGCAACATCCTGAAATCTTTTCTCTATGGAGTGGCTTTCATCTTTAAATGCCAGAGTCATAGATCTGAGATACATTGCTTATTGTTCTAGTTCCTCAACCAACAAGGTTGCTGCCTTTTCAAAGGTCTCATTAGATATGCCAGTGTTCAGTTGAGTAAACTTGTGACGGATATCAGCTGATTCAGACTCAGTTTGTTGTCCTCTGTCTTGGAGGGGCTCAGGTGGAGGTACCTCAACTGATTCTTGGTGCTATGTTGTTGGTTAAGTAACATCTACACCAGCTTCTACTTCTTCAAGTACTTGAGTAGAGGTGAATTGTGGTGTAGCACTGTCTCTTATTCCCCCTTGCTGTGTGCCAGGAGTTGCAGCAGCTGAGCCAGTGTCCAACACTGTTGTAAGGTCAGCCGGAGTGTCAACAGACAGTTGCTGAGGTGTTGTCTTAGCTGGTGGGGTTAACTTTGCTGATTCATGTGTTTGTAGAAAAGAGCTTAAGAGGATGTTATCATCAATTGCATCAGCTATTTGTTCAGCTTCTTTGTCTTGTCCATCAGCACTATCCTTTGGATCATCACCATCACCCTTTTGATCAACACCATCATCATCATCATGATTATCACCATTATCATCATCATGATCATCACCATCATCAGCTGAGTCATCACTTTCTTTTTCAGAAGTTGGAAGTGTTTTTGCCTTTGCTGCATCCACCATATCCCATAGTGGGATTCATCAAGTACACCAACCAGGGTTGTGATCCCAAAAAAGTTAAAGAACCAAGCTTCTTCGTTGAGCATATGTTCTGAATCTTGAAGCTGAAGTCTGGAATCACCTTCCTTCCATTCGAGATATGCAGTAATTCGATCATCAATATCACTTGCAGATATGTCTGCTGGTGCTTCTGGAGATTCTTCAGAATCTCCATTGTCTCCCTCAACTTCTTCATTTTCAAGTTGATCATCCTCACTACAGTCTTATTCCTCTTGTTGTTCTGCATCTTCTAATTCCCCTTCTTCTTCTTCATCGATTAATTTTCCAAAATCCTTTTTATCTAAATTCCTTTGGACTTTTTGTTTCTTTTGTTGTCCGGAGGTGCTTCTTCTAGATTGCTTTCTCTTTCCACCTTCTGTTACCTTTTTCTGTCTGACATAGGTAAACAAGATTTTGGATTCATGTAGTTTGTGGAGTTTTACAACAGGGACTTGCAAACATTGCAACAGATAGTGTAATTGAATCCCATATGACTTTTTCACCCAAAAGTGTCCATTTTTCTTCTTTCCTTCTGCTAGCCCCTTGTTAGCGGCATTGGCCTCTCCTTTGATTTGCTCTTTGATCCTTAGGAAGAAATATTTGGCCCAATTGAACTCTAAACTGTTGTAGATGATTCCCATAAGACGCATTCTAACCTCTGTCATGGCATTATTTGCCCCTAGCTTTCCTTCAATTGTTTTTCCAACTAAAGCACTGAATTCATTGAAGGGTTTCTTCAAGACGGATCTAAGACAGTTGAGTTTCTTAGAGCCTGGGTTCGCCGTCTTGGTGATTTTTACCCAGAATTCATCCAAGTTTTGTGGAACAAGAGCCACTTTTGCTTGACCTTTATTAGAGAGTTTAAGGTGTTTACGAATTACCTTGGCTGTAATAACCACTTATGTACCATTGTCAGATGCAACAATCCGGTCTTCACCCATTTCGACACCTTCTTCAGCAAGGAGCCCAGAAACAAACTTGGTTGTATTCCAGAAAGTGATGAGGCTTTCATAACAGATGTCCTTAATGAGAGGATTTAGAAAAGTCGACAATCTTAGGTTTTTGCATCCAGTTGCCAGTCTTCGTGCTTCTTCGTCATTACCACATAGTTTTAAGTAGTGTTCTTGAAAGAACGATCTAGTGGAAATTGACTTCTCATATTGTTTTACTGTTTGGGTGGTTGAAGAGGATGAAGCCATTGTTTGAGTACGATTGAGATTTAGAAAAGCTTCGGTTTTTTGAAAAAAAAAATAGGGTTTATGATTGCAAAGGAGCGTAAAGATTTCTGAAAAACCTCTAAGTATGGTTTAAGGATGATTTTTGGTAGTGTGAACGTGGTTGAATATGGAAGGATTTTGTGACATAATGGCGTGATTCTATGTATATAAATCGCGGTATTGGAGTGTAGTAGGGGAGTGGATTGAGGTAAGTAATGATAAATCCCGGGAATCGAGGCGTTTGTAATTCAAAAAATAATATAGTTACCTCCACGATTAAAAATTGATCTCCACGTGTGTAATCTTCCACAGTATAATCCTCCATAACTTCTTGATTTTCCACGTGTATAAAAATGATTTAGTTCACACTTTAGTTTGCTGTTTACTCCAATGTATAGTTCGGTGTAGTGACTTGGCTGGTCACTGGGCCGGTGAAGTGACTTCTTTACTGAGCTGTTGTATACAACTGTTCCTAACAATCAGTGTAGTTAAATTCGCTGAGTACCAGTGCCTTACTTGCCTTAGTCAGCTGGTGAAGTTACTTAGCTGATTACTCCAGTTAGTTGCTCCTTAGTACTTAGTCAATTTCTATCATTCCCAACTCAGTTCTCAACTTGCTAAATCTTACTTGACTGAGTGGTTTTATGAAAATATCAGCCAATTGATCTTCATTTGGTATGTATCTTAGAATGACATCTCCTTTTACAACATGATCTCTGATAAAATGATGTCTTACATCAATATGTTTTGTTCTTGAATGCAATACTGGATTTTCTATGATAGATATTGGACTTGTGTTATCACACATTATTGGAATTGTCTTCTCCTTCATTCCATAATCCCTTAGCTGTTGTCTGATCCATAGTACTTGTGCACAACAACTGCCTGCTGCTATATACTCTACTTCAGCTGTTGATGTGGGTATAGAGTTTTGTTTTTTTGCTAAACCATGATACTAGTCTGTTGCCTAGCATTTGACAGGTTCCAGATGTGCTTTTTCTATCTATCTTGCATCCAACATAATCAGAGTCTGAATATGATATCAGTTTGAATCCTCCATCTTTTGGATACCAAATTCCAACATTGATGGTGTTATTCAGGTATTTGATTATTCTTTTGGCTGCTAGAAGGTGTGATTCCTTTGGTTGAGCTTGAAATCTTCCACATACTCCTACTGCAAATGATATGTCAGGCATGCTTGCAGTTAGATAAAGTAAGGATCCAATGACTGTTGGATCGATATATGCGCAATAAACACTCTAGAGGGGGTGAATAGAGTGTTGATGGATTTTTAAACTCTTTTTCGAACTTAACACAAGTACTAGTAATTAAGTGCGGAAGCTCACTTAATTAACTAGTCGCTTGTGTTATTAAAACCTATGTGATCAAATGGGTTTAATTTATTGGGAAATTAGGGATAAGGACACAATTTGGAATATTTTTAAGTAACAGGACAACTACATATTTTTTATAGGGAGAATGACAACTGCATAATTTTTATAGCGAAAAGAACAAACAGTGAATTCCGAAAATCAGTGTCTCCCCAGTGAATCCCGAAATCAGTGAATTTCGACAGTGAATCCTGAAAATCAGTGACTTTCAACAATGAATTTTGAAAATTAGTGAATTTCGACAATGAATTTCGGCAGTGAATTTAAACAATGAATTTCGAACACAAGTGAATTTCGACAGTGGATAAATAGTTTTGTCATTTATGCAAAAGTTTCAAAAGACGGTCATTCTACTTAATTGATGAAATATTTCTGTCCTTCTCCCTCATTCCCCCTTAATTTATTGTGATAAGAAACAGTGTAGCACTTAAGTATATAAGTATTGACGCCAGTTATTAAACAAATAATCAAAGTAATTTTAATCAAAGTATCACCAAGCAGCTTGCAGATCAAATATTCAGCCAATGATTCACGACCCTATATAGTATGAATAAAACAAATACGAGACAGATTTACAAGAAGAACTAAATACTTTTAGTGACGTTTGGGAAACGTCACAGCAGATTCAAGATCAGCTTTAATATCACAATTTTGCAGGAATGATATCTTGGAACTTAGTCCAAGACAGATGCAGTTAATACATATATTAAGGGGATCAAACAAGGATAATTCAGTTTATACAAAACCTTATACAGTATATATCAAACTTTACGGAGTACTATAAAGATAAAGGTTCAAGTTACAGATACAGCGAAGCATACAGATGAAGCACTAATCAAATTACAATGAATTCTTAATAAAGCAGATACAAGGTAATTTAAAGCCAGGCATTAACTAGGCTGACTAATCAGCTGTATCAACGAGTGATGATCAGATTAGGTAACGTCCAGGACTGATTATCAATTCTGAGATACTAAACTGATCACAAGGACAGTCAGCAGCTCTATACAATGCAAAAGCAGTTATAAACACTAGCTAATTACACCCAAGGTGTTGAAACACAAAAGAAGCAGGGGTGACAGCTTCAACTCAGATCAGCAATGAATGCAGCAGATGTTAGGAAATCTACGCGGGAATGCAGCGGAATTTAAAATTTTATTTTCTTTTAACCAGAATCGACTTCGTTTAAGCAATAAACAAATAGATAGTAGACGGTGGTTACCTTGGTTGATCTAAAAGATCGACGCTTTGACCGTCTAAGGAGAGTAGTTCTGCATAGAGCCGCCCAAGTATTCGGCCTCTACCAGTGATCCACACGAACAGCCCGCCGGAATCCCATCATGGATTGCTATTGGAAAACTCCGGTTGCTAGACCGGCCATTTTCCCCTCTCTCCAACTCTCTATAGGATGCTCTCTATTTTACACAAGAACTATTAGTTCTTGGAATTGTGATGTACAAAAGAGTTTGACACCCACCTCCAATTTATCATGGTTGGGGCGCCCCTAGTAGAGTAGAGGAGAAAAAAACCTTCTTCCCAATAAAATAAGGAAAATCTCCTAGATTGATTTATCTCATTTAATTTAATATCTTATATTAAATATTTTCAAGATATTGTCAATATCTTATATTGACTATATTTATCTTATTACCATAAATCAATTTTTCCAAAATCTATTAATATCTAATATTAATATTGTGGTAATCTTATTAATTAAATTGCACAAACCAAATGTATCATATACAATGAAATAGGCGCATCTTCCCACTCATTTAAAAGTGGCGCATCCTCCCATTAATTTGGGAATTATCTTTAATTAATATAATACTATGATTAATTAATTTGCCAAAATACATGTGTATCAATATACATATATATTTTCGACATATGTATCTAAATACATATATTTAATTAATCACCATAATTAATATCTTAATTAATATCTTGTATTATATTTATTCATAATAAATAAATACCACCATATTAATTAACCACTATAACCTTTATAGTACGAGATAAATTCTTTCCTTATTTGGTCATCAACTATAACCACATTTTAATCCGGCTAGATGTCCTTATGTGTGTGACCCGATAGGCTTTCGAATATGTTGGCCGTAGACACAAAGTGCAAATTACGAAAATGTCCTTCATGCCTAACGATCACGGGATAGCGTCTAGCAACACACCGTGACCCCCAATCATCGGAAGAGTCAAATGCAATGACTACTACCTTTCATGTGAAACAGTTACCGTGTAACTTACAATTCTATCGCTGTAAAATATCCATACGGTCGTACGTCGAGTGTCAAACATTAACGACCGTATCTTATAATCTGGATAGCATGCTCTCTCGAAGTAACTCGTTTACCACCACTTTGCAAAGATTCATGAGAGTAAGACATTCCTTATAAGAAGGCCATTCGGATATTCGATCCCAATCATGGGATACGCGATTCCCGGACGACCAATCATGTATACTCCGCATGCTTCAGTATCACACCCAATCACTACCGCATGATCGCCCCGTGGCTAGGGGAAACCTCAATAGTGTCAAAGCATGACAATCCACACCGTGATGCCATGAAGACTCCTGTCCAAAGGATAATTACACAACCGCCACATAGTGTGACACTTAACCGTGTAAGTGGGTCAGTCTAACGTACGCATTTTCTAATACACGTCCATGTACAATCCAAGTGTCTTTACACTTCGATAGACGAGATCTATCCCTGCCCTTAAAGACAGAAGACATCTAATACGTGCTATCCTGTTCATACTATCAATGCCATGTTTAATAGTACATCAGCCTAGAGACATTTAAGTATCAAACTTATTAAATTGATTAAAGATCTCATCAACCATAATCGCCTATCATGGTTTCTCTATCACAGTTTAATACTAAGGACGTTATCATATAACAATTCATAATTGGTTCTTTAAAAGAACATATATATGACAACATAAAAGCCATTTTAAATATGTATAAACATAAAGAAATAGTAGAAATGATCCGACCCGGTCGGATCCGGTCCAACCCGATTGGGTTTAGGACACTATTTCAACAATCTCCCACTTGGCCTAAAACCAATCACTCGCACACATAAGACCAAGTTGAAACACAAGAATCTCATGCAATACTCGCAACCAGCTCTAGCCATGAACGGATCGCTATCCGTGGGGACTCATACTATCTTCATATCATGTTCCAAATGACAAAGTCAAAGGAACCGCCTCAACACACACACACGAATCTCTGACGAGACCCTAGTCCTTGCTTCAAGCAATAAATCCACTTACTATATCAGCTATATAGAAAAGGTGGAAGAACCGCACAAGGTTCAGGAATGAACCTTCTAGATCCATGTACTGCTCCCGCTGCGCCTCTAAGGCACTACTGTGTTTTGGCCTGGTTGTGGAATTTACAGTGACCCATGGCTAAGAAAATTTTCAGCTCACTGTATCACTTAATCAAAGTGACAGCAAACCCAGACTGTAGCTCCCACTCGCCTTCGTAAGACTCAAGATATACGTCTGTATAACTATATTTATCTGACTCCAAGTTTCGATAAACTAGGAAGCCATCCTTAACTTGTTTAAGGATATTCTCGACATTTACCAGATTTACTTTAATACTTACTCATGACTCTTCATGAAGTATGAAAATCTGGCATTACTTTTATGATGGTTCCTATTGCAGTAGCAAAAGAAACCTTCCATAAGCATCATCTTTCACCCTATCTTTAGGACCAACGTCCTAACATAGATAGATCTTGAGAACACCGGCTAGCAGTATCCCCTGTCGTAATCTATGCTAAACTCTTTTAGCATCACATCCATATAGGTAAACTATAATCTAACAGTAGTTATATCTATCACTATAGATTCTTATTTCTAAAATAAGAACTGCCAATCCAAGTGCTTTTGTAAAGACCTTGAATTACCAAACATTAATTGACTGTGACATGGGGTATTAATTCTCGAGAGAGAGGTATCTAATACCTTGCTCAAAAATCATAACACACTCCCACTATCCATCTTGCACATTGGGCATATTCTTCTTTTGACTAAATCAAACTCCTTTGATTATCAAACAAAGAAATCATCTAGAGAAACTTGTTTGAGTCCATAAATGGATCTCATGGGCTTACATATCATGTTATCGTCTATGAACATTGAGTTGTTTGCCCAACGTCTTCAACACTATCATATAGCCATGATACGAAGTTATAACAAGCATAGTCTAAATAGAACTGGACTCAGCCTTACAAGGACATTCCCTCTAGGTAAGACAGACTTGGTTCATAACCTGGTTGTCACTGATGGAATCTAATTCAGATATTATGGCTCCTGGCCATATCTCTCAATCTTGCCTTTCAAACATTCCTTCATAAGCCGTGAGATATTCATTCTTCAAGATGAACATACCAGCAGCCTTTTCAGGCTTGTGGTTAACCACAGACTTACAGAACTTTTGTGTGCACTGAGTAGTGTTCTACACCTCATTGCTATGCGGCGTCTGCTCATGTTTCAATGGTTGAATATATCTTTATGGTTCTCAAACTACTTTTGAGATCTTATTCACTCCCACTGTTTCTCTTGGAAGAAACACTTCCTTGAGAAGACAGCATGTTTTGGAGACAAACATTTTGCTCCGCGGACAAGTAAATAATATCCAGCGTGCTAGCTAAGACATTCCACAAAGCTGCATATGTCGTTCTAGGCTCCAAGCTTTTCTGACTCTGCCTATGACAACTTCAAATCATCAGTTAAGATAGAGTCGACATTATCCTCTTCCATATCTAGTATGGAATTTATTCAACCTTTATTCTTTGGAACTCGGTTAAGTATAAGGGCACTATCCCGAAAGGGGTAAGGGATACTTCGCATGGCTTGCGTCACACATTTATCATATAAAGTGTTGTTTCCATTTTGGGAACACAATCTAATTGCGTATCCCAAAGATGGTATCCTTCAAAGGAGAATCTTATTCCTTTTCAGACGGCTTCTGAAACACCTTTCATGTATTAATTACTTCAATCCAATTGAAGATTAATTCCTAAGTAGCTCATCAATCTCATATTCATATTTGCTCGAACTTTTTCAGGCTTTCCAAATTATGCACTTCACTGAGTACACTTGACTATTTCTAAAATAGTCGTCGAGATTAACAAACAATTATTTGTGGCATTAATTGTCATAAGCCAACAAACATCGGTATGTTTAGGTTTTAGACAATTTTTAGGGTATTTTAGTCATCTTTAGATAAGATTCGTATCACCCACATGATTCATAATCACATGGTTCAGACATCATCTGAATGACATTTGATTATACGTTCCTCTTCCAGAGAGTCGACATCTAGAAATATCAAGGATAACAGACATACAAATATTTAGTTGAGATTTCATCACACATATCAACTATATAGTGACAACAATCTAGTATGTTAAATTCAGTGACCTTTCAACTTTATCGGAATAACATTTATTCTTTACAATTGAATATGTCTACTAAATCCTAACAAGCAACTGAAAACATGTTATTCATAAGAATCGGAATACAATAACATTTATTTAGTTCCCTTATCAGTTTACTAGATTCAGAATATGGTAAGTGTCACAACGTTTGCTTCACCTTCCATATCTGCATTTAATCATTCTAATTTAATCACTCTCATAAGACATCATATATCTTAGAGTCGACCTTGAACTTAGATAGATTTATCTCAACTCACTTGTTTACAATAGAGACTTCAATAAGTTCTCTATTTAAGCACACGCCCTAACTTCCTTTTTAATCCTTCAAGCACTTGTAAATATTTCTTAGTGTAGTCTTCATAAGACTTAAGAAAGATCACAAGAGCTATGTCTTTAATTTCCTTTCATAAAGAAAATATAAAGTTTATTAAATAGTTTATTTAACCTTTTGAATCGTATTCAAAACATTGACTATTTAAATAGTCTTTTAAGCAATGATAGAATTAAGTTGATACTTAAATCTTACAATTTTGAAAACAACCTTTCCAAAATTAGATGTGGTCATTCTTATCCAACGTTTGAATTAATTGTCATCATATAACTGAATGAACAAATTGGATCGTATCCAATGTCATGAGCTACCGTTTTTCATTAATAATTAAAGTCTTGGAGCACTGCATCAATTATGTAGTCTCCTTGTCTCTAACTACTATAACGGGATTGCTCGTGTCATTGCTTATTTTAAAAGGATCAAAATTTACTTAACCATTCTTGAGAACGTTTCTCAAACAGTCTTAATTTGGTTTTACTAATCGAGAAAAACATAAATATAAAAGTTTGCTAAAAACTACAACATAACAATGAAGATAAAAGAGTGTTGTTTATACACGCAAAATCAAATATTGTCTTTGGGATTATGATTTTTCTCCCACTAGTCAACTACTCTCAATTGACTTTCAAGAATTATTACTTTAGTGGACAAGATCCCACTAAGCTACCGCAACCCCCGCTTTGGCTGGTGGGCCGAAAATAGTGTAATATGTAGACAACAACCCTTTGTCAATCGTATCTCATACGACTCTTGTTGTTTGAGTAGTCAACTCTTTGACAATTTTCATCTTATAAAGTAGTCAAACCCTTGCCTCTAAAATCCAAACGACCACGCTTTGGTTGGTGGACGAGAGAATTCTTAGTCATGTCATAACTCCAATATTCGTGAAATCTCATATGATCATATCTCGATAATGACGATATACCCGAGGTAAGTCAACCCCCTGCTTTGGCTGATTAGTTGGATCCGAACAAGGGCTCTTCACCGTCATTATAATATGGGGAGGCAATTTCAACTTGATTCTTTTGAGGTGTAAGTATTTATATAAATTAATTCACTTAATTAATTTTAGTTACGGTCTCATTAAATATATCTATCTCTATAGACATATATCCTACACATTTATCTATATCGTGCTTAGTCATGCATCTATCGTATCATATAAAATAATACAAGCACAAAATAAATAAATGCGTAAAGTAACCGGTATGGTCATGGACTTTTCCTAGGAGCGGTTTCGAATACAAACTGACGAAACCGCGGGTCTCATTCTAAGGGTAGCTGCAACCGCCAATAGGATCTTTAATGCTCCATTCTCCAATGAGATATTTATTTTCGTCTTTCTTTGGTCTTCATCTTCTGCTCCATTCTTGTTACATTTATTTCTATCTAATAAAATAAATACTCCCGCCGCACACGGGGCGGGGGTGGGGGGGGGGGGCGAAATAAACTAGGTCACGTTCTTCATAACGGTCTAGGACAATTTTTAAACCAACAGAAAAATTAAATCATTCGCATCTATCCTATCGGTCGAGTCCATGATCAATCGGGGTCTATATAATCATATTATATCTACTATATCTAATCCATACAATAACATCTTATGAAAAAGATAAAATTAAAAAAATTTAACTACTTACGTCTTAATTAATCAATTAACATTTAATCTATTAAATAATTTTATCCAATCAATTAACTAATTAACATTTAATTAATTAAATGATTTTAAACGAAATAAAATTAACGATTAATTTTAAACGATTTTAATTTTAATTTTAATTAATTAAAAACTATTTCAAAAATAAATCAAAATTAAAATTATGTCTCTTTTGTTTCTTTCCTTTTGAATAGTAATCAAAAGGGATGCATTTGGTTTCCTAAACCAAAAGACATCTTCCTATACCAAAATTGGTTTAGGCCTGGCCACTTTCCAAAATGAAAATTTTGGAAGTGGCCTGGGCCATTTACAAATCAAATATTTGAAAAGGGCCTAGGCATATTCCAAATCAAATATTTAAAAAGACCAAATAATTTTGGTTTAGGCCTGGCCACTTTTCAAAATCAAAATTTTGAAGTGGCTGCAGCCAGCGCGTTTCCCAAATCAAATATTTAGAAAGGGCCTAGGCCTATTCCAAACAAAGTTTGAAAATGCCATTATTATTTTAATGTCATGTGGCATCCCAATGACCCAAACTATTTGAACCATTGGTTAGCCACATGACACAACTAAACAAATGAGGAATTATCAATTACAACTATGAAACATATTGAATCACAAAATACACAAACAAAAATTTAGAGATCTGCCAGCATTGACCGGTCAACCGATTGCCGGCAGCAGGTTGCCCTGCTGACGCCGCCGCCGACGGTGGTGGTGCCGCCACCAGTCGGCCGAGCACCACCCGATCTCTTTTTTTTTCTCTTCATGTTTGCAAATAAAAAATCTTTCATATTTTAATTATATGATTTAAACGATAAAATTAACTACGCAAAATAACAATACCACTGTTAGGAAATTTACGCGGGAACGCAGCGGAATTTAAAATTTTATTTTCTTTTAACCAGGATCGACTTCGTTTAAGCAATAAACAAATAGATAGTAGACGGTGGTTACCTTGGTTGATCTAAAATATCGACCCTTTGACCGTCTAAGGAGAGTAGTTCTGCATAGAGCCGCCCAAGTGTTCGGCCTCTACCGGTGATCCACACGAACAGCCCACCGGAATCCCATCATGGATTGCTATTGAAAAACTCCGGTTGCTAGACCGGCCCTTTTCCCCTCTCCAACTCTCTATAGGATGCTCTCTATTTTACAAAAGAACTATTAGTTCTTGGAATTGTGATGTACAAATGAGCTTGACACCCACCTCCTATTTATAGTAGTTGGGGCGCCACCTAGTAGAGTAGAGGAGAAGAAAACATTTACCCAATAAAATAAGGAAAATCTCCTAAATTGATTTATCTCATTTAATTTAATATCTTATATTAAATATTTCCAAGATATTGTCAATATCTTATATTTACTATATTTATCTTATTACCAAAAATCAATTTTTCCAAAATTTATTAATACCTAATATTAATATTATGGTAATCTTATTAATTAAATTGCACAAACCAAATGTATTCTAACAATGAAATAGGTGCATCTTCCCACTCATTTCATCCTCCCATTAATTTGGGAATTATCTTTAATTAATATAATACTATGATTAATTAATTTGCCAAAATACATGTGTATCAATATACATATATATTTTCGACATATGTATCTAAATACATATATTTAATTAATCACCATAATTAATATCATGTATTATATTTATTCATAATAACTAAATACCACAATATTAATTTACCACTATAACATTTATAGTACAAAATAAATTCTTTCCTTATTTGGTCATCAACTATAACTACATTTTAATCCGGCTAGATGTCCTTATGTGTGTGACCCGATAGACTTCCGAATATGTTGGCCGTAGACACAAAGTGCAAATTATGAAAATGTCCTTCATGCCTAACGATCACGGGATAGCGTCTAGCAACACCCTGTGACCCCCGATCATCGGAAGAGTAAAATGCAATGACGACTACCTTTCATGTGAAACAGTTACCGTGTAACTTACAATCCTATCGCTGTAATAATATTCATACGGTCGTACGTCGAGTGTCATACATTAACGACCGTATCTTATAAACTGGATATCATGCTCTCTCGAAGTAACTCGTTTACTCCTAGTTTGCAAAGATTCACGAGAGTTAGACATTCCTTATAAGAAGGCCATTTCGGATATTCGATCCCAATCATGGGATACGCGATTCCCGGACGACCAATCATCTATACTCCGCATTCTTCAGTATCACACCCAATCACTATCGCATGATCGCCCTGTGGCTAGGGGAAACCTCAATAGTGTCAAAGCATGACAATCCACACCGTGATGCCATGAAGACTCCTGTCCAAAGGATAATTACACAACCGCTACATAGTGTGACACTTAACCGAGTAAGTGGGTCAGTCTAACGTACGCATTCTCTAATACACGTCCACGTACAGTCCAAGTGTCTCTACACTTCGATAGACGAGATCTATCCCTGCCCTTAAAGACAAAATACATCTAATACGTGCTAGCCTGTTCATACTATCAATGTCCTGTTTAATAGTACATCAGCCTAGAGACATTTAAGTAAACTTATAAAAGTGATTAGAGATCTCATCAACCATAATCGCCTACCATGGTTTCTCTATCACAGTTTAATACTAAGGACGTTATCATATAACAATTCATAATTGGTTCTTTAAAAGAACATATATATGACAACATAAAAGCCATTTTATATATGTATAAACATAAAGAAATAGTAGAAATGATCTGACCCGGTCGGATCCGGTCCAACCCGATTGGGTTTAGACACTATTTCAACATCAGAATGGAACACTTATATCCTCAGATGATTTAGCCAACAGGAATCAGTATTCTAATCAAATGCAATATATATTCAGCAATACAGATTTTGCAGGGATGCACCAAGTAGGAGATCTGAACCAATATTCAGCAAATGCACAACAACAAAGTGTAGAAAACTGTTAGAATTAATCATCATTTATGATTGATCATAATATTGTCTTCTTTATTCTTTTCATTAAGTTAATTCTTAATTAGTTAATTAGATCTTGTATTAGTTTAAAGCTTAACTCCTATAAGTTTTTGTCCTCTATCGGGTCCTTTTCTTTTAGCTGAAAGTCCAACTAGCCGTTAGGACAAGACTGCCAATGGCTAGTTGCTTTCTCTATTGCTTTTCTGTGGCTGGTTGTATTATATAAACAACCAGGCACCATTGTAATCCTTAAGCTTTGATCTTTACAGAAATAATACAAGTTATTTCATATCTCTCTATTTTACTTCCGCTCTTACATGGTATCGGAGCTGTAGGCTCAAAATTCAAATTTCTGGAATTTTTTTAAATCCTCATGGTCACTTGAATCAATCTGCTATAAGTAATACTACTCAGCAGCAGCCTCTCTTCTCGATCATCTTTCGACCAATAATGGTGATCTTCAAAGCATCCACCGCTCTTTAAACTCAATGGAAAAAAATTTCTTGAAATTGTCCCAGTTTGTCCGGACTTTTCTGGAAAGGAAGGAGCAAGCTCGGTCATCTTAATTGGACAGACCACTCAAGAAAGATCCTAAGTTTACAGTATGGGATGAGCAAGACTCCATGGTGATGTCTTGGCTATGGAACTCCATGATCCCTGAAATCAGTGATACATGTATGTTCATGGCCAATGCAAAGGAAATCTGGGATCATGTGAAAGAGACTTACTCAAAAGTCAATGATCCGGCTCAAATCTATGAGGTAAAAACAAAGATTTCAAATTCAAAATAGGGTAGTAGATCCATCACTGAATATTCAGGTCTGATGCAAGGTCTGTGGCAAGAATTAGACCACTACCAATGCATCAAGATGCATAACAGTGAGGATGCTAATATCCTGAAAAGGATATTTGAAAAAGATAGGATCTATGCCTTTTTGGCGGGTCTTAACATGGAATATGACTCTGTCAGAGTTAAGATTCAGGGAAAGGGAGATCTCCCTAGTTTAAATGCAACAATAGCTCTTATTAGAGCAGAAGAAAGTAGGAGAAGTGTCATGATTGACACATCTCCTGTTGAAAGTTCTGCTTTGATAACTCAAGGCACCAAGAATACCAATGATAAGAACCCTACCTTTCAAAGGAATGTGAACACTTATCAAAAGAATAACAACAAAAATGGTGAAAAAGACTCTTTTCTGTTCCTTCTGTAAGAAGAGCAGGCACACCAGGGAAAATTGTTGGAAACTCCATGGGAAACCAGGGAGTGAAAACACCAACAAAAGGACAGCAAACACTGCTAATGGCAGTGAAGAACAACAGAAGCACAGTGAGAATGTCCAGAAGGTTGTGAATCAGAATCAAAACACAACTCTTGGACCTTCAGAAATTGAAAAACTGAGGAAGTTCATTGAGTCCCTTGAAGGATCATCAACCTCCTTAGCTTTTTCAGGTATGGCTGGTATTTAATAAACAATCTGAAGGTCTGATGGAATGGGTTATTGACTCTGGTGCCACAGACCATATGGTCTTCTCTTATGAAAATCTGACTAATTACAGATTGTGTGACAAAAACAGAACTATTTTTGTTGCAGATGGTTCCCCTATCCATGTTACTGGGATGGAGACTATATGTTACGTACTCAACTTATCTTAAAAGATGTTCTCCATATTCCTAACCTATCTACTAATCTGATATCTATCCAAAAATTAACCAAAGACTCAAACTGCTTGGTTGCCTTCTCCTCTAACCTTTGCTTGATACAGGATCTTGTAAAGAAGAAGATGATTGGGGTTGCTAAAGCTAAAGATAGGCTGTATTTTTGGGAAGATAAGAAGAATGTTAGAGAAAAAGGCCATGCTACAAGTTTTTTGTCTAAGTCTAACACTGATAAACTATGGTTATATCATTATAGACTAGGTCATCCACCATTTACAGTTATTAAACACATGTTTCCTACTTTGTTTAACAACTGTGAGTTAGATAGGATGCATTGTAATGTTTGTGAAATGGCCAAACATAAAAGGGCCTCTTATCCTATTCAAAGAATCAGATGTTCTGAACCTTTTACTATTATTCATAGTGATATGTGGGGTCCTTCTCCCAATTCTAATATAAATGGTTGTTTTTGGTTTGTTACTTTCATTGATGACAATTCTAGGGCTACATGTACATATCTTATGAAAAACAAATATGACCTCTTGGAATTTTTTCCCAAATTCTACAATCATCTCCTCACCCAATTTGATACAAAAATCAAGAGGTTGAGGACTGACAATGCAAGGGAATACTTCAACAAATTGCTAAGTCCTTTTCTGGATGAAAAAAGGGTAGTACATGAATCCTCATGTGTTTATACCCCTCAACAGAATGGATTAGCAGAGAGGAAAAACAAACACTTGATGGAAGTGTCCAGGGCAATCATGTTTCAAATGTTGGTACCTAAGAACTATTGGGGAGAAGCTGTCTTGACAGCAACTCATTTAATCAACAGACTACCTACAAAGGTGTTGAATAACAAAACACCTATTGGATGTCTGAGGGAATTGTACCCTACTATGTCTAAATCTGAAGGACTGGGACCAAAAACCTTTGGTTGTGTTGCATTTGTTCACATACATGCACATAACAGAGGAAAACTGGATCATAAGGCCCTAAGATGTGTTTTTATTGGATACTCCAATACCCAAAAAGGTTATAAGTGTTATCATCCTCCTACAAGAAAGTTCATCATCTCTAGGGATGTGACCTTTCATGAAGAGGTATCTTACTTTCATCATAAAGGGGAGATCAATACCCCTTACATAGAAACTGGCCTTGATTTCTTTCAAGATCACAATCATACCCCTGCCTCTAATGAGGGGAATAATCCTGGATCCTCCAGTGATCACAGTTCTCCTATGGATACAGAGGATATAATACCAAGAGAGAAAACCCCTATTGTGTACACTAGAAAGAAGAAGACACCAAAATTATCTAAAATCAGTTCCCTCATGGAATTGATTCTACTATTGCTAACACATAAGTCACCACTAACCCTCAGGAAAGTGATGATTCTGAGGGTATTGGTGATGCTACCAAGGATGGCAGTACTGATTCTCCCTCTGACAACTATGAATCTGAAAGTTTTGAGGATACATCTGTTGATCTACCTATAGCACTGAGAAAGAGAAAGAGGGAATGTACCAAGCATCCCATAAGAACTTTCCTCTCTTACAAGAAGTGTTCTCAGAATCACAAAAGGTTCATAAGGAATCTTCATAAACATGACACTCCAAAAAATATGAAGGGAGCCATTTCTGATGAAAAATGGTCTAAAGCCATGAAAGAAGAACTGCAGGCTTTGGAAAAAAACAAAACTTGGAGTCTTGTCAATTTGCCTAAGGGTGAAAATACTGTTGGTTGCAAATGGGTGTTTACCACCAAGTATAAGTCTGATGGGACTATAGAAAGACATAAGGCTAGACTTGTAGCCAAAGGGCACACCCAAACTCATAGGGTGGACTACTTTGAGACATTTGTCCCTGTGGCTAAAATGAATACAGTCAGGATCCTTATCTCCCTGGCTGTTAATCTGGGGTGGAACATGCAACAATATGATGTCAAGAAAGCCTTCCTACAGGGTAACTTGAATGAAATCATATATATGGCTGTTCCCCCAGGCTTTGAAAATTTAGATGGGAAAGTGTGCAGACTGAATAAAGCCCTATATGGGCTAAAACAGTCTCCTAGGGCAGGGTTTGGTAGATTTGCTAAATTTGTGCTTGACCAAGGATATAAGCCAAGTCAGGGTGACCACATCATGTTTGTGAAACATGGAAAAACTGGGAAGAGATCTATTCTACTAGTGTATGTTGATGACATTATTGTCACAGGTGATGATCAAGAAGCCAACCAAAATCTACAAGCAGGAATGGCCAGAGAGTTTGACATCAAGAATCTGGGAAGACTCAAGTATATTTTGGGCATTGAATTTACCCACTCAAATCAAGGAATATTTATATCTCAACAGAAGTACATCATTGATCTTCTTACAGAAACTGGGAAACTCGGATGCAAGCCTGCTGCAACTCCTATAGAGTACAATCATGGCTTGAGTAACTCTCTTGAGGATAAGATGTTGACAAGTATTCCTATCAAAGATTAGTGGGCAAGCTAATATATCTTGCACACACTAGGACAGATATTGTCTTTGCTGTCAATGTCGTCAGCAGATTCACGCAAAATCCTAAGGTGTGCCATCAAAGAGCAGCCGACAGAATCCTTGAATATCTGAAGGGATGTCCTGGCAAGGGGATACTCTACAAAAGGGGGATGAGTTGGATATCCAAGCTTATACTGATTCTGACTATGCTGGAGCTATTGAAGATAGGAGATCAACCTCTGGACATTGCATTTTCTTGGGAGGCAATCTAGTGATTTGGAGAAGCAAGAAGCAGCATGTTGTGGCAAGATCCAGTGTAGAGGCAGAGTTCATATCCATGGCTATAGGGATCTGTGAACTTCTTTGGATGAAGATAATTCTGAATGACTCAAAAGTGATGTGGAAGAGTCCTATGAAACTGTCCAGTGACAACAAATCAACAATTGATCTTGCACATGATCCAGTTCAACATGATAGGAGAAAGCACATTGAAGTAGATAGGCAATTCATCAAAGAAAAATTGGACAGTGGCCTTATTATTACTGGATTTGTACCCTCCAAGGATCAAGTGGCAGATTTATTCACCAAAGGCCTACTTGGGATGGTGTTTTATGACGATGTTAGCAAGCTGGGCATGTTTGATATACATCTACCAGCTTGAGGGGAGTGTTAGAATTAATCATCATTTATGATTGATCCTAATACTGCCTTATTTATTCTTTTCATTAAGTTAATTCTTAATTAGTTAATTAGATCTTGTATTAGTTTAAAGCTCAACTCCTATAAGCTTTTGCCCTCTATCGGGTCCTTTTCTTTTAGCTGAAAGTCCAACTTGCCGTTAGGACAAGACTGCCAACGGCTAGTTGCTTTCTCTATTGCTTTTCTGTGGCTGGTTGTTTTATATAAACAACCAGGCACCATTGTAATCCTTAAGCTTTGATCTTTACTGAAATAATACAAGTTATTTCATCTCTCTCTATTTTACTTCCGCTCTTACATGGTATCGGAGCTGTAGCTCAAAATTCAAATTTCTGGATTTTTTTTTACACAATATCAGATTATACTGGAAATAGGAGTTATAGGCCAGAATCCTCTCAGGGCCTCTTTCTAACTCAAGCTTTCAAAGATAAGTCCTGATCTTAGATACTGAGATACACCAGATTAAGAACCACAACTCAAACAGACTCAACTACATATACTACACAAGTACAGTCAATTGAGACACTAGACACAGATGAAATACAAGCAAATTAGGGGCAAAAAAATAACAACAAAAAAGGCAATTTTGAGTACATTCTGCACAAGAACCTCAGAATTTCACCTTCACTGATCCTGAACCACCTTAGCTATTGATTGGAAATGCTCTTCCTCCAATAGCACAGCTTCATATCAGTCCACAAGTTGAAGTACCTCTCAAGATACTCAACTCACTTGCCCACACTCTTAGACTCACACAAAAGAACTTTTTGAAAGAACGAAAATGTTGGATTGCTGTGTATTCAACTGGTGCCTTCCAAGGTTGATATGAGTGACTATTTATAGGACTTGGGGGTAGAGAACCTTACAGCCTTAAGTGTGAAAACCAATTTGAACTCATTACGAACCGGGTAGATATTCACCGGTTCGAATAAGCACATGTGGTGAGAGAAGATTGCCCAACTGAATCTGCAATTTAAAACTGAAATCTTCGAAATTGAGCATGTGGAAAATCACCCTCCAAATGACTCAGACAAGGCAGCCAAAACAAGAGTCATTACTGCAGTATCAATTCATAATTGGCATGATATCGGTTCACAGAGGCCCCCAATATTAATAGATTATTGTAACACATTTTATGTCACAGAACATATGACCACATAGGCAGATCAATTATAAAGCGATCAAATAGTACAACAAACTTGTTACCGAATACATGTAGAGGGCTTGATTAATGTCTATTCATATAAGTAACTTGGATTAGACATATACAAAACCTGTATTAACTGTAACACCATATATTTCTCATTTCATATCATAGAAACACAAATATCCTAGCTTTATGAAGTGTCCAACACGTGCTGTGAAAATAACAAACTATACACTAAAAAAAGAGGTAGGCATTTTATTTCATATGAAATTAACCCATAAAACACAGAGAGTATATTCAAAGCCAAACCATAAAGACTAGATTATGTCCACTGATTACTAACAACTTCCATATTATATTAATTAAATGATCATATAACCCAAACTGGTAAGATACAGGGATTAAAAAAAACTTTATATTGTTAGACTTAAAAGGAGAAATGAAGAAATACAGAAACTTCCCTGTAGATGCCGGAAAACAGGGTTCGATGGCCGGATTCTTCGGTATCAGCATAGACTTCACTCAAAATCGACAAGACCCGATCTTTTACAGATTTTATGGGATTCAAACATCAGCACAAAATCAGGAGAAATGATGTTCAAATCAGTGTAATAACTGAAAAATACGAGCATTAAACAGAAAGATATCACCTTGAAGCGAAGTGACTGCGTATCCTTCAAATCAAGGATTAAATGTTCGAATCCAAGCCTTCCTTCTATGGGCTGCTCATATCTCAGCATAAATGAATTCGGCATGTACCATAACGATTCAGAAACTTCGAAGCCTTCACGAGTTTTGGAAACTCGTGTTGCAAAAAGACTTTCCATTTGTAGAGCTTGAAACGGACAATCAAATCAAGCAATTTGATTTAGGAAAATAAGGAGAAACGGTAGCAGTCAAGGTGCAGAGAATTAGAAGCAGAATCGGGAAGAGATAAGGCAATAAAGGCAATAAAGGCAATGGAGATTTCAAGAGAAGACGTTACAGTATATTTCCCACTTTCTTTGCAATATGGAGGAATGACTAGGGTTGGAGGTATATCGGGTGGCAAGTTAGGGCACTTGCAGCAGAAGCTCTATATGGTGTCCTATCTTAAAATGAAGATAAAAAATAGAGTTTGCCCTTAAAAACCTCTCCAGCAAAATCATCATCCCTATTAATATTTAGGGATGGTAAACAGTACAACCCCATTTCTGTGGTGACACTGTAGCATCCCTATTTAATTTTTTATTATTATTTCTCTCTTCTACATCCAAAACGCGGGAACAAAAACACAGCAGCTGATTTTCATCAACAAAAAAACGCAGCAGCTGTACACCCACGCTTTTAACATTAAGAAAAACCTAGCCTATCCTTTAATCTCACAATGATTCATCATCGGATGTGCAAGAATTCGCTGCATAATACGTAGAAATAAAGAAAGTGAAAATTAGCCCTTTGTTTTCTCCATTATTTTCAATTTTTGTGCTCTTCTCTGTAAATCAATTTGGGGTCTGATTTCTGCTAAAAAGGTATGTAATTTATGTAAAAGTTGATGGTAAATTGGTTTAATGAACAAAAGAATCAGTTGTTTTTTCAATTTTGCTTCTAGGGTTTCATTCTTGTGAAATTTTGAAAACTAGAGCCCTCTTATTTTGTTTCCCCTGTCTCCAAAAATTGTTTAAGATAAATACTGTGAACTTCAAGTTATAAAACAAACTTCTCTAGTTTTAGCATTGTTGAATCTGTTTCTTATAGTAGGCTGTTTTAGATCGATCCTGTTTTTTTCCATCTTTCTATTGCATAAACTAACATAAGTATATATGTTAGTAACTGTATTGCATTTTACTCAGATTTCATAAGAGTCAGTATGTCAAGTGGTACATTTTTCTTGTTGCATCGAGCAATACGTGTGATGAGTCTTTTAACATTGTTCGTTTGAAAGCTTTTTTCTTGTGATAAAAAAAAATTACCTTTGATTTGCTTCGAGAATGTTTGTTTTTGCTTGTTATCAATAATTTTTGTTCATGATTTGTTTTCTAGTGTGACAGAATGATGGTTATTGTTTTTGGTTTGTTTTCCGCCTTCCTTAGAATTTGTATAACTATAGATGGAAATTGGGGTTCTTTCATGTGATGCGTGTGGGCAGAAGTTTGAAAGCATTTTATATGTATTTATTTTGGTTAAAATGTTGATATCAGGAAATAAAGTTTAAATACAGTTTGCTTCATCTTTAAAAAGCAGTATCCTTTGCACTTGGATAGAGCCTGTTTACAAGAATTGATGTATCATCTTCTTGCTTTATATTTCATGGGTATTTTATTTCAAGAAGCTAAACATAAGATTATATGAGTCATTCATGCCACACAAATTGCAGGTACTCAATTATGACACTTAACATTTTGTTTGAAATTCTCATATAGATAGTGAACTTCTCATACATTTTGTCTGAAATTCTCATACAGATGTGAAAAATATTGTCATACGGATTGTTGACATTTCATCTAAATATTCATGCTATATTCTTGTTTTGGTTATTTAAACTAGCCGTACTTCAGAAAAATAACTGAATACTACATATGATATGTTATTTCAAGTATGAATAACGACATTTCTGGAATTATGCGTATGGTTGGAGCAATAGATGATGGGTTGGACGGTGAACTTTACCAATCTGAAGCAAGTGGTGATCATTACTCTCTATTTACACCAAATTATTTGGACACCTCAATTGAGTTGGAGGCAAATACGACCGGGAAAAATAAGCCACGCACAAAGAACTTCCCCCCAGATGAGGACCTTGTGTTGGTATCTTCTTGGCTTAACATAAGTCTTGACCCTGTCAGTAGCACAAATCAAAAGCGCACCAAGATCTTGAAAAGAATTGGCAAATATTTTAATGAGTCCATTGAGGGTAAGTATGGACAGCGCACAGACAAGTCTCTTCGAAATCGACGGGGAAAAATCCAACAAGGTGTTAACAAGTTTTTTCGCTATCACACACAACTTGAGTTAGCTCGTAAATCTGGAGCGACCGGCCATGATTTTGTATGTAAACTAGTACTTTATGTGAATGAAATGAATGCTGAATAGTAGTAATATAAATTGATATTTTGTGTTACAGTTTGAAGAGGCCAAACAGGTATACCGTTCAAAAGAGAACCATGATTTTCAATTTGATCATTGCTGGAATAAACTTAGACATGAATGTAAGTGGATCAATCTCGGAAGTCAAGGACCGGTTAAAAAAAAGCATTTTCATCTGACACAATTAATTTGGACGATGAAGAGAATCCTACAGCTGATTTTGTTGATTTGGATAGACCACCGAGAGTAAAAATAGCAAGGGATGATGCTAGTGATGAGCAAGGGAAAGGGAAAGGGAAAGGGAAAGAGAAAAGGAAACGGAAAGCCGGTGAGACATCTCAATTTGATGTCACTTTTAACAACTATATGGAGGGAAAACTTAAAGATGATGAATTGAAAATGGAGATGGCAAAACAACATATGGAGATGGATAAGATGAAACTTAACATTGAGATGATGAGGGTCGAAGCTGACAAGGAAAGACGAGATGCAAAACGTGAAAAGGAAGATCAAGAAATGATGATGAATGTAAGCAAGTTAGAGACTGAAATGCAACGAGAATATTTTACAAAACTACAGGCCGATGCTTTTGCGAGAAGAATGTCTAGATAGCACTTTATGTTATGCTTTAAAAAAAACATAACATGTAACATTTTGAGGGGTTTTGCGAGAAGAATGTCTAAACATAACTTTGTTCAAATCTCTAACCACTCTTGGTGGATATTTTGAGGGGTTTTGGGCTAGAATTGAAGAAAATGACCTATGTTTGAAATGAAAGATTGAAGGTAAATATTTTTGTGATTTTTGGATTTGTGAATGATGTTTAACAAAATGTTGGTTTTTATTCTTGGGTTCACTTTTGGAGAAAAGGAGAAGAATAGTTGGAGATGACTAAATATGAGTGTTGTGTTTTATTGCTACTAAAAAAAATTTAATCTTTGTTCTACTGGTGTGATTAAATGTCAATTAAAAATACACTTTAAAAAAAACATAACATGTGACATTCATATCAAATAGAAGACTAATACAAAGATTCAACATAATAAAAACAACATGATGAAAAAACAACACGAAACTTATTTCTAAACAACAAAAGACACACATTATGTCTGACTATATAAATTCCATAGATGCTCCACTAGATCATCTTGAAGTTGGCTATGCATTGCTCTATCTCTGATCTCGTCGAGGGATTGCATGAAATTCATGAGTTCTGAAGTATGAGTGCGTGATACAGTGGGAATCGGAGGACTTGAAGGGATTTGATCATATTCAGAGATATCCGGTTGTGGGTGAAGTTCTCGCTCATCCTCAACAATCATATTGTGCACGAACAATTGCAAATCTTGCTTGTAGCACACCAAATGCATGTTCAACGTCCGTTCTAAATGATTCTTGAGCAGCAGTGAAATATTTGGTCTTACGATTCATTGGTAATGGAATTGATTTGACGAATGTCGCCCATGGAGGATAGATCCCATCAGCTAGATAATAACCCATAGTGTAGTCATAACCATTAATGGAATAGTTAACCGGAGGCCTCTCACCTTTTGTTATTTCAGAAAACACATGTGATCGTTCTAGCACATTAATATCATTATGTGATCCCGGTAATCCAAAGAAAGCATGCCAAATCCATAAATCATAAGATGCAACTGCTTCTAAGATAAGTGTGGGTTCATGACAGTGACCAGTGAACATACCTTTCCAAGCAGTTGGGCAATTTTTCCATCTCCAATGCATGCAATCGATACTGCCCAAAATTCCTGGAAAGCCCCGAGCTTCACTCGAAGCAATCTTGCAGTGTCATCTGGGTTTGGCTTTCGTAGATACTCATGACCAAATATTTCAATGATTGCATCAACAAAGTGCCTCAAACTTTCTTGGGCTGTGCTTTCTCCAATCCGTATGTATTCATCCATGAAATCAGCTGTTACCCCATACGCCAACATTCGCAGTGCCGTAGTTGTTTTTTGAAGAGATGACAAACCTAATTTTCCAGCAGCATTTCTTTTTTGTTGAAAGTATGGATCATATGCTTCCACCTCCGAGTGAATCCGCATAAATAGCTCACGACTCATCCGGAATCTCCTACGAAACATTTGAGCTGGAAAAACCGGTGGTGTAGCAAAATAGTCATTGAATAAGCGTTGATGCCCTTGCAAAGTGTCACGATCAATTGATGTCCGTGATTTCCAGGAGCTTTCACCTCGTGCCTCAAGTTTTTCTCTTTGACGTTTCCAAGCTAGATTTTGAATCATATCATCATCATCATCGCTTCCGTACAAGAATTTTTTCAGAAACTTATTGCTTCCACTCATTGTGTAGGATAAAGTTTGAAAAAAAATAATAATTGAAATGTGAAAAAGTTTATTTTTGAGCTCTCAAATTTGGTGAAAAATAACTTCAAAAAAAAAAAAATGGGGAAAAATGAAAATTGAAATCTGTATTCCCTAAAAAGAACCATGACAATTGACAAAGAGACTATTCTATGTATAACTATTTTTCACTTTCAAAAAAATTATATATATAGCCCGTGAGAGGAAAAAATTGTCAGGACTCTGATGCATATAGCCGTTGGACTATAGTAGTTTGAATTTCAAATTTTAAAAATAGTTACAAAGTGTTTTTGTGTTTTTGTTAAAGAATTAATATTTTAATGCTGTAGGGATAGGGATAGGGTTGCTGCTGTGGAGTGTTTTGAATTGAGATGCTGTAAAACAGAGATGTGTATTATTTTATATTATTTTAGGGATGAAGAATAGGGATTCTGCTGGAAATGCCCTTAGGTTAAAGAATTAATCAGGCCCGGATAAAGGATTTAAAAGGAAAATTAATTTAAACTTAATTAATTATAATATACATAAAATTAATAGTATTCATTTTATAATATATTTTAATTATCAAATAATCAGATTTAATTAATTTACTCATTTTCTGCAAAACAGAAACACAAAGATGTCATATTATGTAAGTCTATGACTTCATGACTAGGTTAGTGTGACATATAAAATATAATTAATAAAATCTAAGTCACACAACAACACATTTATCAGATATTAAAAAATAATTCAAATCACTAAAATATTTATATAAAGCTTTAAATCACGGAAGACGTTACTTTTGAAAATCAATCAACTTATAACTTTACTATCACAAAATACTCAACAATGACTCCTCTATAAAAATTTTGATCAACATCATTTCCACTTTCATCTTTTCCAAAAATAACTCTTGCACATATTGGTGTATCAGATGTTCCACTTGTGTCCATACCATACTTGTGTATCAAGTCTTTTGTGTACTTGGCTTGATTAATAAAGACGTCATCTTTCATTTGCTTTACTTGTAGTCCAAGAAAGTAATTCAATTCTCCCATCATGCTCATCTGAAATTTTCTTTTCATTAAGTTTATAAATTTCTCACATAGCTTCTCATGTTCTGATCCAAAGATAATGTCATCAACATAGATTTGGACTAACAAGGTGCTTGTTCCTTCTTCTAGCTTGAAGAGAGTCTTATCAATAGTTCTTTTGTTGAATCCATTGTTGATCAAGAATTGTGATAGTGTCTCATACCAGGCTCTGGGTGCCTGTTTGAGTCCATAAAATGCCTTTTGGAGCTTGTATACTTTATCTTCTTTCCCTTTGAGTTGAAAACCAGGAGGTTGTTCCACATACACTTCTTCTTCCAAAAGTCCATTCAGAAATGCACTCTTGACATCCATTTGGTAAACTTTAAAGTCTTTGTGGGCTGCAAAGGCTCGAAAGAATCTAATTGCTTCCAATCTTGCTACTGGGGCAAAGGTTTCATCATAATCTATTCCTTCTGCTTGAGAGTAGCCTTTTGCAACTAGCCTTGCTTTGTTTCTGACAACTGTCCCTTGTTCATCCATCTTGTTTCTGAATACCCATTTTGTTCCAATGATGTTGGCTATGTCTGGTCTGTCAACAAGTTCCCAGACCTCATTTCTTTCAAATTCATTTAGCTCTTCTTGCATGGCTGTAATCCAATCAGCATCTTGGATTGCATCATCTATTGTTTTGGGTTTCACTTGTGATAGAAAACATGTTAGCATATTTTCCAGTTGTCTTCTGGTTCTGACTCCTGTGTGAATGCCTCCAATGACTTGATCTTCATGATGGTCTCTTAGCCAATTGAGGTCAGGTTGAAGTTGCTCTTGACTTGGAGTCTCTTGTATTGTGATGACTGGTGGCTCATCTTGATTTCCAAAATTGTGATTCAGAATGGTAGCTGGTACTGTTGTATTCATATAAACCTGTCTTTGACCTGCTTCTTCTTCAAGTTCTTGAAAGCTTTCACCATTTGTGTGTGGTTCATCAAAGACTACATGAATTGATTCTTCAATCACCAAAGTTCTTTTGTCGATTACTCTGAAAGCTTTGCTAGTGTCTGAGTATCCTATAAAGATTGCTTCATCAGCTTTTTCATCAAAATGCAACTGATTCCTGTTCAAAACAAAACATTTAGATCCAAACATATGCAAATGTGAGATGTTAGGTTGTCTTCCATTCTATATTTCATAGGGAGTTTTTCCATGATGTTTGTTGATAATTGATCTGTTTTGAGTATAGCATGCTATATTCGCTGCTTCAGCTCAAAATCTCTTTGGTAAGCATGCTTCTGCAATCATTGTTCTGACTGCTTCTTTGAGTGTCATGTTTCTTCTTTCTACTACACCATTTTGTTGTGGAGTCCCTGCTGCTGATAGTTGATGCAGTACTCCATTTTCTTCACAATAGGTTATGATAATTTCATTTAGAAACTCTGTGCCTCTATCTGATCTGATCTTGATGATTTTCAGTTCCTTTTCATTTTGAATTCTTCTTAACATATCCTGTAGTTTTTTGAGTGTCTCTCTTTTCTTGTTCATGAATATGGTCCAGGTGAATTTGGAAAAGTTATCCACCACTACTAGAGTGTATTTCTTTCCACTTACACTGACTGGTGTGACTGGTCCAAAATGATCCATATGCAATAGATGTAAGATTCTTCTTGTTGATTGATAGGGCTTTGACTTGAATGGGCTTTTGATTTGCTTCCCTTTTTGAAATGCATCACATAGACTTTCCTTTTTGAATGTGATCTCTGGTAAGCCTTCAACTAACTTGTTCTTTGATAGTATGATGATGGTTTTGAAGTTGAGATGATTCAATCTTCTATGCCAAATCCAGCTGGTTGATTGTTTACTTTTGACAAGCAAACATGTTTCTGCTCTTGTTGTCTTCCAATCTACTACATGCATGTTATCTTCTCTTCTTCCTGCAAGTACAACTGTGTTGGATTGGCTGTGAATCACTTAGCATCCTTCCTTGTTGAAGTGCACATTGTAGCCTTTGTCACAGAATTGACTGATAATTAGCAAATTGAAGTTTAATCCTTTAACATAGGCTACATTTTGAATCTTCATGCAGTTTTTGAGTATTATGCCTTCCCCCTTAATTTTGCCTGGGTTTTCTTTACCTTCAAATGTTGCTTTGGGTCCTTCAAAAGCTTTAAAATCATTCAACCATCTCTTATTCCCTTTCATGTGTCTGGAACACCCACAATCTATGTACCAGACATCCTACAAAACAAGATAAGTATGTTTAGGTACCCAACACTGTTTGGGTCCATGCATGTTAGCAGTCATTTGATTACTTATGATGAATATAAACTAGAAGTTACCTTGGACAATCTTCTAGCAGTCATTTTATATTCATCATCAACACTGTTTGGATTACTTATGTGGATGCTCTTGATGATGAATATAAACTAGAAGTTACCTCTGTTTCATTTGATTCTTTAGCCATAAGGCATAAGTAAGCCTTTTCATTGTCTGATCTGTCAGCTTCATCATCATCAGAATCATTCTCAGATGATTCTTCATTCCTTTCACTGCTAGTTTCAGCTTTGAGTGCCTTCTTACTCTTTCTCTTTTCAGTTGTCTTATACTTCTTCTTATCCTCATCTTTGTCTTTTTCTTCAGGGCAATCAACCTTGAAATGACCTTTCTTTTTACAGTTAAAGCATCTGTATTCACAATCCCTTTTCTTCATGTCTTTGCTTGAGCTTGACTTCTTGTTTGATGATGAACCTCCTTTGAATTGCTTCTTCTTGCTAAACTCACAAAACGCGTTTAACCGAAGAAAGCTACTGCTTCCTTCAGCTCCTGCGTCTCTTTGCCGTTTGCATCAGCTATTTTGCTTTGCTGTGGTGCTACCAGTGCACTGGCCTTGTGTGTCTCTGTTGGTGTACGGTCTTCACCGTTCAACTCAAATTCATGAGCCTTTTATTGAGACATCAGAGTCGAGGTTTCAGTGTTTGCAAGATTTGTTGTCCCTATGATTGCTGTTGTGATGATCTTCCATCTCTCAGGTAAAGCTCTCAAGATTTTTAGACAGACTTCCTTCTATGGATATATGTGTCCAAGCTGCTGCAGTTCATTGACATGCTTGAAAATCTATTGTCCATTTGATCAATGGATTCACCAGTCTTCATTTTGAAGATCTCAAATTTCTATTTTGCAACAGATAATTTGTTTTCTTTAACTGCTTCTGATCCTTCATTAATCAATGCTAATTTGTCCCACATCTTCCTTTGCTGTTTTGCAATCTTTGATCCTCATGAACATATTACTGTCCAGAGTCTTCAAGATCATGTCTTTTGCAACAAAGTCTAGATTTGCTCTTCTCATGTCATCCTTGGTCCAATCTTTCGTGAGTTTATCTATTTCCTTTCCTTGATCTGCTCATATGGTTATCATAGTTGTGATCTTGATTGTGTTAGGTGTGATGCCCGAAAGACAATTCTGTAATTGTTTTATTTAATAAATGAAATGATATTATTATTCATATTTATTATTTCTCATATTCACCGATGTGACAATAGTATTTACACTACAGAAAACCCTAAAGTATATCGTTTATGTAATCACTTAACTCAATGTATGGGATATACACAGGAGGATTGAGTTAGTGAAGATGTACTTAAAATACAATTAGCCCGTAGTGAAGTTAATCGAGAGTATCGGGTCTCTCCTTTAACGTGCTATTAATGCGCCCAGAACACAATAGGTGTGATTGTCTTATCCAGACTTTCGGTTAAGAGAACCTAGTGGGGCATTTATATATGATAGATATATCATATAGAAATTTGGACCGATTTGATTAGAGTTCACGATATAATTCCGTGATCGAGAAGTCTTATCGAATCAATCGATGATCATATTTATGGATATATCTTAATCCTGAGGTGATCACAGTCAACTGCTTGAATCAATATGAGGTTTGACTTGATGGTTAAGGATTACACTGAGTCTGTGATCTGAATTACCCCATCTTGGCATTGTACTGGATTGAGTGAGTAGTCTGTGTTATCATAGATACGGAATCCATTCCTTCCATTTATGGAAGTAGATAGACGATTCCACTTATTTGTTAATCCTAGAAACCGATCGATCGTGCGAGTTCATATTACACTGATTAGCTACCAGTGAGTTGTATGAATTAATTGATCACTAGGGGGTTAATGGTAAATAATGATAAGAGGTTCTAAAAAGGGTTAACGGCAACTTCCCGATTAAGAATGAACAGTCTATGGAGGATTAATTCATATGTAATGATTATATCAATGGACGCTTATTATCATTCTCGTGAGGAGATAAATATAATCTTATAATCGGAGGAGTTCAGTCACGGGATTATGGTGGCATATTCATGTGATTGATTTATCGAATAATTATTTTGTTCGTAAGATAATTATTTATTTGATTTATCGGAGCCGCTGATTATTAGTCCATGGTCCCCGACGTGCCTCCATGTATAGCATAGCTATTCTCGGACGTCGAATCATAATAATATTAATTTAGTTCTTATTAGAATTTAATTAAAACAATATGTGAATTAATTGTTTAGTAGACTATTAAATTAGTTGGGCTAAATGATTAAATATGTGGAAAAGACATTTTTCATAATCTTGGCCAATTTATGTGTAATGGCCGAAAATTATATGTTGACTAGGTCAATAATAATTTCGGCCAAGGGCATATTTTTAGGAAACAAGAAACTGTTTTTTAAGACATGTGCACAAAATATTTATTGGATAAATATTTATGGTAAGAAATAAAGATAAATATTATTCTAGATTTGTTCTAGAATATTATGGGATTATTTTTATTTATTGGATTTATTTTATTTGCAAAATAAAATCCTTGGAGGACAAGGGATTACTCTTCTATATAAAGAGAGTTCTCCCAAGCCTAATAGATACACATAATTTTCGACATTCACCTCGTAGAGAGGAGAGAAGAATTTTCGGCCAAGGGGAATAAGGGGAAAATCTTGGAGGTTTTCCGGGTAGCATATCGGGAGGATTCAAGACGAGAATTTCCTTCCACCGGGAGTTGCTTGGATCACACGTACGGAAGATCGTGGTGCTCTTCACATCTTCTTTCATTCTTCCTTTTGCGGTTCTTCAACTTGGATTTTGAGATCCAAGAGGTATGTTCTACAACCCCCTTGTAGATGTAGATCTAGTTATTTTATTACGTGTAATTTATAGATCTAGATCTTTAAATCGCTTCCGTTGCGGATGGTATTACTAACAGATTGGGCCATCATTGATTACATCCAGCATCTCCTCATGAGTTGCTGCAAGATGAGACATCAAAATTATTAACATTGAATATAGGTACCTTTGACATAAATTTGAGGAATCCATAAGTACAAATAAGAGATATATATAGAAAGCACAAATTTGAAAACTACTTTGAAAATATGTGATCTCCTTGTTACCAGATATTAGATTCGAACAGGTTCTGATACTAGGAACACGGCTCTGAAACCAATTGTTGGTCCCAGAGAAGGGTAACACTATAGTCAGAAGGGGGTGAATGACTATAGTGGAGTTTCAAAAACTTTTCTTATATTTAAAAGCTTTTGGGCAGCGGATAAATCCCTTCTTTAAATGTTGGTTCACAGTAGATTATTCAATCACAGATATAGAGTATGTAATAGAATAAAGTATTGTAAGGTAAATTGCTGAAAGTAAATAGACACAAAGGTTTATAGTGGTTCAGGGTGGTGTAATCCCTTAATCCACTCTTCTCTTGTGATGATTGGAGGAATTCACTATTGTTTTCACAGATACAATAGCACGATTGTCCTTGACTATACAAGCTTCACAATCTGCAAGACTATCACTCCCTGGCTTGAAAAGCTTCAGTGACTCAGTCTCTATCACTGCTCCTTGAGAACAAATCTTTCAGCAGCTATCACAAAGGTTGCAACTCCTTCTCAGATTCCTCTGAATCAATTGCCTCAGTTGATGTGAATTGTATTCACATACTTGTGATCAATCTCAGTGGTTGATGTGGAATTTGAGCTCTGATTTCTGAGTTGATCTCTAGATGCTTCTTTTAAGTACAGATAGAAGGCTTTTCAAATTGACAGGGTTTCTACTTGTTTCTTATCAGATTCAATCGTTGTTTTTCTTTTCTGTCAATGCCTTCTATTTATAGCCTTGAGAATCCTTGATTTGTATTTCCATCCGTTGTCTATTTAATGTGGAGAATAACCTTGATTTAATTCTTGATTCCCCGTTAATTGTATTCTCCTTGATTTCAGTGATCAGATTTTTCTTCAAACGTTTATCAGAAAATCCGTCTTTGATTGATCCTCAATTGATTGTGCATTTAATGCTTGATCTTCATCATTTGAAATCTGAACGAGTAAAGTTTACTGGGCCGTTCCCTGAACAGGTTAAGTGATCCTTCTGACTTTGCTGTTTAGATCTTCCTTCCCTGCTTTGTCTTTACTCAGCCGATAGTCAGTTTACTCTGCCGGTTTACTGCTTTGTTATTTTCTTTGATCTTTCAGGTACTTCTTGTACTTCAATGATCCTTGATTTAGGTGAGATCAGTGTACACCATATTTGACAATGTACTTCATCATTTGAGTTATAACTTAGATTTATCCAAGGTCATCACAGACTTCCTTGGTTATAAGTCAGACCATAATGTCAACATGCTTCTCTGCTGGTACTTGGCTGGTTTCACTCTGCCGGATATCTATTTTACTTCTCCATCCTACCAACTAGTACAATACTTGTCTTACTCAACTTATACAACATGTCAGACTCTAAGTAAAGACTTATACAGAGAATTCTAACTTATTTCAGGCTTGCTGTAACAGCTAGTATGGCCATCATCAAAACATAATAAAATGCTCCTAACGAAACTCAGTTATGGAAGATAAAAGCTGAGACTGAAAAGTTGGAATTCAGGAAAGTCTGTGATGACCTGAACTGACTTTATGGATCCTGAAAGAAGACCTAAGATACATAAGGACAATGAAATCTTAGCTGATTTATGAATTATGGTTTACTCTGATTAATTCAATCATAATCAGATGAAGAATATAGTACTGAGCTTTTTGAAGAAGAGTAAAAACTCTGTTAATGCTCTTAAGCTGAAAACTGACTAAGACAAGTTTTCATGCTGAGGTCAAGAAAGAAAAACTGAAGGAGAATCTGACCGTTATAAAGTAAGCAATTTTATTGGTTGCACAAAAATGTCAGAAAGGACGCTGACATTCAATAGAATAAGCATGACCACCAACGGATACAGGGATTCAAATTCAAATGTTCAAATTCATCTAACTGTTGGAGAAACCCCTATAAATAGGCCACTTATACCTCAAAAAGTAGGAGAGAGTTCTAATGTTAAATTTATCAAGAAACATTCAAAGGAACTCCTGCTAATTTATATTGCAAGATCAAGAAATCTTCAAGTGTTCATAAGGATTAAAAGAAAGATCAAGATTAATCATTTGAAGGAAAACAGAGTTGAGCATATATCATATACATCTAGAAGAAGAAGCTCGATAAACAAATTGAATCATAGTTATTGATTCAAGTCTCAACTTTGATTTTATCAAAGGTTTGGACTATGAAACATCAAGAAGGTGTGAAGGACAGTTGAGTGCAGTTAGCAAAACTGTGGTTGTGTAGAGTTGGTGATGAGGCAATCCTACCCTCTAAGGACTAGTGTAGCAAGCTTAGTTCAAACAGTAATTCTTCCTATTGAAGACTAAAGCTGGAAGATTGTGAAGGTAGGGATTAGTGAATGACAATCAGTGTTTAAATTTACTTTGTGTCTTATAACTGTAAACCTCAAGAACATAGTGAATTTGGCCTCCTACATCTCAGGAAAAGAGAGGACTGACAGGATTACACCACCTGGAACCTCAATAATTTATGTCTCGTTTACTTACTTTACGCATTTAATTACTGCATCTAAGTTTATATTGCACCTGATCACTAACTCGGCAAACATAAGAAACCGAGTTAGCACAGCATTGCATTTCATCTAGACAAACTGATAAACTCTAGTTTCATTTAAAGGCTTAACTTAAGTCCGCTGCCGGTTGGCTCAGTTTTGTTATAAGTCAGTTTGACTTTTACTCAGCTTAGTCAGCTTAACTCCACACAAGTTTTAAGTTGAACTCAATCTGTTCAAGATTCAGTTTTCAGTTGGTTTTTTGGGACAAGTTTATTCACCCCCCCTCTAAACTTGTGTTAGCCTTTCCAAGGGACCAACACTAAACTATACAGACGCAACACAAAGTGGTGCTTGGACAGTGGATGTTCTCGACATATAACTGGAAACTCCGCAATCATCTAGGATTACAAAGCTATATCTAATGGAGGGACAGTCACATTAGGAGACAATTCAACAGGCAAGATCCTTGGCAAAGGATCAGTCGGTAACGCAAATTGTTTTATTATTCATAATGTCTTATTAGTCAAGCATTTAGAGTATAATTTATTAAGCATATCATCAGTTTTTCACAACTTAAGCAATAGCACTCATTGTTCTTTTCAAAAAGGGTCTCTAAGTCTTTTGTAAGAAGGAGTCTGTGGTCTGAATTCCCTATCACTTGCCTAAAGTGATAGTGAATTGGCTGGAATCTTACTAGAGTGTCTATAGCTTGAGGACTGGCTAAGTTGTACATAGGACTCAGGATCAACCTTTCAGTTTGTCTGCATTGTGTTCTTTTGTGAAGGTAAATCAGTACATAAAACTTCTTTTGAAATTGATTTTGTTTTCAAACTGTTCTAAGGTTGCTTGATTAATCTGAAGCACCCCTGAGTTAAGATCATTGGTACTGGAGGACCTTTGTCTAGAAATTTCCTAAATGATGATTTCGCAATTCAGACATAGGCTTCAAGCTACCCCTGATCTTGTGTCAATCAAGAATTCAAATTAAGTCTTATTGTGCTTGCTATATGTGCTTGTTGTGTCTGCATACTTAAGTAGTTACCAGTCTAGGTTCACTTTTCATTTGGTGTTTGACCTCATAGAAAGTCAATAGGAAAAATCTGCCTAGTTGGAAGGCCCTAACTGATTTTGACCTCAGTACTTGACTGTGATTTTGATCACTAATGTAGAAAAGTTCACAGTGCTGAAACTCATTTTTGATCATTTTAGTTTGTACAAAAAATTCAGGATCTGTCCTTTGGTAAGGTTGGCTTGATATACCTCCTTACTGCCTTGTGGATAAGGCTAGCAGACTGAGTTCTTTTTAGTACAAGTCTGCATTAATCAGTGTGAGTTTTGGTTGTTGAGTCTACTGCATTTCCCCTTTATATGCTGGGAATCTCATTATGCATATCCTTGTGATTTGCATCCTGAAATTCTGCCTCTTGACTGTGCTTACCTACTGAATCCTTGCCACAATCTGCTGCAGCTTCCTTTCATCTGTGTTGCCTGCAAACTTGTTGATAAATCTGAACTTTTCATTGAACACCTTGTAATAGGATTTCTCATGTTTTTGTCTTGGCCACTGTTTGGACCTACTGATCATTTGTGATCAGTTATAATTGTAAACTAGATAGTCAAATCAGAGTTGTAACTCATATCTAACCTTCAGTTCAATGCTGAAACTGATTGATCAGTCTAGTCTGGTTCCTACTTGTTGTGCTCACTGAAATCAGTGTAATCAGACTGCATTCAAGTGCTGATAAACCTTTAAGTTAAGTGTGTTTATCATCACTAATATTCAACTGATATTTTTAGTCTGAGCAGTGCCCTTGGCTGATCTAAGGATCATTTTTTTTATTAGTCCTATATCCTGCTTGAACCTGTTTGATCAATCCTAAACTGTAATTTATTATACCCTTAGTTTTGGTTCAGTTCTGTAAATCATTAAACCTGTTGATAACTCAGTTTTGATCATATATACTTGACATTTTATTTGACTGTCTGTGTTATCATTCCATCTGAATTTGTTAAGTTGTGTTAGTATAGAAATAATATTACTTGACTGTTGAAATCAACTTAACTTCATAATAAACTTGCTTACACTCAAATTTGTTCATAAGCATCCCTATAACATGTTGATCACTTAGGTAATACACAATCGAATAATTTTGTTAAATAGCTTCCGGTTTAACTGATTAGTAATTGTGTATCATTTTCAACTTGTCTATTTGTTTGATAAATCGAAAAGTATCCACCACCCCCTCCACCGGTAAGCTACCCTAATTCTCCAGTAATTTCTCCACATTAGCAAACCTTCTACCCTCCACCAACAAGTTATCCACCCCAACCTACTGTTATACCACCATCACCAAGGGTTGATCAACATTATGGTTTTTGTTATCCACCCCATGGACTTATCAACCTTACCGGACTTTACCACATCATCATAGATACCATCCCTACCAACAAGAACCACCAGTAGTTCATCCTCGACACCTATATCCACCTCCATACCCACCTCAAGAACCTCAAGCACCACAAGTACCACTTAGATACCCTCCAGTTAACATTCCTGTATACCTACTAGCAGTTCAACCAGTTCAAGGTCATGTGGGTACGGTTGATTGGTACACAAGGCTTAAAGGAACTGTATGCAAGACTTCTTTGGGAACATAGATCCAGCTAAAGCATAGATGTAGATAAGAAATTTGAAAAGGCTTGTAGGAACGTTAATGTTCCAGAGACGGAAATGACCCATCTAGCCGTTGGTTTCTTGTTGGGAATGGCTGAAAATTGGATAGAGGCAATATAAAGTAGTCGGGGAAAGATCACGGATTGGAAGGTGTTCAAACAATTGTTCTAAACCGAATACTTCCCACCTTCGGTACAAGCGGATAAGGCAAGTCAATTCTTAAAACTTAAACAAGACTTACACATGATGGTTACTCAATACACCCAAAGGTTCAATGAGTTGGGTAGGTTTTACCTTGAGATTATGGGTTTAAATGAGAGGAAATTGGACCTATTTCAAAATGGGTTGTCCCGGGAGATACAAGCGGGTATATTGGGAGCTACACCAAGAACAATGGCGAAGATGCTCAATAAGGGCTAAGAGGTTGAGACCTTCAAGAACAAACCATCAGTTATTATTGGTCCCTTGGAAAGGCTGACACAAGTTTAGAGGGGGGGGGGTGAATAAACTTGTCACCAAAAACCCTAAAACTGAATCTTGAACCAGATTGAGTTCATTCTTAAAATTGTGTGGAGTTAAGCTAACTTAGGTGAGTATAAGTCAAGACTGACTTATGCCTAACTGAGTTAACCGGCATCGGATTGTTAAAGCCTTTTTATAAAACTTGAGTTATCAGTTTGTAGATGTAAGATGCAGTGCTGTGTTGACTCGGTTTCTTATGTTTACTGAGCGTGTGATCTGATGAGATATGCTATAAATAAATGCATAAAGTAAATAAATAAATAAGACATAATTTATAGAGGTTCCAGGTGGTGCAATCCTGTCAATCCTCTATTCCCCAGCGATGCGGAGGAAAATTCCACTAGAACTCTTTGAGGTAGCTCGGTAACAAAAAGTCCTAAACTGATAGTACTTGGCTATTCCCTAGCTTCACTATCTAAGAAACTATAGAACATGTAGAATTGCTGCTCTGCTACTGCTTGCACCACTGGTCCTTAGAGGGTAGTATTGCCTCTTCACCAGCTCATCACAAACACAGTCTTCCTGACTACAACTCAACTGTCATTCACACCTTCTTGGTGTTTCATAGTCTTTACCTTTGATAAAATCAAAGTTGAGACTTGAATCAATAACTATGATTCAACTTGTGATTTGAGCTTCTTTTTCTTGATATATAAAATATGCACAAGCTCTGTTTTCTTCAAGTGTTTGATCTTGATGTTTATTTTTAATATTGAAGAACACTTTGAAGATTTCTTGATCTTGCAATAAAGTATGTAGCAGGAGTTCTTTTGATTCACTTTCCCTTTTAATAGAATCTTTCTTGATAAATTTATTCTTAGAACTCCGCACTTCTTCTTGTGGTAGAAGTGACCTTTTTATAGGGGTCTTTCCAACGGTTAAATGATTTGAACGTTTGAATTTGAATCCTTGTATCCGTTGGTGGTCCTGCTTATACTGATGTGTGTCGGTGTGCTTTCTGACATTTCTAACGGTCAGATTCTTCTTCAGTTTTCATACTTCCAGCTTGAAAATGATCTTCTGTGATCTAGTCAGTTTTAGCTTTTAAGAGCATTAACTGAGTTCTTACTCTTCTTCAAAAACTCAGTACTCTATTCTTCATCTGATTGTAATTGATTTGACCATAGTACACCACATCTTCATTAATCATCTAAGATATCATCGTCCTTATTATTCTTAGTTCTATATACAAGATCTATAAATTCAGTTCAGGTCATCACAGTCTTACCTGAATTCTAACTTTACAGTCTCGGCTTTAATCTTCATAACAGAGTTTGAACCCTCAATTCTTCAGTATTCAATAACTGAGTCTGTGTCCCTCATTTCTTCAGCTTCTAGATAAGTCAATTGAGTCTGTGTCCCTCAGCGAACTTAACTTCTTCAGTTCTAGGTTCTGAGTCAGTTTCTCATTCTTCAATTAATGTGAACTCAATTTTCATAGTCTCATCAAGTCAGTTACTTGTTTTTCTCAGTTCTGATCCTAGAACTTTTACAGGTCTTGTCTGATTTACATATACAAATATCAGAATCTATTAAATCCTATACATTAATATCTGGACATCTTCTTCCTTGCACTATAACAGCTAGTTATGACACTTCATCAATGGGGTTTAAGATAGTAACTGAATAACTTACGAATCATCATCAAAACATAAATTTTATTTCCAACAGTTATAGTGGAAGTGATGACGGTCAAATTATACCCGTAAAAGTCATCAACATTGACCTTAAATCGAGATTAATAATACGCATTTTATATTAAATCACACGTTTATATTTAATATTTAATGTTATGTGATTTATATTATGTAAATTGGTATTTACTCGTTTTTATCCGATTTACTGTGCGATTAATGTTGATTTTACAGATCATTACAAATCGAGAAGATTAGTGTCATTCAATCAATTATCTCAAGATAAGGAAGGAAGGAAATCGGAGCATTAAATGAGAGATTAATCGGATCGACATGCAAACGTGCAGTGGGGAGCAAGGCAAACGAAGAAAACGTGTGAAAAGGGGCATTTCTAGGTTCGGTCGACCGAGCCTAATGCTTCGGTCGACCGAGTGAAGATCTTCGGTTGACCGAGCCTTAGGTTTGGGTCGGTTTTCGGCTTTACTCGTGTTTATCTTCTAGAACCACCCTAAGTCGGCAAAAGCCTCTATATAAGCAGCATGATACGAAATTTGTAAAGCATCCCTTCATTCTTTCTTCAATTTCACAATTCATAATACAACTTTGATACAATGTAGAATAATGTGAAGGTTTCCAGCAATTTAAAGGCTGCAATTATGTAAGCCTTTATTTTCTGTTTCTTTTATTTTAAGTAATTAATCCCTTCCAATTATGTTTTATCGTTTGAGTTAGTTAATTCATAGCTAGATGATGTAGATCTAGGCTATGACGTTAGGGATGTGGCGAAGCCTTGTCTATGAGGGTCCCATAACCTGCGTCATATGTTTAACGTCTATTCATGAATCGCTTGGTTTAATTAATGTGTATCTAAGTAGTTTATATGATTTCTTTACGATTCTTGTTTAACTGCTCGTATGATGAAACGCCGAGAAATATATTCTAGGATGTAATATGGGGATGAAATCGTTTGGGTGACCGAATGGAATCATTCGATTAGATCGAGTGTCTATGCTTCGGTCGACCGAGCCCCTGTTTTATCCGTTAAATAGCCACGCCTTTATGGTTAGGTTAACTTAATAGAATTTATCATCTCGGTGAGGTATGGCTACGGCTCGTTGCTCGTCTGCTTTTTAATTAGCGTATGATTAGGAAATACCAATATAGGGCTCTAGGTTGGCTCATGAATGATCTTCCGGGACTTTCAATGAGATCTAGGTAGGTTTTGTATTTGGGAATTGAGCTCACCTAGTTATACGTAAATCGTAGATTAACATGAGACCGCAAGGTAGATGTTAATAGGGCGAGACCGATGCGATCGTTTAGAAGTGCGCCTAACCATAGGAATGTTGCCTAGACGAGGTGTACGGTCAATATCGGCATCCTTAGAGTCGTAGCGTGCAAGTTATATGAGATGGATACCCAAAAGGTGAAGTCACGTAATGTAGCACGATGATCTAGCAACCTAACCGGTGCTAAGTCAAGTTTTAGAGGATGACTCCGTAGCCAATCTAAGATAGATACAAACGGATTGACAGCTTAATAAGTTCGGTTTATTATATAAATTATCTAGGTCCAAACGATAAAGACTATAATTGGGGAGGTTAATTACGTTGTGTCGAGTCGTGTCTTTACTTTTCTTGTCTTATGTTGGTCGTAGACCGCCTCTATGTCCTTGACATGTTTAATTAATTGTTTGTATATAAGATGATCCACAATTGGTTCCCTGTGGGATCGACCTTGATTCACTATAGCTATACTACGATGGGCCTAGTCCTCTTGCTAGTATTGGTTTATGGTGGTCGAGTATATTATAACCTGATTGACCCTGATCAAGTTTTTGGCGCCGTTGCCGGGGAACCAACGGTCAATTTTATATATAAATAATTTTCTTATTCATGTCAAGTTTTCTGTTTTAGAGTCTGTTTTTACGTTTTTAAGTCCCTCTGGTTGTCTGCTCTGTCTGAAAATTCCAAATTCTTAAAATAAAAATAAAAATTAAAAAAAAATAAAAAAAAATTTAAAAATTATTCGGTTGACCGAGAATTTATATATTTTTTTTGTTTTGTTCTTGTTCTGTTCTGTTTACACGGTTTCTGATTTGTGTTTTTCTAGTCTGGAATTTCGCGTGTCTGTTTATCCCCGTATGTTTAATCCGTAGGTCTGATAGCAGCATGGGAAACCATGTTAAAATCAGTCTACGGTCTGTTTTGTTTTTCTTCTGTTTGCAGAAACCAGAGAAGCAATAATCTGAGTCAGTAATTTTTCGCGGGCGCTGAGAAAATAACCCAGCAAACATGTGGAACTACGAATCTAAGATGAGAAAAGCGATGTAAGCAATACCTTTAAAGCACCAAGATGGCTCTGAAAAAATTTTAAAGGCGTAAATTCTTCGTGGTACAATGTTGAAGGCAAGGTACTACCTTTTTTTTGCTTATGTTTTACTACCTTTTGGTTTTTTGAGCATAAGTTAGCCTATACATGAACCTTAGTATGAATCTCAGCCCGGAGTTGGTTTGTAAGAATAGTGTCGAAGGTTTTGCCCCATATCTGTCTCATCTAGAGGGTGTAGGGAAGCATGTAATCGTTGAAAGGAAGCAGTGAATAAAGAGTTCTTCGTAGTTCTGTTAAAATCTCTTTGTCCTATGCATGAGATTGCTTCTACTGGCCATGGGAGCAACAAATTGTGTAGTTTAAGCATTCACAATCTAAAGAAGACGTTGAGTTTTATGGTGATGGCTTCCCGGTGAACCCACCTTAAACAGAAACGAGATTACGCTTTGGGTGACAATTTAGAAATCGGAGACTCTTAGTACATGGGTTCGGAAATGGTCTAACCATGGCTGGGCGAGTTCAACTGAGCTTCGGCTCAATCGACTCCCCTCCACGTGTGATGTACGTTACAGCAGTTCAACAAGACTTAGCATAGCCGATAAGCCTTCAGGCTAAACGGGGCTTAATCTTGACGGATTGGCCTGAACTGTCACATATGTTCCAACGAATAAGACGGCGTAGGCTTGCCTACATAACCGACCTTATTCGGAGTACTTAGATTCATTGTTTCTTATTGTCAAGGCCAAAACCATAATTTTAGCCGAGTTTCTTAGAATTCACTAATTCCTAAAACGAGAGCCGAGGTATGAGCTTTGGATAAATGGTATGGATAAATGTCGTTTCCTAGGTCTCACAACCACGGGAAGGGTATTAATCCGCAAAAGCGACAAGCCACCTCTAATAGTGCTCAGAGGGTTAAAGTCTGGCGATCCAAGAATGATAACTGACAAGGATAATCTGTGGAAAGTCGAGCTGAGGACTTTAAACTCAGAACTACTTCTTTAAAACCCTTAGGATTTCTTTTTAGGATTTTAGGTTTTTCTTTCTTTGAGTCCAATAAGAGTAACGTGAAATATGTTGAGGTTTTTTATTTTGCCATGTTCTGATGGCCATTGGGCTAAGGATGTGCAAAACTTTTTTACTCAATATAGGCCACGTGAAATAGAGTTTCGTAGGAGAGTCAAGAAATTGCTAAAGAAAAAGGAAATTTAGCAAACAACCTTAAGATGGAAGCATTAAGAGAGCTTGAAAATGTAACAGAGAATGATTGGTGCGAACAAGAACAATTTTGGTCAACCTCCAAAACCTTTTAGAATGGTGATCCAAGTGAAAATACAAAGTGGTGTGCAATTCATTCTGCAACTATCCTTATCTTTCCCTTTACACTTTTTCCCCTTCAAACTTTTCGATCCTCTCACCAATCTACCCCAACAGTTCACATTTCTAACCATTCTTTCATCGCCTCTCTTTATTTCCCTGCGTTTCACTCTCCCACCCAATCCCATTCCTTTAACCAATTCTCAATCCCAAAAACACAATTTCTTACCCACCCTTTAACTTTTCTTACCCTCCTTAGGTGTATCTTTTTCTCAACCCATTATACTCTCTACCTCCATCTTGTTCACACAATACCTATGTGTTGCGGAATTTGAAATATTGCTAAGCTCTAATGATTATCTTTTCTCATTTTGATTTTCATGATCCTAGTTGGGGTAAGTGTAGCTCGACCACCCAGCCGATTTTAAAGGTTTTGGTTCGATCAAAGTACAACTTATCTTTCTACCGGAAGTTTTAAATTTCACATTTTTTTCCGTCTCTTCCGGCAATTCTAAATGATCCGTTTTGTTCTACATTATCTCACCGATCCGACCTTGTTGATGACGGTTATGACTTTTACGTGATACATTGGGTTATTAGTAATTTCGAGGAGTAGCTACATCTCCCTAAGTTGTTGATATCCAGTGCAAGCGAGAAGTTTCTGCGTTAAGTATTTGATTTTATCTTTAGCCAATAGGTCGCATTCAATCTGTTATACCTTACCAAGTTTCTCTTTTTTCTGGATTGAATACCTTTTCGATCGAGTCACCCTCGTGTTTTCCCATGTCGGGTAATGATTTTTGATCTTTGTCTTCTCCACCCAGTTTTAAGAATATTTAGGCGGTGGAGGTTGTAGATGAAGCCTACCATCTTTAGTTGCTTGTTTATTTTTTCTTTCTATTTAGTATTTTTCTTTTTGGTTTCCCTTGTCATTGGTTGTATAAAATAAAGTGGCTTACTGTTTTTAGGTATTTATACCTCATTACTGCCACATTATTTTATAAATTCCATAGACATGGTGTTATTGACGATTTCGTGGAGTTTGTCTGCTTATACAGGTTTTCACTTGCTTCTCCACAACGTGCTGAAATTTACTCCGATCTTTTTCCTTTACTTGAGAGCCGTTTCCAGAGCTAAGTCTTTTTCTTAAATTCTCATTTATTTTTGTCAATGAGGACAATGCCATGTTTAAGTGGTGGGTAGGAGACTTAGCCATGTTATGTTATAATTAAAAATTGAATGAAACGGCAAATGATTGAAAAAATTGAATAAATACCATATTAGGTATCTCGTACCCTTAGAATTGTGAGTTCCTAGCTAAGAATTGATAGGAAAGGAACCAAGTTTCATGAGTACGTGATCATTTTATACTTATGTTAAGTAAATTTAAGGATATTCATGCCGGTTTTTGCGAGTAGTTATTTATTATTCGATTACTCAATCTGTGAATCGAGTATACCGCGCAAATCATAATAACTGAAGAAATTATGTGTACATTGCATAGATGATTGGTTATGTAGACTTAGTGACGATACTTATTGGCTGATGTATTCTTATCTTCTTGCCAACAAAAGCGGAGTAATAAGCTTGAGGCGTGCACTGTGTTTAGCAAAATGTTAGACACTGGGCTTGTAGTAACATTACCAAAGTAGCCCCGCGCTTGTGGTAATATTTGATGCTATACATGATCTAAGATAGGGGGATACTCTAAAAAGTTTTCTTCCTTGAGATTAATAGTATTTGAAAAATATGAAGATATAAAAAAATATTCGACTCTTTAAGAGGCTTTGAGTAGTACTCGGTCTCCAAGTCCAAAATCCCTATAGATACGCTCTTGCTTATTACTCTAGTGCTCTAACCATTGCGAGGCATAAGAAGTATGAATGCTGAGGTTGGTAGGTTGAGATTACGAAGTTAGCATAAACTCTGATCTTGCCACGAATATATAGAACTAAATGCACATGCACACATCACTTCGATTCATAGTCAGTAGTGAATAATGGATATCTTATGAGCATGACTAGTATGAGTTGACTTGAGTTTCTTGTGTAAGTATGATTTGACCATGGGAAATGTTGTCTTGGGAAATGACTTATTGATGCTTTGTTCGGGACGATCAAAGTCTAAGTGGGGGGTAGTTGATGACGGTCAAATTATACCCGTAAAAGTCAGCAACATTGACCTTAAATCGAGATTAATAATACGCATTTTATATTAAATCACACGTTTATGTTTAATATTTAATGTTATGTGATTTATATTATGTAAATTGGTATTTACTCGTTTTTATCCGATTTACTGTGCGATTAATGTTGATTTTACAGATCATTACAAATCGAGAAGATTAGTGTCATTCAATCAATTATCTCAAGATAAGGAAGGAAGGAAATCGGAGCAATAAATGAGAGATTAATCGGATCGACATGCAAACGTGCAGTGGGGAGCAAGGCAAACGAAGAAAACGTGTGAAAAGGGGGCATTTCTAGGTTCGGTCGACCGAGCCTAATGCTTCGGTTGACCGAGTGAAGATCTTCGGTTGACCGAGCCTTAGGTTTGGGTCGGTTTTCGGCTTTACTCGTGTTTATCTTCTAGAACCACCCTAAGTCGGCAAAAGCCTCTATATAAGCAGCATGATACGAAATTTGTAAAGCACCCCTTCATTCTTTCTTCAATTTCACAATTCATAATACAACTTTGATACAATGTAGAATAATGTGAAGGTTTCCAGCAATTTAAAGGCTGCAATTATGTAAGCCTTTATTTTCTGTTTCTTTTATTTTAAGTAATTAATCCCTTCCAATTATGTTTTATCGTTTGAGTTAGTTAATTCATAGCTAGATGATGTAGATCTAGGCTATGACGTTAGGGATGTGGCGAAGCCTTGTCTATGAGGATCCCATAACCTCGTCGTATATGTTTAACGCCTATTCATGAATCTGCTTGGTTTAATTAATGTGTATCTAAGTAGTTTATATGATTTCTTTACGAGTTACTGTTTAATCTGTTCTGTGTGATGAAACGCTGAGAAATATATTCTAGGATGTAATCTGGGGATGAAATCGTTTGGGTGACCGAATGGAATCATTCGGTCGACCGAGCCCCCTGTTTTATCCATTAAATAGCCACGTCTTTATGGTTAGGTTAACTTAATAGAATTTATCATCTCAGTAGGTATGGCTACGGCTACGTTGCTCGTCTGTTTTAATTAGCGTATGATTAGGAAATACCAATATAGGGCTCCTAGGTTGGCTCATGAATGATCTTCCGGGACTTTCAGCGAGATCTAGGTAGGTTTTGTATTTGGGAATTGAGCTCACCTAGTTATACATAAATCGTAGATTAACATGAGACCGTGCAGGTAGATGTTAATAGGACAGAGACTGATGCGATCGTTTAGGAAGTACGCCTAACCATAGGAATGTTGCCTAGACGAGGTGTACGGTCAATATCGGCATCCTTAGAGTCGTAAGCGTGCAAGTTATATGAGATGGATACCCAAAAGGTGAAGTCACGTAATGTAGCACAGTGATCTAGCAACCTAACCGGTGCTAAGTCAAGTTTTAGAGGATGACTCCCGTAGCCAATCTAAGATAGATACAAACGGATTGACAGTTAATAAGTTCAGTTTATTATATAAATTATCTAGGTCCAAACGATAAAGACTATAATTGGGGAGGTTAATTACGTTGTGTCGAGTCATGTCTTTACCTTTCTTGTCTTATGTTGGTCGTAGACCGCCTCTATGTCCTTGACATGTTTAATTAATTGTTTGTATATAAGATGATCCACAATTGGTTCCCTGTGGGATCGACCTTGATTCACTATAGCTATACTACGATGGGCCTAGTCCTCTTGCTAGTATTGGTTTATGGTGGTCGAGTATATTATAACCTGATTGACCCCGATCAGTAAGCAAAAAGATCGTTTGGGGCAATTCAAGGTAGTAGGCGAGGGGCACCACATCAAAATGTGAAGAAGACAACGACACCTACAATAGCCACTTCTTCAGCAAGCGCACCGGTTTGTCAAAAGTGCAAGAGGAATCACACCGGTGAGTGTCAGTCCAATACAAGTGGCCGTTACTATTGTGGAGATATGGGGCATTTTGCTAGATCATATCCCTCAAGAGCAAACAAGGGGAATTAGAGTCAAGGGATCGGAAAAGGAAACCCAAGTCGGCCAGCTAGAGTTTTCCTATTGGATGCGGAAGTGGCAGAACTAGACAATAATGTTATCTCGGGTACTTTAAAGTTATTTATTTTAAGAAGAGTACTTTTATAGCACGCTAATTCATGTAATACCTGTATTTAAATAACTGAATTTACTTTCTAGGTTTGGTAATATTAGATAATCTATCGGTTATGGCCTTGTTTGATACCTGAGCGTCTAACACTTTTGTGTCAAGTAAGATTGCTAAGAAACTAAATCTACCTTTCGAAACCTTAAGAAATTCTTTAGAGATAACTACACCTTTAGGATAGGAAACTAAAGTGACTAAGATGATACCACAAGTGGATGTTCGTGTAGGAGCGTATCGTTGTGGAAGTGATCTCATAGTGTTGGACTTTTCAGACTTTGATGTAATTGTTAGTATAGATTTCCTATCCGAGAATTATGTGCACTTGGATTGTAGAGAAGAAAGAGTGTGATATGAATCCGGAACCAAGTTCTATACAAGATCCTATGACATTTCAAGTTGGTCCCGAAACTCGACTCCAACGCAAAATGAGGCTCGCATCTTTGGGTGATTTGGTCCATTTAATAATGCAAGAATCCATGTCCAAGAATGAAGAAGATTTTGAAGTCATTAAGTCCGTCATTTATGCTTGCAGACTATCAGAATAATATTATTTATTAAGTCATATTTTATAATATGTTACTACATGATAATATATACTTTATTAAGTATTATTAGCTAAGTATTAATGCTGAATATCAAGGAGCATGGCGCCATTTTGAAGAGAAGAACAAATACTTGGAAGAAATTAGGTTCAAGCACTAAGAATTTGCAAGATACATTAAAGAAAGCAGGATACATCAAGATATACAACTCTTGGATGAAAATCAAGATTCAATGAACCTTGGAGGATGCTTGGACCGAAAATTCATCATGAATTTAGCCTACTTTGATGTATTTTATTTCCTATAAATAGCTCTTGAATTTTAACTTAAAAGGTCATTCAACTTTTATCAATATAATTTATATTTTCTCACTTGGAAAAGTGTGTTTTGAAATTCTCTGGAAGGAGGTTTCTAAATCCGGATTATCAAGGGCCTAAGCAACCCTTATGGGTATCCATATACCAAGGTGCTTAGAAACGGGTTTTCTAAGTGTCAAGGTGATTTCAAGGTGCTCTCACACAGGTTGTGATTGTGTCAATGAGCGTAGTATTCCAAGATGCTTCCACACAGGTTGTGGTTGTGTTGAGGACTTATCTATCCATCAAATATCTCAATCCTAGATTCTACATCGAAATCGCATCAGTTGGTAGCAGAGCTAAGGCGGATTGACGGTATTATATCCCTTTAATTTTTTCATATATATATATATATATATATATATATATATACATATATATATATCTTTCATTTTATTTTCAGTTGCATATAATCGTACGTATGTTAGAAGAACCATAGTATGCATATGATTGTGTGTATGTTAGAAGAACGATAAATCATTTGTTCTGCACGAGGAATAAGTGAATATATATATATATATATATATATATATATATATATATATATATATATATATATATATATATGTAAAATCCGAGACAAAAAAAAAAATTCTTTCATACACTTCACAATATTTGTGTTACCTCTTGGAATTCTTCTCCTACACTTTACAAGTTTTGTAATACATCTTTAGAGCTCCAATACTCTTAAAATCCTTACATCTACACCTTGTATTTTGGAGTACTTTCGAGTGTTGTGAAATACTTGATATTATCCGGTTTGAATCTCTAACTTGAGAAAAGGAAGCAAAACTTTTGAACCAAAAAAAATGGCTGGAAATAATGAAGATGAAAGGAGGAATCATGTTTTGCTACAGGCTATCGAACAACGGCACCAACAAGAACTGAAGCAAATAAGACAAACTATAGCTGATCAAGTAGCTGAACATGTGGCAGAACAAATAAGGCAATTACAACTTGGGCTGGGTGGGCAAAATGCTCAGAATAACGAGATTGAACCTAGCAATTACTCTAAATAAGGAGATGACGAGGAGGAAAATGATGCAGCAACAGTTTTAACACCACGGAGAATTGTGGCACCACGGGACACTCTTCAAGGTATAAAATAGAAAATTCCGGTGTTTAAAGGTAATTTTAATCCTGATGAATATCTTTCTTGGGTTGTTAAAGTTGAGCAAATTTATAATTGTCATGATTATTCGGAAAGAAACAAAGTAAATCTTGCTACTAGTGAATTTGAAGAACGAGCTATACTTTGGTTCCACAAAACTAACGAAAAGCGCAGGAAATTAAGGCAACAAGTGATTTCTTCTTGGGATGTTCTTAAGAATGAAATGCATCGGAAGTGGGTTCCCGAATCCTATCGTTGTGAGCAAGTAAGAAAGTTGCAAACCCTCCAACAAGGCAAGAAATCTATTCAAGCCTATCAAGATGAGTTGGAAATGGCCTTAATTCGAACGGATACTGAAGAATCCGATGACCATACCATGGCTCGATTTTTAGGAGGTTTGCGGCCCGAGATAGTGGACCCAGTTGAAATGAAGAATTGCACTACCAACGATGAAATGGTACATACAGCCTTAACTAAGGAAAAACAACTCAAGAAAAGAAAGGCACAACTTGCAAATAGTCATTCAGGTACCACACCATCTAAGTCTACATATTTTCACTACAAAGGCGACGGAGGTAAGTTTCCCATTAAGAACTCTGCTGTTACCCCTCCCCAAATTTCAAATGACCGTCCGGTCAAAGAAAAATCTGATAGCACTTTGCGATGTTACGAGTGTAAAGGGCTAGGGCACAAGGCTAACGAATGTGCTAACAAAAGGACTTATATCTCAATTGGAGATGGTAAGTATCAATCTTCTTTGGAAGATGAAAATGAACCACTAAATGAGCAAGAATTGGCTGAAATCAGTGAAGAGGAAGACACGGGAATTTTGTTTGATGAACGTGCAATGTTTGTGGCCAAGAAAGTCCTAAGTGCCGTAAGTCATGTCAACAATGATGAGGTACAGTGTGAGAATATTTTTCAAACTCGTTGCCTTATAGAAGGTAAGTTATACATAATGATTATTGATTCTGGAAGTTGTACTAATGCCATTAGTAATGAGGTTGTTGAAATTTGAATATTCTCACAATTAAGCACCCTCAACCTTACAAATTACAATGGTTAAATGATTGTGGCTCTGTTAAAGTAACTAGGCAAGCATATGTAAATTTTAACCTCTCGAAATATGAAGATAAGGTTCTTTGTGATGTAGTACCTATGCATGTCACTCATATATTACTTGGTCGTCCATGGAAATTCGATAAGCGTGTCGCATATGATGGTTTTCTTAATAAATACACCTTTTCGCACAAGGGTAAGCGTATCACTTTGAGTCCTTTGGCACCACACAAGGCTCATTCTGATCAAGTTAAGTTTGCTAATAAAAGAGAAGCGGAACATGCTAATGCACAAGCACACACTGATTCTAAATCTACAATTGTTAAAGTGCCTTCTGAAACTCTTAAAGTGGACTCCCATAGTCGTGATAAGAAAGAGAATTATGTGGCTGTCCGAAGTCCTATTTTATTCATTTTCAAGGATTCCTATCCGTTAGTTCCTCATTCGGAATTTAACGAGCACATGTCTACTCCATTTCCTTGTTATATGATTATATCTGATCTTGCGGGAACTCTTCCAAATATTGTACTAACCCTTTTGTAGGAATTTGAGGATGTGTTTCTGGAAGAAGAACCAGGTGGGTTACCACCACTCCGAGGAGTGGAGCATCAAATTGATTTTATACCGGGAGCGGTTCTACAGAATCGTCCAGCTTACCGGGCAAATCCTGAAGAAACTAAGGAGATTCAACGCCAAGTTCAAGAACTATTGGAGAAAAGGAAGATCCGGGAATCAATGAGTCCATGCACAGTTCCCGTGATCATCGTGCCTAAGAAGAATGGTGAATGGAGGGTGTGCACCGACTGTCGTGCCATTAATCAAATCACGGTAAAATATCGCTTTCCTATTCCCCTTCTTAATGATATGTTAGATGAATTGCATGGTGCGAAATTATTCTCGAAACTTGATTTAAAGAGTGGTTATCACTAAGTGTGAATTCGTGAGGCCGATGAGTGGAAAACAGCGTTTAAAACAAAGTTTGGTTGATATGAATGGCTCGTTAGGCCTTTTGGTCTAACCAACGCACCAAGCACATTTATGAGATTAATGAATGAAAAACTTAGGGAATTTATTGGTCGAATTGTCGTGGTCTATTTTGATGATATCTTAATTTATAGCCATGACTTAAATTCACATCTATCACACCTAAGGGCTGTTTTGGAAGCACTTCGAAAGGCACGTCTCTTTAGTAATCTTAAGAAATGTTCTTTTTGTTTGGATCGTGTTGTTTTTCTTGGTTTTGTTGTGAGTGGGCAAGGTATTGAAGTTGATCAAGAGAAAGTAAAGGTTGTGGCCGATTGTCCTAAACCCAAAAGTGCAGCGGAGGTCCGAAGTTTTCATGGCCTTGCAAGTTTCTACCGGCGATTCATTCAGAATTTTAGCAGTATAGCCGCACCCTTGAACGAATTGGTCAAGAAAAACACACCATTCCATTGGGGTCCTACTCAAAGGGAAGCATTCGAAACTCTTAAATCTCGTTTAATAACTGCACATATACTTGCTTTACCTGATTTCTGTAAAATGTTTGAAATTGAGTGCGATGCATCCGGGGTGGGAGTTGGTGGAGTTTTAATACAAGAGGGGAGACCTATTGCATATTACAGTGAGAAGTTGAAAGGCCCACATTTAAATTATGCCACGTATGACAAATAATTGTATGCACTTGTTCAATGTCTACGTGTATGGCAACATTACCTGCGTCTGAGAGAATTTGTTATTCATTCCGATCATGAGTCTTTGAAAAATCTGAAAGGGCAATCTAAATTGCATTTGCGTCACATCCGATGGATGAAATTTATTGAATCAATTCCCTATGTGATCAAGTATAAAAAGGGAAAAGAGAACACAGTTGCCGATGCATTTTCTAGACGCTACACTCTAATCACACACATGCAAACCAAGCTACTTGGTTTTGAGCACATTAAGGAGTTGTATGCATCTGATCTTGATTTTGCTAAGTTGTACAAGTCTATTGAAAATTCGGCTTGTAAGAAGTTTTATAGACACAAGGGATTTTTGTTCGAAGAAAATAAATTATGCATTCCCCGTGGATCTATGCGAGAATATTTGGTGCGGGAGGCACATGGCGGAGGTCTCATGGGTCACTTTGGCATTGCTAAAACTTTAGACATACTTCACTCACATTTTTATTGGCCTAAGATGGTTCGTGATGTTAATCGAGTTTATGAATCATGTATTACTTGTCTTAAAGCTAAGTCGAAGTCACACCCACATGGTTTGTACACACCCCTGCCTATTCCTTCATCCCCTTGGATTGATCTTTCTATGGACTTTATGCTAGGATTACCACGTTCTCAGACGGGTAAAGACTCTATTTTTGTGGTGGTCGATCGTTTTCTAAAATGGCTCACTTTATTGCATGTCATAAAACAAATGATGCTTCGCATATTGCTGAGTTATTCTTTAAAGAAATATTGCGACTACATGGTGTTCCTAAGTCAATTGCCATTGATCGAGATGTAAAGTTTGTAAGTCATTTTTGGCGAGTACTATGGATGCGTTTAGGCACTACTTTGTTATATTCTACCTCCTATCATCCCCAAACCGATGGCCAAACAGAAGTTGTGAACCGAGTATTGGGTCAATTATTGTGCACTGTGGTGCAAAAGAACTTAAGGAATTGGGAAACTTGTTTACCATATGTTGAATTTGCCTATAACCGTGCTACACATTCTACTACTAAGTATTCACCATTTGAGATTGTTTATGGTTTTAATCATATCACTCATATTGATCTTGTTCCTCTTCCCCAAGGTATGCTTACGAATCTCGAGGGAGAAAAGAAAGGTGAGATGGTCTGTGAGTTGCACGCAAAATCAAGGAAAAATGTGGAGGCTCAAACTGCACACTATGAGAAACAAGCCAACAAGGGCAAAAGGAGGTGGTCTTTGACTCCGGTGATTGGGTATGGCTGCATTTTCGTAAGGAGAGATTTCCGGACAAGCGGAAGACCAAGCTACATCCGCGTGGAGACGGCCCATTTCAAGTATTGGAAAGAATCAACAATAATTCCTACAAGCTTGATATTCCACCCGATTGGGGTATTTCAAACTCTTTCCATGTGGCTGACTTGCGTCTATTTGATAACCCACATGATCTGAGGACAGATCCTTCACAGCCGGGAGAGTCTGATATGAATCCGGAACCAAGTTCTATACAAGATCCTATGACATTTCAAGTTGGTCCCAAAACTCAAATCCTATGCAAAATGAGGCTCACATCTTTGGGTAATTTGGTCCATTTAATAATGCAAGAATCCAAGTCCAAGAATGAAGAAGATTTTGAAGTCATTAAGTCCGTCATTTATGCTTGCGGACTATCAGAATAATATTATTTATTAAGTCATATTGTATAATATGTTACTACATGATAAAATATACTTTATTAAGTATTATTAGCTAATTATTAATGCTGAATATCAAGGAGCATGGCTTCATTTTAAACAGAAGAACAAATACTTGGAAGAAATTAGGTTCATGCACTAAGAATTTGCAAGATACATTAAGAAAGCAAGATACATCAAGATAAACAACTCTTGGATGAAAATCAAGATTCAATGAACCTTGGATGATGCTTGGGCCGAAAATTCATCATGAATTTAGCCTACTTTTATGTATTTTATTTACTATAAATAGCTCTTGAATTGTAACTTAAAAGGTCATTCAACTTTTATCAATATAATTTATATATTCTCATTTGAAAAAGTGTGTGTTGAAATTCTCTGGAAAGAGGTTTCTAAATCCGGATTATCAAGGGCCTAAGCAACCCTTGTGGGTATCCATATACCAAGGTGCTTAGAAACGGGTTTTCCAAGTGTCAATGTGATTCCAAGGTGCTCTCACACAGGTAGATGCTTCCACACAGGTTGTGGTTGTGTTGTGGACTTATCTAAATATCTCAATCCTAGATCCTATATCAAAATCGCATCAGTGTGGCCTTTAAGGTACCCAGAAAATCATCTAAGACCTTTCAAAGGAATGTGTACAAGCCGAGTAAGAAGCGCCACCCGATAATTTTAGCAGTTAAGGCTATAAGAGCATGTGAGAAAGGTTGTGTGGGCTACTTGTTGTATGCATTGGATGTTGAAAAAGTTAAGCCTAAGTTAGAGGAAACTCCTATCGTGAAAGAATATCCTGAAGTTTTTCCGGATGAGTTACCAGGTAACATGCCGGATAAGAAGATAAAATTTGAGATGAAGCTTGTTCCAGGAGAAGCACCATTAGCTAAGGCACTATATAGGATGACTCCGGCTGAATTAAAAGAATTGAAGGCACAGTTAAAGGATATGTTAGAAAGGAATGTAATTCTGCAAAGTATTTAACCATGGGGAGCTCCTGTTTTGATTGTTAAGAAGAAAGACGGTAGTATGAGGATGTGCATTTACTACCGAGCGTTGAATAACCTCACCATCAAGAATAAGTATCATCTACCTAGGATTGACGATTTGTTTAATCAATTGCAAGGGAAGAAAGTGTTCTCTAAAATTGACCTTAGGTCAGGTTATCATCAGTTGAAGATCAAAGTGGCTGACATACCGAAGACGGCTTTTAGTACAAGGTATGGATATTATGAGTTCTTGGTTATGCCTTTGGGACTCACTACTGCTCCATCAGCCTTCATGGATTTGATGCATCATGTTTTCATGCCTTAAATGGATAAATTTTGTGATAATGTTCATAGATGATATCCTTATCTACTCAAAGGACGATAAAGAGAATAAAGAACTTAAGGATTGTGTTGAAGACCTTGAAAGAGAAACAGTTGTATCCTAAGTTTTCAAAATACGAGTTTCGGTTGAATCAAGTTAGCTTTTTGGGACACATGATTTCTAGGGATAGCATTCAAGTAGATCCTGCAAAGATAGAAGCGGTAGAGAAATGGCCTAACCCTACTACAATTTCCGAGGTAAGAAGTTTTATAGGTTTGGCTGGATACTATAGGAAGTTTGTGCAAGACTTTTCTAAGATAGCTACACCACTCACCAAACTCACACAAAAGAATGTGAAGTTTGAATGGACTAATGAGTGTGAAAGAGCTTGTAGACTTTGAAGGATAAGTAGACTTCAGCACCGGTTTTGGCAGTTTCGGTAATCTTTGATAACTATGACGTCTACACCGATGCTTCGGGACAAGGTTTGAGGTGTGTCTTGATGCAAGGAGTAAAATTAATTGTTGATGTATCTAGGTAGCTAAAAGTGCATGGAAAGAATTTCCCAACACATGACTTGGAGTTAGCAGCGGTAGTGTTTGCCTTAAAGACTTAGAGACACTATCTTTATGGAGTTAAGGCTAGAATTTTCACGGACCATAAGAGCTTGAAGTATTTCTATACTCAAGAGAATCTAAACATGAGGCAAAGAAGATGACTAGAGTTTCTAAAGTATTACGACTTGGATATTCAATACCTTCCGGGTAAAGCTAATATTGTGGAAGATACTTTGAGTAGAAAACCAGTGTATGCGGTTTCAGGGGTTCAAGATGTGGCAGAACAGTTAGTTGGGCTTAGTATCCAGGGTTTCAGTCAGATTGGGGATTGTCAATTTGTGGCTCCTTTGTTGGCTAGATCAGAGTTGATGGATGATATTCGGGAAAAGCAAGATGATGACCCAGTTTTAGTTGACTTGAAGCGTGTTGCAAGGGAAAATCCTACGGATGGTTATGTGTTAGACAAGAATGGGAATCTTTGGTACTAAGATCGGGTGTGTGTCCCAAATGTTGGTGATTTAAGACAAAGAGTTGTGGATGAGGCACACAAGATCACTTTTGCTGTTCATCCAGGAGTGACAAAGATGTATAGGGATTTCAAGGAACGGTTTTAGGGGCCTTCATTGAAGTTGGAAATAGAAAAGTTTGTGGCTGAATGCAACACTTGTCAAAAATTTAAAGGAACATAAACGACCGGGTGGAATGCTTAAACCTTTGGATATCCCCGAATGGAAGTGAGATAAGATCACAATGAACTTCATCACCAAATTAGCCAGGACAAAGAGTGGTCATGACATGATATGGGTGATTGTCGATAGACTTACAAAATCAGCCGATTTCTTACCAGCTAATGTTGATATGTCTTTGAAGAAGATGACTACACTCTATTTAGACAATATTGTGAAGTTACATGGAGTACCTAATTCAATAGTATATGATCATGACAACCGGTTTATTAGTCGGTTTGGAAGAGTTTGCAAATGGCTAAAAGTACAAGGTTAGATTTGAGTATGACTTTCCATCCTCAAATAGACTGATAGTCCGAGAGAACAATCCAAACACTTGAGGATATGCTAAGGGCATATGTTTTGGAAGTAGGCAAATCATGGGATGTTTACCCACATGTGGGAGAGTTTGCTTATAACAATAGTTATCACCTCGGTTTGGGTATGCCGCCGTTTGAAGCTTTGTGTGGGAGAAGATGTCGAACACCGTTGTTTTGGGATGAAGTTGGGGAGAAGCACGTTACCGGGCCCGAAATGGTTGAACAATCAAGGAAAGGGTTGCGTTGATAAAGAAATCTGAAAACGGGTCAAGATCGACAGTAAAGTTGGGCTGATATTCGAAGAAGACAATTAGAGTTTGATGTGGGAGAAAGAGTTTACCTCCGAGCTTCACCAATGAAAGTAGTTAAATGGTTTGGTCAAAAGGAAAAGTTTAGTCCGAGGTTTGTAGGACCATTTGAGATTCATGAGAAAATTGGACCATTGGCATGTAAGCTCAAGTTACCAGAATCAACGTCAAGGGTTCATAATGTGTTCCATGTCTCAATCTTCAAGAAATGTTTGACGAAGACGGATGTTGAAGCTACAGTTGATCTGGAAGTCCTTCAAGATAATCTTGCCTACGATGAGAAATCAATTAAAGTTTTGGACCGGAAAGAAAAGATGGTCAAGAGAAGGTTGATTCCTTTGGTTTTGGTGCAATGGAGCAATCATTCACCGAAAAAGGCGACATGGGAAGTTGAGGATGATATGATCCTTGAGTTCCCAGATTTTTTCGACATACCAGATACGTTTTAGTTTCGAGGACGAAACTCCTCTTAGGGGGAAGAATGTAATATTCCGATTTTCCGGAAAAGGCATATGTGTCATTGCGAATACGAAATATTATATTTATTTTAGTTATGGATTAAAGTTTATAAAAGAATATATTAATCAATGTAATTGATATTAAAGGATTTAATGAGAATTAATTAATATTTATTATAGTGGGATGTTTTATTTGGGAAGTTAAACTTCCCATTTACTAAAGGAGTTGTCAGAGTGAAATTTTCAAACAAAAAGGTCGAACTTCAGAGTTGAGAGCAAAAAAATAATGCAAAGAGAGTTCTTCCAAATTCTCATTGAATTCTTGGTGGTTTTTAGATTCAAGTAGACCGTTGGAATCGTTAGAGAACAATGATCGTTTTGGTGCTAACAAAGTTGAATCTTGGCAAATGTTAGTTTTTACCCTAGTTGTGGTATTGTTCAAGTTTGATGGTTTATATTTCCTAAATTCGTAGAATAGATGTAATAGAAACTTGTGATCGTGTTTAACTCAAGTTGGTGAATGATAACATAGGTTTGTTGTTGAAGAATCAGGATTTTGCTGCAGATTTCTTGAAGCTTTGTTGGGGGTTTGATTTCTAACTAGTAAGAGGATTTCCTATTGATTTAATTCAAGTTTTATAAAGATTTGGTTGTGTATTGGTGTTGTTTTGTTGATGGAAATCATGTTTAGATGTTGTTGTTGAAGTGGAAAGTGCTATGGTATGTTAGGGATGTGTTTTAAACGTGTTGGGAATGGGTTAGAATAACTCTGAAGTTTTATGCAAAAACTCCGTAGGTTACTAATACCCCAAGTACGGAGGGACTTCGCCGAACATGTACACTATCGAGGATAGCCCGTGGCTATTGGTGTGATCCACCAATAAGTTCCACCAAGATACTTTGTGGTGAGTAGAACCATGCGTAGTGCCCTTGAATGCTGATGTAACAAAGATAAGTTAAGCTATAAACAAGTAGGATTCCACGACATGCTGATGAGCATGAAGTGAACCCTAGAGTTGAGTTGGTCTTATAAAGATAACTTATTAATATTGTGAAAATTTCTTCGTTATTAAGCGTGATTAATTCAATAGCTTCTATCTCTTTGCTAAGTACCTTTGTACTTACCTCAATTGCATTGTTTGTTGTATGCTTTGTGGGGTGAGAAGATGAACAGGTTGAACATGTAAAGTCCCACATCGGTAAAGTAAATTCCTTCTCACCCCCATATAAGTGTGAGACATAAAGGTCTTGTCAACTCGGGTTAGCCCTTTTAGACCAAGAAGGGACGGCGATCTAAGCAGTTGACCGGACCATTTATGACTCATTTAACGCAACCAGGCCCGGGGTCTAGGGGCGTTACAGAATGGTATTCAGAGCCGACTATTGTTGGAATAGTGTCCTAAACCCAATCGGGTTGGACCGGATCCGACCGGGTTGGATCATTTCTACTATTTCTTTATATTTATACATATATATAATGGCTTTTATGTTGTCATATATCTGTTCTTCTAAAGAACCAATTATGAATTGTTATATGATAACGTCCTTAGTATTAAACTGTGATAGAGAAACCATGATAGGCGATTATGGTTGATGAGATCTCTAATCACTTTAATAAGTTTGATACTTAAATGTCTCTAGGTGATGTACTATTAAGCAGGCATTGATAGTATAAAATGACTAGCACGTATTAGATGTCTTCTGTCTTTAGGCGTGGATAGATCTCGCTCTATCGAAGTGTAGAGACACTTGGACTATACGTGGACGTGTATTAGAGAATGCGTACGTTAGACTGACCCACTTACACGAATAAGTGTCACACTATGTGACGGTTGTGTAATTATCCTTAAGACCGAGTCTTCATGGCATCACGGTGTGGATTGTCATGCTTTGACACTATTGAGGTTTCCCTAGCCACGGGTGATCATGCGGTAGTGATTAGGTGTGATCTTGAAGCATCGCGGAGTATACATGATTGGTCGCCCAGAATCGCGTATCCTATGATTGGGATCGAATATCCGAAATGGCCTTCTTATAAGGAATGTCTTACTCTCGTGAATCTTTGCAAAGTGGGAGTAAACGAGTTACTTGAGAGAGCATGATATCTAGATTATAAGATACGATCGTTGATGTTTTGACACTCGACTAACGATGTATGGATATTATTACAAATGATAGGATTGTAAGTTACACGGTAATCTGTTTCACATGAAAGGTAGTAGTCATTGCATTTGACTCTTCCGATGATTGGGGGTCACGGTGTGTTGCTAGATGCTATCCCGTGATCGTTAGGCATGAAGGGCATTTTCGTAATTTGCACTTTGTGTCTACGGCCAACATATTCGGAAGCCTATCGGGTCACGCACATATGAACATCTAGTCGGATTAAAATGTGGTTATAGATGATAACCAAATAAGGAAAGTTTATCTCGAGACTATAAAGGTTATAGTGGTAAATTAATATGGTGGTATTTATTTATTATGAATAAATAAAATACAAGATATTAATTATATTGATTAATTAAAGAATATTCCGGAAGCCAATTAATTGGCATATGGGGCGCATATGATTAGTGTATAAGATACACTTGGATTGTGCAATTTAATTAATGAGATTACCTAATATTAATATTAGATATTAATATATATATATATATATATATATATATATATATATATATATATATATATATATATATATATATATGTATATATGATGGTGCGTGTGTTTGAACATGTATATATAAGATATACATGTGCACACTTGCCATGGTTAAATATAGATTTATATGTGTTATATATTTGTGATATATACACATGTATAAATTGATTTATGGTAATAAGATAAATATTGTCAATATAAGATCTTGACAAAATCTTGGAAATATTCAATATAAGATATTGACAATATCCTAGATTCATTTAATATGAGATATTGTAATAAATGAGATAAATCAATCAATTATATTTTCCTTATTTTATTGGGAAAATGTTTTCTTCTCCTCTACTCTATCTGGGGCGCCACTTTCCTTATAAATAGGAAATGGGTGTCAAGCTTTTTGTACAACACAATTCCAAGAACTAATAGTTCTTGTATAAAATATAGAGCATCTTTTGGAGTGTTGGAGAGAGGGGAAAAGGGCCGGTCTAGGAACCGGTGTTTTCCAATAGCAATCCATGATGGGATTCCGGCGGGCTGTTCGTGTGGACTAGCGGTAGAGGCTGAACACTTAGGCGGCTCTATGCAGAACTACTCTCCTTAGACGGTCAAAGCGTCGATCTTTTAGATCAACCAAGGTAACCACCGTCTACTAACTCGTTTGTTTATTGCTTAAACGAAGTCGATCTTGGGTCGATAGGAAATAAATTTTTGAATTCCGCTGCGTTCCCGCGTAAATTTCCTAACAACTATCAAACGGAACTAAGTGCCACACCGTTAGAGGCGGTGGGGGCCACCTCTAGAATCCTATGGTAGGGACGAACTGGGACAAATCTTGGCCGTCCTGGCGAGGACACCAGTCCTTTATAAGGGGGGAGAATGTAAAGTCCCACATCGGTAAAGTAAAGTCCTGCTCACCCCCATATAAGTGTGAGACATAAAGGTCTTGTCAACTCGGGTTAGCCCTTTAAGACCAAGCGAGGACGGCGGTCTAAGCAGTTGACCGGACCATTTATGACTCATTTAGCGCAACCAGGCCCGGGCTCTAGGGGTGTTACAGAACAAGAGTTCGATGAAGATTTTGTGGATGACATTTGGTGATGCTTTACTTGATGTTTTCCTTTCCCTGTTATTAAATATGTTGTACCAAACTATTTTGTATCTTGATTTCAAGACATGTTGTATTTTTCACTTTCAGACTTGTTGTAATGTTTTAAGACATCGTACTTTCTAAGCTTTGGATTTTTCGTTGTTGTAAGTAACTTTCTACCTTTAGTATGATTTGATTTCTATTCTAGTACTCCCTCTGTCCCATTTTATTAGTCCCGTTTGACTTTTCACACAGATTAAAAAAGTATAGTTAATGTTTTGAATCTCATTAAATGATCTAATGTTTTTACATTTATGTCAATTAAGTAGTTGTAGAAGTATTTAATGCTACACAATTTTTATTCTAAAAAATGTAAAGATGGAAAGGCATTTGAAGAAATTTGATAATTAATGCACAAAGTGGACACTTATCTTAGGACAAACCAAAAAGGAAACGTGAACTAATCAAATAGGACGGAGGGAGTAGCATTTATGTTTCAACCCGAGTCTATTTAGTTTCCGTTTTTGCTAAATTCGATACGACGACATAAAGACTTACGTATAATATTGAATTTATTTAGTATTATACGTGCCAAACTTTTTTTTCCGGATAAGGTCATCTGGGAGCGGGGCGTTATAGTGTTAATGTCCCTACTTACGCGAGTGGAGCGGGCACGTCATCTTGTGTAAGTGGGCGATAATAGTAGAAATTTTTGTGATGGGATTGTGGAGAATTTTTATTATTAATAATCAATTGCAGAGAATTTTGTGTTTAGAATCATTATCTTAACCCATTGATTGCGGATCACAAGGTCTTAAAAAAGATTTTCATCAAGGGGTTCTACAGGCACCTCGTTTTTACTTCCGGCACCCATTATTTGATTATTTTTTCGGATGAAAAAAACGTCGGTGTCATTGGTGTTCGTTGTTGAACACCAACGTCAGTGTCACTGATGTTGATGTTCAACAACGAACACCAGTGGAAAGTTAGGGACTGACGTTTCTAAGTTGTGACACTTTAATAAAGGGAACGTCGGTGTCACTGGTGTTCGTTACCAACGTCAGTGTTGACGTTGGTGTTCAACAACGAACACAAGTGGCACCGACGTTCCTTTTATTAGAAATCATCGTGGTGCCGAGGTATTTTTTTGTGGTGCCGGAAGTAATAGTGTAGCTGCCTTTAGAACCCTCGTCATCAATTGCATTATCAATAACCGTAAATTCATTCATGATATTTCTGTTCCGGATCCTGTAGTCACTGATGGATGTAATATCGCCGGATGGATCATAGATCCACCCGATTACGCAGCGGAAAGTACAAGATCTAGATCTAAACAATCAAAGCACATAAAATAATTGATCTAACCTACGATAGGGTTAGATTACCAACCTTTTTATGGTGCAAAATGCCAAGAACAAGGTCAATCCAATCCGAGCTAGTTGAGATCCTAGTTGAGAAGTCAAAGTCTTCCAACGTGTGTCTCCAAGCACCACCAGGTGGATGGTGTTTCAAGCCGCCGGACCTCCTCGATATGCTACCTTAGAAAACCCGAAGTTTTCTAAAACTCGAACACAAGTACTTAAGGCCGAAAATTCTAAGCCTTAGTACTTCCTCAATTTCGAAAATTGTGTTGTTATTTTAGGTTTCGGAGAACTCTCTTTATATAAGAGAGTAATCATTTTCCTCCAAAGATTTATTTAATTAATACAAAATCAATTAAAATAATCATTTTCCTAAAAAGATAAATCCAGAATATTCTTAAACTAATTAGGATAAATAAATGATTTTCTTTTTCTTAAATTATTTAACAAATAAATAATTTAATCACATGTCTTATTATTTATTAAGAAAACTAATTTCCCAACAAATAATAAACAAAATATGCACCCCACCCTAAATAAATAGGTCACACGCATATTACACCACAATGGGCCGAGTCCACGAAAAATTTCTTTTCCATTATTTAATTATCTAGTCCAACTAAACAATTAATCCACACATCAATTAAATAGTCCAATCCAACTGTTTAATATTATAATTGAGGTGAAGGGACGAGAAAACATATGCCATGTTAGGAGCCACGTCGGGGACCATGGACCCATATTCAGTAGCTACAATAAATTAAATAATATTATCCGTCAGACCGAACAATAATATTCAATCTATTAATTCCGGGATTACTCCACCATAAACCCGAAACTGAACTCTGCCGAATATAGATAACTAACACTCAACCATGAGTTGATAAGCGTCCACTGATATAATCATTACATACGGATAAATCCTTCATAGACTGTTCGTTACGATTCGGGATATTTCTGTAAACCCTTCTCGAAACATCTTATCCTTATTTACTATTAACCCCCTAGTGATCAATTAGTTCATAACTAATATAATATGAACTCCGCGGATCGATCAGTTTCTAGGATTAACAAATAAGGGAACTGTTTGTCTACTTCCCGAGGGAAGGAATGGATTCTATATCTATGATAGCACAGACTACTCACTCATCCTAAAATAGAGGCCAACGAGAATTGCTGGACCACATACTACGAAGTGATCCTTACTAACACATCAAACTCTACCCTAGTCTAAGCAGTTGTCTGTGATCACCTCAGGAATGAGATTAATCCATTTATGATAATCTTGTGATTCGATAAGACTTCTCGATTACGGAATTATATCGAGAACTCAAATCAAATTGGTCTAGCCCTATATGATTTTCATCATATATAAATGCCCCACTAGGTACCCTATTACCGACAGTCCGGATAAGACTGTCACACCTAAAGTGTTATGGGTGCATTATTAGCAAATTAATCATGAGACACATACTCAGATTAATAAACACTACGGACTAAGTTAATTTTAAGTACATCTCACTAACTCAAACCTCTTGTGTATAGCCATACACTGAGTTATGTGATTACATAAATGAGGTACTTTGGGTTTTCAGTAGTGTCTTATTTATAAGCATACATGCATATAATAAGATGAATTATTAATTCTGTCATAAAAACAATTAGATAATTGTCTTTCGGGCACTACACCTAACAATCTCCCACTTGCACGAAAGTCAAGTGGATTAATTGTTTTAGAGCACACCCTTTATATATATATATATATATATATATATATATATATATATACAACATTCTCCTACTTTCTCAAAACAAGTGAGACATATCCCCAAGAATCATACCCTCCAAGCGCATCTTAGTAATTCATCCTTCTAAGCACGATCGAAGTGTGCCACCGCAGGGTAAGTCAGTGACCCGGCGCGTACTTAGAATCCGAATACCATGTGACTTGGTACACTGATAAGGTAGGTTGGCGGCTTGAGTCAATCTTTGGGATCGATATGTCGCCTTTCCATCTAATCCGGTGGTACACTTTCAATATGCCTTTGAGTCAACACTGAGGACAAGATCTACTTAACGATCATCCTTAATCCGAACTAAATCCAGAATCAGTGTTATCACTTATATTCTAGTTTGCACCTGAATATACTAGCATATTATTCCTCATTCTCCCGAAGAGACTTGAGGATTCACTAAACATCCCATTTCGTATTCATCTGTAGGTTTAGATAATCATTCCTGAGAGGTAGGGTAGACTACATCGTTGAATGTTGCATAAATGCAAGAATATCTTAACCAGGTGAATGGATGGGATTGCCAATGATCGATTCTCGATAATTGGAGCGAATCAAATCCTTTAGAATGAATCCCGATGGCATGTCAGACTCTGACTTCAGATAACACACCCAAGTTGTTTCCAACTGCTTAGTGTTACCATTCACAAACACTAATCTACATACTACTTTACTAATATTGATGCCAAGTCTATGAAAGACTTATCAATATTCTGGTCAAGTCCACATATTAAAATATATGACTTTGAAATGACCAAGAGGTTTGCTTTAATCCCCAAAGGATATAAGCTATGGCAGGCATCCTGCCAAAGGTTCTTTCTGAATAAATTAAGATACCGTTAGACTTGCAAAAAGGTCTTAGGGAATCACCCCTATTTTCTTCTTTGTAATGAATCCATCATTTGTTCTTATCTAAAACCCTTCTGTTCTGAATGAATTCAGATTCCGTTGTTCGGCAAGGAAGTCTTAGGGAATCACCCATATTTACCGCTTTCTGACGAAATCAAACAAGACTGAGTGGTAAGAGAGATCACGTCCTGGTTAACTCTCTACCGTTTAGGGAATCACCCCTAAATTTTTTTCAGCTTTGCGTTGAAAGTTAAACTTTCCTATTAATTCGACTCTTCTCCGTGTAGTTCCAATTACTCCCACTGGGCCTGAGATACTCAGGTGGTTCTACAAGAGTTTCAACAGAACTGGAGTATCAAACTCCATTCACAGGGTTATGGCTTTTAAACCAACCTCTATGATCAGGATCCTACACAGCCCACAAAGGACTATAGGTCATCAATTTACCCTATAGACCGTAAGGTCCTGCAATGGGTAATGGACAAACCATACTCCCACTACATTCGGGGTGGATCGATGTACTGACCTAGTTTAGCAGTTTTTATTAGTGTTATCACAACTGCCGGTGTTGGATGTGGACTGAACAAATCAGTTAGTAACATCTTGAGTACAAATACTTCAAGATATAAAGTTGTTATTTTATAGACTCTATCAGACCGAGTTTGACAGTTTAACCGTCATTCTCTGATTTTACGAGTTTTATAACCAACCTTTACTCAATGCATTAAGAAATTTCACGACTGAACGCACATGCATAAAAATTTCGATCCTACCTTCAAGCACTCGGTGCTAAATGCCTCTATTTACGGAAGTGGGGTGAACCAAATTCACTCCTTATCCATAAATGCGTTAGCATCTTTTAGGTAGACTTCTCGGTTTTTCATTACAACGTAAACCGTTATTTTTGCAACCAATATCTTAAATGAGTTCAGCAGCGTATCGTAGTACATCAATAACTATATAAGGCAAATTTATGGTATATCTTTTAGTGAAAACATTTCACTGGGAGGCAGGCCGAGCATCAGTCCCGAAGACTACGCAATAACCTATTTCTGAGTGTGGAATACTCTATCTCTGGTGAAATCAGAGATTTTCTCCAAATATTTTGGATAAACTTACCGGAGTCTCGAATAGTTGTCAGACAAGATGTCTCTTCTTCAAAAGACTCCCACTAGCTTGTATCTTTCATAAGACCCCGAAGGTCGTTATGAACAAGCTATGCGACTTCTTTAAAACTATTACCCTTTCCCGATTGAAAGGAAACTTAGTCATTGTTCCTTTGAGACAGTGTTCTGCTGACTGGGAGATAGGAATCACCCTAAGCCAGTCTTCAGATCTTGTCTTTGTGGAACATACACTAATTAATAGAATAGAAAGAAGCGTTTATCTAAATACGGAAACCATTTGCGTTTATATTGTTTGAGATGTGTTACATATACCTATTCAGCATTTCTTAGTGGTTCCGACTTTATCAAACAAAATTCTGAGTCTTGGGTTCATGCTACGAATGTTATATTCATCGTCAATAAGACAAACAAATTATCCTATTGAAAATGAATACGTTCGTTCCAACAAATCCGAAAATAGAAAATAAATTTTCTGTGATACTCAAGAATTGAATCCGAGATTCATTTCCTTATATCACTCCCACTAGTCTATCTGAAATAACTGGCCGTTGTCTATTTTATTTATCGTTTAATGCAAAGCTACCTAGTTCTTCCAAAGAACTTTAGCTTTCGAGAAAATTGCTAATGATGCATTGGTCAGTGATCCGAAATCACTTTCCTTATCCTCTAATTTCCAATTTATTAATTTTCCGGTTTAGCCTTAAAACTACTTAGTTTAGATGACTAACACGTATAAACATTCTTTCCCATTCTCGACTTTCCTTAAATGGAAACAGTCTTGAACTAGCAGTTCGTTTGAGTAGACACTACTCTTGAACTGTGGGATGTCTAATGATAGTGTTACTAGTTTGGACTATTTGATTTTTCTAATCGTCAAATCATAAGAGCAAAGCTCCCACTAGTTTATCGGTTTCAAATACCGTCTAACTAGCAACACTTTGTATTTATGATTTTTCAAAGATTAGAACATCACCTAGAACTAAGCTTCCACTAGTTTATCAGTTCCAAATACTGTCTAACTAGCAATGCTATGTTCATGATGTTTTCAAAGATTATAAAATCTCCAGAACTAAGCTCCCACTAGTTTATCAGTTCCAAATAATGTCTAAATAAAACGCTTTATTCTTGTTTTTCCGATAAATGGAGAAACTCCTGTGCAGTCTATTACACATTTCTAATGATTCAGAAAAACAACAAATCATAAGGCTAAGGCTCCCACTAGTTTATCGGTTCCAAATATCGTCTAACTAGCAACGCCTTATGTATATGATTTTCCAATTTTTCGATTTAGAAATTTGTTGTGTAATTACACTTTAAAAATTCATTAAATGAATTTGTCTGATAGTCCTATATCATCTTTTGTAAACTAAGTGTGGTCGTCTCTCGTTCAACTGATGTATAACATTTATATGATAAAAATTACGATATTTTATATATTTTATTAACTCTTTCTATATAAAATATAAGAAATTATAACAATAATCTTATGTAATATCAATAGTTATGAATAATTCTAAAATAATATAAAAATCTAGTAAAAGTAATAAAAAGTTATAAATTTTGTACCGGTTTAGTAACCAGAGTGTCGTGTCAGATTTACGTGGGTATTTTTGGTGTTTTATTGCAGATTTTTAGATAAACCAAAACCCCGAGTGACGACACTTTTTGAAGTTTAAACATGTCTTTTGAAGGAAGTAAGGAAGTGCCACGAGATTAAGAATTCAAGTGGATCAACGGTTCGTGGTACCATTATCGAATTATATTTTCGACGAACAAATGGCCCATCAAAAAGGCATTTTCTGAAGAATAGTCCTTCATGAAAGTTATAGATATTTTAAAGAGATTTCCAACGCTTCTTGAATTATGTCATTTGGAGATTCAGAGCTCAAGTTATGATTTTATCAAGTTTCAGATCAAGATTTGGAAAAATGCTACCCGGATCAATCCGGATTAACCCCGGATCGATCCGGCCCTTCTGTTAGGAAATATAATGATGATTAGCATGTGATTCTGCAGAGGATAAGCCAGTGGGATAATATTCTTTATTCCCGGATCGATCCGGCTTCACCCCGGATCGATCCGGCCTTGGAAAATTTGCCTATAAATACAGCAGGATTGCAGACTGAATGGGGGGTACCAATATATATATACTAGCTTATATATATCTTCTAATCTCTTAAATTAGTAGTAGTAATGTATATAGTAGGCATTATGCCATAAATAATGTAGAAGCCGTAGTATCGTTGTAATGCTTGGACGGTTATCGGGAGTTCGATGTTGAAGAAGTTGTTGTAATTTCCGGAGAATACGGCCTCTAAATCAGCAGTTGTAACCTGGTAATATTCTAAAGTTTTATGTTTGTTGTTTTTATGTTTTTCTTTATAAAGTTAGTAGGCTAAATCTATAACTAGCCAAGATATGTAATTGAAATATTTCGATCTTTTTGGTAAAATAGATGATGACTATAACTAAAATTGATTAAAATTGAATTTGATGAATCTTTTTCTACTTGAAATGTATTGAAAATATTCGTATTGACGTAATTAACCAATATGAATCGCACCATAACCTAATGACGAACTAAACGGTGAAGTTAGGATATGAGAAAAAGGTAGAAAAACCGGAGGGTAAAAATGACCGAGTGAAAACGTGACAACGGAATCCTATTTCCTACCCGGGGGTAGAATTGTTTTATCTTTTGAAAAGAGAAACACTTCTTCAAATTATCTGTACTCGAGATCTAATTACGTTAATTCACCCGTTCTGATCAAGATCCTTAACATTGACCGCATGACAAAACGGAGTACCCAATCCTTTGGATGACATTGGAAAAGTTGATGAGACTTATGACAGTTTCGTACGCTCGTGTAAGAGGGAACTGTTGAGCTGAGGAGTGCACCGTTTCACATATTCAATTGGACCTAATAAAAAGGAAGAACGAGCACATCCATTAAACTAAAAAGATTGAATAATTCAAGTACATATATCTTGGCTAGTTCTATAATAATTATTAGTATTTAATATATTGGTATCTATGTATATATATATATATATATATATATATATATATATATATATATATATATATATATATATATATATATATATATATATATATATATATATATATATTATATATAAATTATATTAGTTTAGTTTTAATTTATGCATTTATTTTCTGCTTATTAGTATAGACTCGTATGATAAACCAGCGATTTAGATTGAGTTAATAATAGCTGTTTGGTGTTTAACCACACTTAAAAGAATTACCACGTTCCCTGAGGATTCGACACCTGACTCACCATACTAGCACTACAATTTGACCCGGTACACTGCCGGTAAGGATTGTAATAGTCTAGAAAAAGTCCTGTCAGCTTTCTGGCGCCGTTGCCGGGGAACGTCGCTAATTTTTCTTTATGTCTATGGTTACTACTAGTATCAGCTCAAAATTCTCGAGGATAAGTCAACACTTTTTCTTATCTCATTTCTATTTTATTTTTCGTTGGTATCTACCTTCTTTTAGTTACCAATTTTCTTCTTCTACCAAAGTCGAGTATTTTCTATTTTCGTTAGTTGATGACCAGAAGTGGTAAGACTCCACTCACTCCTTATCAGCCTAACATCAACAATTATGAAAGGCAGCTAAGAATAGAGAGTAAACGTAGTCAAACCAGCCAAGGACTTCTTGGCAGATCTCCGCAAGAATCATCTTCAAATCGAAATACGAAAATGGCTGAAACCAGTGATGAAACACCTGAACAAGGGCTAGATCATGCTCAAGGGCATGGACAACACCCTATTAACCCTAATAATAATCAAAATCCTAATAGTAGGAATAATCAGAATCGGAACCAGAATAATAATAATAACCCACCAAACCCGAGACCTATCTGTGATCAGACCATAAGAAGGAACCAGACTAATAATCCCATTCTTTTACCCAATGAAGGAGCAAACAATTTCGAAATTAAATATCATCTTTTTGGTTTAATTGACACAAGAGCCCAATTTCTAGGAGAAGATGATGAAGATCCACATCATCATCTCTATCTTTTCGAAGAATTGTGAAATACAGACAAAAGTCAAGGTGCTCATCGTGAGTTAACGAGAATGTCTATGTTTCCTTTTTCTCTAAAAGGATGAGCACGAGATTGGTTTATGTCTCTTCCACATCACTCACTGACTAGTTGGGAGGATATTCAAACCGAATTTTTGAAACAATATTTCACTCCTGGACGAAATTTGGAATTAAAAGTCGAAGTTGCTAACTTTAGACAAGGATCTCAAGAAACGCTGGGAATGCACAGGAGAGATTTAAAAAAGCTGTTAAGAGCTTGTCCCGACCATGGTTATTCCTTAGATATGCAAATCCAACTTTTCACATAAATTACTTAAAAGACTCACGTCGCGGATGTAGATCATGCATGTGGTGGTTCTTTAATGATGAGTGAAGCACAAACAGCCATTTACGATGCTATAGAAAAGATTTCCAAAAATAACGAGAATGTGGGAAACCGGTTCTAGCACCAGAAAAGTAGCTTTTGCAGGAGAATGTACATCTAATACAGAAGTTCTAGCACATTTGGAGAATTTGAGTAGGAAATTTGATGGCCTACAATCTAACAAAAGCCTAAGTTCAGAAAATAGTACACCCATTGAATACTCAAATCAGGATAATATGCCATTAGGGATTGAAGAACCAACAGGATATTCGAGAGAGGAGGTAAGTTTTCTTCAGTAGCATAGGAATTTGAATAATGCATATTCAAACCCGTTTAATGCTATTAGAAGAGACCACCCAACTTTTCGATGGTCTGAAAACCCTAGTAAGCAAGGACAACTGCCATATCCAGTTCCATATAGGAATTCGTCTAATAATCAAGTTTATCAGGGAGATACCTCTAATCAGAATTTACAATCATTACCCAGATCCTATCCTCAACACACCACTCAGAGTATACCAGTAACTCAAAGTTCAACTCAGCCTACAGAAGGGGTTGAAAAATGGGAGAAACTAATGGAAAATATGATGGGTGTGGTGTCTACTCAAGCTAAAAATATGGAAACAATGATAACTTCTATAGGTACAGTCACTAAAGATATGAGTACAATAAAAACATCTATGAGTGGCCATGATACCAGAATGAGGACGATAGAAGCCTTATTAAGAAATATGGAAGATCATTTGAGTAGGGAAGGTGAACGTAAAAATAGTAGACCACCAGGAGGATTACCAAGTAACACTGAAAGAAATCTGAGAGAGGTAAATGTTGTAGTTACCAGAAGTAGAAAACTCTGTGGTAGTAATGAAGTAGAAAACTTCGGAAATAATGAAGTAGAAGATGATTTAGATGGTAAGAATAATGAAACTAAAGATGAACATGAATTCACTAATGAGGAAGAAGAAATTATAGAAAATTTCTTGAAAAGAAATAGAAGTATGGAACGTGAAAATGAAGGTGAGAAATGGGTAAAGATCCCGAGGATTCTGAAAGATCCCATGGATAAAGATTTAAGAAATTTATTCAAGGAACATGTTAGAGTAAATGATACTGAAAACAAGGATGATAAACAAGAAGAGTTGAAAAAATCTGAAGTAGAGATTGATTCAGGGAGCGTTTTAAAGAAAAAATTTCAAGATCATGATACATGGCAACCAAGTAACGCTCAAAGATTTAAGGAGAAAGGAAAAGAGAAAATGACTTCTGGATCAAAGGTTATAGATTTAGAATCTTTACCTTACCCACCTAAAGTTCAAATTAAGAAAATAAAAACTGATAAGAAGTATGCTCGTTTCCTTGATACTTTTAAATCATCTTCATGTTAATATCCTCATTATCGAAGCTCTAGTTAATATGCCTGCCTATGAAAAGTTTCTGAAAGATATTCTATCAAACAAGAAAAAGTTAGAAGAATATGAGAATATTTGCCTCAATGAAGAATGTTCTGCAATTTTACAGCATAAATTACCACCTAAAATGAAAGATCCTGGTAGTTTTACAATTCCTTGTGAAATTGGAGGATTTTTGTTTAAAAAAGTACTATGTGATCTTGGAGCAAGTATTAATCTCATGTCTTATGAGAATTATAAGAAACTAGGCATAGGAAAACTTACGAACACTGAAATGACTCTTCAAATGGCAGATAGATCAGTTAAATACCCTAAAGGAATTATCGAGGATGTATTGGTTAAGATAGATAAATTCTACTTCCCAATTTTTGTAGTCATGGAAATGGAAGAAGGATATTCGATTGCCACTTATTCTAGGTCGTCCATTCCTAGCTACGGGAAGAACGTTAATCGATGTCCAAAAGGAGAATTAATCTTTGAGAGTTAACGAAGATACAGATTGCTTTCAATATATTCAAAGCTATGAAACATCCATACAGATCACCAGAATCATGTTCTTTTATAGAGGATGTTCACAATGTCTATGATATTCAATTACCAGCTTATGGAGACAGATTAGAAAAATGCCTAGCATTGTCTATCTATAAAGAGAATAAGAAGGACACTGAAATGAAAGAGATAATCCTTTATTTGAATAAAGGAAGTTTTAGTCCTAAACCACCATGGCATCAGTATTTGGAATTAGAACTGGAAGGTCCAGTTCTAAAACCTTCAGTAGAAGATCCACCCAGTAATCTAGAGTTGAAACCACTTCCTTTAAATCTTAAGTATGCTTTTCTTGAAACTAATAATCTATTACCGGTTATTATTTCATCAACCTTAACTGAGCTATAAGAAGACCAATTACTTAGAATGTTGAAAAAGCATAAGAAAGCATTTGGTTGGACAGTAGCTGATATTCAAGGAATTAGCCCTGAGATTTGCGTTCATAAAATTATTTTAAAGAAGGACGCTAAACCTTGTATTCAGCCACAACGCCGCCTCAATCCGAATTTGCAGCTAATTGTTAAGAAAGAGGTTATTAAACTATTAGAAATGGGGATAATTTTTCCTATATCTGATAGTGAATGGGTAAGTCCAACTCAAGTGGTACCAAAGAAATGAGGTTTCACAGTAAAGGAAAATGATAAAAATGAATGGAAGAGAAATTACCAGATATCGAATGTGCATTGATTTTCTAAAACTTAACGATCATACTAAGAAAGATCATCATCCACTTCCATTCATAGTGCAAATGTTGGAACGCTTAAGTGGACATAAGTATTACTGTTTCTTAGATGGTTATTCAGGATATTTACAAATATTCATTGCAGTAGGAGATAGAGAAAAGACTACATTCACTTGTCCGTATGGAACCTTCGCTTATAAAAGAATGCCGTTTGGTTTATGTAATGCACCAGCTACATTTCAGAGATGTATGATGGCTATATTTTCTGACATGGTCGAGAAGTTTTTAGAAATTTTTATGGACGACTTTAGTGTATACGGAGATTCCTTCGATGAATGTTTATCGCACTTAGAACGAGTGTTACAACGCTGTGAAGATACCAATTTAGTTTTAAACTGGGAAAAGTGTCACTTAATGGTATCAGAAGGAATTGTTTTAGGACATAGAATCTCTGAAGTAGGTATCGAAGTTGATAAAGCTAAAGTAGAGGTAATCGAAAAGTTACCTCCACCAGTTAATTTAAGAACTCTAAGAGGATTTCTTGGACATGCAGGTTTTTATAGAAGATTCATTGCAGATTTCTCAAAAATAGCAAAACCTCTAAGTCATTTGCTTGAAAAGGAAGTACCTTTTAACTTTGATAGTAAGTGTATGGAAGCCTTTCGGACCTAAAAGCGAGGTTAACTCTTCGCACTGCTGCTAGTAGCACCCAGATTGGGTTTGCCGTTTGAAATTATGTGTGATGCGAGTGATTTAGTTTGTAGGATCTGTTTTAGGTCAAAGATATAACAAAGTACTCAAAGCAATTTACTATGCATCTCACACATTAAACGCAGCTCAACTTAATTACGCAACTACAGAAAAAGAACTGTTGGCTGTAATTTTTGCCTTAGATAAGTTTAGATCATATATTGTTGGATCTAAGGTTATTATCTATACAGACCATTCAGCCCTGAAGTACTTATTAAGTAAGAAAGATGCTAAACCACGTCTTCTTAGATGGATTCTCTTACTTCAAGAATTTGATATTGAAATTAAAGATAAAAAGGGAAGTGAAAATGTAGTAGCAGATCATCTAAGTAGAATGGAAAATGAAGAAAAGGGAATTGAAATACAAGATTCATTTCCTGATGAACAACTGTTTAGAATCGATACTCCTTCAGCCATGCAATTATTAAAGAATAGAATTCCTTCTAAGGAAATGTCACCTTGGTTTGAAGATATCGTTAATTACTTTACCTGTGATTATATTCCGTCTCATTGGACTTGGCAACAGAAAAAGAAATTCTTTTACGACTTAAAATTTTATTACTGGGAAGAACCAGACCTTTTCCGTAAATGTTCGGATGGGATAATCAGAAAATGTGTGCCTGATAATGAGATTTTAAGTATTTTATCGTTTTGCCATGATCGTGAGGCAGGAGGTCACCATGGAGGATGGAAAACTGTTTTTAAAGTTTTACAATGTGGTTTTTATTGGCCTACACTATATAGAGATGCATATAAATATGCGAAATCTTGTGAATCATGCCAAAAATGGGAAATATATCGAAAAAAATGATGAAATGCCTCTTCAACCGATTTTAGAGTGTGAATTGTTTGATGTTTGGGGTATAGATTTCATGGGACCTTTCCCTATATCTTTTGGAAAAAGATTTATTCTTGTAATGGTAGATTATGTTTCAAAATGGGTAGAAGCTGAAGCTCTTCCAACTAATGATACCAAAGTTGTCATAAGGTTCCTTAAAAGGAATATATTTACTAGGTATGGCATTCCGAGGGCTATCATTAGTGATAGAGGGTCACACTTTTGCAATAGACCATTTACCAAGATAATCGAAAAATATGGTGTAAAACATAAGTTAGGCACACCCTATCATCCATGAGACCAGGTGGTCGAGTAGAGTGTCTAATAGAGAAATTAAAAGAATTGTAGAAAAGACAAAGGACTCAAATCGTAAAAGCAAGCGAGAAACTGGATGATGCATTATGGGCATCTGAGAATGACCTTTAAAACACCAATTGGTTGTTCCCCCTACAAACTAGTTTTTGGTAAATTTTGTCATCTCCCAGTTGAATTAGAACACCGGGACTTTTGGGCTATTAGATTTTTGAATTTCGATCCTAAGGCTGTAGGTGATCATAGATTACTTCAGTTAACAGAACTAGAAGAATTTCGTCTTGATGCTTATGAAAACTCTCGAATCTACAAGGAATGCACGAAATCTTTTCACGATAAGAGAATCTATAGTCGTGAGTTCCATGTAGGTGATCGAGTGTTATTGTACAATTCACGTTTAAATTTATTTCCAGGTAAGCTTAAATCAAGATGGACAGGTCCATTTAGAGTAACAAGGGTTTACAAATCTGGAGCTGTTGAACTAACTGATGGAAATACAACATTTATAGCCAATGGCCACAGGATAAAGCTATTTGTGGAAGGTGAAGGGATCTCATTAAAAAAGGAAGTAATGTTGCTAATCGATCCTCCGCAAAACTAAAAAAGTAGGAAAACTAAGTTCAGCCGAATCCCAGGTGCTATCTTTCTTTACTTTACTTTTCTATGTTTTATATGTTTAAACTAGTTTCGTCTTTTACCGGACAGACGTAAAAGAACTGGATGCCTTTTTTAGATAGATTAGGAGTTTTTGTTTTGCTTTTGAAGTTAGGCCTTGATAAAGATGTCGCGTTTGCAATAGAAGCTTTAGTTTTTGAGAGAAACAAGCAATTATTGAGAGAGATCAGATTGAAAGAAGTATGTAATGGAAAATCGAGAAGTTCGATAAAGAGAAGGGCAAAGTTTTTAATGCGATGCAGAATCTATGGAAAAAGTGAGCATAATGGGAATTGTGGAGAAAGCACAACCAAATCTCAGGATGAGTGTTTGAATGTTGTTAAGAAGGGAACGATTAGGTAGTTATCCGAAAATCCCGATGGATGTCAAAGAGAAAATTCAAACGCCTCATTTCTCAAAGTTAGGTTGATAGAACGTTATATCAGAACTCTGGAAGATTTAGAAATAGCGGAATTAGGACCCCTATAAGTTTTAATATTTTATTTTATAAATAAAAAAAATTTATATAACTTTTGAAAATTTTATATAGAGGATCTTTATGAAATAATTTAAAGTTTTATAAAAAGTTTTATCTAAAAGTTTTAATTTTATAAAATTAGTAGAATTATTATTAAGGTTTTATAAAAAGTTTTATTGAGTTTTAGTAAGTTTTAAAATAAAAAAAAATTTAGGACGGATCGATCCGACATAACCCCGGATCGATCCGGGACCCCAAAAACCTAAATAGAATGGGTTTTCCCCTTCTTCTTTCTCTTCCAATTTTTTTTCTTCAAACAGCCGCCCCACACCCCTTTCCCTCTCGATTTTTTTTTTCCTTCAAAATCATTACCTAGAATCACCCTAACACCACCCCACTCCTTTTTCTTCTCATTTTCCTCTCTTATCTTCAATCTTTCATTCAAATTTGAAAAAAATTCAAGAAAAAGCTTCAACTTTCACTCCGGCGACATTCATCTTTTCCGGCCAACTCTTCAACCTTTTTAGCACTATAAGGTAACAATGTAGTAATTTATTTCCTTAATTTCGTTTTTATGTAACTTTTTATTTATTTTCAACTGTTCTGTTACTCATTTGTGTAGTGTTGTTTTGTTTGTTTTGTTTTGTTGTTGTTTTTAAATTATTGTGTCGTTATCGTAGAATGGCCGAATCATCAAAAGCCGCTAAAAAACGTAAGCCAAATATCCCAATCGAAATCCCGGTCATAGAAACAAGGCCATTAACACCTGAAGAATTGGCCGTTAGGTTTTAAAGAACCACGTCTAAAGCAGCTAAAAGTGCATTAAGGAATAAGTTTGGAAAATGTTTAGTTGCGAAAGAAAGGGGTTTAGATTTTAATAATTTGGGAAAGGAAGTGAAAGCAATTTTTGAAAGTAGACAGTGGATGGAGTTAGCCGCTTTAAGAGAAGGTGAAGTTAACACGATCTTGGTTTCTGAGTTTTATTCTCTGTTGGCAACACATAATGCAACAGAAGATGGTGAGTTAGCCTCTGTAACCTTAAGAACCAAGACAGTGCCGTTTACTCCTCATATTATAAATGCTATATATGGTATTCCTGATGTACCAGAAGATGAGGATTATTATACAGTGTGGAACCTTGATGAACCTGCAGATTTTGACCATATAGTCTTAACAGCCCAGAACGAGTTAGATCCTACAGCTAGATGGCATGAAAACAGATTTTCATATGGAAAGTGTATAAGGGATATGAAAGCCATTAAGCGTTTTATTAGTTCGACTCTTTACCCTTCTCGTCATTTGACATCTTTTGGTAAAGAGGATCTTTGTATTGCATGGGCTATGGTCAATGATATAGCTGTGGATGTCGGCAAAGTCATGTATAAACGGGCCAAGGAATTTGTCACGACTGCTAAACCAGGCAGTCATATGCCTTTTCCCTGTTTTATTTCTTCATTATGTCGACAAATAGGTGTTCCTGAGCTGCCTAATGATAATCTGGTTATGGCTGATGAAGCATTGATAGGCCCTAGTTTGCCAGCTCAACCGGCGGGAAAAATAGATTTTATGAACCCAAACCGCCGCCGACCTCAGCCTATTCCACCTGTTTCCCAATCCACCACTGTTCCTCCATCATCGAGTCATACACAATCTCAGCTTCCAAATACCATCACTTATGACATGTTTCAATCCTTATCCTATGATGTTCATCGTGCCAATGCCAATATCGCTATCTATGCGGAAAGGAATAGGCAATGGTCTGAAGATTTAAGGCAAGGCATGCGAGGTTTATATCAGATGAATATACTTTCGAACCCTACCTACGCCGAAATGGATATTCCGCATTGCCAATCTGAGCCATATACCTTGCCCGAAATAATTCCACCAATGCCACCTCAATCAAACTTCCAACCAATGTCACATTCTTTTGGAATCAAACTAGTGGTGTAGGTGATTTTTCGACAGGTACCATGGCGGCAGCTACATCTAGTTGGGGAGGATTTGGAGCATTTGCCCACACCACGACAAGCTGGGGAAGCACTTTTGCTGATATCACAACAGGGATGAGTTCTATGGGATTCGATAGTTCGGTTAGGATGTCGACGCCTTTTCAAGAACCATTGTTTGAGTCGACTCATGATCCTGCTAGTTCTCAATCCATGCCGAGTTCGAGCTTTGTCGAGATGGGAGATGATGAGGAGTGATTTGAAACATTTTATGATATGTTGAAACTTAAACAATTTATTTTCGAACAACTAGTTTTTGATCTTTATTTTATATTAGTTTCGTATGATTTTATTTTACGCACCGTGTAGTAAATTTTGTCGTTATCAATATTCTACAAAAATGAAAAAATAAAATAAGAAACAACAGTTTTTAAGCAAAAATATCACAAACTAGAAAAATTCTGGGCATTTTCAAGCCAAAAACAACTCTGTTAGGGAATAGTAGTTCCCGGATCGATCCGACCTGATCCTGGATCGATCCGGTGTTAGTTTGCCGACCTGACAGGGATTTTAATCTGATAGGCCGGATCGATCCGGCCCTTTCTCGGATCGATCCGGGAAGCCCAATAAATGCCAAAACAAAGATCTTTTCTACTTTTGCACGATGTGTATGTTTCTATATAAGGAAATATCAGCCAGCTTAAAAACTTGCTCATTTCTTACTCATCTCTTCTTCACTACTCTGTATAAGTTTTTTTTAATTATGTCTAATCACTCGACTTCTTCCGTTAATAGTTACGAACCACTGACTCCAGATGCTGTGGTTCCCGCTTCTCAATCCTCTTCTTTCCATAATAATATCCCAAGAAGTGTGAATTTTGTTAACTCTCCTATACTGATGGAGAAGGGATTAAACACGGATAAATTAGATCAATGGGGTTGAAATTTAATCCCAGGCTGTGGTTGGAGAAAGTTGGTTAGGCATCCCCGAGGTAGAATCAACATTTCTATTGTTCGAGATTTTTACGTATCTCTATCTGACGTCACGACAGTAGCCGCAACTCATCTTATTACTGTTCGGGGTATCGTTATAACCTTTTCTTCAGTCGTTGTTAATCAAATTTTTGAAATCCCTCCGTGTAGCTTTGTTCCAAACCCACATTTCGAGTTTCAATGGGAGCTCGGAAATGCCTATAATTTTGTTAATCGCACTGCTGAAGCATTCCAGTATGTGTTTCCACTTTTTGACCATAACTATGATTCATCCACTTTGGCTTTACCCCCTCATCTGAGTGCATGGAAACACTTTATTAATTCCCGAATCTATCCCACTAGTGACTTTTCTGGGGTTAATGACGACGAGATGCTTCTATTGTATGCAATAACTGTTGGAGCATATGTGGACTGGGGGATTTTAATATACAAGACGGCAATTAATTTCGCGGTGGAAAGACGTAGTAGAGGAAGGCCGATGCCTTTTTCTTGGCTTATATCCAGACTGTGTGTTCATTTGTGTTGGTCCCTTGAAAAGGCTTTGGTTAAGTTTAGAGGGGGGGGGGGGGTGAATAAACTTAACACTTAAAACTTTGGAGTTAACAAATTCTGCAACTTCAAAGATCTGGCGATATTTTAGTAGTCTGCTTGATACCTCAAGAGCTCACGATAAGCAATGAGTCTCATCGATAGTTTAGCTTGCTGAATTTGTGCAGCGGAATTATATCAAAACTAAGCCTTAATACTTGTTGTTAAATATGATACTAAGTATTAGATACTCAGTAGTGTATGTGTGTGATTTCAGTTGCTAGATTCAGTAGGTTGATGAGTAAAATAAACTAAGTGCGTAATGTAAATCTTTGAAAGTAAGTGGGCGATTTTATAGTGGTTCCAGGTGGTGTAATCACACCACCCACTCTTGTCTGTGATGTTGGAGGAAATTCACTAGAGATCTTTGATGTAGCTTTTACAAAGATTCCTAAGGTTGCTTGTCCTTCACCAATAACTATGGCTTCACAAACTCGCGGGAACAGTAGGATTGTCGCTCTGAGTTTTCCACTGGTCCTTGAAGGCTAGGATTGCCTATTCACCACTCTCCACCACAAACAACATCTTTCACACAATCGTGCTTCACTGTCTTCAAGAGTTCTTTATAAAATAAAGATTGAATCAAATAAATGATTCAGTTGCAGCAGCTTGATTAGGATGATATAATCAGCAGCTTGCAGGCTTCAAGTGTGTATGCTTGATGTAGCTTGAATGCAGAATACACTTGAAGAATATCTCTGGATCAGTAGCTTTAAGTTCAGTAGGTTCAGCAGGGTGTTTTTCAGCTCAGTAAAGTATCTCCTTAAAGTTTATCAATTTTCATCATCTTGTTTCTGAGTTGAAAGTCCTCTATTTATAGGTAAGAATGCATGTGACTTGTATTTGAAATTCAAATGTAACCGTTCCTTGTTTTTGTCCCATCTGATTTGCATTCTGTCACTATTCATAGGACTGAACTGTCAGAATTCCTTTTTGACAGTGCAGTCTGTCCACCATTTGACTTATAACCATTGGATAAAGATCTGAATCATCCCAACGTTCTTTTAATCTCAGCCTTTGATTTCTTTGATAAGTCAGAGGTAGTTGGCTGTCCTTATCCATGTAATCTTCCAATATAATCTTGAATTAACCGAGGTATTTTATCAGCAGGTTCATCATCTGTTTGAGATACCTATCGATCTATTTGAATCGCAATTTCTTTGTGTATAAAATACAATGCAATGACTTCTTTTATCTAACTTTTATTTGTGAAGTTAGATTACACCTTTTTAATTATAACCAAGTTCCAAACATCATCCAACTTATGGAACTTAGACCTTCTTCACAAGGTATATGTAATCAGTTTAGGTCATCACAGACTTGCCTAAATTCTGATTCCATATCCTTGACTTAAATTACTAAGTTTGATCCCTTAGCCTTCAGAATCGAGTTTGAGCCCTCGGCCCCTCGATCTTCAAAGAGTTCCAGACTAGTATACCGACCTATCTACCCCATCGATATGGACGATCTGGCGATATAAATCAGCTGACCATTACAGTGCTTGTTTGATCAAACCTATTCATAAATCAAACTCTAATAAACCTATACATTTGATCTAGACATCTTTTTGCCTTTGCACTATAACAGCTAGTCTGGCACTCATCATCAAAACATAGAAATAAGTCCAACAATTTGAATGGAGTCCCTGAGGTTGCTACGGACGAGATTTATCCTTCTCGTGATTCTCATATGGGACTGCTTCCGGTTGATACTCCCGATTGCTCATCTACAGTTTGATATGTTTTGGATGGAGTGAGTTTTTTTTTTATAGTTGTTGGTATATTATAAGTTGGTTGGTAGTAAGATGTTTAATTTAGTGTTTTCTTAATTAATAGCTTAGTATCATGTTTAATTAATTCTCTATAAGTTTGTAATAGTTTTTATTATGTTTAATATATATGTTGTTTTCTTTAATTATTTTAGTTCAATCCTAGTAATATATGTTAGTAATATCATTTTAAAAACTTAAAAACGAAAAAAAAATCATATAATATTTTAATTTTTTTTTTTCAAACCTACTTTTTTGTTACTCACTGAACATCGGGACGATGTCACTTCGTAAGTGGGGAGTAGAGTTAGGTTAGTAAATAAAAATTAAAATTTTTCATAAAAATTTATACTTAATTGCTTAATACTTAGTTTAATTTTACTTGAATAAATTTAAGTAGATAATATATAATTAATATGAATAAAAATAATATAAATTGGTAAGAATAGATTTTTAATTAAGTAAAGTAAATTAGATATATTATAATTATATTATATATGTCAGTTTTAGATTTTTATAAGATTTTAAGTATATGTAACTATACATAAATATTATCGAGTATTTTTTTTATGAAATTTAGCAAATATACTTATATCTATAATGAAATGTTAGAATAATTTTCTTTCAAAACGAAATATGAATATGGAATCGGACTAGGAATGACGATTTTTGGCATAACTTTGATCAGCTATAGCCAAATAGCCTACCTGAATAAAATTTCCAATTTTTGTCCCCACCTCAGCCAAATAGAGTGGTCAGACCTCACTCGAAATAGCCATTTGTGATTAAACCAATTATAACCGACCCTTAGCCTATTTTCGTCTACATTTCCTAAAATTCCCACGAGTTTGTACGTACTTATGAAAGGAGATGATGACATAAAAGCTAAGTATCGATGCAAAAGAATGGTATATGCTGAAATTGGAAAAGTTAGATAGGTATTAATATATTCGATCTCACCTCATGATGCTTGCAAGATAGTCGATTTTGGCAATGAGTTCGGGTATGTTAGAATTCTATAAGGTTAAAAAAAAAAAAAAAAGAGAAAATCTGAAAAATAGGTGAAATAATATTAGGATGTTATTAATCGAGATATTTTTGATCAAAAATATGAAGGGTAAGTACGTACGCCTTGCTTCTTTCTCTTTTGATTTCCTTTTCTATCCTTTCGATTAACCAACACCCTGAGCCTAACGTTATAAGCCATTTTGCCAATTACTTGACTTAGTCCTTGATTCCAAATATTTCATATAAGTTGAGATAGGAGAATAATTCTAGAATTTTAATTATATTTATTAAGTAAATTATGTAGAGTTTCATTTAAATGATATTTGATAAATAATTTATCTAAGTTATATACACTTTTTATCTTGTTAATCTCTAAGAAGGATATAATTAATATATTTATAATATTGAAATGATATTTTACTGACTTGAAATTTAATCTACCAAGTATATCATTTTTATTGTAATTTTTATTTATTACCGCTTATTTTGCTCGAGGACGATCAAAAAACTAAGTGGGGAGTAGTTGATGTATAACATTTATATGATAAAAATTACGATATTTTATATATTTTATTAACTCTTTCTATATAAAATATAAGAAATTATAACGATAATCTTATGTAATATCAATAGTTATGAATAAGTCTAAAATAATATAAAAATCTAGTAAAGGTAATAAAAAGTTATAAATTTTGTACCGGTTTAGTAACCGGAGTGTCGTGTCAGATTTACGTGGGTATTTTTGGTGTTTTATTGCAGATTTTTAGATAAACCAAAACCCCGAGTGACGACACTTTTTGAAGTTTAAACATGTCTTTTGAAGGAAGTAAGGAAGTGCCACGAGATTAAGAATTCAAGTGGATCAACGGTTCTTGGTACCATTATCGAATTATATTTTCGACGAACAAATGGCCCATCAAAAAGGCATTTTCTGAAGAAGAGTCCTTCATGAAAGTTATAGATCTTTTAAAGAGCTTTCCAACGCGTATTGAATTATGTCATTTGGAGATTCAGAGCTCAAGTTATGATTTTATCAAGTTTCAGATCAAGATTTGGAAAAATGCTATCCGGATTAACCCCGGATCGATCCGGCCCTTCTGTTAGGAAATATAATGATGATTAGCATGTGATTATGCAGAGGATAAGCTGGTGGGATAATATTCTTTATTCCCGGATTGATCCGGCTTCACCCCGGATCGATCCGGCCTTGGAAAATTTGCCTATAAATACAGCAGGATTGCAGACTGAATGGGGGGTACCTATATATATATACTAGCTTATATATATCTTCTAATCTCTTAAATTAGTAGTAGTAATGTATATATTAGTAGGCATTATGCCATAAATAATGTAGAAGCCGTAGTATTGTTGTAATGCTTGGACGGTTATCGGGAGTTCAATGTTGAAGAAGTTGTTGTAATTTCCGGAGAATACGGCCTCTAAATCAGCAGTTGTAACATGGTAATATTCTAAAGTTTTATGTTTGTTGTTTTTATGTTTTTCTTTATAATGTTAGTAGGCTAAATCTATAACTAGCCAAGATATGTAATTGAAATATTTCGATCTTTTTGGTAAAATGGATGATGACTATAACTAAAATTGATTAAAATTGAATTTGATGAATCTTTTTCTACTTGAAATGTATTGAAAATATTCGTATTGACGTAATTAACCAATATGAATCGCACCATAACCTAATGACGAACTAAACGGTGAAGTTAGGATATGAGAAAAAGGTAGAAAAACCGGAGGGTAAAAATGGCCGAGTGAAAACGTGACAACGGAATCCTATTTCCTACCCGGGGGTAGAATTGTTTTATCTTTTGAAAAGAGAAACACGTCTTGAAATTATCTGTACTCGAGATCTAATTACGTTAATTCACCCGTTCTGATCAAGATCCTTAACATTGACCGCATGACAAAACGGAGTACCCAATCTTTTGGATGACATTGACATGATTGATGAGACTTATGACAGCTTTAAATGCGCTGTGTGAGAGGGAACTGTTGAGCTGAGGAGTGCACCGTTTCACATATTCAATTGGACCTAATAAAAAGGAAGAACGAGCACATCCATTAAACTAAAAAGATTGAATAATTCAAGTACATATATCTTGGCTAGTTCTATAATAATTATTAGTATTTAATATATTGGTATCTATGTATATATATATATATGTATTTATATAAATTATATTAGTTTAGTTTTAATTTATGCATTTATTTTCTGCTTATTAGTATAGACTCGTATGATAAACCTGCGATTTAGATCGAGTTAATAATAGCTGTTTGGTGTTTAACCACACTTAAAAGAATTACCACGTTCCCTGAGGATTCGACACATGACTCACCATACTAGCACTACAATTTGACCCGGTACACTGCCGGTAAGGATTGTAATAGTCTATAAAAAGTCCTGTCATCAATACAAATGACAGAAATGACATACCTATACTATGTCACTTAAAATTTAAAGGCTCAAGAGAATAAATCTCTTCCGAAAAATTAAATGCATTGTTTGATAATTTACAACGTACTTGTTACTTTCCATATAATGAAGTCCTATTACTAACAGTTTAGTAGCCTAGAGATTAAAGTTGTAAAAAAAAATGACAGAAAGTTAAATTCAAAAAATAAATTTTCACTACTAGATTTTTATTTTAGGAATAATAAACTTGTTTAAAGTCTATCCTACCATTCCAAGGATTTAACCTCGCATCATACCACCGCCTTTAGGGTCGGTATCAGCACGATGACGGTTAAACTGAGACAATCTCTCTCAATGATTAAGCTTCGAGAATCGAACATCTCACGGGAATCAGACATCCCGGTCCTTAATCATTGATTACCTTCAATTTTCTAGCCTAGATATTTTGAAAATATCCATAAAGAGTGTGATCTACTATATCAGATCTCAAAGTACGCCCCGAGTATGCCGCCTTTAGGGTCGGACAGTGACCCAACGAGTACCCGAAATCCTATCCTTTCGGAGACCAAGCCTTGAATTTTGATAGGGGTGAACACCATCCTTAGGGGGCCGGAATCAAAGCGGCACGAGGCGTCACCCTTCTCTCACGTGCTTGCATGTATAGTAGAGGCCGTGGGGTTGCATGTCGCCTTCCCCGCTCCCAATCAATAATTTGAAAATGTGGTGGGTTTACTAATTACGGTTTCTGTCTTGACAATAAGAAACAATAAATCAAAGTACTCCGAACAGGGTCGGTTATGTAGGCAAGCCTACGCCGTCTTATTCGTTGGAACATATGTGACAGTTCAGGTCGATTCGGCAAGAGAAGCCCTGTTTAGCCTGAAGGCTTATCGGCTATGCTAAGTCTTGTCGAACCACTATAACGTACACCACACGTGGAGGGGAGTCGATTGAGCCGAAGCTTTTATAGAGCAAAGGCAAAAAGATGTCTAGATCAAATGTATAGGTTTATTAAAGTTTGATCTTGTATAGGTTTGATCAAACAAGCAATGTAAAAGGTTAGCTGACTTACATCAGCAGACTAATCTAGATCAGTAGGGTAGCTGAGTCAGTAGACTAGTCAGGAACCTGCAGAAGACTGAAGGCTGAGGGCTCAAACTCAGTTATTGAAGGCTAAGTGATCAAACTTAGTAATTAAAGTCAAAGATATGGAATCAGAATTTAGGGAAGTCTGTGATGACCTAAACTAATTACATATACCTTGTGTACAAGGTCTAAGTTCCACAAGTTAAGTGGTGATTGGAACTTAGTTATATGCAAAAAAGTGTAATCTAACTTCATAAATAAAAGTTAGATAAAAGACAGTTAGCTGAAGTGTTTCTAAACACAGCATAATAAGGATAAGCTTACTGATGTGTATATCAGCAGACTTATGTTCTCAGGAACCTGCTAGACACATATTTCGATTTAATCAAAGGCTACATTGGAAGATTACAAAGAAAGGGACAGCTAACAACCTCTGATTTATCAAACAAATCAATGGTTAAGATCAAATGGACGTTGGAAAGATTCAGACCTTTATCCAATGGATACAAGTCAAAGGGTGGACAGACTATAGACTGTCAAAAAGCATTCTGACATTGTCAGTCCTATGAACAGTGACAGAAAGCAAGTCAAATGGGACAAATCCGAAACGGCTATGTTTGAATTTTAAACATACGTCACAAGGATTCCTACAAATGATGACTATCAAGAGAAAAATACAGATAATCCTGAGCTTCGATTTCTGATCAAGAAAAACACCCTGCTGAACCTACTGAGCATAAGGCTACTGATCCAGTAAATTTCTTCAAGTGTAATCTGCATTCAAGCTGCATCAAGTTTACACACTTGAAGACATCAAGCTGCTGATCATATCATCCTGATCAAGCTGCTGAAAGATGAATCACTTACTTGATTCAATCTTTCATTTACAAGAAATCTACTGAAGACAGTGAAGCATCTTTGGGTGTGAAAGACTGTTGGTTGTGGTGGAGCTGGTGAAGAGGCAATCCTACCCTTCAAGGACCAGTGGAAGACTTTGGAGCAAACAATCCTACTGCTCCAAGTGTTCAGTTTGTGAAGCCATAGTTATTGGTGAAGGACAAGCAACTTAGGGATTTTTGTAACAGCTACCTCAAGCATCTCTAGTGAATTACCTCCAACATCACAGGAGAAGAGTGGACTGACAGGATTACACCACCTGGAACCACTATAAAATCTGGCTACTTACTTTCTGCATATATATTCTGCACTTAGTTTATCTAACACATCAATCTACTGAATCTAGAAACTGAATTCACACACATACACTACTGAGTATCTAATACTTTGTATCATATTTAACAACAAGTAATAAGGCTTAATTTTTGATATATTCCATCAGACAAATTCAAGAAACTCAACGAATGCCAGACTCATCAAGTATTAGCAGTTGTTTGAAGTTCTTTGAGTTTGTTAACTCCAAAAGTTTTAAGTGTTAAGTTTATTCATCCCCCCTCCCCTCTAAACTTAACCAAAGCCTTTTCAAGGGACCGACAATTGGTATCGGAGCAGTGCTTCTGTTATGAAGTAATCCTACTTGTTGTGATTGTGAAAATACTTTGAAAACTTTTTCAAAGTTACTGATTTTCAAAGCTTTGCATCATGGATAACAACCAGTATGCTAGAACTATGTTGATGTGTTCTTTAGATCGTTTTGATGAGTATAAACATCGTATGCAGGCTTATCTAGCTGCAACACATGATGAAATGATGGATGTGCTGACAGATGGACCACTGAAAATTACCAAGTCAGTAACCGTGGGAGATAAGACACAGTACATTCCAAAACCAAAAAGGGAATGGACTGCTGAAGATAGAAAAAGAGCAAATCACAACAATATTGCTATTGATATCATATACAGAACTTTGGATAGCAATATGTATATGAAGGTGAAGGATTGCAAGACTGCAAAGGAACTATGGGACAAGTTACTATTAATCTGTGAAGGCACTGATGCAATCAAAAAGAACAAGATCAGTGTGGCAAAAAGAAGTTCCAGGAGTTCAAGATGAAACCAAATGAAACCATTGAACAAATGGAATCAAGATTCAATGCAATCATGGATGAACTCACCCTACTGAGTGTGAAGTACTCACAAGAAGAAATCAACTCAAAAATCTTGGAAGCATTACTCAAAAAGAAGTTTGGGAGATGAAGGTGATCGCCATAGAAGAAATGAGGAGTTTGCATGAAGAAGACACCTTCAAATTGTTTTCGGATCTTAAGGCCTATGAATTCAACAAAAAGCTTGTGCCTCGAATCGAAAAAGAAGAGCCAAAGACCAACTGCATTGGTCGCTTCACATCAAGAAGAAACATCGAGAGCTCAAGATGATCTACTAGATGAGATGCAAGAGCGATTGCCCTCTTGAGCAAGAAAATCGAATGATGAAAATGAAAAGGGTTCTCCAAGGAATTTCACAAAGAAATTCAAGAAAAAGAAGAATGAAGAATCAAAGAAAGATAATGATTACTTGTGCTATCATTGCAAGAAACCAGACACTTCAAACTGATTGTCCTGAATTAAAATGAGAAAAGGAACCTGATTATCTTTGCTTTAATTGCAAGAAGCCTGGACATTTCAGACCTGTCTGTCCAGACCTACTGAAGACCAAAAGTCAACAAAGAAGACATGGCAAGAAGGCTAGGGTTGCTGAAGATGAATCAGGATATGAAGTAGAATCAGAAAAGGGAAATGAATATGATGATACTGCACTTGTTGCTGATATGGAAGATCATGCTTTAATGGCAAATATGGATGAAACAGAGGAGGGATACAATTATGTATCTATAAACACTCCTGCGGCAAGTGATTGTGAATCAACCTGTGGTTCAAATCCTAAAAATTCTGACAATGAAGAAACTTTGGATGCCATCCTTAATCAACTAAGGATAATACAATCTGGTTATGAGGTCATGAAGGCTGAAAATGAAGCTCTTCAATCAGAAGTTGAAAGATTAAATGCTGAATTAAGAATTCTCAAAGGAAAGGAAAAAGAAGTCAGACAGAATCAGCATAAGCCTGCTGAACATTCAGTAGCTGCTGAGTCTGCTGAACCATCTAGTTCCTCCACTGCATTCAAATCTGGAAAGCCTTATGGTGATATAACAGGGCTTGGATTTGGAGCTCAACAATCCAAGAAGAGTGGATCCAGTAAGGTCACCAACCTAGTACTGGTGGTCCTAAGTTTGTGCTCGCACAAGATCCAACTCCCAAAAGGGTTCTTTGAGGCGAGAAAAGCCTCTTGAGAAAGCTTCAAGGAAGCAAAATCGAAGTCAAGAAGTCAACGACTCTAATAAAAGAATAAATCAAAAAATAGGATCACAGTGCTTCTAGACTCGGCTGATAGCGGACACCTGCTACCAAGTCTGTTGGACCACAAAAGGAAAAACCGAGAAATATTCCAAGAATAAGAATCCTAAATCCAAAAATGTTAATCATTCAAGGATATACTTATCTCGGGGGAAAGGTAGACTGCTCCTCACTGATGATGATTGGAATATTCCCACACTCTTCGCTAGAAACAACGAGATATAACCATGCTTGCTAGGGTAAAACCTAAGCAATGGAATCAAAGAGGCTCAAAGAGAGACTTATATAAGACCTCAACAGGGACCTCAACAGACTCTATATTATAGGGCTGTTCCTAACAGACAGCAAACCTATGGTTATCCTAGTGCTTCTAACAAAAGAAATCACTTTAAACAGCATTATATTCCAAAAGGCCAGAAAGCATATGTGAATCCTACACAACCAATTGCTAGACCTTATGGATGTGTAGAGTACATGTATGAACCAAAGTATGATACCTTTCAAAGAAGACTTTATGGAAACTTACCAAGGGTCATGCTTGCCACTGACCATTATGGACCCAAACAGGTTTGGGTACCTAAAATGCACTAACTTTTTTTGTAGGGTGTCTGGAAATTTGACAGTGGATGTTCCAGACATATGACAAAGAATAAGCACTGTTTGTCAAGTTTTGTGGCAAAGGATGGTCCAAGAGTAAATTTTGGCAACAAGAACACACCAGGATACACAAGAGGATATGGCACACTTGTGAGAAATGGATTAACAATCAAGAATGTTGCATATGTGGAAGGACTGGACTACAACCTACTAAGCACTGGACAATTCTATGACATGGGATACAAGGTCACTTTTGACAAAAACACTTGTACTATCATTAGTGAGAGAGGTGATCAAGTTGTGTTGGCTAGAAGAAGACAACAAAACATGTATGTTGTGGATTGGTCTACGGTTGTTCCAGAAACATGCCTGATTGTGCATACCAAGTCAGAACTCAATTGGTTATGGCATAAGAAGTTGAATCATCTAAATTTTGATGATATCAATCAGTTGGTGAAGAAGAAACTGGTGATTGGTTTACCTGAGATCACATTCAAAAAGGATGCTATATGTGATGCATGTCAGCAAGGTAAACAGACAAAATCAAGCTTCAAATCAAAGACTAAGCAATCAACTAAAAGAGTTTTGGAGCTGATGCACATGGATCTTTTTGGACCAGTAACACCAACAAGTGTAACATGAAAGAAATACACCTTAGTGGTTGTGGATGATTATTCAAGATACACTTGGGTGATATTCATGAACAAGAAAAGTGAAACACTTCAAAAGATGCATGAACTTTTGAAGAGATTGCAAAATGAGAAAAGTCTGACAGTAGTAAAGATCAGATCAGACAAGGGTACTGAATTTCTCAATAAAGTTATAAGAGAATATTGTGAACAAAATGGTGTACTACATCAACTTGCCGTTGTTCTTTGGTACACCTCAAAGAAAAATAAGTTCTTTGAAAGAAGAAACAGAACATTAAAAGAAGCAGGAAGAACATGATTTGTGAAGCATTGCTACTGAAAGATATTGGGTTTGAGCAAATAATACAACATGCTATACACAAAAGAACTTTAGTGAACAAGAAGTCTTTGAAGACACCTTATGAGATTTGGAATGGAAGAAAACCTAATATATCCTATTTCCATCCATTTGGAAGCAAGTGTTTTATCTTGAATCATAAGGAACAATTGAAGACATTCCAACCAAAATCGATGAAGGAATTTTCTTGGGATATTCTTGATTAGCAAGGCATTCGAGTAATTGAACAAAGGACAACAAACATGAAGAAACAATACATGTTGTATTTGATGAACCTAAGTTCACTGGAATGGAAGATGAAGCTTGAACTCTGCTGAGAATCAACAAGTCACCGATCCGTAATGTGTTGAAGTTTTGGAAAGATTCAATGACTTAAAGGTTTCTGATTCTCGCCTCTCTTGAACACCCACCGATAATACTACTGATGCAACAACTGAGGCAGTTCAAGGATCTGCTGAACCCCCTGTTGAAGAAACAGCAGACCCTACTGAAGATGATGTTCCAGAGAATCAATCTAACCAGAATCCACAATGGTTAAGGGATCACCCTGCTGAACAAGTTATTGGCAACATACAGCAAGGTGTGAGGACTATAAGACAATTAGAAGCAATGTTTACATGTTTTCTATCTCAAAAGGAACCTAAAGTTGTTGAAGAAGCAATATCAGATCCAGATTGGATAATTGCTATGCAAGAAGAGTTGAATGAATTTGAAAGAAATCAAGTTTGGACACTAGTGGAAAGGCCTAATCATGATTGGTACAAAATGGGTGTACAAAAACAAACTTGATGAATCTGGTACCATTGTGAGGAATAAGGCCAGACTAGTAGCAAAAGGATATTCTCAAACTGAAGGAATAGATTTTGATGAGACATATGCCCCTTGACGATGACTGATTATGTCACCTTGGTGATCCGGGCCCTAGTTGAATCTAGTGATGAACACACGCAAAAACCCTAATGCCAAACGTATGGGATGGTGTCGTTTTAATGTTTGCGGCTGAGTCTAAAAATGTATCTTAGATTGCCTACGTATCCTGTTAGGTTCCAGGAATCAAGCCTTACGTAGTTCCTGGAATGGGGTATTTCTAATGACAACACTTGCCCTAACCCTAATGTTAAGTCGGCTTATGTTATTGTCATATTTACCTTTTATGGGCCTTAACCCTTGCCCAAGTTATCACTGTTAATGGGCCTGGTCAGCTAGTGCGGACTCTATCCTCTATGTCGATATTGCCGACCTGCGGTACTCGACTCTGGGACTCATTGTCCTACACTGCTCGATGGTCGATCGTCGTAGCCTCGAGTCTGGGCATCGACATAAGTAACTTGGTGCTAATTCATAATGTGATGACCAATCGATAGACGACACGTGGAGGGGTGAAACCCCGTATCGTCATAAGCCCCCCAGACTTGAGAGAGCGACTCCCGCTGTCCGAGGTCGAGTCTGTCACATGAATCATCTTCGAGTTGAGTCATTCATTGGGCAGGAAAAAGTCCGCCTTTTACAACCCTAACTGCCCGTAGCCACGTGGCATGATGTCATGGTATACAGACGCTTCGTATCAGGCAAATCAGAACGCGTCATTGCCTTGATTCTCGTGATTTCAGGGGGTTATAACTCCCCACTACCCACGCCTTTTCAAATCATTTGCAATCTTTGCTAGCATAAAAGGAGAGAGACAGAAGTTGAAGCAGAGCTAATTCGCCATTTTCTTGTCACAAACTCCAAACATCAAGTAAGCAATTTGCCAATTTCATTAGTGTTCTTCATCTTTTTCTTTGAATTTATCCATGTCAAGTAGCAGTGCCACTGAATCGGATAGGGGTAGTGAAACGCCAGTTCGTGGCAAAACTCCGGTACCTGATTCTTCTGATCATCTTTTCCGGAAAGATTCCGGTGAGCCCACAGTCTCCTCCCCTCCTGTCCCTAATCAACCTAAGAAATTAGTAACTAGGATGGATGGGAAAGGTGCTAAAGGGTGTCTCAGTGCTCTTTCCCTTGAAGATGTTACCAGACTCTGCCGGAAATGCAATATCTCCAATCCTCCGTTTGAAGCTCGACTCCCCTCTGGCCTTCATAAATTTGCCGATGAGCCCCTAGAAGGCTTCTGCACCGTCTACGAGGGGCAACTCTTGAGTGGATTAAGATTTCCACTCTGTCCGGCCGTCCTGGCGGCCCTTGACCATTATGAGATAAGCGTTTCCCAATTGGCCTCAAATGCTGTCAGGACTCTGATGGGGTTTGTCATAGCATGTCGAGTCGCGGGAGTCTGCTTTTCGATACCCCTCTTCCGGTATTACTATCAGATTGCTGCTACACCCGACAAGCTGTGGTATACTTTCCAGAGGAGGCCGAATCGGCATGAATTCGTAACCCGAGGGCCTTCTTCTCACGGGGAGTGGAAGCCTTGTTTCTTCTTTCTTCGACATGGCCAGGAGAACCCCTACATAGGTCAATGGAGGTCAAGGGGCGTGAAGAAAGACAAACTTGGAAATGCTCCAGTTCCTAACGAGGCCCTACTACTTGGGGGTTTTAGCTTCGAGGTGTGCACTCGAGACTTTAGTCTCCTTTACAATCTATCCCACCTAGAGGAGGCTGGGCCGATCCCATATGCAAACCTCCACGCCCAAGACCAAGAGAACCGTAGGATGTTCCTTATTTGTTGTCGCATTTATTATTATTTTTTTTTTTGACTTTGATAACTTGTCTTTTGTTGATCAAGACTAACCTGTTCTTTTTGTCTTCCAGTGGGAAGATTTTCCAAGGTCAGCGATCCTACGCGCCTTCCTTCGTCGGTGGTCAAGGCTGCTCCGCCTCTCGGAGATCAGGCTGCGCCTAGAGTGCGTGTGGATGAAACCAGGGCGCCTTCTTCTTCCAGAGAGGGGGGTGCTCCTCAACCTGAGCCTACCCCTGCTACCGTCGAGTCGATGGTCCCGGATCGATCATCCGAGCAACCTCCGACCTCTAGCGGCTTGTCGGTCCATTTTGGCTCGCTCCGAGATGAAGATGATGAGATGATAGTTGGTTCAACTCCACCTGTTGAAGTAACAGTCGAGGAACGAGCGGCGCAAACAAAAAAGAGGCCGACCATTTCTGAGCCGGTGAGGGAGCCACAGAGGCAAGCCCAAAGGACTAAAGTTGTCGAGGCTTCTCCCGAGCCGGAGGTCGATGTGAACTGGGTCACGGATGATTGTGCGGCACTCGAGGACAAGGCTTTATCTCACGCTCTTCGGAGGTCGGCCCGCCTCGTAAGTCGATTTACTTTCTCCTCTTTAAATGTTTATTTCTCTCGAGGTCTATGCCTTGTCTATTATTTGACATCTCCTTTTCTTTTTGTAGAATAATCTTCTCAGACGAGAGGCTGCCCGACGGCTTGCCAAAACGGGAGAGTCGGAAGACGATCTGCGGAAGGAAAACGGCAGACTGCTGCAGGATAATGTTGCAAAGGGTGCCGCCATCGCTGGTATGGAGTCTCAATTCGAGGCGCTGAAGCGCGAGCCGGAGGCCAAAGTCCCGAAATTGTAGACTGCCCTAACTGCTACTGCCGATGATTTAGCTCGAACACAAAGAGAACGGCATGATCAGGGTAAGGAGTTACTCAAGCTGGCCGAGGACTTTGAAAAGGTGCAACAGTCGCACAAGGCTTCGCTGGAGGACGTGGCGAAGGCTCGACATGAGAGGGATACCTTGGCGGCCGAGCTGAGAGTCGAGCGGGAACAGGCCCCTGCAAAGATCGAGGAAGCCAAGGCGGACGCGATCCTTGAGTATCGAAAGTCGCAAAACCTTGATGCTGATCTGGAAGTGCTCATACGCGCGGCAATGATGGGTGGCTTCACTTTGGCAGTGACTCAGGTGAAGGCTGTCAACCTGGGATTTGACGTATCGACGCTCGAGACGCCGATGTTCTACAATCCCGAGGCGGAGTCGTTATACGACCTGTATAGCGAAGAATTCCAACAGGGAGAGTCTTTGGCCATCAAGTATAGTCCTTCCACGTATATTCCTGATGTTGATCCGACTTCTGCCATCCCTGAGCCGACCCTTGACTCTTGTCTGCTGTTGCATTTTCCATTTGAACTCGAAATTTGATGTGTAATAATATTCATTTCTTTGAACCAACTTTGGCTAGTCTTATTGACCTGGCTTTGTTTTGCTTTGAATTTGATTTGATTTTGCAATGTTTTTATTGTCTATCTTTTTTTGTCTTGGTGGTTTTATTTAGCCTTTCGCTTGTCGAGAGCCTCTGTTTGCTTTATCGATGTCGTGTTGCCCCCAAGTGTATTATGAACCTCTGGTTCTTATTGCACTTGTGAGTTTAGTTGAAATCGATTCGTTTGCCTTGGCCCTTTTGCCTTGTAGGCTTATTTGGCCTCAAGATGAGTGTTTTAGTCCGACTTTGCGAACTGTCCTTTGTCTCCGGCATTTTTTGCCCCTTGGGCTTGTTTGGCTCTGAACTGGGACGTTTGGCCCGACTAAACGAACCGTCCTTTGTCTCGAGCCTTTTCGCCTCTTAGGCTCATTCGGCTTTCGATTGGCACATTTGGCCCGACTATGCGAACCGTCCTTTGTCTCGAGCCTTTTTCGCCTCTTAGGCTCATTCGGCTTTCGACTGGGACATTTGGCCCGACTATGCGAACCGTCCTTTGCTTTGGCCTCATTCGCCTCTTGGGCTCGTTTGGCTCTTAGCTGGGACAGGTGGCCCGACCATGCGAACAGTATTTCTGCCTTAGCATTTGTTGCCCACTAAGCTAACTTTGCTCTTGGCTTTACTGAGGGGTCCGACATGTGGATTTCCCTATTCATTGTCGACAGTTTTGCCCTTGACATTTTGTATCACCTTGGACTTGCAATGTTATGGCTATAAATCCTAACAAACATATAAGTATCTCGAGAAAAGACATGTTTATTAGAATACTTAGGAAATTGTCACATGGACTTATTACAAGATTTTAAAAAACGAAAAGCAAACAAAAGTTGATCGAAGCAAAGCTTATCTTAAACATAATACTTTCTCAGGTTGTTGGCGTGCCAATGTCGAGGAACCATGGTTCCATTGGCTCGCCCGAGTTGATATGACCCCTTGGGGTGAACCTTTAGAATCTGATATGGGCCTTCCCAATTCGGGGTCAACTTTCCAATCGCTTCCTGCCGACTCGCTTCGTTTTTCCTCAGAACCAGATCTCCGACCTTGAAGTATCTGTGTCTGACCCTCGAGTTGTAATACTGAGTGATCTTCTGTTTATACCTTGCCACTCTGGCTGAGGCCATCTCTCTTCTTTCCTCAATGCTATCTTTCTCGTGTCGAAGGTCGGGTGAATTTGTTTCAACATTATAAGCCAGAACTCAAGGAGAGGGAATGCCTATCTCGGTGGGTATCACCGCTTCGCATCCATACACTAGAGAGAAAGGAGTTTCTCCTGTCGAGGAATTAGGAGATGTCCTATATGACCATAGGATGCTCGGAAGTTGTATTGCCCAATCTCGACCTTCTGCCTTTAGCCTTTTTTTCAATCCCAACTTGATCTGTCGATTACTTTGCTCGACCTGACCGTTTGCCTGTGGGTGGGCCACCGAGGTGAAGTGCAGATTGATATGGTATTCACTGCACCATTCTCTGACTTTTCGATCCTCGAATTGGGTACCATTATCTGAGATCAAAGCCTTTGGAATGCCGTACCTGCATAAAATGTCGACCCACAAGAATTTTTTGATGGTTGCAGCTCGGATGTCATGCAAAGCCTTGGCTTCTACCCATTTTGCGAAGTAGTCCACAGCGACGACTACATATCGATTATTCCTCAGGGCTCGGGGTAGAGGTCCAACAATATCGACTCCCAACTGATCGAAAGGCCATGCGGACGAGATGACATTCATGTCTTGTGCTTGTTGATGTGAGATGTTATCATGGATTTGACAAGGTTTGCATCTCTGAACTAAGTTATTCGCATCTCGTTGCATCGATGGCCAAAAATATCCAGCTAGTTTACACTTTCGAGCCAACATCCTTGCTCCACAATGATTTACACAGGCTCCCCTGTGGATTTCTTCAATGAGATATTCGCCTTCTGTCTCGGAAACACACCTCAACCATGGGCTCACAAACGATTTTCGATAAAGGATGTCGTCAAAGAATGCATATCTTACTGATTGGAGTCGGACCTTCCTGGCTTGTATTTTATCGGATGGTAGAATTCCGTCCTTGAGGTAAAGAGCGATCGAGTCCATCCACGTGTCCTGCTGAGTTATCGGCTGGGCCTCCGCTTCGTTGTAACTCCTATCGGTCAATAGCTCAACTAGAACCTTCTTACTTGAGACGAAGTTCGATGCAAGCTTAGAGAGTGCATCGGCCCTTTTGTTCTGACTTCGGGGAACCTGCTCGAATTGAACTGCCTTGAACTTAGGTATGAGGCTTTGCACCACTGCTAAGTAGTTCTTCATGGTTTCTTCTTTAGCCTCATACTCCCCTTTCACATGATTTACCACCAACTGGGAGTCACTGTAAACCAACAAATCCTCGACACCTAGCTTCAGACCAGTGATCATAGCCTCGTATTCAGCCTCATTGTTCGTTGCTTTAAAGTCGAATCGAAGGGCGTACGGGAACTCTTTGCCTTTTGGGCTAACTAGAAGGAGACCTGCTCCTGCCCTCTCCTTGCTCGATGCTCCATCGACCTGGAGGGTCCATTTCTCCTCTGGACTTTGCTTCTCATGGTCGAGTTGAATGGAAATCCCTTCGGCTAAGAAATCCGCTAAGGCCTGGGCTTTTATCGCTGTTCGAGGGACAAACTCGATGTTGTACTGTGCCATTTCTACTACCCATTTCGCCAGTCGACCTGAGGTGTCTGGTTTTGCTAAAATTTGCTTCAGTGGTTGGTCCGTGACTACCACAATTGGATGGGATTAGAAGTAGGGCCTCAGCTTTCTCGAGGCATGAACAAGACAAAATGCTAGCTTCTCTGCTGGTGAGTACCGGATCTCGGGGCCATGTAGTGCTTTACTAACAAAGTAGATAAGCACCTGGCCGTGCACCCCTTCTCGAACTAAGACCGCACTCACTGCTTCCTCGCATACTACCAAATAAACTAATAACCTCTCCCCTTCTCGAGGTGAAGTGAGGGTGGGTAACTCTGATAAATATGCTTTCAACTCCTCGAAGGCTGTCTGACATTCATTGTCCTAATGAAAAGACTGGCCTTGCGGAGAATCTTGAAAAATGGTAGTGCACGCTGTGCGGATCTCGATAAGAATCTGTTGAGAGCGGCCATTCGACCGGTAAGTCTTTGCACTTCCTTTGTGTTTTGAGAGGGAGGCATATTCTTCGACGTGTCGATTTTATCCGGGTTTGCCCGAATCCCGTCCTTCGAAATCATATACCCCAAGAACTTACCTGACCTGACCCCAAAGGTGCACTTCTTTGGGTTTAACCTCATCTGCGTATCTCTCAATACTTCAAATACCTCTCGAGCGTCAACCAAATATTGCTTGATAGATCGACTCTTGATCAGCAAGTCGTCTACGTAAACCTCCATACACCTACCAATTTGCTTGGCGAATATCTTGTTGACTGCTCTCTGATACGTAGCCCCAGCATTTTTCAAACTGAATGGCATGGTTATGTAACAGAAAGTGCCGAATTCCGTGATAAAGGCGGTTTTTTTAGCGTCTCGAGGATCCATTGGAATTTGGTGGTATCCCTTATACGCGTCTAGAAAACCAAACACTTCAAAATCGATGGTGGAGTCCACTAACCTGTCGATTTTTGGCAAAGGGTATGAGTCTTTCGGGCATGCTTTGTTCAAGTTGGTGAAGTCCACGCACATACGCCAACTGCCATCGGGTTTCTTTACCAATACCGGGTTGGCTAGCCATTCTGGATAGAACACTTCTCTCACTATCTGGGCCGACAGTAGCTTACCGACTTCCAATTCTATTGCCTCAAGTCGATCAGACGCAAAGTTTCTCTTCTTCTGCTTGACTGGCTTCTTAGCCTGGTCAATTTCGAGCTTATGGACCGCAATGTCTGTGGATAGCCCTGGCATGTCGGTAGCCTTCCAGGCAAAGACATCTCTGAACTCGATTAGCAACTCGATGAGCAACTATTTTTCTCTAGGTGGGATCCAAATCCCGACCTGCACACACTGATCATCTTCTCCTTCCCAAAGTCGAACACTCTCGACTGCATCACTGGAGACCCAGTTCTTTTCCTCTTCTTCCTCTGGAATCAGTTCTTTGACTAAGATTTGTTGAACTGCCATCCTCCCATTCATGACAACGGAGTTACAACTCCGTGCAGCTTCAACATCTCCCTTTACCTCGTGAGAACCGTTCCTGGTTGGAAATTTCATGTTGTTATGGAACGTTGAAATGATAGCACGCAAGTCAAAGAGCGCGGGTCGCCCCAAGATGACATTATAAGCTGAGGGAGCTTTGACCACTACATAGTTCAGTTCAAGTGTCCTTCCCTTCTCTCCGTCCCCAACTGTCGTGAGTAACTTTATCGAGCCCATAGGATGAACTGCTTGGCCTGTGAATCCAAACAGAGGAGATGCTATCGGAGCTAGATCTTTCTCGTTCAACTTCATTGCCTGAAAAGCCGAGTAATACAAAATGTTTACTGCGCTGCCGTTATCGATGCAGACTCTCGATACACGGGCTCGACTAATCATGGCCTCGATAACCAACCCTTCACTATGACTCCTAGACTTGGGGATGTCATCGCGAGGTCCGTACCCGACTTCCGTCGTAAATTTGAGCTGCTTACGCTCTCTCAGGCTATCAGCTGGCTCTCGACTGGCCTGGTCTTTGTCGCTCTCCCCTGGCCCGAAGATCGTGTTAACATAGCTATTTGGTCGATTGTCGTCATATCTGTCTCGACCAAAATTGTCCCTGTTATTTCCATCATGATCTGGAGATCGAATCCTCTTGGGTGATCGATTTCTCCTTCTTTGAGCATCACGTCCTCGGCCCCTATCTTGATCGGCGTTCTTTCTTTTATACTCTCCACGCCCCCTGGGCGCATCACATCGAGATCTATCGACCACTTCATTTAGCTTCTCTTCCTGAATGCAGATGTCAATATCTTTTTTTTAGGTCGTGAAAATCCTCTGTCGTGTGACCTATGTCTTCATGAAACTCGCAATACTTGCTTGAATTCCTCTTTTCTCGAGGTTTCTTCAGTGGTGGCGGTCTCCTTGCTATATTCTTCGAGAGCATGATCGATAACACCTCGGCTCGAGATCGATTGAGCGGAATGAAATCCTTATCACGCGTGGGTCCCTTCTTTCACCCACGGTCTGAGGCGGGTGTCTCTATTCGATCCAGACTGAAGGTTTACTCTCGACATCCTGTCTCTTGGATTGATTCTTGTTCGGACCTCGATTGTCCTATTTGGAATCCATCCAGTCGGATTGGGTGTGCCTGCGCACTGCCTCTTCCCCTTGACAGAATCTATGCACCACATTAACACACTCGTCCATGGTGTGGGGGATATCTCTGCTCAACACATGTATAACTTCGTATTGTGCAGCCCCCCACGAACGACGTGATCAGAAGTCGATCATCTGCATCCTTGACCTGCATGGCCTCGAGATTAAATCTCTTCAAATAATCTAACACTGCTTCATCCCTTTGCTGCCTCATATTCATGAGGTGCGTGGCGCTTAAGTGAAACTTCTTGTTGACGATGAACGCATCCCGAAACTTACGGGCTAGCATTGCGAAACTGGAGATCGATCCTGGTCACAGCTTAGTAAACCATTCTCTGGCCCGACATACGAGAAGCGTTTCGAACGCCTGACTCCTCATTGCATCGGGTGTGCCATCCAACCTCATCTGGGACAGATACCTATGTAGATGGTCTTCCAGATCGGTAGTGCCATCGTAAGGTTCTATCTTTGGTATCTTAAACCCCTTGGGTTTAAGGAAACTCTCGATCTCCTTTGTGAAAGGAGACTCTAACCATAGCGAAACCTGATTCTTTCCCAGAATAACATCTAATTCCTCCCTGACACTGTCTTCATCCATTTTCTGATGCTTCTGTTGGATCTCAAGCCTCTTTCTCTCCATCGAGCTAGAGGACGCACTGACTTCATCTTTGGGAGTGTGCTTGGGCTTGTCTACAGACATCTTCTCGACGCCTTCTACGCGCGGGCGTCTTTACGCCGCCGGCGCTTGTCTTTTGCCCAGAATCGCCTCTGCTATAATTCTGGACATTAATTCAAGATCCGCCCCTACTAATTGATCCACTAGTGCTCCGGAGCAAGACCTTGCTTTTCTCGTTGAGGATCTTCACGTACATGATCCAAGGCTGGATCTTTTCCTCCTTGCTTTTCTCGCTGAGGTTCTTCACGTACCTGATCCAAGACTGGGTCTTTTTCTCCTTGCGTATCGGGATCTAACGGCTCATTAAACTGTGAGCCTTGATCTGCAGCTTTGGATGCGGCTTTCTTGGGAGGCATCATGATCTTGGTGTATTCAACAATAGAAGGCCCTCCTTCTAGCGCCAATGAGGATGACTGATTATGTCACCTTGGTGATCCGGGCCCTAGTTGAATCTAATGATGAACACACGGAAAAACCCTAATGCCAAACGTATGGGATGGTGTCGTTTTAATGTTTGCGGCTGAGTCTAAGAATGTATCTTAGATTGCCTACGTATCCTGTTAGGTTCCAGGAATCAAGCCTTACGTAGTTCCTGGAATGGGGTATTTATAATGACAACATTTGACCTAACCCTAATGTTAAGTCGGCTTATGTTATTGTCACATTTACCCTTTATGGGCCTTAACCCTTGCCTAAGTTATCACTGTTAATGGGCCTGGTCAGCTGGTGCGGACTCTGTCCTCTATGTCGATATTGCCGACCTGGGGTACTCGACTCTGGGACTCATTGTCCTACACTGCTCGATGGTCGATCGTCGTAGCCTCGAGTCTGGGCGTCGACATAAGTAACTTGGTGCTAATTCATAATGTGATGACTAATTGATAGACGACACGTGGAGGGGTGAAACCCCGGATTGTCACCCTTGTTGCAAGATTGGAAGCTATCAGATTATTCCTGGCACATGCTGCTTATAAAAACTTCAAAGTATATCAGATGGATGTCAAAAGTGCATTCTTGAATGGCATTCTGGTAGAGGAGGTGTATGTTCAGCAACCTCCTGGATTTGAAGTTAAAAATCAAGAAGATAAAGTGTATAGGCTCAACAAAGCACTTTATGGTTTAAAACAAGCACCAAGAGCATGGTATGAGACTCTATCTCAATTCTTGGTGGACAATGGTTTTACAAAAGGCACCATTGATAAGACTCTTTTCAGAATCAATGAAGGGAACAGCACCCTGCTGGTACAAATTTATGTTGATGACATAATTTTTGGTTCTGAAAATGAATTGCTATGTGAGAAGTTTGCAAATCTAATGAAAAGTAAATTCCAAATGAGTATGATGGGAGAAATGAACTACTTTTTGGGATTGCAAGTCAAACAGATGAAAGATGGAATCTCCATTCATCAAACCAAGTATACCAAGGAGTTACTGAAGAATTTTGGTATGGAAAACAGCACCAAGGTATCAACTCCTATGAGCACAAATATTAGATTGGATGAAGACAAAGAAGGTAAAGATGTTGATCAGACCTTATACAGAAGGATGATAGGCAGTCTGATGTACCTTACTGCCAGCAGACCTGATATATCCTTTGTTGTAGGTGTTTGTGCAAGATTTCAATCAAAACCTAAAGAAAGTCATTTAGGTGCAGTCAAAAGAGTTCTCAAGGACCTAAAAGAGACTTTGGGAGAAGGGATATGGTATTCAAAAGATGGAAGTTTCAAGGTTATATCCTACTCAGATTCAGATTATGCTGGATGCAAGATTGATAGAAAAAGCACCACAGAACCATCCGCTTAATGGGAAATAGATCGGTTTCCTAGTTTAGCAAGAAGCAGAATTCTATATCAACTTCCACTGCTGAAGCTGAGTACATTGCTGCTGGAAGTTGCTGTGCACAAATACTGTGGTTAAGACAACAATTAAGTGATTATGGAATTGAAGAAAGAGAAATTTCAATCATGTGTGACAACACAAGTGCAATTGCAATCACAGAAAATCCTGTTTTGCACTCAAGAACCAAGCATATTGATGTGAGACATCATTTTATAAGAGATCATGTTGAAAAGAAAGATGTGGTGGTTCTGTAAATACCTACTGAAGATCAACTTGATGATTTTCTCACCAAACCACAGGATAGTGAAAGATTTGCTAAACTAAGGACTGAACTTGGAATTATAAAAGTTGACTGATATAATCTTAATCGGCATGTAATCTTTGAAATTCTCAAGGGATTAGTCTTTGCTATGTTGGGTGAGCTCACTTAGTAGATTAGTCATTGGTATCAACAATTCCATGTACTTATGTTTGGACAATTGAGCAAATGAAGTTGCCAAGGGGATTGGTCTTTGTCATGTTGGGTGAGCTCACTTGACAGATCAGTCATTGGTATTAAACTTCATCTTGTATTATCAATTGGACAACACAAAAGGATTTAAGCATCAGCAGAGTAATTCATCGGCCAGGATGCCGAGAGACTTTCACAAGAGGGTCTTGAGCCAAGTCTGCACGATGACAAAGGTTCTTTGAAGAAAACGTTACACGACCAAACTTATAAAAGTCAAAAAGCAAATGGCGGGATATTTATTCTATCCTTATAACCGTAGTTACACGATCTGAACGTTACAAAACGTTATGGAAAAGTAATGGGCCACGTGTCAAGACAGTATTCACTCAGATTTAATCGTGGTTAATACCACTGTACGTGCTCTGACAGTTACAACTACATTTATCTATATATACAGACCTATACACAGAGACTACTTTCAAAAACTCAGATTGATTTTCTCTACGTATACACTGTGTGGACACAGATTTGAGAGTTATCTTCTTCATCTTTTTCTTACAACAATGGAAAAAAAGGATGAGGTTCATATTGGAACCAGTCAGAGTGTAAGAGGATATGTTACTGATTGTAACTCCACTGAGTTAGCCATTAATATTGGACGAAGAATCAGACGGTTTACTGGGCTAGAAGGTGTTATAAACAGAAGATTGGAACGAATCTCTTATGTCAATGTGATGGAATTCTGGAGAAACATTGTCATACATGAAGGTAGAGATGCATTCACTATAACTGTTAATGGAAGAGAGATTGAAATATCTTCAGACCTACTGAGAGAGGTATTTAAATTTGCACCTGGAAACAATGCACCCACCAATCCAGAAGCAGTGAATCTACCAAGAATGAGGTTTGTGGATTCAATAAATACAGATGATTCAATTGCTTCAAATCTGGGCATTAATGTGAAGTATATTGGTTATAAGTACAACCTACTGAGCAAATTGATTGCCAAAACCATTTTGGGATTTGTTGGAAGCCTAGATACATTGTCTGGACCAAAAATAGACCTGCTGATTATCATCTGCAGAAGTATGAAGTTTGATTGGGCTGGATTCTTCATACACTACATGAAGAATGTGTGTATTGAAGATAGAGATGGTACAAGGAAGTCCAAGGTCAAGCCTTTAGGTCTAATGATTCAAACCCTGCTGAATCATTTTCAGATACCTGATGTTTTATCTGAAAGATTAACAAATCCAGATTCAAGCCAGATGTTGCTACTCCTATCCCTGGTCTGGATGATGATGAAGATGTAGATGATGAGGCTACTGAAAGTGATGGTAATGGTGGAAATGATGATGCTGGTGGTGAGCAGGTCAAGAAAGTTGTTAAGCCTGCTGCACCCAAGAAGGTTACTGAAAAGAGGAAGGCTGCTGACACAAGAAAAATTACAGAATTGCTAAAGCCTAGAAAGACAAGGAAGCAAACAACAAAGACTGCTGAGTCTGCTGAGGGTTCAGTAGAAATTGAGGTTACTGACCCTGCTGTTGCAAAGAAGAAGACTGTTGCTGAAATATTGAAGGAGCAACAGAAGGAAGCCAGTAGAAAGAGGAAGTCTACTGAGATTGAAGCCGAACAACTATCCAAAAAAATGAAAGAGATTGCCAAGAAAAGGAAACATGGCAAAGGGAAGCAACTGAAAACTTTGGAGGCTCAAAGGCAACAAGAAGAAGAAGAAGAAGAAGTTGAGCGGCTATTGAGGCTGAGCCCTTAACAATTATCAAGCCTACTGAGGATGTAGAGGCTGTTATTGAGCAACCTACTGGAGAATCACAGCAGACTACTAACCCTGAGCCTGCTGTAGAAGCTACTGAATCCTCCCCTGCAAAGGCTGCTGAGCCTACTGAATCTGCACAAGTTGTTGTTGAGCAACTTGTAGAAGAACCACAGCAAACTACTGAGTCTACACCTGCTGTGGAAGTTGAAAAGTTGGTACAAGACCCTGCAAGTTCTGCAATAGTTCAGGGGAAAGAGCAATCTGTTGCTAACCCTGCTGATGAGCATATAAGTCAGGGGGAACCAAGTGTAGTACAGATGGAGGTAGTAGGGACTAACATACAACCTGAGCAACCTACTGACCTAGAAGCATCTGTGGAAGAAACTCTAAATTTACTTGTTGAGACCTTTGGAGGCCAGCAAGGTACTGGAACAGCTCTCAAAAAACCAACCATGCCATTTGAGAGACATGAGAAGAAGAAGAAGAAAGAGGAGTTTGTTGATCCTAAACTCCAGCAAGTGGCTGATTATTTCCAATGGAAGTTTGGATTCTACAAGAGACAAAAGCCAGCTGCAGAACCAATGACAGATTTTGAAGAATGGGCTTTTGAAAAATTAGGAGTGGAAAATTTGCTAGATCTGATTGATACCTCTTTGTTGCAATCAAGACTAATGGATCTGTTTGATGAACAACTGAAGGAAGAGGGTATCAAATTCAGGGACCCAAGAGATGACAATGATGACTCATCATCATCATCTGATTCTGGAGGTAATTATCCCTCTGGTCTAGGAGGAGTCAGTGGGACTGCTATGATTATTGAACTAAGAGTAAAGCAGTCTGCTGGTGCTGGACAATCCACTGAGAGGCAACAAACTGAACAAATGAATGAGGATCTGGAGGATCTCACCATGGATGATCTAGAGGCACAAATCAATGAGGGAATATCTATTGGTGCAAACAGGATGATTGGTGAGATAGACACTTTATTTGTTGTTGAACCTGCTGAGCATACTGATGATCAGCAGACTGTGGATTCAGATGAAGAAAAGGGTTACTGATCTTAGTGAGCCTAATGTCAGTTCTGAGGATTCAATTCAATATCAAGACTGGATTGACACTGAGGACACTCTAACCAAGACTACAAATTTTCTAAGAAGGATTTCTGATATTAGGGAATTTCAAAAAGAGAATATGGATGTATTCCCTGTACAGGTTGTTGTGGCACAAACAAAGACTCAACAAAGGTTAGAACAATGGTACAGTTCTTTGAGGTTCAAACAAAGACTGAACAAAGGTTGGAACAGGAGGAACAGGTTGCTGAGTCTCAAACAGTACCTGGACAAAGGTTGGAACTATCTTTGGGTTTGGAGGAAGCCCCTGCTGTTGTTGAAGAACAGGCTGCTGTAGTGGAGCCTGATGGAGGAAAGGTCACTGAAGGGAAAGATGGTCAGCAGACTGCTGTTATAGATGAGGAGGAGCAGCTGGTGGACTATGACTACAGTGATGAGGAGTTTCAAGTGCCTGAGGAAGAACCTATTGATGATGAACCTCAACAGGCATTTGTACCAGTTTTTGAGGAGCATGCTCTTGATCCTATTCTGGAGGAATTTCAAGGACCTAACCCTGCTGGAAGGGATATGAGCTTTGCCATGGTTATCAGCAGACAGAGGCAACAATACAATGTAGAAGAGCCTGCTGATGGAGCTGATGGAGGAATGGCTGGTGGGGTACCAGCACATATTTTGGATGAGTTGAGGACTGTCAGAAATGACATTGCAAATTTAAGAACTCAACTTGACAGGCAAGAGTAGAGATTTGAAGATTTAATGAACTTAATGGAGAATAGAGGAAGAACCACTGAAACTGTTGCTTCCAATATAAGCTCCACTCAGTATGCTCTTGCTGACCTTGCTCTGGATGTAAAGGGGATCAAGCAAGGAAATACACTGAAGGACAAGTTTCTGAAAGAACAATTTGCATCCATTCATCAGAAACTTGACAAGCTTGCTGAGACACGTAAGCCTGTTATGGCTGAATCTGCTGGAACACTGCAACCTGCTGTACTAGATCCTAAAATTACTGAGAGGATAACTCTATTAGAGCAAACATTGCAAGGAAGGATCACAGCTGTTGACACTAGGACTGAAATTATGGAGGGTCAACTGAACAACCTAGTGCTCACACAGGAGAGTGTACATGGCCTGCTGTCCCGTTTTGTTGATGATGTCACTAAGGGAAAAGAGAGCTAAACAGCAGTAGCAAAAGAGGCTGCCAGAATCTTTGCTAAGAAAATATGGGAAGATGACAGTAATACTTTTAGGAGCTCACTGACCGGACTTCCACTTACTGATGATCTTCTCAGAGAATACAAGAAGGTCTACAACAGCAAAAGAAGACCTTATCATGATAAAGGATTTCATGAGGGACTCAATTCTTTTCTTGGACTCAAGTTTTGGGAAGCAAGGGTTAAAGCCATGAGGGCTGCACACAGAGGTGGTAGAGGTGGAAGGAGTTTACCTACTACCAATGCAAAGGAGTCACTTAATGAATTCAAGGAAGTTTACATGCGTTTAGGCTTTAGAATACATCAAATCAACCTTACTCTACCTGAAGCATGGCATTGGTGGAAACAAGTGAATCCTCATATTGATTTCTCTCTAATTGAAAATGAATGAGAGAAATGATCAGAGAGATAAGTGCCTATCAAGAACAAGCAGAAAAGGCAAGGGAAGAAAGAGAAAGAAGACAGTAGATCAACACACTTTATCTATTTTATCATTTGCTGCATCTAGACTGTAATACTTTTGAACAACTACTTATAATGAAAATTGACTAAGTTTGTTCTGTTTTTGTTTTTAATCTTTTTGCTTTGCTGTTAGGAGGGTATTGGCATCATCACCAAAAAAAGGGAAATTGTTGGACTTATTTTTAAGTTTTAGTGATGAGTGACAGACTAGCTGTTATAGAGCAAAGGCAAAAAGATGTCTAGATCAAATGTATAGGTTTATTAAAGTTTGATCTTGTATAGGTTTGATCAAACAAGCACTGTAAAAGGTCAGCTGACTTACATCAGCAGACTAATCTAGATCAGTAGGGTAGCTGAGTCAGTAGACTAGTCAAGAACCTGCTGAAGACTGAAGGCTGGGGGCTCAAACTCGGTTATTGAAGGCTAAGTGATCAAACTTAGTAATTAAAGTCAAGGATATGGAATCAGAATTTAGGGAAGTCTGTGATGACCTAAACTGATTACATATACCTTGTGTACAAGGTCTAAGTTCCACAAGTTAAGTGGTGATTGGAACTTAGTTATATGCAAAAAGGTGTAATCTAACTTCATAAATAAAATTTAGATAAAAGACAGTTAGCTGAAGTGTTTCTAAACACAGCATAATAAGGATAAGCTTACTGATGTGTATATCAGCAGACTTATGTTCTCAGGAACCTGCTGGACACATATTTCGATTTAATCAAAGGCTACATTGAAGATTACAAAGAAAGGGACAGCTAACAACCTCTAATTTATCAAACAAATCAATGGTTAAGATCAAATGGACGTTGGAAAGATTCAGACCTTTATCCAATGGATACAAGTCAAAGGGTGGACAGATCAGAGATCGTCAAAAGCATTCGACGATGTCACCCTATGAACAAAGATGTAAAGCAAGCCAAATAGGACAAATCTGAAACGGCTATGTTTGAATTTCAAACATAAGTCACAAGGATTCCTACCTATAAATAGAGGACTCCTAATTCAGATACAAATGATGAATATCAAGAGAAAAATACAGATAATCCTGAGCTTCGATTTCTGATCAAGAAAAACACCTGCACGAACCTCATCGAGCATAAGGCTACCGATCCAAAGAAATTTCTTCAAGTGTAATCAGATTCAAGTTGCATCAAGTTTACACACTTGAAGACATCAAGCTGCTGATCATATCATCCTGATCAAGCTACTGAAAGTTGAATCACTTACTTGATTCAATCTTTCTTTTACAAGAAATCTACTGAAGACAGTGAAGCATCATTGGGTGCGAAAGACTGTTGGTTGTGGTGGAGTCGGGTGAAGAGGCAATCCTACCCTTCAAGGACCAAAGTGGAAGACTTTGGAGCAAAATCCTACCTGCTCCAAGTGTTCGGTTTGTGAAGCCATAGTTATTGGTGAAGGACAAGCAACTTAGGGATTTTTGTAACACTACCTCAAGCATCTCTAGTGAATTACCTCCAACATCACAGAGAGAAGAGTGGACTGACAGATTACACCACCTGAACCACTATAAAATCGCTACTTACTTTCTGCATATATATTCTCGTGACTTAGTTTATCTAACACATCAATCTACTGAATCTAGCAACTGAATTCACACACATACACTACTAAGTATCTAATACTTGGTATCATATTTAACAACAAGTAATAAGGCTTAATTTTTGATATATTCCGCTGCACAAATTCAGTAAACTCAACAATCAAATAGACTCTCGAGTGTCGTCAAGAGACTCTATCAAGTATCGTGCAGCAAATGAAATTCTTGAGTTTGTTAACTCCAAAAGTTTTAAGTGTTATGTTTATTCACCCCCCCCCTAAAGTTAACCAAAGCCTTTTCAAGGGACCAACACCTCTTTCTTCAAAATGCCCCCCTTTTGCGATGTAATCGGCTACGTGTGCATCGCTTCGTGGTATTTGGAAGTTTGGATAGTAGGAGGTAGATCTATTTGGATCTGTAATGTCAAAATATTTTGGGTTTGTGGTACCAAATCTTTTTTCCATCTGCACCAGACAGTGTAGATGTAGTTCCCCGTTTTGATGATTTTCCGTACAAACTCTGGCATAAGAAATATTAAATTCCTTAAGAAGGGTAAATAAATAGTCTATGAGGAATAGTTGGCATTAATGGGCAATGTGGATATGTTAAAAGGACGGATTTGCCCTGAAGGCGGAATTGGGGTTTTTGTCGTGGCATGGAAAACTTGTATGCATACAAGGTTTTGGTGAGAAGTGAGGAGTTTCTACTCAGGTTCTCAATTGAGCGAGGTGAGAACCTGAGAACCTGAGTTTTCCTTTTTTATAATGGCTTTTGGGCCCCACCACTAATAAAGTAAAGGCGAATATTCATGACTTTTCCCTGTAGCCACATTCTCTTTTTACTTTAATAAAGTAACAGCTGTATTTTTTGTCGGTTTATATAATCGGAATTAAATTGTTTTTTTACTTGCATTTTCTGAGAAAAGCATTTTCAGTCCACATTAAAATCAAAATGGAGATTGGGCTAGGCGAAATGGTGTCGGGTGATTATGAGACCGATTGTACCGATATCAAATCGGGATCATCTGTTGAAACAGTTAAATTGATGTACCCTAGTTTAATTGACAGGGCATTAAATAAGATGAAGAACATGTCAGTGATGATCGACAGTTGTTTTTTGATGTACTGACCTCAATGTCCAATGAACTCAGAAGGTTGTGTTAGCGTGAGGGTGTACGACAACAGGTTATGTGAACCTGATTGTAAACAGGCTGAGTTCGTGTTCCAAGTATGATGTTGTTTGAATATGACATTTTTTGGCAATGCGTATGCAAGTTTGAAGGACAAGGAATGTCCTTGGTCTATTACGTATGTGTTGGAAAATTCAAACATTTAAACTGATGTCAATTACTGCAAGATGAAAGCCTTTTTGAAACTGTCTACAGTCAAGAGACCCAATGAATTAGCATTCAGAGGTCCCATTATTGACATCCGATCGAAATTATTCAGTAGAATAATGTGGACGTATGGCATTATGCGTATTAGAAACCCACACTTAGTCGATGCCTTAGTTCTGGTTTAGAGAACCATCACAAGCCCAAAGTCATATCTTGTGGGCCTGGAGACTCTTTTTCGGATAACAGAGTGTCGTTTAGTCATTTGGGCCGGCCCAATATTTGCGAACCGGATAGTAAACCCTCAGAATCACGTGTTGATGTGAAAAACAGTGTCGAAGATTCGAAGAAGAGTGTTCTGGAAGCTGAGAAGAATAAAATAAAATTAGCCCTTGCGTGTAGCGCAAATAAACATTGTTTATAAAACAGTGAAGATAGTTATATGTTTTGTTTGCCGGTATATGGAGGAAATCTGTGTAAGTTACAATTATTGGATTGTTGTTTGTTTATTTGTAACTCTATTAAAATTAATTACAGTTATCAATGGGTTCACGTATTTTCGATGTGGACGAATATCCCATGAATTGGGAAGGATTAAGAGCGATGTGCGTAGATCATTGGATTACGTCACAATCGGAACACTTAAAGGGCTCAATAGAGATAGGGGAGAATATTGTATGTCATGGGGTGGGGTTCCAGGAACAGGGAAATCTTCGTCTGTTGAGGGAAAGGCTGGTTAAACTTCGTTCTGTGAATCGCAGATTTAACAGAAGTAAGGACATGTATTGGATTAAGAAGCAGAAAGCAGAGGTAGAGATTGATCTAATCTATAATGTCATCAGCAAATAGAAAGATGCAGGAGATGTTGGCTGTCAAACGGAAGTTGGCATATGCAAGTGTAAACAGGAATTTGTTTGGAACAATTCCTAGAAACTATTTCAGGTCTCAAGTTAGAAGACCTCAATTGACATATAGAAATAAAACCTTCTATAGGCAGAAGAAGTTTTCTGAAAAACGATTGAAGACAATACATACGAAATTGACGATCGATGATGAAGGAGAATGTAAATTATTGAACATTATTAGCCAAGGTACAAGTTTAGATCAAAGGCTTCGTCATGATGTTAACCTGTTTGCCATTAACATTAAGGGAAAGGTTTTTATTAACACATATCAACCTTATTCAGGTCTTCATGTTTTATGGTTTTTAGTTGTTGATCGGAAACCAAAGGGAACCACATCTGATACTGTTGTGAAGTTTACAGATACTTTTTATGTGTTCAACAACGAATCGTGCACTGCAATGGTTAAGGAAGATATGACAGACAGATTCAGGGCTTTAAGGCGGGGTTCGTACTAGCTTGCCCAGAAGGGTTCAAATTCAGGAGGTCAAGAAGAACAGTTTGTGAAGGAATACTTTAAGAAGAGTGTTTATATATATATATATATATATATATATATATATATACACTCTCCTATCAATTTTTTAATCACTTATATCTTTTAATTTATATTTTCAATCATCGTAATTTCTTCACCGTCATTCATATTTTTCGTTATATTTATTTTGATGTCTCATTTGATATCTTTCCGATAAAATTTCAAAAATCTTTTTTTGTTGCAATAATATGTCATTCAATTTGTCCCTACTAGTGACAATGAGTCACTAGTGATAATAACAAATTTCAGATATATTATGTGTCTCTACTAATTATCCACACTATCTAACACTACTATTTGATATTGTGATACTATGTGACACTACTAATAGACAATGATTCATAAAAGGTTATAAGTCTCAACAAAAAATGTGCATATAAAGAATGATACTTAACAATGACACGAAACAAGGACACTTAACAGTGTCACTTAAAAGAGTCACTTAGCAATAAACAATGACACTTAGAAGTGTCGCTTAAAATAGATAATTAGCAATGTCATCTAGCAATAAACAACGACACTTAGCAACGTCACTTAAAGTGACATCTAGCCGCGTACAAACAAAATGAATCTTTCAAATTTATTGAATGGGTTTAGCTAGTAAAATGACTAGATCCAAATGTCAAACTCAATTTTCAAAAAAAAAAAGAAGTAAAAACAAAAAAAGGGTTCATATGAAGAAAACAAACAGGTTATTGATATGATGTGTCAATACATATTAACACTACGGTTCGGCACTTTTACAACAGTGGTCATTATTGAATGCCACACTGATTCACCGTAAATAGATAAGTAGTCTCATTCAATTTGTCTCTATTGATTGACATTATAACAACACTCATAATAACCTGGGCCATACAACGTTTTGCTACTGATTGTCACACAATTCATTGTAAATACATAAGTAGTGTCATTAATGTTGACACTATTAATTGACACTATAACATAAATGACAATACCAGAGTCATTGTAAATATATAATTAGTGTTATTCAAGTTGACACTATAGACCGACACTATGACAACAATGACAATACCAAGGTCAAAATAAAAAGAAGAAAAAAATGTAAAATATAATGAAAAAATTATGATGATTAAAAACATAGATTAAAACATGTTAACAGATATGATTGATTAATAAATTAGATATTCTTAAGAACAAAAATAAACACAAATTTTATGTTGGTCCTGGTGTAAATCCTAGTTGGTGCACCAAAACCAATAGAAATCCAACATTCTAAAATGGGCCCCTACCTGTAAGAACTTTCCACTAGTGTATCCCTTTAAAAGTGCTGACTTGGTGATCCAAAACTTGCACCTCGACCACCCTAAAATTTCAAAAAAAAAAAAGATAGAATAGATTTTTTTTTTCATAGTAATTGGAGCGTGAGTTTACTTTTGGTTTTTTTTTTTTCTATTGTTTTATTATTATTATTATTATAGAAAACATGGGATCGAGTGAGTTAAAGGACAAGGATTAAGAAAATGGGTAGTTTTAGTTAAAATGAATAAATAAGGGTATTTTACTCTACCTAAATTTTATTTTGTCCTTTTTTGATAAAAAACAATCAAGTGTGTCCTTTTTACTAATTAGTGTTTAAAAATTGTCCTTTTTGCTAATTTTCCCAAAAATATATATATGTATATCTGGAGCAAATAAAAAAGAAAAAAAAAAAACCTCCGCTTGTATGAAAATTCGAGACTCGTCGTTACGGTACAATTTTACCGACACAACAAGTCTTGATGGGGTATTTGTAGATATAAAAATTTTAAGGGACATAATATATATGTCACGTACTACATATTCTCTCAATATTAAATTTATTTACTATTATTTCCAATATAAAATACTAGGGAGTAATATGAAAATAATTAAAATATAGAGATTTAATTGAATTTCTATAAATGGCTATAAAGACATACAAAATCATATATGTGACACATCTACATGTCACATATTACGTATGCCAGTGGCGGATCCAGATTTTTTTTCAGTGGGCTCACCGGACCGTAAAACTACATTTTTATCCAATTTGTTCCAGTGGGGTCACCGGAGCCTAAAACTACATTTTTTAACAACAAAATAATACTTTTTAACAACAAAACTACATCGTTTTAATACTAAAAAAAAATTTCACCGGATCTCAGTGTCACATGACCCCCTCTTGGGGTACATGCATCCGCCACTGACGTATGCCATAAAGTCTAAATTATTTTGTATTATTTTCCTATATTAAATTTTAGAAGGTAATATGAAAACAATAAATCATGAAATCTCTTAAAATGAATTAATTAGGAGATTTCGTTGATTTATAATAAATGTGGAAATTTTCTATAAAAATCGCTAAAACCAATCAGGAGATTTGGACGAATTAAATACCGTTATAGTGGGAATCAATCAAAAGTCTAGACGCATTAATTACAAAGATAATAGGAATCAATCAAGAGTCTGGACACATTAAATGCAAATATGGTGAGAATCAATCAAGAGTGCGGATGCATTATATGCAAATCAATTCAAAGACACTCATCCAGCACTATAAATATGAAGGTCTTGATCATTTGCAAAACACACGGAAACACAGAGAAACACACAAACACTGAAGCACACAAGGAGTTGGTGATTCAAGGTTAGAGAGGAAGCATCAAGCACACTATTCAAGCACCAAGAAGGAAGAGATCAAGGAAGCACAAGAAGCATTCAAGTCTTCTCCAACCTTTGAATATTCTCCGTCAAATCTGGCGCTCTTCAATCCTCAATTGAAGATCATCCACCAAAAAATCTAGATTTCTTCAACAAGCTTCGAAGATCTTCCAACTCAACCAGGAGGACGAAGGTAACTCAAAGCACTTATTCGAATCTCTTTCCAAACCAAATATTTTTCCGCCATATCCGGGAGTAATCAACCACAAAGTCAAGATCTTCCGCCATATCCAGGAGAGAACAACCACAAATTCGGGACATTCCGCTATATTTGGGAGAAATAAACCAAAGTCCGGTTCTTCCGCCATATCCGGGAGTAATCAACCACAAAGTCAAAATCTTCCTCCATATCCGGAAGAAATCAACTAAAAAATGAAGATCTTCCGTTAAATCCGGGAGTTCAATAATTTCCAAAACGGAGGAGAATCAAAGGATTGTAACTGCTTTTATTTTCAAAATTAATAAAATTTGATTTGTTCCAATATTTGTGTTTTCTTTGTTTCTTTTCAAGGATAAACACGAAATTTGTGTTACAAATTTTTGGACGCCCAGTGGGACAAATCTCTCATTTTCAAAAAAGAGTCAAAAACCGATGGCACCACAGACTTATACCGCTTCAAAGGCTACTTCAAATAACACCGCTCCAAAAGGTGCTGCTCCGAAGATTGTTGCTTCGAAGGGTGCTATTGAAAAAGCTGTTGCTACTAAGGTTGTTTTCCCATCTCACGGACAATCTTCGGGCCCTATCACTCGGAGCATGTCAAAGGAGTTTGGCATCCACCTTCTTTTTCCACAGGAAACTTCTGATGGACCCGCGTCACCAATGGCTGCTAACGTAATGATGACAAATTCCACCACTCTAGAAGAGCATATTGCTAGCCTCACGAAGGCCATTGAGGCCCTCACGTCGAATGTTCAAACTCAAGACATGCAAATTGCGAAGCTCACCAACAAACTTGATTCCATTGGTGAAACAAGTAAGGCAAAAAAAGATGGTGCATGATGATAAGGACGAACTTGACGTCACTTCCAAAGAGCAGGAAGCCTTCAAGTCTCATCATATGGCGAACAACTTGAAGGTTGCTCCAGAAAACTCTTTCAAAGATCAGGAAGCCTCCAAGTCCTTTACCTTGGCAAGAAATCTAAGGATCTCCCTCGACGGAACCATTCCCATCAGCCAGCTGTAGGAATTCATCATGGGGATGATCAATGAAAAAGTCAGAGGGTCCATGAAGTTGTCTCAGACTTATATCAAGCCATACACCTAAAGAATTTATGATCAAAAAATGCCGACCGGTTATCAACCACCAAATTTCCAGCAATTCGATAGAAAAGGCAACCCGAAGCAACACTTCGCCCATTTCGTTGAAACTTGCAACAATGCTGGAGCCTATGGAGATCACTGGGTGAAGCAATTCTTGCGTTCTCTCAAAGACAATGCCTTTGATTGGTACACTAACCTTTCCCCTGCCTCTCTAGACAGTTGGGAGCAACTGGAGCATATCTTTCTCAATCGCTTCTACAGCACTCGTAAAACCGTGAGTACGGTAGAGCTGACCAACTGCCGCCAGTGGAAAGAGGAGAATTTCATTGATTACATTAATAGATGGAGGAGCCTTAGCCTCAATTACAAGGATCAACTCTCTGAAGCCTCCTCCATCAAGATGTGCATCCAAAGCATGAATTGGGGACTACAATACATCATCAAATGGATTCTAGTTAGCCACTCATGCCCACGATATGGAGTTAAGCATTTAGGCCAATGGAGGACATGCCCCTGATCAAGATCCTAGAAAGGGAAAATAAAAGCAAGAAGTTAAGAAATCCGTGAAAGCTCCTCCTAAAACAGAGAAGAATGAGTCTAACACCACCACCGTAGCTCCCAAAAAAGAAAAAAAACCAGGCATCAAGCCAACCCGAATGAAGAAAGATTGAGCCACGACAAGGCAAAAGGCGGAGGCCTACCTTGAATGAAAGGCAACAAAGAAAATATCCATTCTTTGATTCTGACGTCCCAGCAATTTTCGATGAGCTGTTGAAACTAAAGCTCATCAAACTTCCAGAAATGAAGCGACCAGAAGAGGCAGCAATAGCTCATGAAGACAACTATTGAAAATATCATTGCTTATCTGGTCATCCTATCAAAAAATGCTTTGTCTTCAAGGACAAAGTTATGTGTTTGGCAGAGGAAGGAAAGATCATTCTTGTAGAAGAGAAGGCAAGCACGAATCAAATAACAGCAGTAGAGCCGACAAATGGTCATTTCATGACCGTTCAATTCGGATCACTCGACCCCGTTGAGATTAAATTTAGTAACTCTCTACCCATGGACAAGAAAGAATGTGGAACGCCTCGCAAACAAACAAGATTCGTTGCGGAAGAAGAGAAAACCACGAAGTCTGTCGAAGAAGATGATGATGGATGGATTCTGGTGACTTGTAAGAAAAAGCAAAGGAAGTCAGCCAACTTCAAGTAAGTAGAGCCAAAGACGAATTTTCCCAAGTCTTCCAAGACAAAGAAAGGCCGAAGAGCAAGAAAGTTGAAAAGGAAGCAAAGAAAAGTAAACAAGGAAGTGAGGAGCGGTCTCCTTGAAGAGGTTGAGTACATAAGCCCTCGCATCCCAATCACCTTATTGGAGTACATGCCCAAAGGGTCTCTGTAGTTGAGATAGCTAAGGAAAACTTAGAGGATGAAGTTGCCTCGTGTTATACTATCCACGTAGATGATGGAGAAAATGCAAACGAAGAAAGAGTCTCGCCAAGTGAAAAACAAGCTTCAAACAAAGAAAAACTCGCTTGCACGATTGAGATCACCTTCACGGATGATGACATGCTTATCAGATTAGAGCCCCATAACCGTCCACTATTCTTCACAGCATACACGTGTGAACAAAAAGTTAATCGGGTGCTACTAGATGGAGGATCGGCTGTCAACATATTGTCACTCCGAGTAATGAAAGAGTTGAGTGTAGCTATGGATGAACTCTCCAAAAGTTGCCTTATGATTCATGGATTCAACCAAAGGGGCAAAGAGCCATTGGGGTGATCAGACTTGACATATTGATTGACGAGTTATATTCAAGTGCACTATTCCATGTCATTGATGCCAGAACATCGTACAACATGTTGCTAAGGAGGCCATGGTTACATGAGAATGGAGTCGTCCCGTCAACCCTTCATCAATGCTTTAAATATTGGTGCAGTGGGGGTGTTAAGAAAGGTTGTTGCTGATGAAAAACCTTTCACCGAAGCCGAAGCGCAATTTGCAGATGCAAAATTCCACTTGAAGCCGACTCCTATAGAGATAGTAGGCATTTCTAAGCCACGATAAAGAGATGATGAAGAGAAGGCCATGCCATCTGAAGATAAGAGAGAGGTTGGCAAGCGTGGAGAGGCAGAGTCATCAGTGCCTCAACATGCCTCAAAGGAATGTGAAGATGCATATCTACCAAAAAAATCCAAAGCATTAAGTGGATTGACGCTTCCGCTTCCCAAGATCAATGCTGGAGACGGATGCTCCTCTACAGGGGTTTACCCGTCCTAAAGAAGGTCCGGTTATAGAACATGAAACATTGCCAGCCACAAGAAAAGAATGTTTTGATCCTATCGCTTACAAACTCCTCACAAAGGCAGCAAATGGATCCCGAAGCCCTGCTCTAAAAATGGGGCAAAAAGCAAATGAAGGAACGTAAAAGTCCACAAAAGCAAATGTTCCGGTTATTGGGTCCCGAAAAGGTCTAGGGTATAATCCCTCACCGCCTGTCCCTATCTCAATAAGGAAGGCAACCAATAACTATGTTGGAGTTGGAGATGAATCATCATCATCAAACGTCCCAGAACTGTTGGTCCCTTGAAAAGGCTTTAGTTAAGTTTAGAGGGGGGGGTGAATAAACTTAACAATTAAAACTTTGGAGTTAACAAATTCTGCAACTTCAAGAAATCTCGCGATACTTCATGAGTCTGCTTGAGACCTCAATAGCTCACCGATAAATGTGAGAGTCATCGACAGTTCGATTTGCTGAATTTGTGCAAATGGAATAATATCAAAATTAAGCCTTGTTACTTGTTGTTAAATATGTTACTAAGTATTAGATACTCAGTGAGTGTGTGTGTGTGATTTCGGGCTGCTAGATTCAAAGAGTTGATATGAATAAAGACTAAGTGCGTAAAATAAATGCAAAGTAAGTAAGTAGAGAGATTTTTATAGTGGTTCCAGTGATGTAATCCTCAGTATGTCCACTCTTCTCCTGTGATGTTGGAGGAAATTCACTAGTAATCTTTGAGTTATCTCATTACAAAGAATCCTAGGTTGCTTGTCCTTCACCAATAACTATGGCTTCACAAACCAAAACTAAGAATGTGTGTAGGATTGTCGCTCCCGAGTCTTCCACTGGTCCTTGAAGGGTAGAATTGCCTCTTCACCACTCCACCACAAACCAACAGTCTTTCACACCTAACAGATGCTTCATCTGTCTTCACAGAGTTCTTTATAAAATAAAGAATGAATCAAATAAATGATTCAATTTCAAAGCAGCTTGATTAGGATGATATAATCACAGACTTGCGCCTTCAAGTGTGTATGCTTGATGCAAACTTGAACACGTAATGCACTTGAAGAAAATAACTAGATCAAGCAAATTTTAAGCTCAAGAAGTTCAAAGGTGTGTTTTTCACCAGTGTTATCACTTAAAGTTTTTCTCAAAGTTCATCATCTTCTTTTTGAGTTGAAAGTCCTCTATTTATAGGTAGGAATGCATGTGACTTGAATTTGAAATTCAAATGTGACCGCCTCCTTGTATTTGTCCCATCCTCACCGCATTCTCGTCACTATTCATAGGGATCGACACTCGCCAGATTACTTTTGACAAAGGCGGTCACATCCCACCCTTTGACTTGTATCCAATGGATAAAAATATGGATCATCCCAACGCCTTTTTAATCTCACTTTGATTTGCTTGATAAGTCGAGGTAGTTGGTCGCTCTTATCCATGTAACTTCCCAATAATCTTGAATTAATCGAGGTATATATATCAAGAGTTCATCATCTGCAACAGAAACAATCGATCTCACGAACATCATATTTTTGTCTCAGAAAATATAATGCAAATTGAATCCTTATATCCAACTTTTGTTTGTGAAGTTGGTTTACATCATTTAAAGTATAACTAAGTTCCAAACATCATCCAACTTGTGGAACTTAGACCTTCTACATTAAGGTATATGTAATCGCTTTAGGTCATCACAGACTTGCCTAAATTCGATTCCATATCCTTGACATTAAATACTAAGTTTGATCCCTTAGCCTTCATTAATCGAGTTTGAACCTCAAATTTTCGCCTTGAGCCTTCAAGAGGTTCTAGACCGCCATCGACCTATCTACCCTATCGACCTAGATCATCATGGATAAACAATCGCCACCATTTACAGTGCTTGTTTGATCAAACCTATTTATGAATCAAACTCTAATAAACCTATACATTTTATCTAGACATCTTTTGCCTTTGCACTATAACAAATAGTATGGCACTCATCATCAAAACTAAGAAATAAGTCCAACAATTTCCCTTTTTGGTGATGATGCCACTACCTCACCTAATCAAAGAAAGCAAAAGATAAAAACACAAACAGAACAAATTCAGTCATTTCTCATTATAAATATTTGTTCACAGTTATTACAACTAGATACAGCAAAGATAAACAATGAAAAGTAGCTGATCTATTGTCTCTTTTCTCTTTCTTGTCTGGCCTTCTCAGCTTGCTCTTGATAGGCTCTGATTTCTTCTATCATTTCAACCATCCATTCATTCTCAATTAGTGTAAAATCAATATAGTGATTGACTTGTTTCCACCAGTTCCATGCTTCAGGCAGGACAAGATTGATCTGATTCACCCTGAAGCCAAACTTCATATACAGTTCCTTAAATTCATTCAGTGAATCTTTTGCTTTTGTAATTGGCAGCACCTTTTCACCTCTGCTACTCCTTCTGTCTCTGGTAGATGCTCTTAAAGCTCTAATCCTTGCCTCCCAAAACTTCAAACTCAAGAAAGAGTTAAGACCTTCATGAAATCCCATGTCACGATAGGGTCTCCTTCTGTTATGAAACTCTTTCTTGTACTGTGATAGGAGATCATCAGTAAGTTGCACTCTGCCAGGTGCAGGTTGCCTAAAAGCATTTGTATCATCAGTCCATCTCTTTTGTGCAAAGAGTCTGGCAGCCTCCTTTGCTGCAGCTGATTGGCCCTCTTCCCCCTTAGTGACATCATCAACAAAACGTGAGATGAGGGCATGAATAGCTTCCTGTGATACTATCACTCTGTGTAATTGACTGCGCCATAGTTCCAGCCTAGTATCAAGTGAAGTAATCCTTGATTGCGTGGTCTCTTCCAATCTGCTTGATCCTTTCAAGAAATTTGGGGTCGAGCACAAGAGTTGTTGTGCAAAGAAGAAAGGCTCAAGAAGCCTTCAAGAAGCTTGTCAAGTTTTTGATGAACGGATGTAAGTTGATCTTTCAAAAACTTGTCCTTCAGTGTATTCCCTTGCTTGATATATCTTACATCATATATCAGATCATTCACAGCATTTTGAGTAGATGCAAAGTTTGAAGCAAATCAGTAGATTGTCTATTATCATTTACCATCTTCATTAGTTCTTCAAATCTTTGTTCTTGTCTGTCCAATTGAGTTCTTAACTGTTGCATATCATTTCTTACAGTTCTTAACTCATTGACAACTTCAATTGGCACTCCACGCCATTCTATACTGTCAGTAGATCCATCAATGAGCTCCTCAACTCTATATTGTGCCTGTTGTCTGCTGCGATGATCATGGCCCTACTCAAATCTCTCCCACAGGGGGGAGGTCCTTCCTCAACCATTGCACCAAGAACATCTTCAAGGATAGGATCTTGTGCGTGTTCTTCAACAACTTCTTCTTCTCCAAAATTTGAAATTCTTCATCATCAGTAGTTATAGTCCAAAGAAATGCTCATCCTCATTAACAGCAGTCTGCTGACTATCTTTTCCTACAGTGGCCTTGGCTCCAAAGCAGTTCCACTACTGGCTGAGCCTTATTAACAACAGGGGTTTCCTCCAAACCCAAACCTGGTTCCAACCTTTGTCCAGTGTTTGTTTGAGACTCAAAGCACTGCACTCTCCTGCTCCAACCTTTGTGCAGTCTTGTTTGTATCGACAAGAACTGCACTCTCCTCTTCAACTTCCTGTGGATTGAATATATTGGTATTATCCACTTGGAAATCTTCAAAGATGACCAATCTTGTGCGGGATGATGGCGAGTTCTAGTCGAGTGCCTTCAATGTCAAATCCGTCTTGATATTCAATTGACTCTCCGAGCCGGCACTAGATTCATTGAAATCGCAACCTTTTCTCCATCCAAATCCTCACTGTCATCCAAAGATCGGTTTGTGCAAGAGGCTCTACAACATGGAATGTACTTGGTTCATCATCACCCTACCAAGACTCGAGTAATGCCTTCATTGATCAATGCCTCCAGATCATCCATGGTGAGATCCTGTAGATCCTCATCCATCTCTCCATCTCTTGGCCTCGGCAGAGATCTTCCAAAGATCGATGGGATCAAGCCTGAGATGATTCATGTGCCAGTCACACCACTTTGATTCTCCTGGTCCAGAGGGAAAATCTCCTTTGCTATCTGATGATGAAGAGGAATCATCAGGACCATCTCTTGGATCTCTAAATTTGATACCCTCCTCCTTCTGTTGCTCATCAAACAGATCCATCAGTCTTGATTGCAGCAAGGTTGTATCAATCGATCCAAAGAAGTTTTCCACTCCTAACTTGTCAAAAACCCATTCTTCAAAATCATCATTGGTTGAGCAGCTGGTTTTTGTCTTTTGTAGAACCCAAACTTCCACTGGGTTGAGTCTATACACTTTATCTTCTTGATCTTTAACTTCAAATCCAGGAGGTTGCTGAACATACACTTCCTCCTCTAGGATACCATTCAAAAATGCACTTTTGACATCCATTTGATATACTTTGAAGTTCTTATATGCAAAGATGTGCCAAGAATAACTGATAGCTTCCAATCTTGCAACAGGTGCATAAGTTTCATCAAAATCTATTCCTTCTGCTTGAGAATAGCCTTTTGCAACTAGTCTGGCCTTATTTCTTACAATGGTACCAGATTCATCAAGTTTATTTCTATATACCCACTTAGTACCAATGATATTTGCATGAGCTGGCCTTTCAACTAGTGTCCAAACTTGATTTCTTTCAAATTCATTTAATTCTTCTTGCATAGCAATTATCCAATCTGGATCTGAAATTGCTTCTTCAACAACTTTAGGTTCCATTTGAGATAGAAAACAAGTAAACATAGCTTCCATTGTCTTCTAGTCCTCACACCTTGTCGTACATTGCCAATAACTTGTTCAAAGAGGTGATTCCTTAACCATTGTGGATTTTGGTTATTTTGATTTTCGTGAATATCATCTTCATAGGTCTCATGTGTAGTTTCTTCTACTGAAGTCAAGAGATCCTTGAATTGCTTCAGCTTGTTGCATCAAGAACATTGTCGCAGGGGTGTTCAGAGGCGATGTCGTGCTTTTAGGTCATTGAATCTTTCCAAAACTTCAACACAATCTGGATCGTGATTTGTTGATTTTCAAAGAGTTCACACTCTTTATCTTCCATACCAAGAAACTTAGGTTCATCAAACACAACATTGATTGTTTCTTCATGTTTCAGTTGTTCTTTTGTTCAAGACTCAATGCTCTCTCATCATCAAGAATATCCTAAGAAAATTCCTTCATCTGATTTTTGGTTGGAAAGTTTTCAAATGAACTTTATGATTTAGAATAAAACATTTGCTTCCAAATGGGTGGAAATAGGATATATTAGGTATCCTTCCATTCCGGATCTCATAAGGTGTCTTCAAAGACTTCTTGTTTATCGATGTTCTATTTTGTGTATAGCATGTCAGTATTTATCGCTTTCAATTTCAATATCTTTCAGTAGCAAAGCTTCACGGATCATTGTTCTTCCTGCTTCCTTTAATGTCCTGCTTTTCTTTCAAAGAACCCCATTTTGTTGAGGTGTACCAAAGAAGCAGACAAGTTGATGAAGTACACCATTCTGCTCACAAGATATTCTCTTATAACTTTGTTGAGAAATTCAAGACTGATCTGATCTAATCTTTATGACTGTTAGACTTTTCTCATTTTGTAATCTTTTTAAAAGATTAGGTAAGCTTTGGAGAGTCTCACTTTTCTTGTTCATGAATATCACCCAAGTGTATCTAGAAAAATCATCCACAACCACTAAGGTGTATTTCTTCCCTGTCACACTTGTTGGAGTTATAGGTCCAAAAAGATCCATGTGCATAAGCTCCAACACTCTGTTAGTTGATTGTTTAGTCTTTGACTTGAAACTTGACTTTATCTGCTTACCTTGGCCGACATGCATCACGATAGCATCCTTCTTGAATGTAATCTCGTAAACCAACCACTAACTTCTTCTTCACTAGCCGATTAATATCATCAAAATTTAGATGATTTAACTTCTTGTGCCATAACCAATTGAGTTCGATTTGGTATGCACAATCAGCAGTGTTTCGAACTGCAGAGACCAATCCACAACATACATGTTCTGCTGCCTTCTACCAAAGCAAGTACAACTTGATCACCTCTTTCACTAATGACAATACAATTGTTTTTGTCAAAAGTGACCTTGTATCCCATATCACGAATTGTCCAAAGGCTCAAAGAAGTTGTAATCCAAATCCTTCCACATATGCAACATTCTTGATTGTAAGTCCATTTCTGATAAGTGTGCCATATCCTCTTGTATAGCCAGGTGTATTTTTGTTGCCAAAATTCACCCTTGGACCATCTTTTGCCACAAAATTTGTAAGACAGTGCTTATTCTTTGTCATGTGTCCGAACATCCACCACCAAAGTACCGCACACCCTACAAAACAAGGTTAATGCATTTTAGGTACCCAAACCTGTTTGGGTCCATAGTGGTCAGTGGCAAGCATGACCCTTGGTATGTTTCCATAAGGTCTTCTCCTAAATGTGTCATACTTTGGTTCATACTTTGGTTCATACATGTATTCCACACATCCATAACTTCTAACAGTAGGTTGTGTAGGAACCACATATGTTTTCTGGCCTTTTGGTACATAATGCTGTTTGAAATGATTCTTGTTGTTAGAAACATTTGCATAGCCATAGATGTGCTGTCTGTTAGGAGCAGCCCTGTAATATGGAGTCTGCTGAGGTCTTATGTAAGTCCTCTGCTGATTCCATTGTCTAGGTTTTACCCTAGCAGATGGTTATCTTGATCGCTTCTAGCATTAGATGCAGAGAATATTCCAATCATTATCGCAGGAACAGTCTACCTTTCCCCAGAGATAAGTATCCCTTGAATGATCAACATTTTTGGATTTGGGATTCTTATTCTTGGAATATTTCTGCTTTCTTTCCTTCGTGGTCCAAAGAGACTTGGTAGCAGTGTCTGCTATCAAGAGCTTAGAAGGTACAAAGAATCCTATTTTTGGATTTATTCTTTTACTAGGGAGTCGTTGACTTCGAGACTTCGATTTTGCTTTTTGAGGCATTCTCATTTGGTTTTACTGCTTCAAAGACCTTTTATCGGAGATGGATCTAGTGCAGCACAAACTTAGGACCACCTGCTCGTACTAGGTTCAAGAACTTACTGGATCCACTCTTGTTAGATTGCCGAGTTCCAAATCCAAGCCCGCTTCTATCTCCATAAGGCTTTCCGATTTGTATGCGATATTGGAACAAGATGGTTCAAATAGATTCGAGAGGTCACTGGATGTGCAAAGCAGACTTATGCCGATTCTCGTCCAACATCTTTTCCTTACCTTTGAAAACCCTTAATTCAAATTTCAATCTTCCAACTTCTAACTCAAGAGCCTCTTTTTCAAATTTTCACAATCTCATAACCAGATTGTATTATCCTCGCTTGATTAAGGATGGCATCCAAAGTCTCATTGTTGTCGAATTTCTAGGATTTGAACCACAAAGTTGATTCACAATCACTTCCAGCAGGAGTGTTTATAGATACAAAGGTTGTATACCTCCTCGCATCCATGTTGGCCATCAAAGCATAATCCTCCATATCAAAGAACTAGTCTTTGTGTCATCCGACTCATTTCCTTTTTTCAGATCCCACTTCATATCCTCGATTCATCTTCAAAGAACCATAGCCTTCTTGCCATGTCTCCTTTGTTGACTTTTGGTCTTCATGAGGTCCGGACAATCAGTCTAAAATGTCCAGGCTTCTTACAGCTTGAAGCAAAGATAATCAGTTCCTTGCCTTGTTTCAATTCAGACACAATCAGTCCAGAAGTGTCCTGGTTTCTTGCAATGAAAGCATAGATAGTCATTATCTTTCTTTGGTTCTTCTTTCCTTCTCTCAGTAGGCCTCTTTGTGAAATTTCTTGTAGGGGCCTTTCCAGTCTTCATCATTCTGATCTTCTTGCTCAAGAGGGCAATGCTCTTGCATCTCATCCAAAGATGTCATCCTCGTCCTCCTCGATGTTTCTTCATGATGTGAAGCAGCCAATGCAGTGGTCTTTGGCTCTTCCTTTTCAGTTTCAGGCACTAACTTCTTGCTAAATTCATATGCCTTAAGATCAGAGAACAATTTGAAGGTGTCTTCCTCATGCAGCTTTCTCATTTCTTCAATTGCAGATCACCTTCATTTTCCAAACATCTCTTGCAGTAAAGCTTCCAAGATTTTGGTGTTTACTTCCTCTTTGAATAACTTACACTCAAGAGAGTAAGCTCATCTAAGATTGCATTGAATCTGACTCCATTTGCTCAATGGTTTCATTAGGTAGCATTTTGAACTTTTGAAACCTTTTTCTGGCCACACTGATTTTGTTCTTCTTTATTGCATCAGTGCCTTCACAGATTAAGTGAATCTTATCCCAAAGTTCCTTTGCAGTCTTGCAATCTTTGACTTTCATGTACATGTTGCTATCCAAGGTTCTGTAGATGATATCAATAGCAATGTTGTTGAGGTTTGCTCTTTTCCTGTCTTCTGCATTCCATTCTCTCTTTGGTTTAGGAATGTACTCGATTCACATCACCCACTTTATTCTTCGCCTTTGTAATCTCCAAAGGTCCTTCGCTTAGTACATCCATCATCTCATCATGAGTAGCGAGCAAGATATGCCTGCATTCGACGTTTATACTCATCAAATCTATCAAGAGAGCACATCAACATGGTTCTAGCATACTGTGTGTTATCCATGATGCAAGTCTTGAAAATCAGTAACTTGAAAGAAAGTTTTAAAGAATTTTCACAAGCACAACAAGTAGGATTCCTTCAGAACAGAAGCACTGCTCCGATACCAATTGTTGGTCCCTTGAAAAGGCTTTAGTTAAGTTTAGAGGGGGGTGAATAAACTTAACAATTAAAACTTTGAGTTAACAAATTTCAGCAACTTCAAAGAAATTTCTTTGATACTTCAGATGATCTGCTTTGAGACCTCGATAGCTCTGCTTTGATAAATGTGAGTCTCTCGATGATTCGATTTTGCTGAATTTGTGCAAATGGAATAATATCAAAATTAAGCCTTGTTACTTGTTGTTAAATATGTTACTAAGTATTAGATACTCATTAGTGTGTGTGTGATTTCATTTGCTAGATTCAAGAGTTGATATGAATAAAGACTAAGTGCGAAAAATAAATGCAGTAAGTAAGTAGAGAGATTTTTATAGTGGTTCCAGTGATGTAATCCTGCACGCCCACTCTTCTCTGTGATGTTGGAGGAAATTCACTAGTAATCTTTGAGTTATCTCATTACAAAGAATCCTAGGTTGCTTGTCCTTCACCAATAACTATGGCTTCACAAACCGAAAACTAAGAACAGTAGGATTGTCGCTCCCGAGTCTTCCACTGGTCCTTGAAGGGTAGAATTGCCTCTTCACCACTCTCACCACAAACCAACAGTCTTTCACACCTAACGAGATGCTTCACTGTCTTCAAGAGGTTCTTTATAAAATAAAGAATGAATCAAATAAATGATTGATTGCAAACTTGATTAGGATGATATAATCAATGACTTGCGCCTTCAAGTGTGTATGCTTGATGCGGCTTGAACACGTAATGCACTTGAAGAAAAATAACTAGATCAAGAACCTTTAAGCTCATTAAGTTCAAGCAGGTGTTTTTCATTCGGTGTTATCACTTAAAGTTTTTCTCAAAGTTCATCATCTTCTTTTTGAGTTGAAAGTCCTCTATTTATAGGTAGGAATGCATGTGACTTGAATTTGAAATTCAAATGTGACCGTTCCTTGTATTTGTCCCATCCTCACCGCATTCTCATCACTATTCATAGGATCGACACTCGTCGAGATTACTTTTGACAAAGTGCGATCTGTCCACCCTTTGACTTGTATCCAATGGATAAAAATATGGATCATCCCAACGTCTTTTTAATCTCACTTTTTGATTTGCTTGATAAGTCGAGGTAGTTGGCTCGCTTTTATCCATGTAACTTCCCAATAATCTTGAATTAATCGAGGTATATATATCAATGAGTTCATCATCTGTTGTAAAACAATCGATCTCTTGAACATCATATTTTTGTCTCAGAAAATATAATGCAAATTTGAATCCTTATATCCAACTTTTGTTTGTGAAGTTGGTTTACATCATTTAAAGTATAACTAAGTTCCAAACATCATCCAACTTGTGGAACTTAGACCTTCTACACAAGGTATATGTAATCGAGCTTTAGGTCATCACGGACTTGCCTAAATTCGATTCCATATCCTTGACATTAAATACTAAGTTTGATCCCTTAGCCTTCATTAATCGAGTTTGAACCTCTCGGCCTTCGGGTCTTGATCTTGGCGAGGTTCTAGACCAGCCCATCGACCTATCTACCCTATCGACCTAGATCGATCTGGCGATAAACAATCACAGACCATTTACAATGCTTGTTTGATCAAACCTATTTATGAATCAAACTCTAATAAACCTATACATTTTATCTAGACATCTTTTGCCTTTGCACTATAACAATAGTAGTATGGCACTCATCATCAAAACTAAGAAATAAGTCCAACAATTTCCCTTTTTGGTGATGATGCCACTACCTCACCTAATCAAAGAAAGCAAAAGATAAAAACACAAACAGAACAAATTCAGTCATTTCTCATTATAAATATTTGTTCACAGCTTATTACAACTAGATACAAACAAAGATAAACAATGAAAAGTAGCTGATCTATTGTCTCTTTTCTCTTTCTTGTCCGGCCTTCTCGACTTGCTCTTGATAGGCTCGATTTCTTCTATCATTTCAACCATCCATTCATTCTCAATTAGTGTAAAATCAATATAGTGATTGACTTGTTTCCACCAGCCCCATGCTTCAGCGGAGACAAGATTGATCTGATTCACCTGAAGCCAAACTTCATATACTGCTTCCTTAAATTCATTCAAGAATCTTTTGCTTTTGTAATTGGCAAAGACCTTTTCACCTCTGCTACTCCTTCGTCTCTGGTAGATGCTCTTAAAGCTCTAATCCTTGCCTCCCAAAACTTCAAACTCAAGAAAGAGTTAAGACCTTCATGAAATCCCATGTCACGATAGGGTCTCCTTCATTATGAAACTCTTTCTTGTACCGTGATAGAGATCATCGATGAAGTTGCACTCTGCCAGTGCGAGTTGCCTAAAAGCATTTGTATCATCACCCATCTCTTTTGTGCAAAGAGTCCGCGCACCTCCTTTCTTTGCGGTGATTGGCCCTCTTCCCTTAGTGACATCATCAACAAAACGTGAGATGAGGGGCATGAATAGCTTCCTGTGATACTATCACTCGTGTAATTGACTCGCCATAGTTCCAGTTCTAGTATCAAGTGAAGTAATCCTTGATTGCGGGGTCTCTTCCATCTGCTGATCCTTTCAAGAATTTGGGGTCGCACACGGCGAGTTGTTGTGCAAAGAAGAGGCTCAAGCGGCTTCAGCAAGCTTGTCAAGTTTTTGATGAACGGATGTAAGTTGATCTTTCAAAAACTTGTCCTTCAGTGTATTCCCTTGCTTGATATATCTTACATCATATATCATATCATTCACAAAGATTTTGAGTAGATGCAAAGTTTGAAGCAATCTGATCGATGAGATTGTCTATTATCATTTACCATCTTCATTAGTTCTTCAAATCTTTGTTCTTGCCTGTCCAATTGAGTTCTTAACTGTTGCATATCATTTCTTACAGTTCTTAACTCATTGACAACTTCAATTGGCACTCCACTGGCCATTCTATCACAAGTAGATCCATCAGCAGGCTCCTCAACTCTATATTGTGCCTGTTGTCTGCTGATGATCATGGCCCTACTCAAATCTCTCCCAGCAGGGGGAGGTCCTTCCTCAACCATTGCACCAAGAACATCTTCAAGGATAGGATCTTGTGCAGGTTCTTCAACAACTTCTTCTTCTCCAAAATTTTGAAATTCTTCATCATCAGTAGTTATAGTCCAAAGAAATGCTCATCCTCATTAACAGCAGTCTGTTGACTATCTTTTCCTACAGTGGCCTTGGCTCCAGCAGGCTCCACTACAGCAGCCTTATTAACAACAGGGGTTTCCTCCAAACCCAAACCTGGTTCCAACCTTTGTCCAGTCTTTGTTTGAGACTCAAAGACTGCACTCTCTGCTTCCAACCTTTGTGCAGTCTTTGTTTGTATCCCAAAGAACTGTACTCTCCTCTTCAACTTCCTGTGGATTGAATATATTGGTATTATCCACTTGGAAATCTTCAGCATGACCAATCTTGTGCAGGATGATGGCAGTTCTAGTCAGAGTGCCTTCAATGTCAAATCCGTCTTGATATTCAATTGACTCTCCAGAGCTGGCACTAGATTCATTGAAATCTGCAACCTTTTCTCCATCCAAATCCTCACTCTGTCCAGCATCAGTTTGTGCAGTAGGCTCTACAACATGGAATGTACTTGGTTCATCAGTCAGCCTACCAGTACTCAGAGTAATGCCTTCATTGATCAATGCCTCCAGATCATCCATGGTGAGATCCTGTAGATCCTCATCCATCTCTCCATCTCTTGGCCTCGGCCAGATCTTCCAAAGATCGATGGTATCAAGGCACGATGATTCATGTGCCGTCGCAGCCCCACTTGATTCTCCCGGTCCGTAGGGAAAATCTCCTTTGCTATCTCGATGATGAAGAGAGAATCATCGTGACCATCTCTTGGATCTCTAAATTTGATACCCTCCTCCTTCTGTTGCTCATCAAACAGATCCATCAGTCTTGATTGCAGCAAGGTTGTATCAATCAGATCCAGCAAGTTTTCCACTCCTAACTTGTCAAAAACCCATTCTTCAAAATCTGTCATTGGTTGAGCAGCTGGTTTTTGTCTTTTGTAGAACCCAAACTTCCACTGGGTTGAGTCTATACACTTTATCTTCTTGATCTTTAACTTCAAATCCAGGAGGTTGCTGAACATACACTTCCTCCTCTAGGATACCATTCAAAAATGCACTTTTGACATCCATTTGATATACTTTGAAGTTCTTATATGCAGCATGTGCCAAGAATAATCTGATAGCTTCCAATCTTGCAACAGGTGCATAAGTTTCATCAAAATCTATTCCTTCTGCTTGAGAATAGCCTTTTGCAACTAGTCTGGCCTTATTTCTTACAATGGTACCAGATTCATCAAGTTTATTTCTATATACCCACTTAGTACCAATGATATTTGCATGAGCTGGCCTTTCAACTAGTGTCCAAACTTGATTTCTTTCAAATTCATTTAATTCTTCTTGCATAGCAATTATCCAATCTGGATCTGAAATTGCTTCTTCAACAACTTTAGGTTCCATTTGAGATAGAAAACAAGTAAACATAGCTTCCAGTTGTCTTCTAGTCCTCACACCTTGCTGTACATTGCCAATAACTTGTTCAGCAGGGTGATTCCTTAACCATTGTGGATTTTGGTTATTTTGATTTTCAGGAATATCATCTTCAGTAGGGTCTGCTTGTAGTTTCTTCTACTGAAGTCAGTGAGATCCTTGAATTGCTTCATTGTTGCATCAAGAACATTGTCACAGGTGTTCAAAGAGGCGATGACGTGCTTTTTAGGTCATTGAATCTTTCCAAAACTTCAACACAACTGGATCGGTGATTTGTTGATTTTCAAGCAGTTCACTCTTTATCTTCCATACCAAGAAAACTTAGGTTCATCAAACACAACATTGATTGTTTCTTCATGTTTCGAGTGTTCTTTTGTTCAAGACTCAATGCTCGCTTCATCAAGAATATCCTAAGAAAATTCCTTCATCTCGATTTTGGTTGGAAAGTTTTCAAATGAACTTTATGATTTAGAATAAAACATTTGCTTCCAAATGGGTGGAAATAGGATATATTAGGTATCCTTCCATTCCAGATCTCATAAGGTGTCTTCAACAGACTTCTTGTTTACTTGATGTTCTATTTTGTGTATAGCATGTCAGTATTTATCGCTTTCAAATTTCAATATCTTTCAGTAGCAAAGCTTCACAGATCATTGTTCTTCCTGCTTCCTTTAATGTCCTGTTTCTTCTTTCAGCAACCCCATTTTGCTGAGGTGTACCAGCAGCAGCAAGTTGATGAAGTACACCATTCTGTTCACAGTATTCTCTTATAACTTTGTTGAGAAATTCAAGACTCGATCCGATCTAATCTTTATGACTGTTAGACTTTTCTCATTTTGTAATCTTTTTAAAAGATTAGGTAAGCTTTGGAGAGTCTCACTTTTCTTGTTCATGAATATCACCCAAGTGTATCTAGAAAAATCATCCACAACCACTAAGGTGTATTTCTTCCTGTCACACTTGTTGGAGTTATAGGTCCAAAAGATCCATGTGCATAAGCTCCAACACTCTGTTAGTTGATTGTTTAGTCTTTGACTTGAAACTTGACTTTATCTCGCTTACCTTGGCGACATGCATCACGTATAGCATCCTTCTTGAATGTAATCTCGTAAACCAACCACTAACTTCTTCTTCACTAGCTGATTAATATCATCAAAATTTAGATGATTTAACTTCTTGTGCCATAACCAATTGAGTTCGATTTGGTATGCACAATCAGCGTGTTTCGAACTCGCTATGAGAGACCAATCCACAACATACATGTTCTGTTGCCTTCTACCAAAGCAAGTACAACTTGATCACCTCTTTCACTAATGACAATACAATTGTTTTTGTCAAAAGTGACCTTGTATCCCATATCACAGAATTGTCCAGTGCTCAGCAAGTTGTAATCCAGTCCTTCCACATATGCAACATTCTTGATTGTAAGTCCATTTCGATAAGTGTGCCATATCCTCTTGTATAGCTGGTGTATTTTTGTTGCCAAAATTCACCCTTGGACCATCTTTTGCCACAAAATTTGTAAGATAAAGGCTTATTCTTTGTCATGTGTCTGGAACATCCACTGTCAAAGTACCAGACACCCTACAAAACAAGGTTAATGCATTTTAGGTACCCAAACCTGTTTGGGTCCATAGTGGTCAGTGGCAAGCATGACCCTTGGTATGTTTCCATAAGGTCTTCTCTAAATGTGTCATACTTTGGTTCATACTTTGGTTCATACATGTATTCCACACATCCATAACTTCTAACAAATGAGTTGTGTAGGAACCACATATGTTTTCTCGGCCTTTTGGTACATAATGCTTGTTTGAAATGATTCTTGTTGTTAGAAACATTTGCATAGCCATAGATGTCTTTGTCTGTTAGGAGCGACCAGTAATATGGAGTCTCACGAGGTCTTATGTAAGTCCTCTCATTGATTCCATTGTCTAGGTTTTACCCTAGCAAGATGGTTATCTTGATTGCTTTCTAGCATTAGATGCAGAATATTCCAATCATTATCGCAGGAACAGTCTACCTTTCCCCGAGATAAGTATCCCTTGAATGATCAACATTTTTGGATTTGGGATTCTTATTCTTGGAATATTTCTGCTTCTTTCCTTTCGTGGTCCAAAGAGACTTGGTAGCAGTGTCGCTATCAAGACTTAGAAGGTACAATGCATCCTATTTTTGGATTTATTCTTTTACTAGGAGTCATTGACTTCGAGACTTCCGATTTTGCTTCTTTGAGGCATTCTCATTTGGTTTCTTCGCTTGGCGAGACCTTTATCGGGAGATGGATCTAGTGCAGGCACAAACTTAGGACCAATTGCAGTACTAGGTTCATAACCTTCTTGGATCCACTCTTGTTAGATTGCCGAGTTCCAAATCCAAGCCCGATTCTATCTCCATAAGGCTTTCCGATTTGTATGCGATATTGGAACAAGATGGTTCAAATAGATTCAGAGGTCACTTGGATGCAAAGCAGACTTATCTTGATTCTCATCCAACATCTTTTCCTTACCTTTGAAAACCCTTAATTCAGCTTTCAATCTTCCAACTTCTAACTCAAGAGCCTCTTTTTCACTTTCACAATCTCATAACCAGATTGTATTATCCTCGATTGATTAAGGATGGCATCCAAAGTCTCATTGTTGTCGAATTTCTAGGATTTGAACCACAGGTTGATTCACAATCACTTCCAGCAGGAGTGTTTATAGATACAAAGTGTTGTATACCTCCTCGCCCATCCATGTTGGCCATCAAAGCATAATCCTCCATATCAGCAACTAGTGCTGTGTCATCTGACTCATTTCCTTTTTCAGATCCCACTTCATATCCTGATTCATCTTCAGCAACCATAGCCTTCTTGCCATGTCTCCTTTGTTGACTTTTGGTCTTGATGAGTCCGACAATCAGTCTAAAATGTCCAGCTTCTTACTACAGTTGAAGCAAAGATAATCGTGTTCCTTGCCTTGTTTCAATTCGGACAATCAGTCCAAGTGTCCTGGTTTCTTGCAATGAAAGCATAGATAGTCATTATCTTTCTTTGGTTCTTCTTTCCTTCTCTCAGTAGGCCTCTTTGTGAAATTTCTTGTAGGGGCCTTTCCAGTCTTCATCATTCTGATCTTCTTGCTCAGTAGGGCAATCTGCTCTTGCATCTCATCCAGCATGTCATCCTGTCCTCCTGATGTTTCTTCATGATGTGAAGCAGCCAATGCAGTGGTCTTTGGCTCTTCCTTTTCAGTTTCAGGCACTAACTTCTTGCTAAATTCATATGCCTTAAGATCAGAGAACAATTTGAAGGTGTCTTCCTCATGCAGCTTTCTCATTTCTTCAATTGCAGTCACCTTCATTTTCCAAACATCTCTTGCAGGTAAAGCTTCCAAGATTTTGGTGTTTACTTCCTCTTTTGAATAACTTACACTCAGCAGAGTAAGCTCATCTAAGATTGCATTGAATCTGGACTCCATTTGCTCAATGGTTTCATTAGGTAGCATTTTGAACTTTTGAAACCTTTTTCTGGCCACACTGATTTTGTTCTTCTTTATTGCATCAGTGCCTTCACAGATTAAGTGAATCTTATCCCAAAGTTCCTTTGCAGTCTTGCAATCTTTGACTTTCATGTACATGTTGCTATCCAAGGTTCTGTAGATGATATCAATAGCAATGTTGTTGAGGTTTGCTCTTTTCCTGCCTTCTTACGCATTCCATTCTCTCTTTGGTTTAGGAATGTACTCGGATTCACACCCACTGCATTCGCCTTTGTAATCTCCAGTGGTCCTTCAGTTAGTACATCCATCATCTCATCATGAGTAGCAGCAAGATATGCCTGCATTCGACGTTTATACTCATCAAATCTATCAAGAGAGCACATCAACATGGTTCTAGCATACCGTGTGTTATCCATGATGCAAGTCTTGAAAATCGAGAACTTGAAAGAAAGTTTTAAAGAATTTTCACAAGCACAACAAGTAGGATTCCTTCGAGCGTAAGCCTTTGCTCCGATACCAATTGTTGGTCCTTTGAAAAGGCTTTAGTTAAGTTTAGAGGGGGGTGAATAAACTTAACAATTAAAACTTTGGAGTTAACAAATTGCAACTTCAAAGCACTCTTTGATACTTGATGAGTCTGCTTTGAGACCTCGATAGCTCTGGCCGATAAATGTGAGTCTAATCGACATTCGATTTGCTGAATTTGTGCAAATGGAATAATATCAAAATTAAGCCTTGTTACTTGTTGTTAAATATGTTACTAAGTATTAGATACTCATGAGTGTGTGTGTGTGATTTCGATTGCTAGATTCAAGAGTTGATATGAATAAAGACTAAGTGCGTAAAATAAATGCATTAAGTAAGTAGAGAGATTTTTATAGTGGTTCCAGGTGATGTAATCCTGTACGTCCACTCTTCTCCTGTGATGTTGGAGGAAATTCACTAGTAATCTTTGAGTTATCTGTTACAAAGAATCCTAGGTTGCTTGTCCTTCACCAATAACTATGGCTTCACAAACTCGAAAACTAAGAACAGTAGGATTGTTGCTCCCGAGTCTTCCACTGGTCCTTGAAGGGTAGAATTGCCTCTTCACCACCTCCACCACAAACCAACAGATCTTTCACACTAACGATGCTTCACTGCTTTCAAGAGTTCTTTATAAAATAAAGAATGAATCAAATAAATGATTCAGTTGCAGCAGCTTGATTAGGATGATATAATCAGCAGCTTGCAGTCTTCAAGTGTGTATGCTTGATGCAGCTTGAACACAGAATGCACTTGAAGAAAAATAACTAGATCAGCAGACCTTAAGCTCGATGAAGTTCAAGCAGGTGTTTTTCAGCTCAGTGTTATCACTTAAAGTTTTTCTCAAAGTTCATCATCTTCTTTTTTTTGAGTTGAAAGTCCTCTATTTATAGGTAGGAATGCATGTGACTTGAATTTGAAATTCAAATGTGACCGTTCCTTGTATTTGTCCCATCCTCACCGCATTCTCATCACTATTCATGGGATCGACAATCGCCAGATTACTTTTTGACAAAGGCAAACATCATTCACCCTTTGACTTGTATCCAATGGATAAAAATATGGATCATCCTAACGTCTTTTAATCTCGGCCTTTGATTTGCTTGATAAGTCGGAGGTAGTTGGCTGCTCTTATCCATGTAACTTCCCAATAATCTTGAATTAATCGAGGTATATATATCGGCAGAGTTCATCATCTGTTTGTAAAACAATCGATCTCTTTGAACATCATATTTTTGTCTCAGAAATATAATGCAATTGAATCCTTATATCCAACTTTTGTTTGTGAAGTTGGTTTACATCATTTAAAGTATAACTAAGTTCCAAACATCATCCAACTTGTGGAACTTAGACCTTCTACACAAGGTATATGTAATCGCTTTAGGTCATCACAGACTTGCCTAAATTCGATTCCATATCCTTGACATTAAATACTAAGTTTGATCCCTTAGCCTTCATTAATCGAGTTTGAACCTCACCTTCGATCTTGATCTTGGCGGAGTTCTAGACCAGTCATCGACCTATCTACCCTATCGACCTAGATCGATCTGGATAAAACAATCGCCAGCCATTTTACAAAGATGCTTGTTTGATCAAACCTATTTATGAATCAAACTCTAATAAACCTATACATTTTATCTAGACATCTTTTTGCCTTTGCACTATAACAGCTAGTATGGCACTCATCATCAAAACTAAGAAATAAGTCCAACAAGAACCTCTACCTATAAGGCCATCAGTGTTTGAGAGGTTACAACCCAAGAAAAAAGGTGTCTCTGTCTTTGAAAGGCTTTCTGTCATGACCAGGAATCTGCCAAAATCTAAGGGTGACAAGAGCAGAAGAATAAGATAGAGATTGTAAATGGCTATGTAACCACTTTCTAAAATGGAGGAGAATCAGATGGTGAATCAAAGGACCGAAGAGATTGTAACCACTTTGTATGTCTACATAGCCATTTGTGACTGAATCAATAATTTCCAAAAAAGAGGAGAGTCAAAGGACTGAATAGATTATAACGAGTTTTATTTTCAAAATTAATAAAATTTGAATTGTTCCAATTTTTTGTGTTTTCTTGGTTTATTTTTAGGGATAAACACGAAATTTATGTTAAAAAATGTTATTCTGTAAAAAAAAAATGCTTTGATATATATATATATATATATATATATATATATATATATATATATATATATATATATATAAAAACGTTCCTTCAACTGATAACATGCAACTATTGAGTCGACATCATCGAGATTTGAGGAATAAATAAAAAATATATTCGCTCCTCTTCGTTTCACTTCAGCCGCAAACCCTGTCTGGCATTTCCGGCGCCGGCGGCCGGCCTTCTGTAAATAGCTTTCCTTTTCATTTATTCTCTCATCGTTTTCCTCCTCTGTGCTTCTCCCACCTTTGCCTCCTGATTTCTGGCAATAGGCTTTGATCTTTCCGGTCTCAAGCTCTCTCTGAGCTTGCATCGTAACTGATGGTGAATGATTGACGTTCCAGCTATTGGTGGTTGGCGGCGTTGGCCGGATTTCTGTGTGTCGCGGCCGGATTTGCAGATCTAGCTCATCCCCGTCTAGATCTATTCTCCAGTCACCTAGTGGTGTTCGTGTCTGGTGGCGGCGTTTTATCAAGGGGTGGAGTCATGAAGATGGTGGTGTTGCGGCGGCGTTCCGGCGACGTGTGACTTTCATATTCCCACTAAGGCTTGGGGCTCTTAGCCGGCGTTTATGGTAGTCACTCTTTCAACGGAGGTGTTAGTCTTTCTTCGGGCTTCTCTCTCCGCTTGGAGGTGGCGGTCTGCGGCGGCGGTTAGCCGGCGGTGGCTGCTTGTGGTCATTGCTCCTCCCTTGGTTTCAATTCTGTTGCTAGACGTTTATGTGTTTGTTCTGTCTATGGGTTTTTTGTTGTTTGGTCCTCATGGGACTTTTTTCTCTGTTAAAATTTCTTTTCAGAGGCTTCTGCTTTGGCAGTAATTTCAGGTTGTTTTAGTTTGTTTGTTTAGTTCGTCCGGTTAGCTTTCCGGCTTTGTCCGGTGTTGGCCGGCTTTTGTTTGTTTTACCGGTGTTGTTGTAGTTTGTAGTGCGGCTTTTGGCCGCGTTTTGTGCGGCTTTTGGCTGCGTTTTGTGCGGCATTAGGTTGCATGTTAGTCTACCTTCATCTAGTTTGTTGTAAATTTCTTGTATTAATAAAAGCTTTCGTTTCTCGAGAAAAAAAAAAGGAAAAAAAAAAAGAAAAACACAACGCTCCTACAACTATCCTACCATAAATTCTCTAATGATAAAAACTCTTTAGTTCGGGCAAGGTCCTATAGCCTAGTGGTAGACACTAGGGTCTACCCGGGCTCTCGAGTGAGATGACTCGGGTTCGATCTCCCTCCCCGTAGATTAAAAAAGCTTTCGCCAAAAAAAAAAAAAAAAAAAAAAAAAAAACTAACTCTTTAGTTCTATTTGGCGGGAAAACAGATTCATCGCAGTATCAATGGCGGTATCATCAGAAGTATCTTCTCTCTTCGCAAGGCTTGCTTCCGATCTCCGAAGTGAAGAAGAACCTGCGTCCCACGACAAAGATGACCGAGGTGATCTCTCCCACACAGTCGCCAATCTGAACCGATCACTTAATTTGACTGAAACTCATCCTAGGGCTAGAATTTTGGACACTGCACTCTCTCTCATGTGCTTCACTGCTCCCCAGGTTAGCTCTTACTTTCTCACAAACACTTATAATTGTTGATTCCAGCATTTTGTTTCACTCGAATATCTTTTAATTTTTTTTTTTTATAGTTTTTTTGTAAAGCTCAATTTATTCCCACGGTGAAAATGAAACTTTCCAGTTTATTTGTTGTATTAGGTTTATGAAGCGTCGATTGAAGCCACATTGAAAACCATTGCTTCTGTTCTTTCATCGTCCGTTCAGTGTAATGTCTTGAGATTCGGCAAAGACGAGGCTTTGCGCGTAGGTGGATCAATTTCCAGTCAAGATTGTATGGAGGTGGTCCAAGCTTGTGCTGATGTTTTGAAGAAGCTAGACGATCACAGAGGTGTTAATAAAATATAATATCTATATTTTTTTTGGGTGTGGTAATTGCTCAGGCCCTTAACCCGGAACCTCCGGGTTCGATTTCCAGTGGGGGGACAAACAAACTTGCGTGCGTATATTTCGTACCTGTAAAAAAAAATCTGCTTTAGTTAGAAGTTTTTCCTATTATGTTTCTGAGTGATGCCATATTATGCTTATTTAAGGCTTTGACTATTGGTAGGGACATTATGTTTGTGACTCTTGATTATCCGATTCTTAAATGTTTGACGAAATTCCATTAAATGATCTGAATGATTTTTGTGCTTTCTGGTCCTTTCCTGTAGATCTTTCTCCTTTGCTGTTGTATGCGGTAGTAAGAGTGGCAGTGATGGCTGCACGCTTTGAATATGACTTGGGATTGAGTTCTGGTATTCCTGATATCAGATATTCCAGTGGCTGCACATTTTCTTTTGCAAAGCTTCTTGGTCAAATCCCTAAAAACCTTAGTGTGAAGGGTGGAGAGATGCCTCTAAGGTGTGTGAATTTTTCTGTGGACTTTTACATCCAATTATGTTCTGGCAAATCAAGTCATCAAGTATTTGAAATGTGTCATATGAATGTTAACGTGAACGTCTGTCAATGATTGAGATCTTACATCTTCACCCATATGCTTTTTTTTTGGATGCATGGTAATCTTTGGATTCTTTGCTGTGCCTACACTAAATGTTGGCTTAAGGTGTACACTCTGTTGTGTCTTTATCGTATGAGACTGAGTTCTGAATATAATGTTCCAATTTGTAATTGCTGGGTACTTATTTTCAGAACATTAAATGAGCAATTTTGATATAACCATCCTTATTACCTTCATATGCCTTTATCTGTGACATACCTATGAGAGATTAATGTGTGCCATTAAACACCAATGCTCGGCTATTAGAGTGCCTTTAGCCTTTGACTGATATTAAAGCTTCTGTTTCTGTTCACAAATGAAAATTACTTTCTTAAAATCTCAGTCTCAAGCTCCTTTTGCAGGTTGATGTTATGGTACCTTGACTCTGCATTTCTCAAGCATGATGTGTCAGAGATTTTGAAAGAGGCCAACAGAAGGCCCTTGCTCTGCCTAACTATGGAATTTCATCAGAGGACAGAGTGGCGGTCACTCGTCATTTGCCTTGCACTGGCTCCTGCCATGTTTGTGGAGACAAGGGCATTGTTGCATAACTGGTTTTTACTAACGTAAGTTTGTAGCAGTGTTTTTTCTTCAGCTTTTCCACCATATCTATAAATAAGATTAGGAATCTTCTGGAATTGTTGACGGCCCTTAGAACTGTTCTGTTGCTGGCGTTTGTTTTAGGTGCTTAATTTTTACACTGAACTTTCTTTCATTTTTGCTTTTCATATAAATATCAACTGCCGTGGGCTACTTTGTGCAAATATATTCTGGGGAAAAAAGGAAAAGTACCTGTTGCAGAAAACATCTTTGAAAAATAACCACACATTATATGACAATTTTCTTCTACCCTTCCTGGGATTTTTTACGCCGGTGCCGTTGAATTTCTTACGGAACCAGAGATTAGTTCCGGTACCGGAGCTATTCTCCGGATGATCTCTGAATTTTTCTCCGAATTTGTTCAGTCATGTCGTTCACTATTTACTACTAATGTGGTGGTGAAGTGGGATCTTTGACGCCAGCCCTGAGAATGTAGGAGGATCTTTAATGCCAAATTCACTGCCAAGCCAAATATATTTTCCGGAACCAGAGAAAATATCTCTGGTTATCGGAGATAATTAAGTTTTGGTGAGTAGCTCCGGTACCGGAACAAAAGATCTCCAGAAGGGCAGAAAAAATGTCAGATAAAGTGGGTTATTTTTCAACGATGTTTCTTCATTGGGTACTTTCCCAATCTTCTCTATATTTTATGACATGGTGTAAGTAGTAAATACTCATGCACTGTTACTGGTCGTCGGACAGTTACTATATATATGGTTCTGAAAATATTGGTTATCTTCCCTGTCAAAAGGGTGTTAACATGTTCGCACTTTGATATTGTGTGGATCAATCATGTGAGGTTACATTTGAGATGATAAAATTACTAGTTATGTTGCATGGCAGGGGCTTGGGTTCTGTTCTTAAACTACAAAACGAGTTGGTTGCCGTGTTGCTCGACATAATTTCCCGGCCCATGTCCTGGGGTTTATCGGAGGAGATTGGTTCAAAGTTGCCATTTTCATTGGCTTATTTCCCCTACCCACATCAACTATTAAGAATTTTTGCAGGGCCCCTTTCATGGGAAAGTCTTCTGTATTTATTTCATAAGATAAGCCGGTTATCTTACGGAGAACATTATGATACAACAACTTCTATGCAAGCTACAGTGAAGATCAAACTGGTGGATCATCAATCTTTGTGGTAAAGACTTTGGTCTATGCTTCGCAAATTCGTTTCTGACCGTATGCCTATCTGTATATAAATGAAGTATTTCTTGTTTGGTTGCCTAACAGGGCTTCTGCTATGAACTTCCCTGGTTGGTTCTATTTGGCTGCTTTACTGCTTTTCTCCACACAAAATATTAGAGATCGTTTTTGTTTGAAGTGCGCTGTCTCCGCAGAGACCGACCAATTGATTAGAGACGAGGTGCCTTATTCGGCTGCTGCAACACGGTTTGTAGCATGGTTATTGTGTCCTACTAGTAAATCTAATCAGGATGTATTGGTTGATAACTTGAGTAACATCTCGGCATCATGGACTTCAAAGCATTTTGGTTCAAAGAAAAACAACGAGGTGTCGAGCCATACCCTTTTGAGCTGGCTGAGGGAATTTCATGACACGTGTCTTAGATACATTAAACTCGTAGGTTTCTCGAGTTCTTGTGACGTGCAGACATCCCAAGGACATGGAAGCCAGCAGCATAGTTTGTTATTAAGGAAGATACCGATAGGCGTTCTGATTGGGTACCATGATTTCATAGATGAAGCAGGTTATGAAATTCTTTTACACTATGCTGCAACCGGGACTGTTTTGTTGTTGCCCGGTACAAATCCGCAACGACCGAAACATAGAAGAGAGAAACACAGTCGAGAGGAAATGTCGTCGTTTAGATTTACCAAAGGAGATGCGATTGCAGGAGCAGCTGTGGTGTTTGAGCTGACAGATATTATTGAAAATATGGGGGAATCTTTGTTTGAAACTGAAGAAATGAGCCAAAAATTTGTGTACACTGTGAAATTAAAAGCTGGTAAGTATCTTCACAAGTGTGTGGAAAGGCTTATCAAACTTGAAGATGATAAAGAAGATGATGACAGTCTTGAAATGTTGAAGGATATGTACAATGGGATGGCTAGGTGGAGGCTTCAAGGACCTGATGTCTTTCAAGATCACAAGGACCTGAATGACGTTTTCCAAAAGTTGAGATTAGTTTCATCATAATTTAACCTTATGATGCTTTTTATATATCAGATCAGATTGCCTTTTAGTTGTGTTTTTGTTTGGATTACTTTTATTCGTACCACACTAAATCTATCACTGCACCACACCTATTCAAAAAAATATGAGATCTACTTGTTGCACCGCACCTATTATTTCAAATTTTGGAAATCTACCTCTACATCACAATTTCTCTATAAAGGTTAAAAAAAAAAAGATTATTGCCAAGCATTTTTTACTACCATCAAAATTTTATAATATTATATCTTCCACCAAAATTTTAAAATTTACAAAAAAAAAAAAAAAAAAAAAAAAAAAAAAAAAACTATCTTAATCTTTTCGTCTTCATTTCTATATCCATCTCCATTTCATATTTAAATCCAAATCAATTTTTCTATCACCAAACTCATATTTCTATCTTCTTCTTCTTCATCTTCAAACCAAATTAATTTTCCTATCATCAACCCCATTTTTCCATCTTCATCTTTTTCATCTTCATCTTCATCTCTTTCTCTTCATCTTCAAACTCAAATCAATTTTCCTATCATCAAACCCATTTTTCTATCTTCTTCATTTTCAAACCCAAATCAATTTTTCTATTGTAAGGCCCAAACCCATATAAGAGGATGAGCATCATCCCTAAAACCTAGGTTATGAGGTGAGGGAAGTCCATCTCTTAATATGGTGGGTGATATAATATCAAGTGCCCAATGTGGGACAACTTTATCACGCCCTTCAAGTGTGGGCATAGGGCACTCTTAAGGCCAACAAAGAGGCCCAACACTAGCACAATAAAGGGTGACTCCGATACCATGTAGAAAATCTAGGCCCAAACCCATATAAGAGGAGGAACCTCTTCCTCAAATCCTAGGTTGTGAGGTGAGGGAAGACCATATCTTAATATGGTGGGTGATACAATATCAAGTGCCAAATGTGGGACAACTTTAACATCTATCACCAAACTCATTTTTCTATCTTCTTCATCTTCAAACCCAAATCAATTTTCCTATCACCAAACTCATTTTTCTATCTTTTTAATCTTCATCTTCAAACCCAAACTCATTTTTATATCACCAAACCCATATTGCTATTTTCTTAATAAATTTTCAAAATACAATTTTTAAACATTCCAAGAGGCTTTTGAACAACAATGGATCGAAAAAAGATTGGACTTGGAAGTGGATTGGAGAATTAAATCACGATTTTATATTCTCATTCAATTTGCTTGGAACTCCAATTTCTCCATTTGGGGCTTTTTTTGTTTCATTGTTTGATCCATTCAAATCTTTGTTTACAACTTCCAAAGATGCTTTCTTTTTCGTTTATTTTGGTGGGATTTGATGTAGATGATGATGAGGATGATTATGAAGAAAAAAAATATGGTGGAGATGATGATGATGGTGAAAAAAAAAGATGATGAAGATTATGAATGGGATGAAGATTGTGAAGAAAAAAAAGATGATGAAGATTATGAATATGATGAAGATAATGGATTTGTGAAGATTTTGTGAAAATATGATGAATTGTGGGTGATGAATATGATGATTTATGATGAAGAAGATGGGGTGTGAAGGTAGGGTGTGGGATGTAAAGTATATTTAATTCAGAGACCAATATGTAATAAAAAATAATTGGAGTGGAAGTAGTTTAAAGTGTGGTGTAAAGATAGAAAATGTGGTGTAAATAAAGAATAAAAAATGTTTGAAATTTAAGAGGTAGATTTTTCTTTTTGGTGTGGTGCAAAAGGTAGAGTGGTGCAGTGGTAGATTAACTGTGCTGCGAATAAACGCCTCCTTTCTTTGGGTTCGAGGGATATTTCATTTGTAAATGTTGTATGCCAAATACATGTTATTTTTTTCTTAAAGCCTTCGGTATCTGAAACTAACTGGTCCGACTAATCCGGAGTTCGGCACGGGTCGTGCCTACAGAATCCGACTCTTACTCAGGAGTCGTGCCTGCAATTTTGATTAAGGTCACTATAACTTTTATGAATAGGACATGGAAGACTTAAAAAATTAAAATAAAGGGAGAGAATATTCAATACCCTTAAATACAAGTTTTTAGGTTAAATTATCTAACACCATTTCATTAGCTGTGTGACATGGTTACGATCCAGAATCGTACACGTGACATGCGTAAAAGGGTTTCTGGATCATTATCATGATTAGGCCCACACTAGCTTAACCTGATATTGGACTCCACGTCATCTCACTTCAACAATTCTCAATTCAGTTTGGTTTAGTTTACATGTGACCTTATATTGCCGACCTGATGCAGCATAGTCCTGAACGCCATAATCCTCCTCAGTACGAGGCATGCGCGATCTCATATGGCATGAGCTCCCCATCAATGGGCATTCCGAATATTATTCATGACTTTACACCACGATTCTAATTGCTCTCTTGATTGCTCCATGTTTGTCGCCCTATTAGGGCATGAGCAATAACTACTGCACGATCCCCATTCTCAATCATAAGCCATGAAATCAGGGATTCGTGATCAATTCCTTCCACGTGGAATGCCTATATAAAGCAACCCTTCATCTTCAAAATCAGAACTACGTTATTAGATTGATCCCATAAACTTTAGGTACGTAGGTAGTCTCAATTGACACAACTACAAATCACCACAAACACTATCAACTTCGCAGTTGGATATGATCCAATTACCCATAATTCAAGCTAGAAGATTTTTATGTATCGTAATATGGCGCTAGAAGGAAGGTCCTCGATACAATTTTTTGGTTCTCCGCAGCTAGAAGAAACAGTCATGATAATTGTAAACGGATTTTGCTTCAGCATCCGTTCGATCATATATAATACTTTCCATCAACCTCTCTCCAAAGAAGAAGTAAGCCATATTAATAGTGAGATCTCCTATGGCCCCGAAGATCCCCTCCCCTGGTTGTAAATAACGATGGCTTGGTTATTGAGGCAGTAATCCATAGACATATTGTAATACATATTCTGGTGGACAGAAAAAGTGCAATCAACATTATTTACTTCAATGTCCTCCATGCCATACAACTTATAGAGAGAAATCTCACACATGAATCATCGCCTCTATTGGGATTCACTGGATTACCCGTACAAACTATGTGTATGATTCGCTTAAGTACAACATTTGGATACAAATCACGAAGCACAACCTTGCATATAAATTACATGGTAGTTTAGGATCATCATCCCATGATTATCCTGGGGAGACTAGCGCTGAACGAGTTGAGGAAAATCATATCACTTGCCCATAATGATATGAAATTCCCCACCTTCGATGGAATGGCCGAGATTAAAAGTGACGTGGGAGTATCTAAGAGCTGCTACATAGCCACCCTAAATGAGGAGAAAAAATATGTTCAGCAGATGATGATGGAAGACCTCATCCTAGAAATAGAGGGTGTGAGCTTATGGCCAGAAAAGTGGAACAAATGATCCAAATCGGGTAATGGATAATCCCAGTAGAAAAAGAAAAGGCTCAAGAATATGCTAAAAGAATTTGCATAAATATTTTCCTGGGTAGTCTTACACGCCCGGTATCTCAACCGACCTGACAATACACAAAGTAAATGTCGATCCAAACCAAAAACTAGTGTGTCAGAAAAAACGTCACTTCGCTACAAAAAGAAAGTAGATAATCAAAAAAGGGGTAGCAAAAGTGCTAGAAGCCAAAATTGTCAGAGAAAGTCTTTTATCTTGTATTGCTATCTAATCCAGTAATGGTCCCAAAGCTTGACTATATAACCAAAGGATATGCATGAACAATACCAACCTCAAAAAGGCATGTCCAAAGGACTGTTATCCTATACCATTCAACAATAGGTTTCGGGGTCTTCGATTTTCTAGATGCTCACAAAGGCTACCATCAGTCAAGATGGATGAGGTGGACGTGGAAAAAACCTCCTTCATCAACGAGATCGGTATTTTTTGTAACATAACCATGCCGTTTGGCCTGAAGAACATCGGCGCAAAGTACCAAAGACTGGTCGACAAGATATTCAAAAATCAGACTGTAAAGAACATGGAAGTATATGTCGACGACTTGTTGGTCAAGATAAGGTCCTTGGGAGAATATTTAAAAATTTACGAGAGGTCTTTGAAGTACTCAGAAAAACGAATATATATTCGAATCCAAAAAATGCACCTTTGGAGTTTGATCCGGGAAATTCCTTAGGTATATGATATCCAAAGAAAGAATAAAATCCAATATGGATAAAGTAGATATACTTCAAAAACATGCCTCCATATAAGAGCGTAAAGAAGGTGCAGAGACTGAACAAAAGAATAACCGCATTGAGCATGTTTCTGTTCTGGTTGGCAGTTGGTGTTGAAATTGAAGAAATTGAAAGTCCAAGACAAAATAAAATGCGGAATTCTCATTAATCAATAAAATGATCAATTTAAGTTACTATGCTGCTGATCATGAAGTATTTATAGACTATACTTCACTACAACTGTTACATTTAAATATAACTGAATTGGAAGAAGTTATAACAAAATAACATTAGCTATGTAGCCTCTCAACTGAATCTTCAAGTCTGCTGAAGCTTCGAGTCTGAAAGTCCTCCGTTGCATTCTTCAAGTCAGCTGAGCTGATCAAATATGAATCCACTCAGCTGAACTTCCGAATCATGTGTCTATGCACATCCTCTTGCATGAAACACTCATTTATCTATATATTGTAACACCTCCTCAAGCTGAGAGTGATGAATGAATCAGCTTGCACATCCTACTTGCTCCAACATTCCTTTATCCACTAGAACATGGTTGGAAAATTTTGGAATTGCCTAGATTATCCAACAAATAACAAAAAAATAGGCGCATCCGAAGCCATGGTGAGAATGTCAACAAGTTGTTTTTTGGTGTGAATATACATGAGTTTGATCAGGACTGATTTAACTTTGTCTTTGACAACATGACAGTCAATCTGAAGTGCTTGGTTCTTTCATAAACGACAGGGTTGTGAGCAATGTGAAGAGCATTGGCATTATCACAAAACAAAACATAAGGAAGCTGAACTGGAATCTTTAAATCTTGCAAAATGTAAACAAGCCATTGGATTTCACAAGTTTCATATGCCATTGCCCTGTATTCAGATTTAGAAGAGCTTCTGGCAATAGTTGTTTGTTTCTTTGCCTTCCAAGATAAGGGAGCATCTCCTAAGAACATCATATATCTTGAAATAGATCTCTTAGTCTCACAGTCACTATCAGTGAACCATTTTAAGATGAGGTTGTTCTCAGCTGAGAAGAAAATTATTTGTCTTGGATTGGCCTTTAAGTATCTCAGGAGCCTTTGAGCTGCTTGTTAGGAAATCAATCAGTTTACGCAGCGGAATTTAAAGAATTGATTTCCCGATCCAGGATCGACTCCGTTTAAACAACAAGCATATAAGAAGTAGACGGCGAATATACCTTGTGTGATCTAAAAGATCGAAGCTTTGACCGTTTAGAAGGAGTGGTTGTGCGCAAGCCGTCCACGTGTCCGGCCTCTACCAATATCCACACGAGCACCACGCTGGAATCCCTCCAAAGATAGCTACTAGAAAAATTCGGTTTCTAGACCGGCTCTTTCTCTCTCTCTCTCTCTCTCTCTCTATAAAATTCTCTAATAGAAGCTCTCTATTTTTCACAATAATATTGAACTCTTGGAATTGTTATGTACAAAAGAGCTTGGCAACCCTTTTCTTATATAAGGGTGTATGCGCCCCATATGTGTCCCATTCCCAATGGGAAAAGTTTCTGAGTGGAATAAAGAGAAAGAAAACATTTTACTAGTAAAATAAGGATACTTAGATTTCCAAGATTTATCTCAATCAATTTAATATCTTATACTAAATGATCCATTAAATAAATTGCACAATCCAAATGTATCAGAATACACTCCAATTTTCGGCCCCTATATATATATAAATACATATTTAATTAATCAATATAATTAATATCTTGTATTTAATTTATTCATAATAAATAACTACCACCATATTAATTTATCACTATAACACTTTATAGTCGAGATAAAACTTTCCTTATTTGGTTATCACTATAACCGCATTTTAATCCGGCTAAATGTTCTTATGCGTGTGACTCGATAGGCTTCCGAATGTGTTGGTCGTAGGCACAAAGTGCAATTAGAAAAATGCCCTTTATACCTAACGATCATGGATAGCGTCTAGAAACACGCCACGACCCCCAATCATCGGAAGAGTCAAACGCAATGACTACTACCTTTCATGTGAAACAATTACCGTGTAAATAGAATCCTATCGCTATTATAATATCCATACAGTCGTATCTTGAGTGTCAATACATCAACGACCGTATCTTATAATCTGGATATCATGCTCTCTCAGAATAACTCAATTACTCCCACATAGCAAAGATTCACGAGAGCTAAACGCTCCTTATACCCTTTCGTATTTACTCTTAATCATAGGATATGCGATTTCTGGACGAGCGACATGAATCCTACGCATGCTTCGTTATTATACACGAGCACTACCGCATGATCACCCCATGGCTAGGGGAAACCTCAATAGTGTCAAAACATGACAATCCACACCGTGATGCCATGAAGACTCTTGTCTCAGGATAATTACACAACTGCCACATACTGCGACACTTAATTAGGAAATTCCTTTGGATTTTGATCCGGGAAATACATGAGTTTGATATTATAAAATTTATCTAAGGAGCTATCCTGGAATCCCTCCAAAGATAGCTACTAGAAAAATCAAGTTGCTAGACCGACCTTTTCTCTCTCTCTCTCTCTCTCTAAAATTCTCTAATAGAAGCTCTCTATTTTTCACAAGAATAATGAACTCTTGGAATTGTAATGTACAAAAGAGCTTGGAAACCCCTTTCCTATATAGGGGTGTATGTGCCTCATATGTGTCCCATTCCCAATGGGAAAAGTTTCTGAGTAGAATAAGGAGAAAGAAAACCTTTTACTAGTAAAATAAAGATACTTAAATTTCCAAGATTTATCTCAATCAATTTAATATCTTATACTAAATGATCCATTAATTAAATTGCACAATCCAAATGTATCATAATACACTCCAATTTTCGGCCCCCATAAATATATAAATACATATTTAATTAATCAATATAATTAATATCTTATATTTAATTTATTCATAATAAATAAATACCACTATATTAATTTATCACTATAACACTTTATAGTCGAGATAAAACTTTCCTTATTTGGTTATCACTATAACCGCATTTTAATCCGGCTAGATGTTCTTATGTGTGTGACTCGATAGGCTTCCGAATATGTTGGCAATAGGCACAAAGTGCAATTATGAAAATGCCCTTTATACCTAACGATCATGGATAGCATCTAGCAACACGCCACGACCCCAAATCATCGGAAGAGTCAAATGCAATGACTACTACTTTTCATGTGAAACAATTACCGTGTAAATAGAATCCTATCGCTATTATAATATCCATAGAGTCGTATCTCGAGTGTCAATACATCAACGACCGTATCTTATAATCTGGATATCATGCTCTCTCAGAATAACTCAATTACTCCCACTTTGCAAAGATTCACGAGAGCTAGATGCTCTTATAAGAAGGCCCTTTCGGATATTTACTCCTAATCATAGGATACATGATTTCCGGACGAGCGATATGAATCCTATGCATGCTTCAGTATTATACCCGAGCACTACTACATGATCGCCCCATGGCTAGAGGAAACCTCAATAGTGTCAAAGCATGACAATCCACACCGCGATGCCATGAAGACTCCAGTCTTAGGATAATTACACAATTGCCACATACTGCGACACTTAATGTAAGTGAGCCAGTCTAACGTACGCATTTTCTAATACACGTCCACGTACAGTCCAAGTGTCTCTACACTTCGATATACAAGATCTATCCTTATCTTCTATAAGATAGAAGACATCTAATACTTGCTAGTCTAATCGTACTATCAATGTCCTGTTTAATAGTACATACGACTAGAGACATTTTAAGTATCAAACTTATTAAAGTGATTTGAGATCTCATCAACCATAATCACTATCATGGTTTCTATCACAGTTTAATACTAGGGATGTTATCATATGTACAATCACAAAATTGGTTCATCAAGATAAACATAATATATAATAACAAAAGTGCTTTTATTAATCATAAGAAAGTTATTACATGAACTAAATAAACTGTAAATGACCCGACCGGTCGGATCCGGTCCAACCTGATTGGGTTTAGGACCCCATTTCAACACTGATTTCATGTGGTTTTCAGTTAGGGTGTCTAGAAAATTACTAAGTTATTGAATTGCAAGCAATTTTAGGTCCGGTAAACATGTGATAAATAAGTTTACCAACAAGTGATTTGCAGGAAGTATTGTCATCTAATGGAGGGGAATCCCCATGCTGCAATGCTTGTGTAGACTCCATTGGAGTTTAGTAGGTTAAGTACCCAAAAAATCATACTCTTGTAGAAGATGCAGGGCACATTCTTTTGTGAAATGAAAATGCCATTTGGTGTTCTAGCAGCTTCAAATCCTAAGAAGTATATGAGTTTACCATGATCCTTGATGGTAAACTGCTTGTGGAGATGGTCTTTGACTTGTTGAATCTGAATTTGATCAGGACTGCTGCAATAATGTCATATGCATAAACCAATAAGGAAATGAAGGTTTTGCCTGATCCTTTGCTAAACAGGACGTGATCATGCTTAGACTAAACAAAACTATGACTTTCTAAGGACTTTGTCAACTTGCAGTTCTATTGTCTGCTAGCTTGATTTAACCCATATAATGACTTGATTAACATGCAAACCTGATTTGGTTTGTCAGACGTAAACCCTTAAGGAAGCTGCATGTTGACTTCTTCATGCAAATATCCATGTGAAAAAGCAGTGTTCACATCTATCTGGTGAAGAATGCAATTGTTGGCCGTTGCAGCTGCTAACAATGTTCTGAATGTTGTGATCTTCACAAATGGAGAAAAAATTCCTTGATAGTCAATGCCATAAGTCCGAGTGTAGCCATTTGCTACCAATCTGGCCTTATATCTCTTTACTGATCCATCAGGGTTGTATTTTATCTTATACACCCACTTGCATCCAACGGGCTTTTTTCTAGGTGGCAGAGTAACAATCTCCCATGTGTTGGTCTTCTGCAATGCCTCAATTTCCTTCTGCATTGCTTCCTTCCATTCATCATGTTTGATTGCTTGATTTTATGTCTTGGTCTCAATGACTGTATCTCTGGTATATTTAGCTGAGAGTATGTCTAGACTCATTACTTGATTTAACAGATGAGTGGTCTGCACATCATTAGCACCTCCTTGATAGAATTTTGGTGCTTTTTAGTCCTGGTAGATCTGATCATCTGAACTGTTGGTTCAGATGCTTGCTCGATGGTGGCGATCTTGTGGCCGACTCATCACCGAATCACATTTCACTGCCGATTCCTCAGCCGATCCTTAAGGCTGTTGAAATCCGGTAAATCCTACTGGAATAAAGGAAACTAAGTTTCACAAAACTGAGTGTTTCTAGCAACAAAGAGAAATTAATTCTTTACTTCAACAACAACAAGTTAGGTCTGGAAATGAAGGTTTCACTTCACAATAGTTTGAGAGGCTGCTGAATCTTCTAAATTATGATTCATCAAGCCATGTATTAAACTAGATTCATGCACTGAATACTCAGCTCTCACATGCTCAATGATCAGGTGAAACTAGTTCACTAAAACACACAATGGATCTTGGACTCTGGAGCCACAAATCACATTGTGTTCTTTCTCAAAATTAAGTAATTCTAAACCTGTTATTAACATGAAAGTAGGATTACGTAATGGCAGTAATTTACAGGTGACTCATACTGGACATGTTGTGATCAGTCTTGATATGACTTTGGATAATGTCCTGTACATTCCTGGTTTTTAGATTTAACTTGTTATCTTTACCTCCATTAACCAGACAGTCAAAATTGTGCATCTCTGCTCTGCTCTTATCCACCATGTTAGCTCTGCTCTTGAACTTGAAACCAGGTGGATAGCCATGTTTCGTGTAGAAATTATCTTCAGTGTGGCCATTAAACCCACAAAAATTCACTAAACTTTCTTAAGGTTCTTAGTATTCATATTTTTATGCAGGAAAATTCTACGACTGCTTTACTATGTTGAATTGACTAGATCTAGCCCCAGATTGACCGGTTCTGTCATTCATGGCCTGTCCAGTCTTCTGGGACATCAAGATTGTAGAATCGTGATTCCTTCCCTTGTTAGCCACATAAGTTTTCTGCCTATCAAACTTGATAGACATTGCAAAAGCATGTTGTATCTCAAGTTAAGGCACCATCAACATGGCTTGAGACACTATTGGCTCAAATTCATCCATTTGTCCTATCAGAAACTTCATCATGTGTAATATTTCCATGTGATCCAACAAAGTTCTTATGTCATCACAATGGCATTGAGGCTCATAGATGCAAGAAGGAATTGGCCTAATAGTCTTGACTTCCTCGCAAAGAACCATCAATTTTTTAATGAAATGATTCACATAATCTGTTCCCTATTTCATTGAATTCATCAGAAAGTCAAAAAGCATCAACACATGAAAATTGACCAGCAATGCTCTTCCATAAAGCCTGGGCACTCTTGAAATACATCAAACTCTGAGGAATAGTATTCTCCGTTGAATTCATGATTCAAGTCCTTACCATCGTGCCACATTGACTTTAGACATGGAATTCAATTGAATTTACCTCTGGTTTCTTGATTGTACCATCAATGAACCCATACTTGTTTTTCCCGTTGGGATGAACATAAAAATGACTAGAAGGACTCAATTCCTTGCTACCATGGCTGACATGAACAATATTTAAACACACCAATTTGCAGAAAACTAAGAGAAAATGATCAAGAATTGGATTCTAACTCTATAAAAAGAGATAAAATCGTAGAAAACTCTCAAGTTTCTTCTGCCAGACACAAAAGTTAGCACAAACTGAGGAAAAAATGCTCTGATACCATGCCGAAATTTAAGAAAATGAAAAAAGACAAAAATAAAATACGGAATTCTTATTAATCAGTAAAATGATCAAGTTAATTTATAATGTTGTTGATCATGAAGTATTTATAGAGTATACATCACTATGACGGCTACATTCACTTATAAATGAAGTGGAAGAAGTTACAACAGAATAACATCAACTGTTTAGCCTCTCAACTGAATGTTCAAGTCCGCTGAATCTTTGGGTCTGAAAGTCCTCAGCTAAATTCTTCAAGTCAGATGAGTTGATCACACCTGGACCCTCCCAGTTGAACATTCTATATCATGAGTGTATGCACATCCGATTGCATCCAATACTTTTTTATCCATTGTAACCAAACGAGCTCTACCATTTTTCCGGACACTTAAGAAACAAAACAATTTTCCAATGGGGCGAGGAATGCAATAAGTGCTAGGAGTAGTAGCACCGATCGAGACACTTGATCTTCTCACAATGGAAGATTATGCGATTTACGATATTAGACATAACTAATTAATCCCTACGAGAAGGTTGAATATTTACCTTATCGGAGAGAAAGAGATATTCGATCAAAGGGAGAAGCCGTAGTCTTCTGGAATGTATCTCCTAGCGACGACTGGTGGACGTTGATCCTCGCCGTAGAACCTCCTCGAATATGCACAAGACAAACCCTAGGTTTTTCTTCTCTTAATGAATAGAACAAGAAAATACTTTTCTCTCCTTTTATTTTGAAGATGGCGCAGATTATTGTGTCCTTTGTGCTTGGAGGAACTCTCTTTATATATGAAAATAACTAGTAAGAGAGAGTTATCCTTTTCACATTATCCTTTTCCACAAAGAAAAAAGATATTCATCACAATCATCTTTTTCCCATAAGGAAAAGATATTTTCGCTACAAAATAAGAGATAATTCCCAAAAAATCAATATCTTAATTTTTTTCATTAATTATCCAACAAATAGATAATTAATTAATTACACATGTGACATAATCTTGAAAATTTTATTTCCCAAATTCATCCACATGAGGCGCCACTTTTATCATTTTTATAATAGAAAATGTCTTTTCTATTTTACATATTATTTACTAAATAAATAATATTGCATATTCATTAAATAAACCAACTATTTACTTTATTCTCGAGGTTCCATAAAATGAAAAAACACTCGCGTGTTAGGAGCTAAACCGGGGACCATGGACCTATAACCAGTAGCTACAATAAATTGAATAAAACATTCATGAACAGAATATTTCTACTCAACTCATTAATTCCGGAATTACGCCACCATAAATCCGAAACTGAACTCTATCGATTATAGATATAACTTATTCTCAAAACGTCGAGTCGAGTCGATAAGTGTCCATTGATCTAATCATTACATACAGACTAATCCTCCATAGACTATCCGTAACGAAGTAGGAATATTTCCGTAAACCTTCTTCAATACATCTTATCCTTATTTACCATTAACCCACTAGTGATCAATTAGTTCATAACAAATACGAACTCCCGGGATTGATCAGTTTCTAGGATCAACAAATAAGTGGATTGTCTTTCTACTTCCCGCAGGAAGGAATGGATTCCATAACTGTGAAACACACACTTCTCACTCATTCCAGAATAGGGCCAACGTGAAAGTGATTCGGACCGCGCCTCTTAGCGATCCTTAACGAACACATCAAAACCTATCCTGAAACAAGTATGAGTCTGTAATCACTTTAGGATTAAGGTTAATCCATATATGATCATCTTGTGATTTAATAAGATTTCTCAATCACGGAATTATATGAGAAACTCAGATTAAATCGGTCCAGTCCTATATGACTCTCATCATATATAAATGCCCCACTTAGACAACCAATGTCGACGGTCCGGATAAGACGGTCACACCATAAAGTGTTCTGGGCGCATTAATGGTGGTTTAATCAATAGACCCCATACTTTGATTAAGTTCACCACGGACTAACAGTTCAAGTGTATCACCATAAACTTAATCCTCATGTGTGTCACACACTAAGTTATATGGCTACATTTGATACGACTTAGGGTTTTCAGTAGTGTATTACTTACAAGCATGAAGCAAGTAATAAGATGAGAATAAATCTGTCATTTATTAATCATAATAACAATTACATAAATTGTCTTTCGGGCGCTACTTCCAACAATCTCCCACTTGCCCGTAAGGACAAGCAACAATGGTCTTTCGGGCACACTATATCTAACAATAAGGCCTTTGAGAAACTCAAAGCATACTTGACCGAAAGACACTCACTTCTCCTCAAGAAGGATAAACATTATATTTATACTTAGTTGTGCGTGATGAAGCCATTAGTGATGTTCTTCTCAAAGAAGAAAACAACATACAAAATCCCATTTATTACGTGAACAAGGCCTTACATGGACCTTAAGTTAGATACTCATAGGCAGAAAAACTGGTCCTTGCACTAGTCCACACAGTTAGGAAGTTGCAACCTTTTTTCCAAGATCGTCCAGTGGTGGTAATAACAGATCAACTACTTCGACTAATTTTAGCCTGACCAGAAACTTCAGGTCAGATGACATAGTGGTCGGTCGAGCTCAAAGAGTATGACCTAGATTTCAAGCCTTGTGCTTCCATAAAAGTGCATGCATGCCTGAGTTGATTTCATAGCCGAGGGAATCTCCAGACACTAAACAATGGGTTGTGATATGCCAAATCCGGAAAAGAGCCCAAGGATCCAAGCCTGGCCCACGCATAAGACTAGCAACGGATATGGTCCTCGGCCCAAATGGTCCACCCCTTCGTAATCCAAGCCAAGTCTAGAACAATCTAGCCCATCTACGATCTTCATCATAGGCCGAGACAGTGGGTGTCGATCAAACAATCATTCAGCTCAGCACCAAGAAACTGGAGGCCGACCTGCTCACCCCTCCCGCTCGCCGTCCATCAGCTCTGACCAAGCCTGCTTGACTAGGCAACAGTCTGCACAACGGTTATAAGGAAAAAGGCCAAAATATAAGCTCGCCACCGACGGAGCTCGTCCTAGCATAGCTCGTTGATGACGGGGTCAATCAGGTTATAATATACTTGACCACCATAAACCAATACTAGCAAGAGGACTAGGCCCATCGTAGTATAGCTATAGAGAATCAAGGTCGATCCCACAGGGAACCAATTGTGGATCATCTTATATACAAACAATTAATTAAACATGTCAAGGACATAGAGGCGGTCTACGACCAACATAAGACAAGAAAGGTAAAGACACGACTCGACACAACGTAATTAACCTCCCCAATTATAGTCTTTATCGTTTGGACCTAGATAATTTATATAATAAACTGAACTTATTAACTGTCAATCCGTTTGTATCTATCTTAGATTGGCTACGGGAGTCATCCCCTTAAACTTGACTTAGCACCAGTTAGGTCGCTAGATCACTGTGCTACATTACGTGACTTCACCTTTTGGGTATCCATCTCATATAACTTGCACGCTTACGACACTAAGGATGCCGTTATTAATCGTACACCTCGTCTAGGCAACATTCCTATGGTTAGGCGTACTTCCTAAACGATCACTCAAACTCTCGTCCAACTAGCAATTACCAAGTCATAGTCTCATGCTAATCTACGACGTACGTATAAGCAGGTGCATGCAATTCCCAAATATAAACCTACCTAGATATTGCTGAACGTCCGTGAAGAGCAATTCATAAGCCTACCTAAGAGTTTTATATTGGTATTTCCTTTTTACACGTTTTAATTAAACTAAGCGAGTAACGTAGCCATAGCCATACCTACTGAGATAATAAATTCAACTAGGCTAAACCTACCATAAAGACGTGGCAGAAATAACTGATGAAACAGGGCTCGGTCGACCGAGTGTAAGGCCTCAGTCGACCGAATGACACCTTTCGGTCACCCGAACGATTTCAACCTAGAATACATCTTAGAATATATCTCTCGGCGTTTCATCATACGAGCAGTTAAGCGATGAATTACACAATATTCATATAAAGTAACATAGATACGCATTAATTAAACAATGCAGATTTATGGATAGAAACTAAGTAGATGACGTAGGCTATGGGATTCTCATAGACAAGGTATCACCACCTTCCCAACGTCATAGCCTAGATCTACATCATCTAGCTATGATTAACTAACTCAAACGATAAAGCATAATTGGGAAATTAATTACTTAAAAGAAAGAAACAGAAAATAAAGGCTTACATATTGCAAAATTTAAATTGCTTTGAAACCCTCAAATTATTCTACATTGTATCAAAGTTATATTATGAATTGTAAGATTGAAGAAAGAATGAAGGGATGATGGGATGATTTACAATTTCTCGTAGCTGCTGCTTATATAGGAGTTTTTACCGACTTATGAAGGATCTAGAAGGTAAATACGAAAAAATCCGATAAGTGACCGAGATGACACACTTGGTCGACCGAAGCTATAGGCTCGGTCGACCGAATCTATTTATGGCACATTTTAAATATTTTCTTCGTCTGTCTTGCTCCCCACTGCACTCTTCGTGTTGATCTGATAAACCTTTCGTTTAATGCTCCGATTTTCTTTCTCTATTATCTTGAGACCATTGACTAATTAACATTAATCCTCCCGATTTGTTGTGATCTGCAAAATAAACATTTATAGCACAATAAATCGGCCTTTTAATAATAAAAACAGTTAAATACCCAATATCATATTAATAATCACTTAACATTAAATAATAAATATAAACGAGTGATTCAATATGAAATATACATTATTAATCTCGATTTAAGGTCAACGTTGATGACTTTTACGGGTATAATTTGACCGTCATCAACTACCCCCCACTTAGACTTTGATCGTCCCGAATAAAGCATCAATAAGTCATTTCCCAAGACAACATTTTCTATGGTCAAATCATACTTTCGCAAAAACTTAAGTCAACTCATACTAGTCATGCTCATAAGATATCCATTATTCACTACTCGGTATGAATCGAAGTGATGTGTGCATGTGCATTGAGTTTTATATATTTGTGTCAAGATTAAAGTTTATGCTAACTTCACAATCTCAACCTACCAATCTCAGCATTCATACTTCTTATGCCTCGCAATGGTTAGAGCACTAGAGCAATAGGCAAGAGCGTATCTATAGGGATTTTGGACTTGGAGACCGAGTACTACTCAAAGCCTCTTAAAAGTTGAATTTCTTCAATTCTTCATATTTTTCAAATACTATCAATCTCAAGGAAGAAAACTTTTTAGATTATCCCCCTATCTTAGATCATGTATAGCATCGAATATTACCACAAGCGCGGGGCTACTTTGGTAATGTCACTACAAGCCCAGTGTCTAACATTTTGCTAAAACACAGGTACGTCTCAAGCTTATTACTCTGCTTTAATGGCTAAAAGATAAGAATGCATCAATGAGATAGATATTGATACTAAGTTCACATAACCAATCATCTATGCAATGTACACATAATTTCTTCGATTATTATGATTTGCGCGCGGTATACTCGATTCACAGATTGAGTAATTGAATAATAAATAACTACTTGCAAAACGGGCATGAATATCCTTAAATTTACTTAACATAAGTATAAAATGATCACGTACTCATGAAACTTGGTTCCTTTCCTATCAATTCTTAGCTATGAACTCACAATTCTAAGGGTACGAGATACATAATATGGTATTTATTCAATTTTTTCAATCATGTGCCGTTTCATTCAATTTTCAATTATAACATAACATGGCTAAGTCTCCTACCCCCCACTCAAACATGGCATTTTCCTCAATGACAAAAATAAATTAGAATTTAAGAAAAAGACTTAGCTCTGGAACGGGTCCAAGTAAAGGAAAAAGATCGGAGTAAATTTCAGCACGTCGTGGAGAGATAGACACATCCTGTATAAGCAAACAAACTCCACGAAACCGTCAAATACCATGTCTATGGAAGTTATAAAATAATGTGGCAGTAATGAGGTATAAATACCTAAAAATAGTTTAAGCCACTTTATTTTATACAACCAATGACAAGGGAAACCAAAAATAAAAATACTAAATAGAAAGAAAAATAAACAAGCAACTAAAGATGGTGGTCTTCATCTACAACCTCCACCGCCTAAATATTCTTAAAACCGGGTGGAGAAGACAAAGATCAAAAAGCATTACCCGACGTGGGAAAACACGAGGGTGACTCGATCGAAAAGGTATTCAATCCAGGAAAAGAGAAACTTGGTAAGGTATAACAGATTGAATGTGACCTATTGGCTAAAGATAAAATCAAATACTTAACGCAGAAACTTCTCGCGTGCAGTGGATATCAACAACTTAGGGAGATGTAGCTACTCCTCGAAATTACTAATAACCCAATGTATCACGTAAAAGTCATAACCGTCATCAACAAGGTCGGATCAGTATGATAGTTCAAAACAAAACTTATCATCTAGAAATGCCGGAATAGTCGGAAAAGTGTGAAATTTAAAACTTCCAGTAGAAAGATAAGTTGTACTTCGATCGAACCAAAAACTTTTAAAATCAAGGTCGGGTTCGTGAGTCGCACTTACCCACTAGGATCATGAAAACCAAAAAGATAATCATTAAAACTTAGCAATATTCAAATTCCGCAACACATGGGTATTGTGTAAACAAAATGGAGGTTGAGACTATGATGGGTTTAGAAAAAGATATACATAAAGATGGTAAGAAAAGATAAAGGGTGGGTAAGAAATTGTGTGTAGGGTGGGTATTGGTGAAGGATTTGGGTTAGGGTGGGAGAGTGAAATAGATGGAAAGAAAGAGAGGGGATGAAAGAATGGTTAGAAATATGAATTGCGAGGCAGATTGGTGAGAGGATCGAAAAGTTTGAAGGTGAAAAAGTGTAAAGGGAAAGATAAGGATAATTGCAGAATGAATTGCACACTACTTTGGATTTTCACTTGGATCACCTTTCTAAAAGGTTTTAGAAGTTGACCAAAATTGTTCTTGTTCACACCAATCATTCTCTGTTACATTTTCAATAATTCTCAAGCTCTCTTAATGCTTCCATCTTAAGGTTGATTGCTAAATTTCCTTTTCTTTAGCAATTTTTCGACTCTCCTACGGAACTCTATTTCACGTGGCCTATATTGAGTAAAAAAGTTTTGCACATCCTTAGCCCAATGGCCATCAGAACACGGCAAAATAAAAAACCTCAACATATGTCACGTTACGTTTATTTGACTCAAAGAAAACAAAACCTAAAATCCTAAAAAGAAATCCTAAGGGTTTTAAAGAAGTAGTTCTGACGAGTTTAAAGTCCTCACTTCGACTTTCCGAAATTATCCTTGTCGGTTATCATTCTTGGATCGCCGGACTTTGACCCTTCAAGCACTATAAGAGGTGGGCTTGTTGCTTTTATGGATTAAAACCCTTCCTTTGGTTGTGAGACCTAGAAACGACATTTATCCATACCATTTATCCAAAGCTCTTACCTCGGCTCGCTTTTACGAATTAGTGAATTCTAAGAAACTCGGTTAAAATTACGGTTTTGGCCTTGACAATAAGAAACAATGAATCAAAGTACTCCGAATAAGGTCGGTTATGTAGGCAAGCCTACGCCGCGTCTTATTCGTTGGAACATATATGACGATTCGTGCCAATCCGTCAAGATTAAGCCCCGTTTAGCCCGAAGGCTTATCGGCTATGCTAAGTCTTGTTGAACTGGCATAACGTACATCACACGTGGAAGGGAGTCGATTGAGCCGGCTCGGTTGAACTCGCCACCATGGTTAGACCATTTCCAACCCACGTACTAAGAGTCTCTGATTTCTAAATTGTCACCCAAAGCGTAATCTCATTTCTGTTTAAGGTGGGTTCACCGAGAAGCCATCACCATAAAACTCAACGAAAGTAGAAGATGGTGTTCTCTCAAAACTCAACGTCTTCTTTAGATTGTGAATGCTTAAACTACACAATTTGTTGATCCCCTGGCCAGTAGAAGCAATCTCATGCATAGGACAAAGAGATTTTAACAGAACTACGAGGAATTCTTTATTCATTGCTTCCTTTCAACGACTACATGTTTCCCTACACCCTCTAGATGAGACAGATTTGGGGCAGAACCTTCCACACTAATAGAATTAATCTTACAAACCAACTCCGGGCTAAGATTCATACTAAGGTTCATGTATAGGCTAACTTATGCTCAAAAAACCAAAAGGTAGTAAAACATAAGCAAAAAAAGGTAGTACATTGCCTTCAACATTGTACCACGAAGAATTTAAGCCTTTAAATTTTTTTCAGAGCCATCTTGGTGCTTTAAAGGTATTGCTTCCATCACTTTTCCCATCTTAGATTCGTAGCTCCACATGTTTGCTGGGTTATTTTCTCAAACCAGCGAAAAATTAATCGACTCAGTTATTGCTTCCCTGGTTTCTGCAAACAGAAGAAAAACAAAACAGACCGTAGACTGATTTTAACATGGTTTCCCATGCTGCTATTTGACCTACGGATTAAACATACGGGGATAAACAGACACGCGAAGTCCCAGAAAATAGAACCAGGCCATTTGAAACGAGAGGCGATCTACTGGGAGCGAAACCAAATTGCTCCAGATTCGGAATTTTTACACATAGCAGACAACCAGAGGGACTCAAAAACAGACTCTAAAACAGAAACTATACATGAATAAGAAAATTATTTATATATAAAATTGACCGTTGGTTCCCCGGCAACGGCGCCAAAAACTTGATGACGGGGTCAATCAGGTTATAATATACTTGACCACCATAAACCAATACTAGCAAGAGGACTAGGCCCATTGTAGTATAGCTATAGAGAATCAAGGTCGATCCCACAGGGAACCAATTGTGGATCATCTTATATACAAACAATTAATTAAACATGTCAAGGACATAGAGGCGGTCTACGACCAACATAAGACAAGAAAGGTAAAGACACGACTCGACACAACGTAATTAACCTCCCCAATTATAGTCTTTATCGTTTGGACCTAGATACTTTATATAATAAACTGAACTTATTAACTGTCAATCCGTTTGTATCTATCTTAGATTGGCTACGGGAGTCATCCCCTTAAACTTGACTTAGCACCAGTTAGGTCGCTAGATCACTGTGCTACATTACGTGACTTCACCTTTTGGGTATCCATCTCATATAACTTGCACGCTTACGACACTAAGGATGCCGATATTAATCGTACACCTCGTCTAGGCAACATTCCTATGGTTAGGCGTACTTCATAAACGATCACTCAAACTCTCGTCCAACTAGCAATTACCAAGTCATAGTCTCATGCTAATCTACGACGTACGTATAAGCAGGTGCATGCAATTCCCAAATATAAACCTACCTAGATATTGCTGAACGTCCGTGAAGAGCAATTCATAAGCCTACCTAAGAGTTTTATATTGGTATTTCCTTTTACACGCTTTAATTAAACTAAGCGAGTAACGTAGCCATAGCCATACCTACCGAGATAATAAATTCAACTAGGCTAAACCTACCATAAAGACGTGGCGGTAAATAATCGATGAAACAGGCTCTCGGTCGACCGAGTGTAAGGCCTCGGTTGACCGAATGACACCTTTCGGTCACCCGAACGATTTCAACCCAGAATACATCTTAGAATATATCTCTCAGCGTTTCATCATACATAACAGATTAAACAGTAATTCGCACAGTATTCATATAAACTAACATAGATACGCATTAATTAAACAATGCACATTTATGGATAGAAACTAAGTAGATGATGTAGGCTATGGGATTCTCATAGACAAGGTATCACCACCTTCCCAACGTCATAGCCTAGATCTACATCATCTAGCTATGATTAACTAACTCAAACGATAAAGCATAATTGGGAAATTAATTACTTAAAAGAAAGAAACAGAAAATAAAGGCTTACATATTGCAGCCCTTAAATTGCTGTAAACCCTCAAATTATTCTACATTGTATCAAAGTTATATTATGAATTGTAAGATTGAAGAAAGAATGAAGGGATGATGGGATGATTTACAATTTCTCGTAGCTGCTGCTTATATAGGAGTTTCTACCGACTTATGAAGGATCTAGAAGGTAAATACGAAAAAATCCGATAAGTGACCGAGATGACTCACTCGGTCGACCGAAGCTATAGGCTCGGTCGACCGAATCTATTTATGGCACATTTTAAATATTTTCTTCGTCTGTCTTGCTCCCCACTGCACGCTTCGTGTTGATCTGATTAACCTTTCGTTTAATGCTCCGATTTTCTTTCTCTATTATCTTGAGACCATTGACTAATTAACATTAATCCTCCCGATTTGTTGTGATCTGCAAAATAAACATTTATAGCACAATAAATCGGCCTTTTAATAATAAAAACAAGAAATACCCAATATCATATTAATAATCACTTAACATTAAATAATAAATATAAACGAGTGATTCAATATGAAATATACATTATTAATCTCGATTTAAGGTCAACGTTGATGACTTTTACGGGTATAATTTGACCGTCATCACTCGTCCGTCACCGCACGAACTTAACCGCCGACTATAGTCCCTATAAATAGAGGCGTCTCCCTTCCCTCCAAAACTACGTTATTTGGCTTGATCCCCTTACTTCCAAGGGTACGTAGGCAGCGACATCGGCATAACCACAATTCCCCCAAAAACACCCCCGATTTACTTATGTTTATTCATCATTGTTTTTAAGCACCACCGCATATATATCGGACATATCATAGATTAGCTAGATACCCACCTCTTAATCCGTTTATGATAATTTGGACGCTATCAGTTGGCTCCGTTACCAGGAAAGCCATTTTTGGCACTTTTCCAGTCAGTTTTAGGTTGTTTTTTGGATTTCTGACGGCTTAAAACTGCTTAAATTTTGTTTTCCAACCGGTATTCATCAAGAATCTCGTCAGAATCTTCATCCAGATTCCCAGATCCTCATCATATTCATCCGGAATTCTAGATCTACACCAGATCTGATCAAACACCAACAGAACCGTAACACTATAAATGAATTCCCCAGATCTTCATCATGACTCAAACAAGATCTGCCGGACCGGCCAAAATTAGTGGCCTACCTCCTCCGGAAAGAAAGAACGGCCAAAACTTTACCCAAGACGCCAACGGGGAGGAAGTTGGTCGCGCTCAAGCACAAAACCCTCTAGCCAATCAAAATCCCGTCTCGCGTTCTAAGGATCCCGCGTAGCCTGACCTCAGATTGTTTCTCAAAGAGAGGGCAAGGTCGAGGGAAACATTAGCCGCATCCACATGGCAAGACAATGGAAAAGGCATGGTTGGGACATCTCACCCAGCTCACCCGCATAGTCCGCATCCTATCGAGAAGTCATATGACAACCTCTACACTGAGGCACTGCTCAAATATGCTAAGTATGTTCAAAGGGTCAACCGAGTAAATTAGGAACTACTAGCGCTAAGAAAACCGCCCTTCCCAATTGGCGACTTCGTCCCTCATTACCGCCGGTCGACGGCGAACATGCAGTTCATCCGGTCTCATCACACGACACTTCTTCTCGTCACTTTGGCAGGGAACAAAGTGTCCACTCTGCATCTGACCGAGCTTTGGGAAAAAGGTCTGCCCTAGACTGCCTCGGGCCCGGACATGCTCCTCACCTAGAAAGAAGCATCGTAGTTAAGTCGGCTCCCCGAAATGTGAAGGCGAGACTAGGAGAGCGGCAAGCTGAGTCCCAACATCAGCCAAGGGGATCTCGCTTAGAGAGTGTATCAAAGGCACTCGGTGTTGGCCTCCATTCTAGGCGAGGTCACCAAGCTTAGAAAATACGTCAATGAGTTCCGGAAAGAGAAAAGCGGTAGAGAGAACAAGCCAACCTGCGGAACGAGTGTACTCGTCGGCAAGCTCATAGAAGAAGCTCCTGAAGGGGTCCACTACCCCAATTTTTAGAGTTACACTGGGGTGACCAGCCCCTATGATTGGATTACAGCATTTCACAGCAAGGGTGCATCGCCTTCATTGGAGCCATGCAAGACAAGGTGGCTACATGGATTAGAAACTTGCCACCAAAATTGATCAGGTCATGGCCCGGTCTCTAAGACAAGTTCGTGGCCGAATTCAAGTCGGTTGGCTTGCCGAAGAAAACTGTTGGTCCCATAGAAGGGTAGATGTATAGTCAGAAGGGGGGGCGAGTGAATGACTATACTGGAGTTTCAAAAACATTTTCTTAAATAAAAGCTTTTGGGCAGCGGATAAGTCCCTTCCTAAATACTGGTTCAAAGTATTTATGCAAACACATATATAGAATGCAATAAAGTAAAGTGTTGTAAAGTAAATAGCTGAAAGTAAATAGACACAGAGTTTTATAGTTGTTCAGGGTGGTGTAATCCTTTAATCCACTCTTCTCCTGTGTTGATTGGAGGAATTCACTATTGTCTTTCATCAATACAATAGTAAGATTGTCTTTGGCTACACAAGCTTCACAATCTATAAGACTATCACTCATTGACTACAAATAGCTACAGTGACTCAGTCATCTACACTACTCCTTGGGAACAAATACTTCAGCAGCTATCACAAACAGGGTGCAACTCCTTCTCATACTTCTCTGATTCAATTGCTGCAACTGGTGTGTGTTTGATTCACAGATTTACTGATCAATCTCAGTGATTAATGTGGAATTGTAGCTCTGAGTTCTGATTTGATCACTAGATGTGTTCTTTTAGATTCAGATAGAAAGCTTTTCAAATTGACAGAGTTTCGGCTTGTTCTTATGTATATCGATTGTTGTTTTATCAGTCTGTCAATGCCTTCTATTTATAGCCTTGATAATCCTTGATTTGAATTTCCTTCCATTGGATATTTAATGTGAGGAATAATCATTGATTTAATTATTGATTCCCCCTTAATTATATTCTCCTTGATTTCAGTGATCGGATTTTCTTCAAACGTCTATCATAAAATCCGTCCTTGATTGATTCTGCATTTAATGCTTGATCTTATGATTCTTCCTCATTTTCCACGTTCTGAATGAGTTCGAATTGTTTAGTTGTTCCTTCACTTGACTGTTGCTTGATCGGTTAAGTGGTCTTTCTGACTAAGCTGACTAGATCTTTCTTCACTGCTTTTCATTTAATTAGCCGGTAGGCAGTTTACTTTGCCGGATCACTGCCTGCTTAATTTCTTTGAACTTTCATGCCCTTCTTGCTTTTCACGGATCTTGATTTGTGTGAGATCAGTGTACAACATATTTCAAAATGAGTTCCATCACTTGTAACTTAGACTTATCCAAGGTCATCACAGACTTCCTTGGTTATAAGTCAATTCATAATGTCTTCATGCTTCTCTGCTTGTACTTGGCTGCATTTCACTCTGCTGGATTTATGTTTTACTTCGCCATCCTACCATCTAGTACAATACTTGTCTGAATCAACTTATACAACATGTCAGACACTAAGTAGAGACTTATACAGAGATTTCTAACTTATTTCAGGCTTGCTATAACAGCTAGTATGGCCATCATCAAAATATAATAAAATGTTACTAACAATTTCCCCCTTTTTGATGATGCCAAAACCCTCATAAGCCTGAACATAAGTAAATAATTATTCATAGAAATAACAGAATAAAACTCAAAAATTTTAATCATCCATCAAAGGGCAATAAGAACAAGGTCAAGACGGAATCTAAATTCTACATTTTACTTAGATACTTGTACCTTTTGAACTTTGTGGTTGGAATCCCTGCCATGTCCTTCCAGTCAATTTCTGGAAATTTCCATTTCTAGTATGCCATGGTAGTGTGCTCAGAGATCCCAAGGAATACTCTCATGTGAGTGAGTCTGTAGAAGTCAGGCATAGTCTCATTTTCCTATGGTTGTCCAAAGTACTTCTCAAGTCTGTCCCTAGCTTCAGCAATGTGGGGATCTGCAAACTTTAGGTTATTATACATCATCCACAATTCTACGGGAGTCAGTCTGCTCATTGGACTAAAAAACTTCACCATGTTGTTGAATTTTTCCTTCTTCTCACTAGATAAGTCCTCCGGTCCCTTTGCATTTGGAGGAATTGCTGGGTTGGATCTGCTGGTTGAGCCAGATGCTACTTCTTTCGATCCTTTCCTGAGAGAGGCATATTCTCTCTTTACATCGTTGTAGATCCTTGCCATATCCACCCTTATCTCCTCATCTTGATAACCAAGCCAATTTGCCCAAGCTTCATCTTGTGATTTATTTGCATATAGACTGTCTTGATTTCTAAAGAATTCCTTGACATTGTCCAATACTGCTGCTTCCTTTTCTTCCCTGTTTCTGTAGGTAGTCATGGTCCTTTTCTGACCAGAAAATCTTCCAGATGATTGCCTTTGTTTACTGATGCTACCTCTACTTGTGCTAGGTCGATGTTGACTTGCAGAGCCTCTCTACTGACTAGATCCAGGCCTTTGCTGCCTTCATGATTTATCTCTGTCATCATCTCTTCTTTGAATGTGAAGAGGGAATCCAATGCAGGGTTCATTTAAGTTCATTTCCCTCTACTCCAAAGCCTTTCTTTGTTGTTCATCAGCTTCATTTCTGATTTACATCTCTCTGTCCCTTGCTCTTAGCTGTTCATCAGTGAAATTTGGGGGAAAAGCTGTTGATCCCTCAGGCTTATTATCTCTTTCCCCTTTTTGGCAGCATCATACCTCTGTTGTAGTAGAATGCTATTTGTAGATTCAGTTGTGCCAATCAGAATGTCCAACTTTGATTCAATGGATGTGAATCTTTTGTCATGATCAGATAGTCTTTTGGTTACACTACCAAATCTGGTACCAAAAGCTGAGGCCATTGCTTCATTTTCAAGTGATATATGTTCCCTAAGGCAGATAGATTATTTTTTAGATTGATGTTCATCTGCTTCATCGGGTCACCTTGTCTTTGCACAACAATGTTCTGTGCATCAATATACTCAGCAACTGCATTTAACCGTCTCTCTATTGTTTGACTTTCATCTTTGAAGGCTGCAGCCATGGATCTGAGATACATTGCTTGCTGCTCCAGCTCATCAATCAATTGGTCTGCTACTTTCTGAAAGGACTCATTGGATATACCAGTGGAGAGTGTAGCAAATCCGTGTCTGATCTCAGCTAGTTCATGCTGAGCTGGTTCTGGTTCAGTTTGTTGAGCTTGATCTTGTTGTGGAAAAGTGAGAGGAATTAATTCTGATTCCTGATTGTGTACTGCCGGTTGAGTGATATCAACACCTGCTTCTACTTCTTCAAGTACTTGAGTTGATGTATTTTTGGTGCAGCACTTTCTTCTATTCCCCCTTGCTCTTCGCCGGGAGTTGTCTTCACTGGAGTGGCAGTAGCCGATCTAATGTCCAACACTGTTGTTGGGTCGGCTGTAATCTCAACAGATAGTTTTAGATCAAGAGGAGTTGATTCAGGGATGCACTCATCTGCCTTATTTTGCTGGTCACCCTTCTGTCTTGATCGTGTTGGCTGTGCTTGAGGGGGTTTTCTTTGCTTCTCCCTGTTTCTACAGAAATGTACTCAGAGTGATATTATCATCAATTGCATCCACTGTCTGTGCAGTCTCCCCATCTTGACCATCATCATCATCATTCTAATCATCACCATCTTCATCATTTTCATTCTGATCATCATTATCAGAATTTCATTTTCTGCATCAGGTGATTTATGCATTTTTGGCGTAGCCGCATCTATCATGTCCCAAAGGGGTGATTCATCAAGCATACCTACAAGGGTTGTGATGCCTAGGAAACCAAAAAACCAATCTTCTTTTGCAAACATATGCTCAGAATTGTGAAGTTGAAGTCTCGAATCTCCTTGCTTCCATTTGAGATATGCAGCAGTTCTGTCATCTATATCCCTGTCATGTTCATTTGTTGATTCTTCATTGACCTCATCACCATCTCCATCTTCACTTTCTGTTGGTGCACCATCACCACTACCTTCTTCCTCTTGTTGTTCATGTTCTGCTTCTCCTGTGTTGGAAATAAAATTTATGTTTTGATGATGATTCATCTTATTTATTCATTTACAACCCATTGATGAAGTGCTAAAGCTAGCTGTTATAGTGAAAAGCTAAAAGATGTCTAGAAATAAATCTATAGGATTTATTAGAGTCTGATGATTGTATAGGTTACATCAGACAAGCACTGTAATAGTTAGTGTGTCGTAAAACTGAAAACTGGAAATCCTTTAGAAAACTGGAAATCTGACATACTCAGCATAAAACTGAAAAAGGATACTCAGTTTTACAATCTGTAATTGATGACGGTCAAATTATACCCGTAAAAGTCATCAATGTTGTCCTTAAATCGAGCTTAATAATATATATTTTATATTAAATCACATGTTTATATTGATTATTTAATGTTATATGTTTTATAAGATATAATTTGGTATTTATCTGTTTTTATTATTTAAATATTATTTACTGTGCGATAAATATTGATTTTATAGATTGCGAGGAATCGGAGGATATCTACCAACGGAGGAAGTAAACCTCAAGAGAAATCAAGGCAGAATCGGGCTGCATTAAAGATAAATACCGAAGCAGCATGAAAAGTGGAGTAAGGAACAAGAAAATCCAGCGAGCCAATCAGAGGCAGACTGACTCGCTGGCAGCGAGCTAAGGGTTCACTGGGGGCGAGCTGGAAAAATATTGAGGATCGGCTGGGAGTTATCTCTATGCATTTTAGGGTTTTCAAACATATCTTTAAGTCGGCCTAAGTCTCTATATAAAGGAGCAGCCACGAATTTTATTAGACACACCTTAGAAAAATACAATTCCACAACATTGGTTCTAGTTTCAATACAAGTTTTCTTTATTTTATGTTCTTTCATTACGGAGTCATTAGAATCGCCGGTTAGAGATCGTATCGAGGAGTGGGAATCACGCTCGTCTTCGAGGGTAATGTCTACTCAATTATGCAATCTTTATTCGTAGATCTAGTTTATTTCGTGATGGAGTAGTCATTTTGTGTATTGATTTCATGATGTAGTTAATTAACGAACCCATGTTTATGTAGATCTGAGACGTAAAAGATGTTTCACGAGCAAATCTGGTTCAAATCTGAGCTCGCTGACAGTGAGCCTATGTCTCTCTGGGAGCGAGATCTGTGATGTTCTTGATTTGTCTGTGAACGGCTTCGACTACGTCAGGTTCTCTGCTTTGTAATTAAAACGAGTAATTAAACCTGGTCAACTTAATTATTTGTCATCGTAATTTAACATGAGACTCAAAAAGTGATTGTTACTTAGGACAAAGATTGAATCGGTGTCTAAGAAGTACACCTAACCATAGGAATGTTGCTTAGATGAGGTTACAGTTTATACCGGCATCCCTAACTTTGTAATTGTGTCAGAAGTTATATGAGATGGAGGCCTACGAAGCGAAGTCACGTAACAGAGACATGATGATCTAGATGGCCTACCCGGAGCTAGATCTATTTTAGGGGATGACTCCCGTAGTCAGAATAATTAATCTTAAATGTCTTATTTTGTCTCATCGTCAATCTACATAGCATGGGGGAGTAATTACTACTAGCATTATCAATACCGTTTGTTAGTTATTTATAAAACCTATAAAAATAAGTGTCTTAGTGTCGTTGTGTCTTTTGTTGGTTTTGTGTTTCTATTGTGTCAATTTTAATTCTACGTTATTGTTGGTCGGAGACCGCCTTTAATTTGCTTTTAGTTTAATAAGTTATATTTCGTTTAAGCCGAGTCTCTGTGGGATCGACCTCGACTCTATCTAACTATACTACGATTGAACCTAGTTCTCTTGCTAGTGTGTTATTTAGGTATCAAGTATTTTTAGTACTTGACCCAACATCAAGTTTTTGGCGCCGTTGCCGGGGACTCGTGTCATTAATCAAGTATAGCTTATTTTATTAAAAGTAGATTCGTAAATATTGTGAATAGTGTATGCTTAATTAGTTTTCGTAGCATAGAATTAACCTATTAGTGTCGTAGAACGAATCAGGCGCTTTCGTAATCGGGTGAACTCATTGGGCAATGAGCTCTGTACTCATTTGGGAGTGTGCCGACTTGTGCTGTCGGTTTCTGTTTTGTTTCATTGTACATAGTTTCTGCTTTGTGTTTTCATATTTTTCATAATTTTTAGAGTCTTTTTTAGTTTCTTTTTTATTAGATAGTCTAGTTAAAGGCCTATCCTTTAAAGTTTTTAATTGTTTTATTGTTTTTTATTATTTTATAGTACGCTACTCGGAGATCGATGGAACCGCTTGAGCCATATAATCCTGAAATAGAGAAATTTGCGAGGTGAAATAGGAAGTTAGCTAGAGGACTGGATAAACAAGGAGAAGAGGATCCAAACATTGAGGAAAGCGAGCAAGGATTGGAGGAAGGACGTACAACCAATCATTCTGAGCATTCTGAATCTGAGGCAGAAATGGAAGGCATTCTGAACAATCCGAACCATGTACTTAATCTTGAACAAGTTGTTAATAATGACAATAATGCTAATAATGGAAACGAAGCCCTAATTCAAGGAGCGAGGCGCACTTTACAAAGTTATGCAATGCCTACTATTGAGCAATTCATTCCTGCTATCGTAGCACCGCAAGACCCTGCGGAAGTCTATCACCCTAGGCCTAATGTAATTCGAATGGTGACCAACTATTCCACTTTTCATGGAATCCAAAACGAGGATCCTGGTGTTCACGTGACGAATTTCTTGGAAATCGTTAGCACTGTGAAGCCGAAATTAATCCCGGAGGTAACATTAAATCTTAAGCTTTTCCCTTTCACTTTGAAGGATAAAGCTAAGCAATGGCTTCTCTCTTTAGAGGCTGGATCTATCACTACTTGGGAACAATTGTTGCAAAAATTCATGAATAAGTATTTTCCTACAGGAAAAACCTTTAAGTTACGCCAAGACATCTTAGGATTTAAGCAACAACCTGGGGAGAGTTTTTATCAAACTTGGGAGCGTTTTAAGGAAGCTATGAGAAAGTGTCCTCATTATGATATCTCTCTTTGTCTTTTAATGCAAACTTTTTACCATGGATTGAGAGAGACTGAGAAAATTAGAGTAGACGCCTCTAGCAATGGAGCGTTTGTTCTTTTATCTCCTGAGGAGGCACAAGGAAAGATGGAGCAAATAGCGATGAATAGTCAATAGAGAGGCAATGCCATAACTACTGTGAAGATGGCCGCTGACATATTTGAGGATAGTGCATTTACCAAAATCTTAGAACAACTGTCTGTTTTCAACAATAAGGTAGATGGAATGCAAGAGAGGATGGCAAGAGTAAAGAATGAGACTGGAATCGAAGTGATTCATCAAAGTGAGAATGCTGGTACTGAAGAAGCCGATTATATTGGGAGACAAGAAAATCAATGGGGAGGATATAAGCCTAATCATAACCATCCTGGATTCCGATATAGCGACCCTAATGCAGGAGAAGGGCTTAAACCACCTACAACTTATGTACCCCAGCAAACTAAAACTATTGGTTGGGAAGCTGCGATAGAAAAATTGAGCAATGTCGTTACTGAAAATATGGGACAACTTTCAAAATCGATGGCTGAGTTAGCCACTAACTTTAGCCAATATTGTCAGAAGAACGATGCTAAGGTGACCAATCAAGAAGCCATAGTCCAAAATCTCACTCACCAAATAGGACAATTAGATGAGCAAGTATCAACTAGACCTCCTGGAGGACTGCCAAGAAACACTGATAAAAATCCTAAGGATTTGAATACGATCATGACTAGAAGTGGGAAAGAAGTAACTCCACCTTCTTTAAAAGAGAAAGAGAAAGCCGTAGAGAGTAAGGATGGCGAGCCAAGTAAGGAAGCAAATGCCTCTGGAACCTTGCCTGAGCAAGAAACCTATAAGGAACCTGCTGGCCCTAGAGTTTAGCTTTATTATAATAAGTATCCTATTTTCACTGATGTCAATCCTTCAACGTTACCTTATCCTCCACGCAAATCTAAGACTAAGGTTGATGATAAGAGGTATAAGAAGTTCATAGATATCTTTAGAAAGTTACAAATCAATATACCTTTAGTTGAAGCACTTGCTGAGATGCCTGAGTACACCAAGTTCTTAAAAGAAGCTGTCTCTACTAAGAGGAAACTCGTAGATTTAGAGACCATTTGCCTAAATGAGGAGTGCTCAGCCATTCTTCAACATAAGTTACCCGCTAAGTGCAAGGATCCGGGAAGTTTTCTCATTCCCTGCACCATAGGTAACGTATGTTTGAACAAGGCCTTGTGTGATCTAGGAGTGAGCGTAAATATGATGACTCTATCCATTTTCAAAATCTAGGTATGAAAGACCTTAAAAAGACTTCAATTACTTTGCAATTAGCTGATCGTTCTGTTAAGGAACCTTGTGGAGTGGTTGGGGATGTGCTAGTAAGAGTTGAGAAGTTTGTGTTTCCTGTCGACTTTGTTGTGCTAGATATGGAAGCTAACTACGAAGTGCCCCTAACCTTAGGAATACCTTTTATGGCCACTAGTAAGACGCTTATCGATGTTTATAAAGGAGAGTTAGTGTTAAGAGTTAATGGAGATGAAAAAGCATTCAACGTGTTTGACACTATGAAGACACCTGATGATGGAGAGGATGCATGTTTCATGTTGGATTCTGTTGACAAGCTTGTCAATGACTTCCAACAATATGAGGATATTAAAGACTTCCTCGATGCTACCCTAGAGTTAGATGATGAAGTGAAATATGAGAAGAGTGAGGAAGAGAAAGTGATATGGCCTGGATGTAGTAGAGGAACCCCTGGCCATATTGAGGAGATGAAGTCTACCGAGGTTGAGAAATTCTACCATAGACCGACGTGGCATAAGTTCTTTGAACTTAAGCTAACCGGACAAAAGTTAAAGACCTCGTTAGAAGAACTACCTACCAATCTGACGTTGAAGCCTCTGCCTGCGCATTTGAAGTATGTATTCCTTCAAGATGAGACCTTGCCGCTTATTATTTCTTCTGCATTTGAGTGAAATACAAGAAGAAAAGCTGATGAGAGTGTTGAGAGAGTATCGCGAAGCATTTGGATGGACAATAGCTGACGTTAAAGGCATTAGCCCTAGCGTTTGCATGCATAAAATCTCCGTCAATCCTGCAAAGAAAGTGGTTGCACAACCCCAAAGAAGGTTGACTCCACAATTGAAGGATGTGGTTAGGGATGAAGTTATTAAGATGTTAGAAATAGGAATCATCTTTCCTATCTCTGATAGTGAATGGGTTAGCCCGATCCACGTAGTTCCTAAGAATGGGGGTTTGACGGTGCAAGCTAATGAGTTAACCGAGTTAATTCCTGTTAGACTCATTACTGGACATAGAGTGTGCATTGATTTTAGGAAGTTGAATGATGCTACTCGTAAAGATCACTTCCATCTTCCCTTCATTGATCAAATGCTCAAGAGACTGAGCGGACATGCGTTTTATTGTTTCCTTGACGGTTACTCGGGATATTATCAAATTCATATCTCACCCGAGGATTGTGATAAGACCACTTTTACATGTCCATATGGAACCTTCGCTTACAATAGAATGCCCTTTGGTTTGTGCAACGCACCAGCAACGTTTCAAAGATGCATGATTTCTCTGTTTTCTAATATGGTTGAAGATTTCCTAGAGATCTTTATGGATGATTTCTCCGTATTTGGAGATGATTTTGACTCATGTCTCACGCATCTAGCATGAGTGTTGAAGAGATGCGAGGAGACGAATCTGGTGCTTAACTGGGAGAAATGTCATCTTATGGTTACTAAAGGTATAGTACTTGGCCACCGTATTTCAAATAACGGTATAGAGGTGGATAGAGCAAAAGTAGGGGTGATTGAAAAACTGCCTCCACCCACCAATCTTAAGACATTGCGAGGTTTTCTGGGCCACGCGGGATTCTATCATCGGTTTCTGAAGGACTTTTCCTTAATCTCTAGACCTCTTAATGAGTTATTGGCCAAGGATGTGCCATTTGTGTTTACTAATGAGTGCATGAAAGCTTTCATTGAGTTAAAGAGCATGCTTATTACTGAACCCATTCTGATTGCGCCTGATTGGAATGTACATTTTGAGTTGATGTGCGATGCAAGCGATACTGCTGTAGGTGCTACCTTAGGACAAAGAAAAGACAAGATCTATAGGCCCATCTACTATGCTAGTCAAACTTTAAATGCTGCTCAAAGGAACTATGCAACTACTGAGAAAGAGCTTCTAGCTGTTATCTTTCCGTTTGACAAGTTTAGATCTTATCTAGTAGGATCTAAAGTCACTGTTTGGACTGACCATGCAGCTTTGAAGTACCTTTTAGCCAAACAAGATTCCTAGCCAAGGTTATTGAGATGGATTCTACTATTGCAAGAGTTTGATGTAGAAATCCATGATAAGAAAGGATCTGAGAATTTGGTTGCAGATCATCTTTCCCGTTTACAAATAGAGGATAATGAGCCAATGACCGAGATTGGAGAAACATTTCCTGATGAACAATTATATTCCATCACGGCCATACATGGAAAGGATGATTGCGCTGCAGTATCTTCGCGTGTTGAGGTTGTGAAGGAGAAGAAACAACCATGGTTCAAAGACTTTGTGAATTATCTATCCACGAAATACTTGCCATCAAATCTCAACCCCCAAGAAAGAAATAAATTCTTCAAGGATCTTAGGCACTATTATTGGGAAGGGCCCTATCTGTTTAAGCTAGGATCCAACAATGTCTTTAGGAGATGTGTGCCGGAAGAAGAGTATTATGATATCCTTAGACATTGCCATGCTTATGAGGCCGGAGGACATTATGGAGGAGACAAGACTGCTGTGAAAGTTCTCCAATGTGGTTTTTACTGGCCCACTTTGTTCAAAGATGCGCATGAATATGCTAGATCTTGTCATTCTTGCCAATTGACAGGAAATATCTCGAGAAGGAATGAAATGCCACTGAAGAATATCCTAGAGGTGGAACTCTTTGATGTTTGGGGTATTGATTTTGTGGGACCCTTTACTTCGTCTTTGTCCAACCACTATATTTTAGTGGCGGTCGACTACGTGTCCAAATGGGTTGAGGCCATTGCTTCACCTACTAACGATGCGAAAGTTTTACTGAAGTTCTTAAAGAAAAATATCTTTACGCGGTTTGGAGTACCTCGTGCCATTATTAGTGATAATGGAAGCCATTTTTGTAATAGGCCGTTTGAAAAGTTGATGATTAAGTACGGGGTTAGACACAACTTAGCTACTGCTTATCACCCTCAAACAAGTGGACAAGTTGAGGTTACAAATTGAGAAATAAAGCGCATTTTGGGGAAAACTGTGAATACGACTAGAAAGGATTGGTCGTTGAGATTAGATGATGCTTTATGGGCTTATAGGACTGCTTATAAGACGACTATTGGTATGTCCCCCTATAAGATTATTTTTGGAAAAGCATGTCATCTACCGGTTGAACTTGAACACCGTGCCATGTGGGCTACGCGTATGTTGAATTTTGATGAGAGTTTAGCTGGAGAAAGAAGATTGTTGGAATTGACTCGCCAAGAGGAGTTTCATCTGGAAACTTATGAGAATGCAAAAATATTTAAGGAGCGCACAAAGAAATTTCATGATAAGAAAATATTGGACCGCACCTTTAAGGAAGGCAATCTGGTTCTTCTTTACAATTCGCGCTTGAGACTCTTTCCTGGCACGTTAAAATCACGATGGTATGCCCCTTATCAAGGGAGGAAGGTTTTTCCTTCTGGAGCTATTGAGGTATTAAACCTTAAGGATCAATCCACTTTTGTGGTTAATGGACACCGTTTGAAACATTACATTGGTCTTGGTCAAGAAAAGGAGGAAGAAGTCTTCACTCTCGAAGATCCCACCTATCATTAGTCCATCGTTGAACTAAGTCGAGCTGACGACTATAACCTCAGAACTATTTCTTAAAAACTATCTTTTGCTTTTGTTTTTGTTTTGTTTGAATAAAGTAGCATGAGGCTGTTACGGTTTTTTTCATCTCGTCATGTTCCGATTCTAAGTTTGGAACAAACGAGATTTTTTCCTTGATAGCCGCCATGTGAGTTTTATAGTTTTAACTCTTTGGTTTTCCTTGTCGTTGGTTGTATGAAATAAAGTGGCTTAATTTGTTTTTGGATATTCTATATCTAATTACTTCCACATTATTTTATAACTTCCATTGACATGTTATTAACGGTTTCGTGGAGTTTCTGTTTTGTTTGCTTAAACATGTTTTAATTTGCTTCTCCACGACGTGCTTGGATCACTTCTATATTATGCATCTTACTTGAGAGCCGTTTCCAGAGCTAAGTCTTTTTCTTAAATTCTCCTTTTTCTTTGTCATTGGGGACAATGCCAAGTTTATGTGGGGGGTAGGAGACTTAGCTATGATGTGTTATAATTGAACAATTGAATGAAACGGTGAAAAATGAAAAAATTGAATAAATGCCAAATTACTTATCTCGTACCCTTAGAATTGTGAGTTCTTATACATGGAATTAGTAGGGAAGGAACCAAGTTAATGAGTACGTGATCATTTTATACTTATGTGAATGTAAATTTAAGGATATTCATGCCGACCGTTGCAAGTAGTTATTTATTATTCGATTACTCAATTTGTGGATCGACGCTTACATGCATCTAATTATAATAATAATTGAAGAATTATGTGTACATTGCGTAAATGATTGGTTATGCAAACTTAGTGTCGATATTTATCTGCTGATGTATTCTTATCTTCTAGCCATCAAAGCGGAGTAATAAGCTTGAGAATTATCTGTGTTTTAACAATGCGTTAAACACTGGGCTTGTAGTAACATTACCAAAGTATCCCCGAGCTTGTGGTAATATTCAATGCTACCGACTAATCCGTGAGAGGGGGATTCTTGCAATGCATACTTTACCTTTAAAGCAAGTTTCTTTCTTGAGAGGTGTTAATGCCTGAAATTATGAAAATGCGAAGAAATTCAACTTTTTAAGAGGCTTTGAGTATTTTCTCGGTCTCCGAGTCCAAAAACCTTTTGGATAACGCCCTTGCTTATTGCACCATGTCTTTACCCATTGCGAGGCTTAAGAAGTGGGAATGCTGATGTTGGTAGGTTAAGACTGCGAAGTTAGCATAAACTTTAATCTTGTCACGAATATATAAAGCTGAATGCACATGCACACATCATTTCGATTCATAGCGAGTAGTGCATAATGGATACCTTATGAGCATGAATGGTATGAGTTGACTCGAGTTTCTTGTGTAAGTATGATTTGACCATGGAAAATGTTGTCTTGGGGAATGACTTATTGATGCTTTGTTCGGGACGATCAAAGTCTAAGTGGGGGGTAGTTGATGACGGTCAAATTATACCCGTAAAAGTCATCAACATTGTCCTTAAATCGAGCTTAATAATATATATTTTATATTAAATCACATGTTTATATTGATTATTTAATGTTATGTGATTTATAAGATATAATTTGGTATTTATCTGTTTTTATTATTTAAATATTATTTACTGTGCGATAAATATTGATTTTATAGATTGTGATGAATCGGAGGATATCTACCAATGGAGGAAGTAAATCTCAATAGAAATCAAGGCAGAATTGGACTGCATTAAAGATAAATACCGAAGCAGCACGAAAATTGGAGTAAGGAAGAAGAAAAGCCAGCGAGCCAATAAGAGGCAGACTGACTCACTAGCAACGAGCTAAGGGTTCGCTGGGGGCGAGCTGGCAAAATCTCAAGGATCGGCTGGGAGTTATCTCTATGCATTTTAGGGTTTTCAAACATATCTTTAAGTCGGCCTAAGTCTCTATATAAAGGAGCAGCCACGAATTTTATTAGACACACCTTAGAAAAATACAATTCCACAACATTGGTTCTAGTTTCAATACAAGTTTTCTTTATTTTATGTTATTTCATTACGGAGTCGTTAGAATCACCGGTTAGAGATCGTATCGAGGAGTGGGAATCATGCTCGTCTTCGAGGGTAATGTCTACTCAATTATGCAATCTTTATTCATAGATCTAGTTTATTTCGTGATGGAGTAGTCATTTTGTGTATTGATTTCGTGATGTAGTTAATTAACGAACCCATGTTTATGTACATCTGAGACGTAAAAGACGTTTCACGAGAAAATCTGGTTCAGATCTGAGCTCGCTGGCAGCGAGCCTATGTCTCACTGGGAGCGAGATCTGTGATGTTCTTGATTTGTCTGTGAACTTCGGCTTCGACTACGTCAGGTTCTCTGCTTTGTAATTAGAATGAGTAATTAAACCTGATCAACTTAATTATTTGTCATCGTAATTTAACATGAGACTCAAAAAGTGATTGTTACTTAGGACAGAGATTGAATCGGTGTCTAAGAAGTATGCCTAACCATAGGAATGTTGCTTAGATGAGGTTACGGTTTATACCAAAGATCCCTAGCTTTGTAATTGTGTCGGTTATATGAGATGGAGGCCTACGGGCGAAGTCACGTAATGGAGACACAATGATCTAGATGGCCTACCCGAGCTAGATCTATTTTAGGGGATGACTCCCGTAGTCAGAATAATTAATCTTAAATGTCTTATTTTGTCTCGTCGTCAATCTACATAGCATGGGGGATTAATTACTACTAGCGTTATCAATACCGTTTTTTTAATTATTTATAAAACCTATAAAAATAAGAGTCTTATTGTCGTTGTGTCTTTTGTTGGTTTTGTGTTTCTATTGTGTCAATTTTAATTCTACGTTATTGTTGGTCGGAGACCGCCTTTAATTTGCTTTTAGTTTAATAAGTTAATTTTTTTTAAGCTGAGTCTTTGTGGGATCGACCTCGACTCTATCTAACTATACTACGATTGAACCTAGTTCTCTTGCTAGTGTGTTATTTAGGTATCGAGTATTTTTATTACTTGACCCGACATCAGTAATCCAAGAAACTGGAAGTACAGTCGAACGTTGAGAAACGATCAACTCTAATGGATGAAATACTGACAGGTCAGATCGGTCACAAAGTATAGCCGTTACCACATGACCGTTGACAGGATTCAAATTTAAAGAAGATGAACGTTGGACCTTACACTATTAATAGAGGACTTGGCATCATGAATCAAACACCGAAAATTACGAGATTTACAAGCGTTATTGTGCCAAAGTCTAGTTCATCCGAATCTCTGTCATTTGCGCTAACAAGATCACATCTAGATTTCTTCAAGTGTTCAAGCTACACAAAATTTATTCAGAATCAGACACTTTGAAGAACCACAAGCAAGAATCAATTTATTGATTCTCAGCCCAACTTTGATTCTAAATCAAAGGTTCAGAATTTGAAGCAATCCGGTAAAGGAGTTGCCAAGGACAGTTGTGAGAGCAGTCGGGTGGACTGTGTTTGTGGTGGTAACTGGTGAAGAGGAAATCGCAACCCTTCAAGGACCAGTGGTTCAAGCAGTTGGAGAGCGGCAATCCTACATGTTCTACAAGTGTTTAGATAGTGAAACTAGGATTAGTGAAGGACTATCATTTAGGACTTTTTGTAATAGCTTACCTCATAAAGTTCTAGTGGATTTTTTCTCCTACACCACAGGGGAAGAGTGGACGTACAGGATTACACCACCTGGAACCACTATAAATCTTGTTGTTGGACAAATGTTTAATAAAAAGAATTTTATGAAGAATTGTGATACATCCTTTTAACAATCCTCAGGTTTTGGTGATGAGTGTCTTACTAGCTGTTATAGTATGCAAAGGCAAAAAGATATCTAGATATGATGTATAGGTTTTACTAGAGTTTGATCCTTGTATAGGTTTGATCAAACAAGCATCATCTTGAAGTCCACCGAGTAGAGTCGATGAGACTTCATAGGTCGATGGCTATGCAGGTCACAGACTTAACTGTGAGACTCTTGAGAGGTCGAGAGACTTCGTAGGGACCAAAGCAGATGCTTGAGAATTGAAGGCTAAGGTTTCAAACTTAGTTATTGAAGGCTAAGGATCCAAACTTAGTAACTAAGGATAATGATATGTGATTTAAATTTAGGCAAGTTTGTGGTGACCTAAATTGATCACATATACCTATGGATGAAGGTCTGAGTTCCTAAAAGTTGATTGAAGAACTGGAACTTAGTTATAAAATGAAATGGTGTTATCTAACTTAATCAAATAAAGTTAGATATAAAAGATTAATATGTGATTTATCATATATTAATGGAGATAAATTAATCTGACCTCAGCAGACCTTGTATTACACTCTGCTGATAGTACAGATACATTATCTGATCAAGATTCGATGGAAAGAGACTTTTAACTACTTTTTAGGATGAATGGCTGAGATTAAAGAGACGTTGGAGAAATTCAGAAGTCAAATGGAACAGCCTGGAAAGCTGACAAAAAGCAGACTGACAGTGTCAGTACCAGGATTCAGTTGTCATCCATCAGAAGCCATAAAGGACAAAAGCAACGGCTATTTTCAAGGACTGGAGACTATAAATATAAGACTCCTGATCAGATTATAGAGAGGAGAATAAGAAGAAATAAAATAGAAAAATACAGAAAGGAAAATCCTTGAAGATCAAATTAAAAAGAAAGCTCTTCAACATAAAGATCAAGAAATTTATAGAGTGTTGCATACCCTGCTGAACTTAAATCAAGAACAATACTCTGCTGAAGCTGAAATTGCAAGATCTAGAATTAACTTCAAGTGTAACAATACATAAGCTATCAAGTTACATCAAGTCAATCACTTGAAGTTCCTGAGGCTGCTGATCATCCCTACTGATCAAGCTGCTGAAGACAGAATCACTTAGTTGATTCAAATCTTGTTTTTACTATCTGCTACTAGAGCAGTGAAGCACTTTGGAGTGTGAAGGACTGTGTTTGTGGTGGAGTCAGAAGAGGCAATTCTACCCTTGAAGGACCAGTGGAGAAGCTTGGAGAAGAAATACCACCTTATTCAAGTTTCTTGTAGTTTGTGAAGCCATAGTCATTGGTGAAGGACAAACAACTTAGGAATCTTTGTAACAGCTACATCAAAGATCTCTAGTGAATTTCCTCCAACACCACAGGAGAAGAGTGGACTGACAGGATTACACCACCTGGAACCACTATAAAAATTCTGTGTCTTATTTACTTAGTGCATTTTATTCTTTATTATATTCACTCCTTCATACAGACTCACATACACACAAGTCACTACTGAGTATCCAATACTTGGTTTAACACAAGCACAACATATTTAAAAGGCTTATACTCTTATATTTCCGCTGCAACATATTCAGTAAACTTGAGTCAGTAGGCTACTAAGACATTAGCACTCTACTGAATCATCAATGATAGCTTCTTGAGACATCATGAACTCTTTGAAACCTCTTTGAGTTTGTTTTAACTCCGAGTTTTTAGTGATAAGTTTATTCACCCCCCCCTCTAAACTTATCCAAGCCTTTCCAAGGGACCAACAATTGGTATCAGAGCGGGAATTTCTGTTCTGAAGTTATCCAGTTTGTTGTGCTTTCAGTAAAGTCTTTTTAAATTCTTTCAAAACATCACTTTTCAAAAGTTTGCATCATGGATACATCTAGAATTAGAAGTTGGCTTAACTATCCAAAGGATCGAATATCTACAAAACATTGCATCCGACTTTCGGGATCAAATACATGAGAGGTTCAATCTTACAAGTTCTCACACAAATCGAACCTCAATTCAATGATGATGTGCAAATCAACCTCAACACATATGATGATCAATCCAAAGGATTTCCTTCACTAAGTGATCTCTCGATGAAGCGAGAAAAGAATTGATACTAGTAGTGATTCATTGAAGATAAAATAAAGCAACAAGAGTATAGTCTTCTCAAAAATTAAGAACCACACTCTCTCAAAGAAATAATGATGAAACAGAAAAGGTAGCTAATTCTATTTCTCATCAATACGTCCACCGATAATGATTACGAATCCACCTGTGGTTCAACCCCTAAATTGCCGATAATGAAGAAACCTTGGATGCCATTCTTAATGAACTAAGGAAAATACAATCTGAATATGAGATTGTGAAGGCAAGCAAGGAGGCTTTACAATCGAGAAAATGAAAGGTTGAAAGTTTGAATTGAATAATCTCAAAGGAAAGAAAAGATGATTGAAAAGAATCGGCACAAGTCTCATCAATCATCGATGAGCAAACAGTGAGTCTCATTGAACCATCTTCTTCTTTCATTGCATTCAAATCGGCAAGCCATATGGAGATAGAGCAGCCTCTAGGATTTGAAACTCAACAATCCAAGAGGATGGATCCAAAAGGTCTCGAACTGTACCGAGGATTGGTCCAAAGTTTATACATGCACAAAATCCAATTCCAAAAGGGTTCTTTGAAGCAAAGAAGTCCACCGAGAAGAATTCCAAGAGGCCCAATCACAAGTCAAAGAAGAATACACATCCATAAAAAGAATACATCCAAAAGAAAAATGATGTATCTTCTAGACTGGCCGATAGCGAGATCTATTACCAAGTCTGCTTTGGACCACAAAGGAATGGTCGAAATATTCCAAGAACAAGTATCCAAAATCCGAGAAATGGTGATCATTCTAGGGATACTTATCATAGGGGAAAGGTAGATTATTTCCCACCGATGAAGACTGAATATTCTGCTCCAATTGCTAGAAATAAGAAGCATAATCATAATGCTAGGATTCAAGAGAGACTCAAGCAGAGGTCTTATACAAATCCTCAAGAGAGACCTCAATGAGACTCCTCAATATAGAGTCAGATACAACCAACAAAGACTATAATGATTATGCATCTACTTCTATCAAGCAAAATCATTCAAAGAAGATTTACTGAGACCAAAAAGCCGTGAGAGAACACATGTAACTACTACACAACCTATCAACAAATTCTATGGAAGTGTAGAGTACACATATGAATCCAAGTATGATACTTTCAAAAGGAGACCTTATGGAAACCTACCAAGAATCATACTTGCCACTAACAATCAAGGTCCCAAACAGATATGGGTACCCAAAAATCATTGATTTTGTTTTGCAGCTTATTTGATGCTCAACAGTGACTGATCCAATCAAAAGTTAAATTAAGGACAGAATTTGGTCATTTGAACAAATGAAGTTGCCATGAAAATTATTCCTTGTCTTGATTGGAAGATTGTCAGAATCAGCAGTCTGCTTAAGCTCATGTCAAAGAACTCATCGAGGATCTCCTTGTCGCCAGCCTCTGTCAAGCCGTTCAATTATCTCAGACCTACCGAGAAATCAATCTATCAAGAAGTACATCGATCTCATCGAATAAAGTCTATTGGTCAAATCATTTCAATGGTTAATCTTATTTCGCGCCAAAATGATCTTTATGACCATAGTTAGTGGATCGGACGGTTACAAAAGTCATGAAGTTAGTTGATGGGCCACGTGTCGGAATCTCACAAAACCCAATTCAAATCGTGGTTTATTGCACAGTAATGAGAAGCGATGGCTTTTCTGACATTCAACTAACTAGCTTATACATCTACACCAAGATTCATCTGATCTATATCTTTTCTATGTCTTTTCACCGTGTGAACAAAATCTCCTAATCCTTTCGTCTCAAATTATTTATCTCAACATATCTTTCGAGAGAAGTAGGTCAATGGCGCACAAAGTTCAAATTGGAACCACCAAAGCGTTGCGATTATGTTTCAAATTGTGGATTGACTAAGTTGTCCATCAACATAGGACGAAGAATCAAGAGAATACCTGGTTTAGAAAAGGCACTCAACAATCGTCTAAACGATATCTTTTGTAAATGTTCTTGAGTTTTGGAAGAACATGAAGATAGATGAGGAAGATGATGATAGTTTTGAGACAATCACAACAACAACACCTTCAGGGTTGATTCAAATACCTTAAGAGAGATTTATGGTTTTGGACCACCAACAATGCTCACAGCATCCGTAAATTGCGAGAATCGAAAGAGTGGAATTTGTGGATCAAATAAAAATAAACAATACCATCCTCCACTCCAAGCATAAATGTCAGACACATAAGGTTGGAATATAAACTTTTGAGCAAGATTCTTGCAAAGAACATTTTGGGATTCAGTGGTAGTTTGGATACACTGAGTGGATCCAAAATAGATTTGATGACAATCATTTGCAAAGGCGTAAGGTTTGATCAATGCTGGTTATCTCATCTATTATTTAAGAAAAGTCTTTTCAGAAGATAAAAATGGAGTAAGAAGAACCAAGACAAAGCCTTTGGGATTGTTGGTGCAGTCCATTTTGAATCATCTTGCTATACCTGATGTTACACCAAAAGATATCAACAAGTCAAGGTACAAGGCAGATATTACAACAGTTATTCCAGAGTTGGAAGTGTATGAAGATTCAGACAGTGATGATTATAATGATGGTAGTATTGGGGTAGATCAACAGACTGTGCAGAAAGTGAAGTCTACTGAACCAAAAGAAAGAGAGAAAAAGAAGAAGAGAAAAGTTATTGTTTTTGGACAACCTACTGCTGTTGCAGGAAGTGTAAGAAAGAAAAGGAAAAAGAAGATAATTGTTGAAATAAGTAAATCCTTAACTACTAAAGTCAAGCACTCAAAGAAAGAGAAGAAACAGAAAAGGTTTCTGTATCTCTACTCGAAATGGGAGCAAAGTTTACTAAGTCCAAGAAGAGAAAAAGCTCTGAAATTAATGAAGATGAGCAACCCTTGTCCAAGAGGATGAAAGAAGCCTTAAGAAAGATGAAACATGGAATGGGAAAAGTGTTGAGAACTCTCATAAAACAAAGAGAACTTGAACAGTTCTCTGTAACTGAAAAAGAAGTTGTAGATGAAACAACTGTGCTAATGGAAGAGACAGCTGTAAATGCTGAAGCACCTGAAGAAGAAGAAGCAAGATTTCAGGGGGGAATACCAGTCTGCTGATATCCTTGCTGATGAGCATGCAATTCAGGAAGAAAATTTTATTGAAGAAGATGAGATGAGAATTCATGAATTACTGCAGGAAGATTCCCTTGAGATAGACGCAGAGATGGAATTCACTAAATATCTGGATGAAGAGCTATTGGATCACCAGTTTGATCAACCCACTTCAAAGAAAACAGGGTTTTGGATGCCCTATGAGAAGATGGAAAGGGTAAAGAAGAAAAAGAAAAGGGTAAATCCAGGCATACAGTTAATCATTGATTACTTTGCTTGGAAATTTGGTTTGTATCAGAAACAAAAGTCAGCTGCTGAGTCTTTGACAGATTTTGAACATTGGGCTTTTGATCAGCTGGGTGTAGAAAATCTAAATGAATTGTTGGACACCACCCTTCTACAAACAAGACTGATGGATCTCTTGGATGAAAAGAGAAAGAACAGCAACATTCACTTCAAAAATTCATCTGGACCTGATGATAATGATGACTCCTCTGATTCTGATGATGATAATGATGATGGATCAGTTTTTCCAGGAGAAGGAAGTGGAATTCCTGTTGGAGAAACAAATATTCCTGTTGGAGGATCATTGAAAGAAGTTGAGAAATCTCATCAGTAGATCGCTTAGGTCGACAAGGTAAGAATGCTGACAAAGAATCTACTGATACCAGAAACCAGCAACATGAACACACAACAGGAAAACTTGCACAAGTTGTTACCAATACTGCTGGAGATGAAGTTGTCCCTCAAATTATTGTAGGACAAATGTTGGACGGGATATGTGAAGAAGAAAATGAAGATGTTGAGACTCCAGTATCTAGTGATGGTGTTCTTACTGATCAAGTCAATGAAGTTCAAAAAGTGGTTAATCAAGTTGCTGAAGCTGCTGTTATTACCACAAAGGACCAAACCATGATATATCATAGAAGTGAAATGATGGTTCAGGCATCTGAGTCTCAAACAGAACCTGAACAAAGGTTGGAACTAGAAGACCAGGCCACTGTAGTGGAGCATGCTGATGAGGCTACTGGTAAAAGAATAACTGTCAAGATACCAGTAGAAGAATTAAATGAGTTAAGGACTGTGAGGCATGATATGCAACAGTTAAGAACTAATTTGGATAGACAAGTACAAAGATTTGAAGAACTGATGAAACTGGTGAAGGAAAACAGACAATCTGCTGATACAGTTGCTTCAAATTTCATATCTACTCAAAATGCTGTAAATGATTTAATACTAGATATGAGGGGAATCAAGCAGGGAAATACATTGAAAGATAAGTTTTTGAAAGATCAGTTGACATCCATTCATCAAAAACTTGACAAGCTTGGTGAAATCCCTAGACCAGCTGAGCCTGCTAATGTTTAATTAAAAGAATTTTATGAAGAATTGTTGTACATCCTTTTAACAATCCTCAGGTTTTGGTGATGAGTGTCTTACTAGCTGTTATAGTATGCAAAGGCAAAAAGATATCTAGATATGATGTATAGGTTTTACTAGAGTTTGATCCTTGTATAGGTTTGATCAAACAAGCATCATCTTGAAGTCCACCGAGTAGAGTCGATGGACTTCATAGGTCGATAGGCTATGCAGGTCGGCCAGACTTAACGTGAGACTCTTGAGAGGTCGATAGACTTCGTAGGGACCAGCAGATGCTTGAGAATTGAAGGCTAAGGTTTCAAACTTAGTTATTGAAGGCTAAGGATCCAAACTTAGTAACTAAGGATAAGGATATGTGATTTAAATTTAGGCAAGTTTGTGGTGACCTAAATTGATCACATATACCTATGGATGAAGGTCTGAGTTCCTAAAAGTTGATTGAAGAACTGGAACTTAGTTATAAAATGAAATGGTGTTATCTAACTTAATCAAATAAAGTTAGATATAAAAGATTAATATGTGATTTATCATATATTAATGGAGATAAATTAATCGACCTCAAAGGACCTTGTATTACACTCTGGCGATAGTGCGAATACATTATCTGATCAATATTCGATGGAAAGAGACTTTTAACTACTTTTTAGGATGAATGGCTGAGATTAAAGAGACGTTGGAGAAATTCAGAAGTCAAATGGAACAGCCTGGAAAGCTGACAAAAAGCAGATCGATGATGTCGATGCAGGAGATTCATTGTCATCCATCAGAAGCCATAAAGGACAAAAGCAACGGCTATTTTCAAGGACTGGAGACTATAAATATAAGACTCCTGATCAGATTATAGAGAGGAGAATAAGAAGAAATAAAATAGAAAAATACAGAAAGGAAAATCCTTGAAGATCAAATTAAAAAGAAAGCTCTTCAACATAAAGATCAAGAAATTTATAGAGTGTTGCATACCCTGCTGAACTTAAATCAAGAACAATACTCTGCTGAAGCTGAAATTGCAAGATCTAGAATTAACTTCAAGTGTAACAAGACATAAGCTATCAAGTTACATCAAGTCAATCACTTGAAGTTCTGAGGCAGCTGATCATCCCTACTGATCAAGCTGCTGAAGACAGAATCACTTAGTTGATTCAAATCTTGTTTTTACTATCTGCTACTAGAGCAGTGAAGCACTTTGGAGTGTGAAGGACTGTGTTTGTGGTGGAGCTGGTGAAGAGGCAATTCTACCCTTGAAGGACCAGTGGAGAAGCTTGGAGAAGCAATACCACCTTATTCAAGTTTCTTGTAGTTTGTGAAGCCATAGTCATTGGTGAAGGACAAATAACTTAGGAATCTTTGTAATAACTACATCATCAAAGATCTCTAGTGAATTTCCTCCAACACCACAGGAGAAGAGTGGACTGACAGGATTACACCACCTGGAACCACTATAAAAATTCTGTGTCTTATTTACTTAGTGCATTTTATTCTTTATTATATTCACTCCTCATACTGACTCACATACACACAAGTCACTACTGAGTATCCAATACTTGGTTTAACACAAGCACAACATATTTAAAAGGATTATACTCTTATATTTCCGCTGCAACATATTCAGTAAACTTGAGTCAGTAGGCTACTAAGACATTAGCACTCTACTGAATCATCGCTAGATTCTTGAGACATCGAGAATCTCTTTGAAACCTCTTGAGTTTGTTTTAACTCCGAGTTTTTAGTGATAAGTTTATTCACCCCCCTCCCTCTAAACTTATCCAAGCCTTTCCAAGGGACCAACACTTGCCTTATTTAATTTACCCTTTTACTTTCAGTCATTTACTTATACAGCATTTTTTATTGTTTATACAGCATACTGAGAACTGATTGTAACATGAACTCATAGCTCATAAACTGATATTCACCAAAATTTAGTTTAGCACGCTCAACTTTCACTTAGAATAGCAAGATCCAGATAAAGGCTAGAACTTATATCCACTGCCAGTTGACTCAGTTTTGTTATAATTTAGTTTGACTTAAACTTATCTTTGTCAGCTTAACTCCACACAAGTTTCAACAGAACCTTAATCGTTTAAAATCTAGATTTTGCAAACAAGTTTATTCACCCCCCCCCCCCCCCCTTCTAAACTTGTGTTAGCCTTTCCAAGGGACCAATTATTGGTATTGGAGCAGAGTTTTCTATTCCAACCTCCTCTAGTTGTTCTCATAAGAAAGCTCAGTTGTTCAGTTTTTCAATCTTAGCTTAATCATTTTTCACTCACTCACAATGGATAACAATCAGTATGCAAAACAGATGCTGATGTGCAAATTGGAAAGATTTGATGAATACAGACGTCGTTTGCAGACTTTTCTGGCAGCCACTCATGATGAAATGATGGACGTGCTCACTAATGGACCAATCCAGATCACCCAAATACGGATTGTTGGTGAAGATCAAGTTAGAGTTCCAAAACCTAAACCGAATGGAACAGTGATGATCGGAAGCGAAATAACCTCAACAATGTTGCTATGCATATTATCCTCAGAACCCTTGATAGCAATATGTACTTAAAGGTGAAAGATTGCACAACTTCTAAGGAGATGTGGGATAAGCTTCAGTTAGTTTGCGAAGGAACTGACTCAATCAAAGAGAACAAGATCTCAGTTGCAAAATAGAAGTTTGAAAATTTCAAGATGAAATCTAGAGTGAACATTGAACAAATGGAGATGAGATTCAGTGCGATCATGGACGAATTGGCACTCCTCCATATTGATTATACAAAGAAGGAAATCAATATTAGAATGAAGGCCTTGCCCATGTGTTTGAAGATGAAGGTCACTGCAATGGAAGAGTCAAGATGACTTGACATAGAGGATTCTTTTAAAATCTTCTCAGACTTGAAAGCTTACGAATTCAACGAAGATTTCAGAAGCACAACTGCTATAATCAAAGCCCTGGAAGAACCAAAGACTACCGCACTTACAGCAGCATCAAATGACATTCAAGAAACATTCTCAACTAATCTTCAACAATTGGATGAGATGGAAGAACAGATGGCCCTTATGATGAATAGGATCAGAAGGATGAAGAATGGTCAACCTGTAACTCAGAAGTATATGAAGAAAACCCCTGAGAAAAGGAAGGATGACGAATTTCTCTGCTTCAACTGTAAGAAACCTGGACACTATAAAGCTGAATGCCTAGACCTGAAGAAAACTCAGCATAAAAGAATTGGCAGAAGAGCTCTATTGGTTGGAAATGAATCTGACTATGAAGCTGGCACTGAAATATTATCAGATGACACAGCTTTAATGGCACATATGGAAGATTCTAATGAGGTGTGTGAATCTAATTCAAAATATTGTTCAACTCAAATTTCCATGCAGAATGCTTGTTCTTCAACAGCCGATTCCAATCCAAAGAATCTAGAATTAGAAGAGACTCTCGACGAATTGATGAATCAGCTGGTGACAATCCAAGATAATGAATCAATCAAAGCTGAGAAGGAAGCTCTAATTTTAGAGGTCAAAAGATTGAAAGATGAATTGAACACGTTAAAAGTGACAAGAACTGATGAAGGAAAGAATCAGTTTTAGCCTACTGCATCTGCAGCAGCAACTGAATCTTTTGCTCAATCTACTTCAGCCACAGGATTCAAATCCGGAAATCCGCATGGTGATAGAACTGGCTTTGGATTTGATACACAACAAACTTCGAAGGAAGGGACGAGCAAAGCTGCTGAACCAAATACCAAAAATGGTGTTAAGTTCGTAGCTGAGCAATTTCTTCAGACTAAGAAGTCTGATGAACCAGTGAAACCAATTTTACGTGAATCAACTCAATCACAGCGTCAGTTTTCAAAGAAGTCAGTTGCGATCAACAACAGGACTAATCTAAAAGGTAAATCAGCTGCACATCATGAAAACCGAAAAGGTAGATCAACTGCCAAATCTACCATAGCTCTGGCTAAGAACCAGAAAAACTTCAGTCAGAGTAAATCCAAGAATCTTGACTATTCAATGATTCACAAAGTAAAGGGGAAAGGCAGACTGTTTCCCACTGATGATGACTGGAATTTCTCTAAACCTATTATCAGAACTGATAGAAACAATCATTTTAGACAAAGAACTTATCACAAGTCTCAGTCTCAGCAGAGGACACATTTCAGTCCTCAACAGAAGTCTCAGTACCAAGGTCAGTACAGACCTCAGTATAGGAAAAATGATGGTTATCATTCAAGTTCTAACAATAAGAGCATCATGGAAACCAATATCAGCCAAAGGACCTGAGAAATCATATAAATAAGACACAGCCCAAGCATAGACACTATAGGAGTGTGGTTTACATAAATGAAAATAAGTGCAACAATTTTCAGAGAAGACCTTATGGAAATATCCCCCGTGTTGTACTAACAACTTACCCCCATGGACCCAAACAGAATTGGGTAGCTAAAACTGTTTAACTTGTTTTGCAGGACATATGGTACTTTGACAGTGGATGCTCTAGACACATGACCAGGAGCAAGGACTGTCTAACTAACTTCATAGCCAAAGACGGACCAAAGGTTAATTTTGGAAGTAAAGCCAAACCAGGATACACCAAAGGATATGGCACTTTGACCAGAAATAGACTCACAATCAAGAACGTATCTATGTGGAAGGACTACCTTACAATCTGCTCAGCACCAGTCAATTCTGTGACATGGGATACAGAGTCACTTTTGATAAGGATTTCTGCATTGTCGTTAGTGAAACATCGTTTCAAGTTGTCTTTGCTGGAAGGAGACAAGAAAACATGTACGTTGTAGATTGGTCAACAACTGTTGCAGAAACTTGTTTGCTTGTGCATACCAAATCAGAAATCAGCTGGTTATGGCACAAGATACTGAGTCATCTCAATTTTGATGATAGCAACACTCTTGTCAAGAAACATCTAGTAATTGGACTCCCTGAGATTTCCTACAAGAAAGATAGCTTATGTGATGCTTGCCAAAAGGGAAAGCAAGTAAAAGCAAGTTTTAAGACAAAATCTCAGCATTCAACTTCAAGAATCCTATAACTTTTTCATATGGATTTATTTGGACCCGTCACACCAATCAATATCAGTGGAAAGAAGTATACTTTGGTGGTGGTAGATGACTATTCAAGATATACTTTGGTTATTTTCTAGACAAAGAAATGTGAAACCAAGCAACGGCTCATAGAACTTCACAAGAAACTCCAAAACCAAAAGAGCGTATCAGTTGTAAATATAAGATCAGATAAAGGAACCGAATTCCTCAACAACAAGATCATTGAATACTATGAAGAAAATAGAGTACTACATCAACTAGCAGCTACAGCAACGCCACAACAGAATGGAGAAGCTGAAAGAAGAAATTGAACTCTCAATGAAGCAGGAAGAACTATGATCTATGAATCTAAATTGCCTGAAAGATATTGGGCAGAAGCAGTTAATACAGCTTGCTACACACAGAACAGAGCATTAATGAACAAAAGACATGAAAAGACACCATATGAGATTTGGAATGGAAGGAAGCCAAATGTCTCATACTTTTATGCTTTTGGAAGCAAGTGTTTCATACAAAACAATGGAAAATATCAACTTCATGTTTTTCAGCCCAAAGCTGATGAAGGGATATTCTTGGGATATTCAAGTGTCAGCAAAGAATTTAGAGTACTGAACAAGAAGACACTCAAGTACGAAGAATCAATACACGTAGTATTTGATGAACCAAATTTTCCTGGAGAAACAACTGAAAATAGAAAAGAACCAGTTTCTCAGTCTCAGTTACCATTTTTACCAGAATCAATCTATGTTGACATTGGAAGACTACAGATTCAGAATCATCAGATCAAGATCAGCCTCAGTTTCCAACTACTGAACTACCTACAGCGGAACAACATTATTCTGACCCAGTTCAAGACAATCAAGATCACGGAAATCAAGATGAAATTCCTGAAGAACCAGTTCAACAGAATGAAGATCCTTTGATGCAACCCCCAGTTCATCAATGGATGAGAGATCTTCCTGAGGAACAAGTAATTGGCGATGTTCAAACAGGTGTTCGAACAAGACATCAACTAGATGCAATGATTGCATGTTTCTTATCTCAAAATGAACTTAAAGAGATAGAAGAAGCCCTGAAAGATCCAGATTGGATATTAGCTATGCAAGAAGAATTGAATGAGTTTGAAAGAAACCAAGTTTGGGAATTAGTAGACAAACCAGACCATGTGAATATTATTGGCACCAAATGGGTCAACAGAAATAAGCTTGATGAAGATGGGAATATTATCAGAAACAAAGCTAGACTTGTAGCTAAAGGACATTCAAAGGCTGAGGGAATAGATTTTGATGAAACTTATGCACCAGTTGCAAGGTTGGAGGCAATCAGACTCTTTCTTGCCTTTGCAGCTCATAAAAAGTTCAAGGTATATCAAATGGATGTTAAGAGCGCATTCCTAAATGGAATACATGAAGAAGAAGTCTACGTTGAACAACCTCTTGGATTTGAAATTAAATACCAAGCTGATAAAGTCTTTAAAGTGAGAAAAGCTCTATATGGACTAAAGCAGGCACCAAGAGCTTGGTACAAAACTCTATCTCAGTTTTTAGTAGATAATGGATTTATTAAAGGAACTATAGACAAGACTTTATTCAGGATGAAAGTTGATGAAATCACTCTACTCGTTCAAATTTATGTTGATGATATTATCTTTGGATCTAAAAATGATCAACTCTGTGAGAAATTTGCAAGTTTGATAAAGAGCAAATTTCAGATGAGCATGATGGGAGAATTAAACTACTTTCTCGGTCTACAAGTAAAACAGCTGGATGATGGAATTTTCATTCACCAAACTAAATATACAGGGGAAATAATCAAGAAGTTTGGAATGGAGAAATCAGCTGGCATAGCAACACCTATTAGAACTAATATCAGACTAGATGAAGATAAAGAAGGGAATGATGTGGATCAGACACTTTATAGAAGAATGATTGGAAGCCTACTCTACCTCACAGCAAGTAGGCCAGACATATCCATCACAGTTGGTGTTTATGCCAGACTTCAAACAAGACCCAAAGAAAGTCGCCTCACTGTTGTCAAAAGAACCTTGAAGTATTTGAAAGATACAGAAGGAGTTGGGATATGGTATTCAAGAGAAGGTGAATTTAAACTAATATCCTACTCAGATTCAGACTATGCAGGATGCAAGGTGGATAGGAAAAGTACTTCAGGCACATGTCAGTTGCTGGGAAATCGACTTGTGTCTTGGTTCAGCAATAAACAGAACTCTATTTCTACCTCAACAGCAGAAGCTGAGTACATAGCAGCGGGAAGCTGTTGTGCTCAAGTCTTATGGATAAGACATCAGTTAAGAGATTATGGGATAGAAGAGGGAATGATTCCTATAATGTGTGATAACACAAGTGCAATTGCCATTACTAACAATACAGTTTTGCACTCAAGGATGAAACATATTGATGTAAGACATCACTTCATAAGAAATCATATGGAAGAGAAAGATATTACAGTTCTATATGTCCCGACTGAAGATCAGTTGGCTGACATCTTTACCAAACCACTGGAAAAAGAAAGGTTTGCTAAACTGAGAACTGACTTGGGGATTATCAAAGTCAGTTAAGTCAGTTTAAGCTTAGAGAATGTCAAGGGGCTTGATCTTTGTCATGTTGGGTGCGCTCACTTGACAGATCAGTCATTGACATCAACAATCTCAAAACTGACTAACTAAAATTGAAAGAATTGACGGAACTGAATTTATCAAGGAACTGACTTCAGTTTTATTCAGTCAAACAAAGTCAAAAAGTTGAAGGGATATAACCGACAGCGGTTAAATCGCATTTAATTACCGCCACTTCTGTCAGAACCTGTTGCTTGTACACCCCCACTATTGTCAGAACAGTACATGCATCGGTTATACAAACCATCATGGAATTTGAATAGTTGTACAAGTCTTTCAGAAAATCGTGTACAAGATCTCCAACCGTCAGTACCCCCTCTATATATTCAACCTCTAGCATATTCTCTTTCACACTCAAAAACATTTATCCAAAACTTGTCTCTCTCCCAAGCCAAAATTTTATCACTCTCAAACTCTTCAAAAATTTAGAAAATGGAAGCCTCAACGAAATCACAAGAAGAAAGGCTAATTATTGTGTTAGACAGCCTATCATTCGAAGAGTATAAAGAACTCTGCAGCAACACACTTCTTGCAAGCCATATTTGCGGGAAAATGAAGAATCTTCAAGGAGTAAAGAACATTCTTGAAGTCAAATCTGAAGAAGATCATGACACTGAAGGGATTTTGCAGTTCTGGGAAAATATGAGATGGATCAGAATCACATTGGTAACAAAGGTTCGAGGAGAAAGGATAATTATCAAAGAAGAAATCATCAGGCAGCTATTTGATTTCAAGGAATCACTTGTGAAATCAATAGACTTGACATGTTTACCGCTCAAAAGAGAAGCCTTTCTCCGTCAAATATCCTCAACTAAGGAACCAGCAGATGTTGATACTCATATCAGCACTCTTAAACCGGAATTTTCCTTCCTCAGCAAATGGCTCTGCAAAAATGTTATTGGTAAATGGGTAGGTTATGTTCAATCAGATAAAGCAACAACACTTTGCTGAAGTATAAAGTGTTAAAAGAGCACAAGCTGAAGGAAGAGAAACGGTAGGAAGATTTCACCTAAAGAAGACACTCAGCGGAATTGTTCAACATTATTTGGAGCGACTCGGGAATGGAAAAAGGATGGAACAAACTATTGCTGCATCTAGACAACTTGCTGATGCATCTTCACAAAGAACAACACTAGTCCATTCTAGGAAAGAAACGTCAAAGACTTCCCAACCTGAAGCCAAGAGGAAGACTGTGTCTCAGAGGATAGCTAAACACAAATGAGTTAAAAGGAAAGCTGACTCATAGAAAGTTAAGTCAGTTGGAAAATGTTTGTTCCCAGGTACTTCAAGTCAGTTAGCACCAACTGAGGGGGAACAACTGACAACTGAAGTCAGACATAAGAGCAGTATGGCTACTGAAATTGTTTCTCATCTACAGCAGAAGATTTCAGAGAAACAAGTTTCCTTTATGGACGCTGAAAAGGAGCAACAACAATTTCAGCAAAAGCCAGTACAGCAAACTGATCACATCTTTAATGTTGAAAGGATTATCAAACTGATGAAGATGAAGCTGAAAACCAAAGACTCTCGTGAAGCTATCTTACATGCTGAAGAAAAGTTTTTGTTGGAGAAACTTGAAGTCAAAGATTTATACACTTTGTTCCCAATGGATGAGTTTCTTACCAACTGCTATAGAAGATTTACTGAAGTAGCCCAACGAAGAGAATCAGCTACATCATCAACACTGGATTCTCAAAAGAAGAAGGATGACGACAAAGATGATGATTCAAAGAAAGAAGCTGACAAGAGTACAGTTTTGCAATCAGATACTTAACCTCAAGCACTAGCAATGCAAACTGTCATTCAGCAAGAAGGTTTTCCAGTTGAACCTCAGTCAACTGCCAATCAACAAGAAGCAAAGGAAGTTGATACTCAGCAATTAATGATCATTGAAGATGATACTCAGTCCAAAATCCAAGAAGATGAAGACGCAGATCCATCTGAGAATTTGACAAAAGAGGAATTGAGCAAGGTACAAGAAAGTTTGAAGATTATGCTCAACCAAAAGGATGACTACAATGGCCTTTTGTCACATATCTCTGGATACTTGGATTACAGAACAAAGACAGATGCCTCAATGAATACAAAGTTGGACACTATCAAGAAGTCAACTTCAAGTTCAGTTTCAGAGATTCTTAGTCTCAAAGAAAAGCTTGAAACAACAATTATGGAAGATAGAGAAACTCATGCCGAAGCAGAATGGCACCTCAATCAGAGACTCTATGGATTAGAGACTCAACTCAAAGAGGTTCTTGATTCTCAAAAGCTCATATCAACTTATCAGAAAGCAACCCATCAGTTGGTAAATCACTTATATGATGCCAAAAGGGGGAAGCTGAGGAAGAAAATCTTAGACTACTAGAAGAGAAGCTGAAACTTGAAGATGAACTGACAAACTTGAAGAAGGGAAAATCATCAGCACCAGAATCCAATATCATAATATTTGAAGAACTCACTAATGATCAGCTCATTTTGAAATACAAGCAACCTGAAGACAAAAGAGCAACCCTCACTGAATAATTATGGAAGAAATTTGTAAGAGATTACAATCACACCAAGGCTAAGTATAAGAACAATACCTATGAAGAATCTCTCAACTACTTCTTGTCGGATGAATTCCACAATCAGAAGATGACTAGCTACAAGAAGATAAAGAAGATTGAAGATAAACTCAACATCAGAGACAAAACAGAGCAAATGAAGAAAGATGTTGATGAATTTGAAACATACTACCGTGACAACACTGATCTTCCCAAATTAGCTCTTTGGAGAAAATGGAAGAAAACAAGTCAAGTGGATTATGACAAAGCTTTCTCCAAGGAAGATAGAAAGTTGGTAGATGTATTCCATCTTTTTGATAAAGATAGAAAATTTCAGTTAGTTACACAGAGAACTGCTTAGTTCTTATTTCAGTTTATATCAAACGTGTAACTATTTCCAGTTTTGTGAATTATAAATGAATTCCAGTTTTCAGTTTTACCTTTTTGAATTGTTTTTATCTTTAAGATTTTCTATTAAGGAGTGTTTTGGAATCATAAAAAATGGGGAAATTGTTGGAAATAAAATTTATGTTTTGATGATGATTCATCTTATTTATTCTTGTACACCCCATTGATGAAGTGCTAAAGCAAGCTGTTATAGTGAAAAGCTAAAAGATATCTAGAACTGAATGTATAGGATTTATTAGAGTCTGATGATTGTATAGGTTACATCAGACAAGCACTGTAATAGTTAGCGTGTCGTAAAACAGAAAACTGGAAATCCGTTAGAAAACTAGAAATCCTTTAGAAAACTGGAAGGTCACTCAAAACTGATTCAGACTACACCAATTTAGAACTGAAGAAGGTAAGTTCGCTGAGGGACACAGACTCGATTGACTTATCTAGAAGATAGAAGAACTAAGGGAACAGACTCAAATGTTGAAGAACTGAGGGACACAGACTCAGTTATTGAAGATTGAAGAACTGAGGGTTCAGACTCAGTTGATAAAGTCGAGACTGTAAAGTTAGAATTCAGGTAAGTCTGTGATGGCCTGAACTGACTTTATGGATCTTGTGTGAAGACCTAAGTATCATAAGGACAATGATATCTTAGATGATTTTGTGAATATGGTGTACTCTAATTAAGTCATATAAAATCAGATGAAAAATAGAGTACTAAATTTTGAAGAAGAGTAAAAATTCAGTTAATGCTCTAAGTCAGTTAAGAAACTGATAACTGACATACTTAGCATAAAACTGAAATAGGATACTCAGTTTTACAGTCGGTAATCCAAGAAACTGGAAGTACAATCGAACGTTAAGAAACGAGCAACTCTATTGGATGAAATACTGACAGGTCAGAACGGTCACAAAATATAGCCGTTACCACATGACCGATGGCAGGATTCAAATTTAAAGAAGATGAATGTTGGACCTTACACTATAAATAGAGGACTTGGCATCACGAATCAAACACCAAAAATTACGAGATTTACAAGCGTTATTGTGCCAAAGTCTAGTTCATCCGAATCTCTGTCAATTGAGCTAACTAGATCACATCTAGATTTCTTCAAGTGTTCAAGCTACACAGAATTTATTCAGAATCAGACACTTTGAAGAACCATAAGCAAGAATCAATTTATTGATTCTCAGCCCAAATTTTATTGTAAATCAAAGGTTCAGACTGTGAAGCAATCCGGTAAAGGAGTTGCCAAGGACAATAGTGAGAGCAGTCGGGTGGACTGTGTTTGTGGTGGTAGCTGGTGAAGAGGCAATCGCAACCCTTCAAGGACTAGTGGTTCAAGCAGTTGGAGAGTAGCAATCCTACCTGTTCTACAAGTGTTTAGATAGTGAAACTAGGATTAGTGAAGGACTATCGTTTAGGACTTTTTGTAATAGCTTACCTCAGAAAGTTCTAGTGGATTTTTCCTCCTAAAACACAGGGGAAGAGTGGACGTACATGATTACCCCACCTGGAACCACTATAATTCTTGCCTTATTTACTTTACACTTTTACTTTCAGTCATTTACTTATACAACATTTATTATTGTTTATACAGCATACTGACTGATTGTTACACGAACTCACAGTTCACAAACTGATATTCACCATAATTCAGTTTAGCACACTCATATTTCACTTAGAATAACAAGATCCAGATAAAGGCTAGAACTTATATCCACTGCCGGTTGATTCAGTTTTGTTATAAGTCAGTTTGACTTAATTGTCAGCTTAACTCCACACAAGTTTTAACAGAACCTTAATAGTTTAAAATCTAGTTTTTGCGAACAAGTTTATTCACCCCCTGTTAAGGGTGAATTTATACGATTTATAACGCTATATTCTATGGTATTTTCCCCCGTATTTGTATTAATTTGCATGAGAAACGAGTGTTTAACGGAAATATTGAGTAAATGAGGTTTTAAATAAGTTATTCGCAATATTGGCTGATTTTGGTGTTTTAATTATGATTTTATGATTATTTGGACATTATTACATTTTGCGATGTTTTTATGTGTTATAGATACATGTTGGAGGCTCAAAAGATGATCAAAAGTTGATTAAGTTCGAGCTAATTGATGATAAAAGAGATAATGAAGGAATGAGATAGAGAAAAAGAGATAAAGATCAAGAAATCAAAATTCGATCCAGCTGAACGAGCGTCCAGGTCCCGTCCAGAGTGGACGGGCGTTTGATAGAGCAGACGGGCGTCCGGTGGTGCGATTTTGATACAGAGAGTTTGGACGCCGTCTGAACGGGCGTCTGAAGCAGTCCAGATCTATCTGGACGGGCGTTCACTAGAGCGGACGAGCGTCCGTAGGCCGACTTTGTTGAACCGACTCAAAACTCTATATATAGCAGCTGTTTTCTCCACATATAGGATACGATATACACATTATTCGAAACCCTAACCCTAGGGGCGGCTTTAGGCTGCCTTTTTCTTCCTTTTATTCCAGTTTTATGCACTTTAGATCTAGATTAAATTAGTTACTTTTTATGCACTGTTTCTGCAATTTTAAGTTGCTGAGGATGTTCGGAAGCTAAACGTTTCATCAAACGGGTATTGTGAAGCCATCCAACAACTGTTGATTTCGTTTTCATCGATTACACTGTGAGTTTTTATTAAAGGTTGTTTCTTTATTCATGTTTACTATGTTTAATTGCTCTTATATCGGAAGATATGCATGTGTCGATTGTTTATTGTTGATGGAAACCTTTATAAACCTTAGATCACCATGAATAGGAATAGTATTCGAATCTATCTTAACGGAAGTTAATAGGTTTAATTGCTAGATTATAAACATAAAGTTTACACCTCTGGTTAGAAAACGCGTTAATCTTGCATCGGAATATAATGGATTAATAGATGAAATTTCTAAGGAATTAGGGTTCATATTTAGATGAGGTGAATCACAACTTAGATAAAAACCACAATATAATCGAGATAGGGAATCAATGCTTGTTGGATAGGTGGATCAATCCTCGTTTGTTCGTTATACCTTAAATTTAAATCCTTAAAAACTTGAATTTGTTTAGTTAGTTTACTTTTATTTGCATCTTAGATTAGTTTAGTTAAAGGTTCGCAACCCGTATTCTTCCTAGCTTTGGACTATATCCTCTGTCTAGTTTTATTTTCAGTTTTGTTTTGTTTTATTCGCTGTTTAGATTAGTTTCATGACATAGTTTAGGTTAGACAAAAACTAGGAATCACAATTGTTTAGTTCCCCGTAAGATCGACCCGGCATTAACCACTATTACTACGATCCTTATACTTGAGGTTAACCGGATTATTACTTGTTCGTTTTGTGTTAATAAATTCCGTGACAAGTTTTTGGCGCCATTGCCGGGGAACCGGACGGTTGTCTAGTTTTTGTTTTCCTGTTTTTAATTTTATTTCCTATTTTTAATTGTTTTAGGTAGTTTTTAGTCAGATAATTAGGGTTTTTAGTTAGGGTTTAAGGTCTTCTTTAGTTCTCTCGTGATTAGATTTTTCTTTACGCCGCTTTTCCATCTACCTCTGTTTTCTCTCTGTTTTCCATAACACCTTTTCTTTCTCAAACTTTACGTTTACGCTTCTAGTTTTCCCGCTACCAAACGGGCGTGCAGGATCTTGGGCGCCCGTCCGCTGGAAAATTTTTAATCTGCTCGCTTTCATTCACTTAGACGAGCGTCCCATAAAATTTGGGCGCTTTGTTCAAAATCTCTCGACGACCAGACGAGCGTTTGGGCATCCGAACGCCCGTCCAGTCCAAAAGTTGGGCAGACGCCCGTCCAACCCTTTGGACGCCCGTGCTGTTTCCTTAATAATCCCACTTCCCTTCCTTTCTTTTCTTTTCTTAGGCTTTAATTTTTAGTTTAGGTTTTTGAATTCTTAGCCTTTAGGTTGCTTTCACTTGTTTTTGGTCCGGTTTATGCAAACTCGGAGTCAAAAGGGACCGTTACTATACACCCCTGACCCCGAGCGAACCGTGGTCCGGCCAAACAGGCGGATTTTCCGTTCTGCGGTTCTGGCAGGAAGAGCCAAGCAAGATCTTGAGGATCAGCTAGCCAAGGAAATCACTAATTTTGTAATAATGGCTGCTAATGATAGACGTACGTTGGCCGACTACGCCATGCCTGGCGCAGTCATAGTCAACCCGGCTATTGTTATTCCAGCCATCACTGCACAAAACTTTGAGCTAAGGCCTGGCCTCATTCAGATGATGCAGCATGCATCGATCTTTCATGGGTTTCAGTCGGAGAATCCACACACTCACTTGCATACATTCTTGGAGATATGCGGCACTACACGCATCCAAGGAGTAAGTGAGGATGCAATCAAGCTAAAACTTTTTCCATTTTCTCTCAGGGAGAAGCGAAGGAGTGGTACACTTCTCTTCCCTCTGAATCAATCACCACTTGGGCTGAACTCGAAAAGGAGTTCTTGAGTCAATACTTTCCACCTTCGAAAACAGCCCAGTGTTTGAACGAGATTTTCACTTTCTATCAGAAAGAGAATGAGTCATTTTTCGATTGTTGGAAAAGATTCAAATCTCTGCTGAGAAAGTGTCCCCACCACGGCTTGCCATTGCAGAGGCAAGTCAACACGTTCTTTAGCGGTTTGACCGAGCTTACAAAAGGCATGGTCAACAGCTCATCTGGTGGGGCATTTTTGAAGAAAACACCTGAAGAGGGATGGGCATTGTTCGAGGACATTGCTAAGTATAACTATGCTCCATCTTATCAAGCTATTCAAGCACCTCCTCCTCCTAAGGTTGAGGAGGTAAACATGCAAAGTTTGATCGCCATCTTTGCAGGCTGCGGATGGCGACATCTTAAGTTTCAAGTCCGTAAATCAAACTTCCTCTTTTCCACGTAACCCTCGGGTTCATTGACAAGCTAATCTTTGTCGATCGCCATATGAATGACCAGTGTCAATTTAATCCCCCTGCTCCTTATCAAGTGAATGCTGTTCATGATTATGGACAGTACAATCAAGTCACATGTCAGAATTGTGACGAGGTGGGGCACACATCTAAATTCTGTCCTATGAACGGGCAGAATGCGGAAATGCACGCATTCTATGGCCAGAACAACCAAAGGTCTACTCAAGTTTCTGGCCAGCAAAATTTCCAAAACCATGGGTTTAATCAATCTTCTGGTTTCAATCTTAATTCGAATTTTAATTCGAATCAGAATTTCAATAAAACCCGGTTTTGCTCGTAACCAAAGCTCAAATTCTTCCAATTCTACCCAAAGGTTCAACGAGTGGCCTTCTAATTCCAATTCTAATTTTCAAAATCGGCCCACCAAAGAATACTCTCAAAATTTTCCAAACTCCCAAGGCCCTTCAAGCTCAGGAGACCTCAAGGATGAATGGAACTCATTCAGAGAGGAGCAAAACAAAAATATTCAGCTCCTTATGAGTACAAATAAGAACCTAGAGAGGCAAATAGGGGCATTTGGCCGAGCAGCTTAGCTTCAAACCCCCAGGGCATCTACCCGCTTTTTCTTGAAAAGAATCCAAAGGGGCGGTCATGTTGCTCAGGGCCGATATAAGCAATGACCCAATGTAATGACCTCGTGCAAGAAGAATGCAATATGGTAGAGAGGAGGCTAGTACGATGAACCTAAGCGGTACTCAAGTTAGTGGTCCTTCCCACCGAGGAAACCACTAACCCCTCATGCCATTGCATTAAGGCGGGAGGAAGGTGAGCACCTATACTCCCCTATGTTGCAAGAAAAGACTCAGGTGGCTGATCCCCTGAGAGGTGAAAGAGTTGGAAATCCTCAAGTGGCTGATCCCTTGAGGACTGAAAAAGCAAGCGAAAGTCAGGAGGCTGATCCCCTGACTACAAAAAAATCTGGAAAAGATGTTCGATGGAAAGATCTAGAAGACAAAGCTGTAAGTGCATCCTCAAGGAAAGTCTTTTCTGAGAATGACCTTAAGAAGCTTCCATTTCCACCGAGAAAGTGCAACATTTCCTTGAGTGAGGACAAAAAATACGGAAAGGTGCTGAACCTTTTGAAAAATACTCAGGTAAATCTTCCATTATCCGAAGTGCCTAAGTATACAAAATTCATCAAGGATGTTGTGTCTTCGAAAAAGAAGTTAGCAGGCATGGAAAGGCAAATTGGTGAGGATTGCTCCATGATTAATTATGACGACTTACCAATTAAAAGAGGTGACCCTGGCAAGTTCGCACTTACAGTATTAATGGGAGGTCTAGTCTTCCCTAATTCTTTGTGTGATCTAGGTGCCTCTATAAGTCTTATGCCAATGTCTCAGTATGCAAACAAATTTCGGTTTACAAAGCCTTCTAGAACCCACTACTATGAGTTTACAATTCACTGATAGATCCTCTAAGAAAGCTTGAGGATCCCGAAAGACGTTTTGGTTCAGATTGATAGATTTACCTTTCCAGTCGATTGGTATGTTTTAGATATGGAGAAAGATGAAAGCGTTCCCCTGATTCTTGGAAGACCTTTCTTATCTACAGCTAGAGCCCTCATCGATTGTGATGGTGGGCAAGTGACTATCCGAGTTGGTGATCAAGAGGTGAGTTACAATGTCTTAAAGTCCATTCAAGTACCCTCTGGCCCTCCAACCGGCTTTTCCATTGATTATATGACAGATGATTTCACCGATTATATGGATCGACAAGTCATGGTGTAGTAGGTTGAATATGAGCGATTGGTTGATAATCTAAATACTCATGGTGTGGTCAATCTAGATCAATTAGCAAATGATTCGAGGAAGAAGCGCTGAGAGAGGAGAAGTCAAGGCGGTGGGACCACTGAGTAAGCTCAGTGATGTTGAGTTGAAAGGTGGGGATTTTAAGTCAAGTTTGGAAGACCCCCTGCTGATTTGGTTCTGAAACCGTTGCCCAAACATCTAAAGTATGTGTTTTTAAGAGAAGGCGACAAGCTTCCGTTAATTATATCCGCCAAGCTGTCTCGTATAGAAGAGATGAAATTGATCAACGTCTTGAAACGAAATGAAAAAGCTTTTGGTTGGCAAGTAGGAGATATCAGAGGGATATCTCCTGACATCTGTATGCATAAGATCAAGACTAATGAGGGTGCTAAATGTGTTAGAAACTGACCCAGGAGGAGGCTCAACCTCATATGCAAGAAGTCGTTAAAAAGGAAATCATTAAGCTTCTGGACATGGGAATCATTTATGCCATCGCTGATAGTGAATGGGTTTCCCCAACTCAAGTAGTTCCCAAGAAAGGAGGAATTAAGCTTGAGAAGAATGAGAAGGGAGAGGAAATAGCATTGAGACTTGTTACTGGTTACAGAGTCTGCATCGATTATCGAAAGCTCAATGAGGTAACCATGAAGGATCACTTTCCCCTTCCATTCATTGACCAGATGCTTGAGCGTCTGGCGGGGCATGCATTCTACTGCTTTCTGGATGGTTATTCAGGATATTTCCAGATACCCATTGATCCGGCTGACCAAGAGAAAACCATTTTCACCGCTTACGGTACATTCGCCTCTGAGTAAATGCCATTTGTCTCTGCAATGCCCCAGCTACATTTCAGAGATGTATGCTGGCCATCTTTGACGGGCTGGTAGAGAAGTGTATGGAGATCTTTATGGACGATTTTTCAGTTTTTGGCCAGTCTTTTGATGATTGCCTTGACAATCTTGATCAAGTGTTGTCCAAATGTGTGGAAAAGAACATAGTACTCAATTGGGAAAAATGCCATTTCATGGTAGATGAATGAATAGTTCTTGGCCACAAAATATCCGCCAAAGGTATAGAAGTTGACAGGGCAAAAGTAGAAGCTATCGAGAAGATGAGCTATCCCAAGAATGTGCGTGAAGTGAGAGGTTTTCTTGGACATGTAGGTTTCTACAAAAGATTCATTCAAGATTTCTCCAAGATTGCCAAGCCCCTGTCTACTTTACTTAAGGAGGACGTTGAGTTCAATTTCAATGAAAACTGCAAGCAAGCATTTGAGGAGCTCAAAAATCGTTTAATATCTGCTCCTATTCTTATATCGCCTGACTGGAACCTACCTTTTGAGCTTATGTGCGACGCATCAAACTATGCTTTTGGTGCGGTCTTAGGACAAAAGATCAAAGGGAATTCAACCAATCTATTACGCCAACACATTTGAATCCTCTCAAGTTAACTATACTACTACTGAGAAGGAATTATTGGCCGTAGTCTTTGCTATGGACAAGTTTTGTAGTTACTTGTTAGGTGCTCAAGTGATTGTGTGGACTGACCATGCTGCTTTGCGTTATCTGATGACTAAGAAAGAGGCTAAACCGCGCCTACTACGTTGGATACTGATCCTACAAGAGTTTGATGTCCAAATTAAAGACAAAAATGGTAGTGAAAACGTAGTGGCTGATCACGTTTCAAGGATGTTAAGTGAGGAAAAGGATGATCCAGATGATATAGATCTTTACTTTCCTCTAGAGAACATTATGCTTATCGACGGTTGTCCTCCTGATGTTCCATGGTATTCTTCCATTGTCAATTACCTTCATGCCCGTTATCTCGATCCAGAAATGTCTTATCAGGAGAAGAAAAAGTTCTTCTCCGATTTAAAATCTTTCGTTTGGGATGAACCTTATCTTTTTAAGATCTGTAAGGATGGTTTGCTTAGGAGATGTGTTCCAGAATCTGAGCAGCGCGATATTATTGAGCAGTGCCACAGTGGACCCACTGGAGGTCACTTTGGTCCGTGGAAAACCGTTGCTAAGATTTTCCAATCCGGTTTCTATTGGCCTACGATCTTTAAGGACACAGAAGCCTTCTGTAAAGCTTGTGATAGGTGCCAAAGAACCGGTACTCTGACAAGGCGTTTTGACATGCCTTTGAAACCCGTCCTAGAATGCGAGGTCTTTGATGTATGGGGTATCGATTTTATGGGACCATTCCCATCATCCTGCGGTAACAAATACATCTTAGTCTACGTAGATTACGTGTCGAAATGGGTGGAGGCTCAATCCACTCCTCACAATGATCATAAGACGGTAATGAAATTTCTAAAGAAAAACATCTTTGTGAGATTTGGGTGTCCACGTGCCTTGATCAGTGATGAGGGGACGCACTTCTGCAACCGGCCCCTAGAGAAAGTCCTTGAAAAGTATGGTGTTCGTCACAAGACTGGTACACCATATCATCCGATGACTAGTGGTCAGGTTGAAAGAAGCAACCAAAGCATTAAGAAGATCCTGGAAAAAACGGTTAACAGTCATAGGAAAGACTGGAGTTTGAAGTTGAATGATGTACTATGGGCATACAAAACTGCCTATAAGACTCCTATGGGTACATCTCCATATCAAATGGTTTATGGTAAGCCATGTCATCTGCCGGTCGAGTTAGAACATAGAGCTTACTGGGCTACAAAGTTTTTGAACTTCGATTCCCAATCTTGTGGAAAACATCGACTGCAGCAGTTGCATGAGTTGGACGAATTCAGACTCTAGGCCTATGAAAGTGCCAGGATTAGTAAAGATAAGATGAAGCTACTCCACGATGCTAAGATTAAGAAGAGAGAATTCCACGTCGGCGAACAAGTTCTTCTATACAATTCTAGGTTACATTTGTTTCCTGGAAAGTTAAGGACACGTTGGTCCGGTCCCTTCGAGATTCTCCAAATCATTCCTGGAGGCGTTCTAGAACTTCGTGGTTATAGCGGTAAACCGTTTCGAGTAAATGGTCAAAGGTGAAAGCACTATATTGGTGAGCCTAAAGAGAAACCTTTGATTATCCGTTTCCTCGATATCCTCGGGTGTGGTGCTACGGAAGTCGAAGAATTCGACGAGTTTTCACCCGACCTGTTTTCAGAGGATGGCGGTAGTGGTCAATCTAAAGAAGTTCTAGCTGGTAGTTGGGATATGGAAGAGTTTGAGAAGGAGCGTCAGTTGAAGCGTCATCAGAAGGCTCAGAGAATGAAGAAGTCAACCATGGGGAAGTTTAAGCGTGTTTGGAAAGCTATTGAAGGTTTTACCCCATGTGTTAGGTGCTGTTTCTGCAGCCGAACTACTGATCAAAGTCTAGACGAGGTAGTGGCTGGCAGAAAGGTCAAATGGCCTGATCCGGCTGGGCTTAAATGGTGTCGAGCTAACGACACTAAACAAAAGCGCCACTAGGAGGCATCCTAGATATCGTTAGTTTTAGTCGTTTTTGTTTTGTGCCTGTGTAGTTTAGTACTTAAGTTTTAGAATTTAAGTTTAGCTTACTTAGTTTTGTTTTTGTTTATATCTGTCAGTTAGTTGTGCTTTCTAGATATGGATTTCGGAGTTCTACCAGAGGAGTTACCTTTCCTTAGGAGGATCCCACTAATTACTGTAGATGACGGACCGGGAGGGACTATCGTTTTGCACGTAGACTTTGACATTAGTACCCGCGTCAAGACTGTCACCTATGTTCTCATTGTTCCCCGCTGTTCGGGAGGTGGAGACTTCACTACTGAGGAGTTACAGGAGGCTCTAGGACGTCCGTACACAATCCTCAATGATCCGATGCTGACAGATTTAGCGCTAGTGCTGCAAGCTGAACATTTTCGAGGTGTTGATGTAGCTGGTGAGGATTGGGGTTTGCAAGATGAGTATGACTTCCCTCCGGCGATTGACATGCTCCGCCGTCTTATTCGAGTGATAGATTGGTCGGCCATTTACGATGACTAGCGTTCCTAAGTTGTTTCGTCGAGCGAACGACGTCAAACAAAAGCGTTTGGTGGGAGGCAACCCACTGTTTTTTATTTTGTTCCTACTTGTTTTCTAGTGATTTTATGTACTTCGTTGATTTTCATTTGTATTTTTGACGTTTTATTTAAGTTTAATGAGAAAATGCAAGTTTGAATTTAAATTGTATGAAATTTTATACTTTTTGCGTTTTTTCTGTCGTGGACGCCCGTTCGGTGAAATGGACGTCCGTCCACCATGCACAATTTGTGAACGAGCGTCCACTCAGACTGGACGCCCGTCTGACATATTTCCCTCCAATCCTGTATGTGATTTGAACTCTTGGACGAGCGTCTAATACACTGGACGCCCGTCCAGTTCATCTGTTCTTCGCCTGGACGCCCGTCCGGTTACTTGGACGCCCGTCCAGCATCTGTCTATATATATCCCCCCACCGTCCTGAACCCTCTTTTTTTTTTCAGATTTTCAAAAACCAAACCCGACTTTTTGCCTCCTCTCAACCTAAATCCCTCGATTTTACACCAAATTGGGCGCTTTAAGTTGCTACAGGCCGCATTTGATCTCCTCTCTTTGATTTTCATAACCAAATTCCCCAACACACGATCTTTTTGGAGAATCAGGACCCTTCTCAGTCCGACTTTTTGAAGGAAAAATTAGATTTTGGTGGCCAAATTTGTGTTGTTTGGACTGATTTTCATCTCGATCAGCATCTACTCACCCTACTTGGTAAGTAGTAACAACTTTTCTGGATTTTATTCACGTTTTTGTGAGTTCGATCTTTGGGTCGGCTCGTTCACTTGAATATCCCCTTAATTCGTTTTTTTTTCTGGTGTTGTGTTTCTTTCTGCTCTGTTATGGTGATATGGTGTTGTGCTGGGTAATGAATGGGTTGTTTGGTGATGATTGTGGTTGTGGTTTGGTTGTCTTGAAATCCCACTTTGGATGTTAAACGGGTAAATTGTTGTGACTTGGGATTGCTTTCGTGTAGTCTCGGCTTGAGTAATGGTTCGTAAGAAGGAAATAGTGAAGAGACATGGTAAGGAAGTGGCTAGGGAAGCCGGGTAGAAACGCAAAGAGTTCGATCCTACCTTAGTTGATCCTAACCGGGGTGTTAGTATTCGAGAACAACCTCATAGAGCTACCCAACCTAGGACTACTTTGAGGGATGAACCAACATCGGAGTCTGAGACGGACGATGATATCCCTTTGGTGAGGATGCCTAGAGCTCAGCGGGGTGGTGGGTCGTCTAGGGTTGAGGAGGCAATGGACGCTCCTCGGGAAGAGGAACCGGTGGAAACTAGGACTGCACCACCTAGGAAGAAAGCCAAAACCGTTGCCCCGATGCCGATGCCTCGTAGATTCGTGAACCCTAAGGCCCACAACGCTTTTACTAAACACTATTTCTCGAGGACCATGTTGATTGAGAGAGCTATATTGGAAGCTAAGGTCGATCCGGGGTTCGTCAAGTTACTAAAGGATCGGAAATGGGATGCCTTGATGACGATCCCGACTACCCCGGTCAATGGTTCCCTCGTTCGGGAATTCTATGCTAACTGCTCGGAAACCGACTTGGAGACGAGGGTAGTTGTAGTTCGAGGGGTGGAAGTTCCGTTTACGCCGGATGTGATCAATAAGAAGTATGGGTTGGCGGCTTTTGAGGGACGGGATTATAAGGAGGATATTGTACATAGACAGAGTTTGGGGCAGGATCCTTTGGAGGAGTTACGGTTGAGGGTTTGCCCGGAGGTGGCTTGGACATTGAGGCCGGGTGGAGACCGGAAAGAATTAGTCACCACTACCTGGACGGAGGATTGGAAAGTCCAGTGCAGGTTTATTCAGAATCGGTTGTTGCCCAAGAACAACTTGACACATTTCCATATTGGTGATTTAGGCATGCTGTATGCGTTGACTTTTGGCCTAAACGTCAACGTGGGACAGGCATTATACGATGAGGTGGCTATTAATCAAAAGATCTATACTCGTTGCCTGATTATCCTCACTTGATTCACGATCCTATGTCCGGATGCCGGTGTGCCTGAGTATGGAGCGGATCATGGACCGAAGAACCCGAGGCCTATCTGGCGAGAGGGGGTAAGTCTTCGTGATATCTGAGTCGGGGCACCGCAGAGCCTGGTTCGTCATCGGCACCGCCCGCGAGCATCCTCCTTCCCACTTTCTCTCCTCGGTCCGGATGAGGTTGAGTATGGCCAACAGTGTTCGGAACTGGTTGGAGGATATTCGGACTTCTCAGAACAACATTTTGACGATTCTACAGTGTATCAGTGAAGATAGGCAGCCAAGGGACGCCAGAATCTTCGATCCGAGCGTCATTGATTACCATTATTCTGACGAGATTGAGCAGGCCATTGCAGATGTTATTCGTGAGTCAGAGTCGTCTGATGAGGAGCAGCCTGATGTCCCTGGGGGTGATGTACCTCCGGCTGATGATTCTCCGGCTCCGGGGTAGTCATGATTTTATTTGTCTATTTTTCGATTTTGATTTGCCCTAGATACTGTGATTGTCTATTTTCTCTACTTTTGATTACGTGATTCATTGTATTTCGCATTTAGCTACTATTTATTCTTTCCTATGGATCATGTAAGCCATAAGGCATCAGTACTTTCGTTTCTACTCTGTTTCAACTTTTGGATGTATTGAATGCTTTATCTTTTGCTATTACTCGATTTTGATATATCTTTTCATTCTGGTATAATTCCCCGTTTTCCCCGAGATATTTCCGTGTTTGTCAAGTCGTGCAGGTATCATTCTACCGGTTTTGTCGAACTACATTGTAAGATTACGAGTTCTAAGTGTCACTATGTAGGCTCCGGCCTGACCGACGAGTCGTGTATCGGTTTAAATCAGCTAAGTCTTTTACCTTTTCCTTCATTCTGCACAACATGGGGACATGTTGATTTTTAAGTGTGGGGGAGGGAATGATTCGATATGTATCTATACATTTGCTTACATTCGTTATGTTTCTATGCAAAATGAGCTAAAAATGAGCTAGAATTTTCAAAAAAATTCGACACTTTTGTTTTTGTTTTGTCCCGAGTAGGCAATTCAATTCTTTGTTCGTTATTTTTATAGTCATCCGAGCTGTATATCATATGTTTGATAAGTTAGTCGTTTCACATGAGATCTATTTTTCACGAGCCATAGTGAATGATGAGCTAATTTATAAAGTTATACCCCTTTTTGGACGAGTGATTTCTGATTTTCTTATAAGTCATGTGCTTAGTGCTACGTACATATCTTGAGATCTATGATAGTTTGTATTTAGATCCGGAGTATGTTATACTGTGAATCTCTAAGGTTTGAATGTGATAAGTAACACGTAACTTATTGTCAAATGAAAAAGTTGAAAAGTAAATGAAGTAATTGGGTGTGTCGGAAGCTAGTCAATGATTTGAGTGCGATAGGGTATACCACGTATGTCCTATACCACTATGATGACTAAAAGCTCACGACAGTCAGAAGAGCTGCCTTATGATTGGAGTAAAGTAGGGTATATCTCGAATATCCTATTCTGCTATGACAGGGCAATAGCTCATTCTGATGTGTGTTTAAAAGTGAAGTAATTAAATCAACTTATAAAGAAGTGGTATGAATTAGAGATAAGACTGAGTTATCGTCTATCTTATCCCCAGTAGAAACTGATAGATATGCTGTAGGGATTATCCTCTGAGTATTTCAGAAAGGCCCTGGATATAATCGATCATCCTTCTCGGGATATGTCACGTTTGTAGGGTACACCTTATGAGTGTCATTTATCGCTAGTCTACGAGGGGGTATTAGCTAGTTTTGCTTTGAGTTTCTCAAGTTTGGATCTAGTGGAAGTTTTATATGGCTTTGCACACACACAAGGGTGAACTTCGAGTTATTGGATCTATGCTATATTGTGCAGGATGTCTGCTTTTAGTTTGAGCCCTAATTTTAGTTTTGTTTTGCTCGGGACGAGCAAAAGCTTAAGTGTGGGGAGTTGTTAAGGTGAATTTATACGATTTATAACGCTATATTCTATGGTATTTTCCCCCGTATTTGTATTAATTTGCATGAGAAACGAGTGTTTAACGGAAATATTGAGTAAATGAGGTTTTAAATAAGTTATTCGCAATATTGGCTGATTTTGGTGTTTTAATTATGATTTTATGATTATTTGGACATTATTACATTTTGCGATGTTTTTATGTGTTATAGATACATGTCGGAGGCTCAAAAGATGATCAAAAGTTGATTAAGTTCGAGCTAATTGATGATAAAAGAGATAATGAAGGAATGAGATAGAGAAAAAGATATAAAGATCAAGAAATCAAAATTCGATCCAGCTGAACGAGCGTCCAGGTCCCGTCCAGAGTGGACGGGCGTTTGATAGAGCAGACGGGCGTCCGGTGGTGCGATTTTGATCTGAAGAGTGTGGACGCCGCGTCGAACGGGCGTCTGGCGATCGATCTATCTCTGGACGGGCGTTCACTAGAGCGGACGAGCGTCCGTAGGCCGACTTTGCTGAACCGACTCAAAACTCTATATATAGCAGCTGTTTTCTCCACATATGGGATACGATATACACATTATTCGAAACCCTAACCCTAGGGGTGGCTTTAGGCTGCGTTTTTCTTCCTTTTATTCCAGTTTTATGCACTTTAGATCTAGATTAAATTAGTTACTTTTTATGCACTGTTTCTGCAATTTTAAGTTGCTGAGGATGTTCAGAAGCTAAACGTTTCATCAAACGGGTATTGTGAAGCCATCCAACAACTGTTGATTTCGTTTTCATCGATTACACTGTGAGTTTTTATTAAAGGTTGTTTCTTTATTCATGTTTACTATGTTTAATTGCTCTTATATCGGAAGATATGCATGTGTCGATTGTTTATTGTTGATGGAAACCTTTATAAACCATAGATCACCATGAATAGGAATAGTATTCGAATCTATCTTAACGGAAGTTAATAGGTTTAATTGCTAGATTATAAACATAAAGTTTACACCTCTGGTTAGAAAACGCGTTAATCTTGCATCGGAAGATAATGGATTAATAGATGAAATTTCTAAGGAATTAGGGTTCATATTTAGATGAGGTGAATCACAACTTAGATAAAAACCACAATATAATCGAGATAGGGAATCAATGCTTGTTGGATAGGTGGATCAATCCTCGTTTGTTCGTTATACCTTAAATTTAAATCCTTAAATACTTGAATTTGTTTAGTTAGTTTACTTTTATTTGCATCTTAGATTAGTTTAGTTAAAGGTTCGCAACCCGTATTCTTCCTAGCTTTGGACTATATCCTCTGTCTAGTTTTATTTTCAGTTTTGTTCTGTTTTATTCGCTGTTTAGATTAGTTTCGTGACATAGTTTAGGTTAGACAAAAACTAGGAATCACAATTGTTTAGTTCCCCGTAAGATCGACCCAGCATTAACCACTATTACTACGATCCTTATACTTGAGGTTAACCGGATTATTGCTTGTTCGTTTTGTGTTAATAAATTCCGTGACACCCCCCCCCCCCCCCCTCTAAACTCGTGTTAGCCTTTCCAAGGGACCAACATCATGTCTCTTCTTCCTCATCAATCAATTGCCCGAACGAATCTTTATCCAAGTTCCTTTGAACTTTTTGCTTCTTTATTTGGCTAGAGGTGTTGCGGTTAGGCTGCTTTCTTTTTCCACCTCCTGCTGCCTTTTGTTGTTTGACATAGGTAAACATGAATTTGGAGTCATGCAATTTATGGAGTTTTACATCAAGTACTTGCAGACTCTACATCAGATAGTATAGTTGAATCCCATAGGACTTCTTTGCCCAGAAGATCCCCTTTTTCTTCTTGCCTTCTATTATCCCCTTTTTAGCAGCATTGGCTTCTCCTTGGATTTGCTCCTTGAGTCTTAGGAAAAAGTAGGTGGCCCAATTGAACTCCAGACCATTGTAAATGATTCCCATAAGTCGCATTCTGGACTATGTCATAGCATTCGTGGCCCCTAGCTTTCCTTCAATATTCTTTCCAATCAGGGTGCTGAATTCGTTGAAGGGCTTTTTTAACGCAAATTTAAGACAATTGTACTTCTTGTTTGCTGCTGTGGCATTCTTTCCAATCTCCATCCACAGAGCATATAATCTTGTGGAACAAAACCAACTTTTGAATGCCCCTCGTTTCGGAGCTTGAGATGTTGCTGGATAATTTTTTCCGTAATTACCACTTCATTGTTGTTGACGGTGGAAACGATTTTGTCTTCACCCATCTCTACTCCTTCTTCAGCAACTAGCCCAGATACAAATTTGGCGGTTTTCCAAAATGAAATAAGGCTTTCATAACAAATACCATTGCTAGGAGGATTGAGAAAGGTCATCAATCCTAGTTTTGTGCATCCATCCACAAGCTTTTTTGCTTGTTCATCATTGTTGCATAATTTGAGATAGTGTTTTTCTTGAAGGAAAGAACCGGTAGCAATCAATTTCTCATATTGTTTTCCAGTCTGAGTGGTTGAGGAAGATAAAGCCATTGTTTGGGAGTTTGAAATGGAGAAAGGTTCAATTTTTCAAAGAGAAAATAGGGTTTATGAATTGCAATAGCGTAGAAACTTTCTGAAAAATTCTATGTGTTGTTTATATAGGAGAATTTTGGGTAGTGTGCATGTGGTTGAATATGGAAGGATTTGGTGAACTAATGGTGTGATTTTGTGTATATAAATCACGGTATTTGAGTGTAGTGGGGGAGTAGATTGATGTATGTAATGATAAATCCCAGGAATCGAGGCGTTGCCGTCATCCATGATTCAAAAATAACTTCCACGATTGTAGCAAAATATCCACGTGTGCAATCTTCCATAATATTATTCTCCATAAATTAACTGATTTTCCATATGTATAAAGTTTCTTTTGTTCACACTCCACTTTGCTGTTTTCTCCAAGGTATTTATCGGTGAGGTAATTTGGCTGGTCACTAGGCTGGTGTAGTGACCTCTTTACTGAGCTGCTTTATAAAACTGTTCCTAACATCAGTGAAGTGAACTTCGCTAGGTACCAGTGCCTTTACCTACCAAGTGAGCGCACCTGAAATGGCAAAGGTTTAGTCAGCTGGTGAAGTAACTTTAGCTGATTACTCCAGTTAGCTGCTCTTTTTAACTTAATCGATTTCAATCATTCCCAACTCAGTTCTCAACTTACAAAATCTTTCATGACTGAGTGGTTTAGTGAAAATGTCAGCCAATTGATATTAAGTTGATATGTATCTTAGGATAACATCTCATTTTTCCACATGATCTCTGATGAAGTGATGTCTCACATCAATAAGCTTTGTTCTTGAATGTAATACTGGATTCTAAGTGATAGATATTGCACTGGTGTTGTCATATAATTGGAATTGTCTCCTCCTCCATTCCATAGTCTCTTAGCTATTGTCTAATCCATAACACTTGTGCACAGCATCTACCTGCTGCTATATATTGTGCTTCAACTGCTGATGTGGCTATAGAGTTTTTCTTTTTGCTAAACCATGATACTAGTCTCCTGCCTAGCATTTGACAAGTTCCATAAGTGCTTTTTCTATCAATTTTGCACCCAGCATAATCTGAGTCTGAATATGATATCAACCTGAATCCTCTATCTTTTGGATACCAAATTCCCACATTGATTGTGTTCTTCAGATATTTGATTATTCTCTTAGCTGCTAATAAGTGAGATTCCTTTGGTTGAGCTTGGAATCTTGCACAAACTCCTACTGCAAATTCAATATCAGGTCTGCTTGCAGTTAAGTAGAGTAGAGATCCAATGATCCCTCTATATAGCTTTTGATCAACATCCTTTCCATTTTCATCCTTTCCAAGAATAACTCTTGCACACATTGGTGTGTCTGATGTGCCACTTGTATCCATACCATTATTGTGTATCAAGTGTTTTGTGTACTTGGCTTGATTTATGAAGATGCCATCTTCCATTTGTTTCACTTTTAGACCAAGAAAGTAGTTGAGTTCTCCCATCATACTCATTTGAAATTTACTTTTCATCAGATTTGCAAACTTCTCACATAGCTTCTCATTTTCTGATCCAAAGATGATGTCATCAACATAGATCTGCACTAACAAAGTGCTTGTTCCTTTTTCTAACTTGAAGAGATTCTTGTCAATAGTTCCTTTGTTGAATCCATCGTTGATTAGGAATTGTGACAGTGTCTCATACCAGGCTCTAGGTGACTGTTTGAGTCCATATAGTGCCTTTTTGAGCTTGTAAACTTTATCTTCTTTTTCTTTGAGTTGAAATCCAAGAGGTTGTTCCACATATACTTCTTCTTCTAGGAGTCCATTAAGAAATGCACTCTTGACATCCATTTGATATACTTTGAAGTCCATGTGTGCTGCAAAAGCTAGAAAGAGTCTAATTGCTTCCAATCTTGCTACAGGTGCAAAGGTTTCATCATAATCTATGCCTTCAGCTTGAGAGTAGCCTTTTGCAACTAGCCTTTCTTTGTTTCTGAAACTGTTCCTTGTTCATCCATCTTGTTTCTGAATACCCATTTCGTTTCAATGATGTTTGCCATGTCTGGTCTATCAACAAGTTCCCAGACCTCATTTCTCTCAAATTCATTGAGCTCTTCTTGCATAGCTGTAATCCAATCAGCATCTTGAATTGCATCTTCTATTGTCTTGGGTTCTACCTGTGACAGAAAACAGGTTAGCATGCTCTCCAGTTGTCTTCTGGTTCTAACTCCTGTATGAATATCTTCAAAGACTTGTTCTTCAGGATGATCTCTCAGCCAGTTCAAATCAGGTTGAAGTTGCTCTTGATTTGATTCTTTCACAGCCCCTGCTTGTGCATCAACTTCTTGATCTTGTGTTGGTGCCTCTTGTGTTTTATTTGCTGGTACATCATCTTGATTTCCAAAGGTGTGATCCAGAATGGTAGCCGGTATTGTTGTAATCATGTAGACTTGTCCTTGTGCAACTTCTTCTTCAAAGTTGTGCAAGCTTTCACCATTTGTGTTTGGTTCCTCAAAATCTACATAGATTGATTCTTCAATCACCAATGTTCTTTTGTTGTGTACTCTGAATGCTTTTCTTGTGTCTGAGTATCCCATGAAGATTTCTTTATCAGCCTTTTCATCAAAAGTATGCAGCTGATTCCTGTTCAAAACAAAACATTTTGATCCAAACATATGTAAATGTGAAATGTTAGGTTTTCTTCCATTCCAATTTTCATATTTTGTTTTTCCATGGTGTTTATTGATGATAGATTTGTTTTGAGTATAGCATGTTGTATTTGCTTCTTCCGCCCAAAATCTTTTTGGTATACTTGCTTCTGCAATCATGGTTCTAACTGCTTCTTTGAGTGTTTTGTTTCTTCTTTCTGCTACACCATTTTGTTGTGGAGTCCCTACTCCTGATAGTTGATGTAGTACACCATTTTCTTCACAATAAGATCTGATCACTTCATTTAGGAACTCTGTTCCTCTGTCTGATCTTATCTTGATGATCTTCAACTCCTTTTCATATTGTATTCTTCTCAGCAAATCTGGTAGCTTCTTGAGTGTCTCTATTTTCTTGTTCATGAAAATTGTCCAAGTGAATTTGGAAAAGTCATCCACCACCACTAGAGTGTACTTCTTCCACTTACACTTACCGGTGTGACTGGTCCAAAAAGATCCATATGCAAAATATGTAAGATCCTGGATGTTGACTGATAAGGCTTTGACTTGAAAGAGCTTTTAATCTGCTTCCCTTTCTGACATGTATCACATAGACTTTCCTTCTTGAATGTGATCTCTGGAAGGCCTTCAACAAGCTTGTTCTTTGACAATTTGTTGATGGTCTTGAAATTGAGATGGTTCAGTCTTCTATGCCAGATTCAGCTTGTTGATTGCTTACTTTTGACAAGAAGACAGTTTTCTGCTTTTGCTGTCTTCCGATCCACCACATACATGTTGTCTTCTCTTTTTCCTGCAAGTACAACTGTGCTGGTTTGATTGTGAATCATTTTGCATCCTTCTTTGTTAAAGTGCACATTTTAGCCTTTGTCACAGAATTGACAAATGCTTAGATGATTGAAGCTCAATCCTTTAACATAAGCCACATTTTGAATCTTCAAGTTGTTCTTGAGCATTGTGCCTTCCCCCTTAATTTTGCTAGGGTTTTCTTTGCCTCCAAATGTAACTTTGGGTCCATCAAAAGCTTTAAAGTTAGTCAGCCATCCTTTATTGCCTGTTATATGTCTGGAACATCCACCCTTTATTGCATGTTATATGTCTGGAACATCCACTGTCTATGTACTAGACATCCTACAAAACAAATTAAGTATGTTTAGGTACTTAACACTGTTTGGGTCCATACCTGTTAGCATTCATGCCTCCTATTCCAAGTGTATACCCAAAGGATTTTCTTCTTCGATAGTTGAAATCATCAACTTCATATGTATAGGGCATAGCAGAATAACTTCTTATATTTCTACTGAATGTGTTCTGATACTTTTCTCTACTTTATGGTGCATTTGCATCCTTTTTCACTCTCCAATATGCAGGAGGAAACTTATTTTCATATTGCTTCTTGTGTCCAGGAATATGCCTAGGTTGGCTTTTCCTAACCACATGTTGCATGACATGAAATGGTTTCTTCTTGTATTTTGGGGATGCAATATTCCAATCATCCTCTGAAGGGTAAAGTCTTCCCTTACCTTTCAGTAAGCCTTTGCCTTTAATGAGCTGGTTTGAGGATTTACTATGTTGTTTTACTGCACTAAGTTTTGACTTCACTGGAGCAGGATGAGTAGTTGAAACTATGGTCTGTCCTTTTCTGAATTTGGGTTCAGTTTTGGTCTTTGATTCAGAATTGTGTTGTCCATTGTATCCTTTCTCATCTTGACAGTATTAGCCAAGACCAGATCTGGATCCAAACATTTTTTGGGGTTTGTAAGCTGGTGCATTAAGTGGTGCAGTGGTGCTCTTAACTGGTAGGGATGTTTTCTCAGCTGGTCTGTCAACATCAGATGAGTGATCATCTGTTGCTTGTTGATCAGTTGAGTGTACTTCCTTACTAGTTGATTCAGCTTTCAGTTCATCCAGTTCTTCCTTTAATCGTTTATTTTCCTTTCTCAGATTCTCACATTCTTGTTCCAGAATTTCATGATTTGTTTGAATTTCTTCAAATTTACTCATGAGATTTTGAATCAGATTTGCAGAATCTAATGGGAGAATAGAAGATTGTGCAGTGTCATATGTGGATGTATTTGATGAGTATGAACTAGATATTACATATGTTTCTTCAATTTATTTTGCCATCAAGCACAAACATGATTTTTCATTGTCTGAGCTGGTGTCTCCTTGATCAGCTGAGTCATTGTCAGAGGAATCCTCATCATCTTCACTGCTGGTTTCAGCTTTCAGTGCCTTCTTGATTTTTTTCTTATCTGTAGACTTGTATCTCTTCTTTTCCTCATCTTTGTCTTTCTTTTCCGGACATCAGCCTTGAAGTGTCCTTTCTTCTTGCAGTTGAAGCATCTGTACTCATCATCCTTTTTCTTCATGTCTTTGATTGAGCTTGACTTCTTGTTTGATGATGAACTTCCCTTGAATTGTTTCTTCTTGCTAAACCTGTCAAAACGTTTGATTAATAAAGCAATTTGTTCTTTTATCTCTTGTATCTCTTTGCTGCTTGTATCAGCTGTTTTGCTTTGCTGGGGTGCAACCAGCGCACTAGCCTTGTGTGCCTCTGCTGGTGCATTGTCTTCACTGTTTAACTCAAATTTATGAGCCTTTAATTGAGACATCAGGGTCAAGGTGTCAGTATTTGTAAGATTTATTGTGCCTCTGAGTACTGATGTGACGATCTTCCATATTTTAGGTAGACCTCTCAAGATTTTCAAACAAACTTCTTTCTGTGGGTATGTATGTCCAAGTTGCTGCAGTTCGCTGATGATGTTTGAAAATCTGTTATCCATTTGATCGATGGATTCACCAGTATTCATTTTGAAGTTTTCAAATTTCTGTTTTGAAATAGACAATTTGTTTTCTTTGACTGCCTCTGATCCTTCATTGATGAGAGCTAATTTATCCCACATCTCATTTGTTGTTTTGCAATCTTTGATCCTCATGATCATATTACTGTCCAGAGTTTTCAAGATCATGTCTTTTGCAACAAAATCGAGATTTGCTCTTCTTCTCTCGTCCTTGGTCCAATCTTTCTTAAGTTTTTCTATTTCCTTTCCTTGATCTGCTCCTGTGGCTATCACATTCGTGATCTTGATTGGGCCAACATTGATAACATCCAGCATCTCCTCATGAGTTGCTGCAAGATGAGATAACATTCTTATTTTGTATTCATCAAAATTATTAACATTGAATATGGGCACTTTAGACATGAAATTTAAGGAATCCATAATCACAGATAAAAGATATATTTAGATTGCACAGATTTGAAAACTACTATGAAAATATGTGATCTCCTTGTTACCAGAAATCAGATCTGAACAAGTTCTGATACTAGGAACTTTGCTCCGATACCAATTGTTGGTCCCAGAGAAGGGTAGAAGTATAGTCAGAGGGGGTTGGTGGGGTGAATGACTATACTGGAGTTTCAGAAACTTTTTCTTAAATAAAAGCTTTAGCGGATAAGTCCCTTCCTAAATACTGGTTCAAAGTAGTTTATGCAAACACAGATATAAAATGCAATAAAGAAAAGTGTTGTAAAGTAAATAGCTGAAAGTAAATAGACACAGATTTTTATAGTGGTTCAGGGTGGTGTAATCCCTTAATCCACTCTTCTCCTGTGATGATTGGAGGAATTACTATTGTCTTTCACCAATACAATAGTAAGATTGTCCTTCGCTACACAAGCTTCACAATCTACAAGACTATCACTCATTGGCTTAAAAAAGCTTCAGTGACTCAGTCTTTTACACTGGGAACAAATCCTTCTGCAGCAATCACAAACAGGGTGCAACTTCTTCTTAGACTCCTCTGATTCAATTGCTGCAACTGGTGTGAGTTTGACTCACGGATTTGCTGATCAATCTCGTGCTTAATGTGGAATTGTAGCTCTGAGTTCTGAGTTGATCACCAGATGTGTTCTTTTAGATTCAGATAGAAGGCTTTTCAAATTGATAGAGTTTATGCTTGTTCTTATGTATATCGATCGTTGTTTTATCTGTCTGTCAATCCCTTAGCCTTGATAATCCTTGATTTGAATTTCCATCCGTTGGCTATTTAATGTGGGGAATAATCCTTGATTTAATTATTGATTCCCCCTTAATTATATTCTCCTTGATTTCAATGATCGGATTTTCTTCAAACGTCTATCATAAAATCCGTCCTTGATTGATTCTGCATGTAATGCTTGATCTTATGATTCTTCCTCGTTTTCCACGTTCTGAATGAGTTCGAATTGCTTAGCTATTCCTTCACTTGACTGTTGTTTGATCGGTTAAGTGGTCTTTCTGACTAAGCTGACTAGATCTTTCTTCACTGCTTTTCCTTTACTTAGTCGGTAGGCTGTTTACTTTGCCGGATCACTACCTTCTTAATTTCTTTGATATTTCATGCACTTCTTGCACTTCACTGATCTTGATTTGTGTGAGATCAGTATACACCATATTTCAAAATGAGTTCCATCACTTGTAACATAGATTTATCCAAGGTCATCACAGACTTCCTTGGTTATAAGTCAATTCATAATGTCTTCATACTTCTCTGCTGGTACATGGCTGCATTTCACTCTGTCGGATTTCTATTTTACTTCGCCATCCTACCATCCAGTACAATACTTGTCTGACTCAACTTATACAACATGTCAGACTCTAAGTACAGACTTATACAGGTTTCTAACTTATTTCAGCTTGCTATAACAGCTAGTATGGCCATCATCAAAATATAATAAAATGTTTCTTACAAAAACGCAGGACGGTCTTTATGAAATCTGGCAAGGGATCGGCGAGTCGACTCGAAACTACTTCGAGCGATTTGTCAAATTCTACGATCAAACAAGAGGCCTCGCCGACGGTGTGTTCATGTTGTTAGGTTTTATGCCCGAAAGACAATTTGTAATTGTTTTATTTAAATAAATGACAGAATTTATTTCATCTTATTTATTCGCATTTATTGCCAATATTAATACACTACAGAAAACCCTAAGTATATTGATTATGTAATCACATAACTTAGTGTATGGCGATACACACGAGGATTGAGTTTGTGAAATATACTTAAAATTAACTTAGTCCGTAGCGTTTATTAATCAGAGTATGGGTCTCTAGATTAATTTGCTAATAATGCACCCAGAACACTTTAGGTGTGACAGTCTTATCCGGACAGTCGGTAATAGGGTACCTAATGGGGCATTTATATATGATGATAATCATATAAGGCTGGACCGATTTGATTTGAGTTCTCGATATAATTCTGTAATCGAGAAGTCTTATCGAATCACAAGATGATCATATATGGATTAATCTCAATCCTGAGGTGATCACAGGCATTTAAGGCGACCGGTAGGGTTTGATGTGTTAGTAAGGATCACTTCGTAGTATGTGGTCCAACAATTCTCGTTGGCTCTATTCTAGAATGAGTGAGTAGTCTGTGCTATCACAGATATGGAATCCATTCCTTCCCTCGGGAAGTAGATAGACAGTTCCCTTATTTGTTAACCCTAGAAACTGATCGATCGGCCGAGTTCATATTATATTGGTCATGAACTAATTGATCACTAGGGGTTAATGGTAAATAAGGATAATATGTTTCGAGAAGGGTTTACGGAAAAATCCCGAATCGAAGTGAACAGTCTTTGGAGGATTTATCCGTATGTAATGATTATATCAGTGGACGCTTTCGACTCATAAATTGAGTGTGAGTTATCTATATTCAATAGAGTTCAGTTTCGGGTTTATGGTGGTGTAATCCCGGAATTAATAGGTTGGATATAATTATTATGTCTGAAGAATAATTTTTATTCAATTTATTGTAGCTACTAAATATGGGTCCATGGTCCCCGACGTGGCTCCTAATATAGCATATAGGTTTCTCGTCGCTGCACCTCAATTATAATTAAATAGTGGATTGGACTATTTAATTTGATATGTGGATTAATTGTTTAGTTGGACTAATAATTAAATACACGGAAAAGACATTTTTCGTGGATTCAGCCCAAATTAGTGTGTTGACCTTTTGACCTAATTGGTAAAATATAGAAATGTGCATGTGACCTTAATTTTTAAGGGGTGGGGCGCATATTTAATATTAAATATTATTAAGAAATTAGTTTTCTTGGATAATTATTTAATATGTGATTTATCTTTTATTTGTTAAATGATAATTCATGGAATATTAGATAATAATATGATTTATCCTAATTTGTTTGGGATAATTATTTTATTTATCTTTTATTTGGAAAAAAGATTAATCTAATAGTTATCTCTTAATTATTTAATCCTTGGAGGACAAGGATTACTCTCCTATATAAAGAGAGTTCTCTCAAGCCTTTTGACACACAATAAACACGCCATTATTCATAAGAATATAGCTTGGAATTTTCGGCTATAGTTCTTTGGGTTTCGAGTTGGGATAATCTTCGGGATTATTACGGTAGCATATCAAGGAGGTCCGGCGGCGGGAAACACCATCCACCTGGTGTTGCTGGGAGACATACGTTGAAAGGCTGTGGCTGCTCATACACGTGTTCTAGGAGACTTTTGATCTTGGAGTTAAGCACCATAAAAAGGTTGGCTCATAAACCCCCTTGTAGATTTAGATCTTTAATTTATGTTCTTTGTTTCGCTTAGATCTTGATCTGATGCTTCCGCTGCGTAATCGGGTCAATCTATGATTCATCTGACAATATTACATCTAACAAGTGGTATCAGAGCCTTTGATCTAACGATCAAAGTATATGAATTTTAGATCTTGTAGTGGAAAAGCATGTTTTAGGTGTTTTTTTTTTTGTTTTTTTTTTTGGTAAATTTCGAAATTTTATCATGATGCATGCTTGTGAATGTTGTGGTTGAAGAGATGGATTGGGGTTGGTATTGTTTACCCGTAGATATATTTTATAGCTCGTTTGTTTAGTAACAATTGAGCAGAGGATTTGTATTTTCTTTATGTCTTTTTCGAAATTCAATGTAAAAGTAGCATCTTTTATTGTAATTTTGATGTTCCGGGCTCGAAAAGATGAAGATTTTGAAGAAAAATTGAAGATAGAGGCGAAACACAATGTATGAACGAGGAGAAACGGTTAAAAAAAACCTTTTTTTTTAAGGTTAAAGGTTGTAAAGGACTGTTTTGTATCTAAAATGAGGAAAAAGGACAAGAAAAAAAGATAGTGGTCGAAAAGGACAAAAACGCGCATGTTACTACATGTGTTACTACATGTTGCTACAACCAAATGTAGTAACACATGTAGTAACAGACGCGTTTTTATCCTTCTCAATCATTATTTTTTTTTCTTGTCCTTTTTTCACATTTTGTGTATTTTTTTGTCCTTCTGGCCTCTGACCCCTTTTTTTTAAAACTGCTACAGGACTTTCTGCGACACTGAAAAGCGTCGCTATAAGTCCTGTTTAATAAAACTAGCATGCAGCTAGGGTTTTTTATGCGGCTGTATGAAACTTTTTTTTGACCTAATTTTTTTTATAACATACCGCCGTCTGGCAGAAAATTAATTTTTAAAAAAAAACATTATTTTTGGGAAATAATTTAAAACAGCCGAATGAAAGAAAAAAAAAAAGAGTTTTTATTTATCAAATAAATTGGATTTATTTAAATAAAAAGTCTTTCTCCTCTCGGGTGTTCGTGATTCGTGATCCGGCGGTTCGAGTTTAAAATTCGAAGATCAAGACTCGAAGACATAGTATAAGTTTTACTTTTCCTTAGAAAATCGTTAGTCGGGGGTACCAACGGTCCATCTCGGTGTTCACTTTTCAGTATAATTTTGTGTTTGATCAAGATTACATGCTTAAAACCGGAAAATTGCCATGACTTGCATCTTCATGATTCCACTCCAATGCATACACGTAGTTTTTTAATTTCGAATTAAAATAGACGTGTATAACTCGAATAATTAGTATGAATGCTTTGTAATTTAATATGTGGTAGTTAAATAAAAAGTAGCTAATTATAAAAACCGAGGACCCGGGTTTTGTCAATCGTTACGATTTTAGTGATGGATTCTCGGTGAATCCCACTTGGATAAATCGTTGAGCTTTTCGGTGATGGCTTCTCAGTGAACCCACCTTAAACAGAAACGAGATTACGTTTTGGGTGACAATTTAGAAATCGGAGAATCTTAGTACATGGGTTCGGAAATGGTCTAACCATGGTTGGCGAGTTCAACCGAGCTTCGCTCAATCGACTCCCCCACGTGTGATGTGCGTTCTGGCCAGCTCGACAGACTTAGCATAGCCGATAAGCATTCGGGCTAAACGGGCTTCTCTTGCCGGATTGGCCTGAATCATCACATATGTTCCAACGAATAAGATGGCGTAGGCTTGCCTACATAACCGATCCTATTCGGAGTACTTTGATTTGTTGTTTCTTATTGTCAAGACCGAAACCGTAATTAGTAAACCCACCACTTTTTTTTCAAAATATTGAGTGGGAGCGGGGAAGGCGACAGCCAACCCCACGGCCTCTACGATAGATGCAAGCACGTGAGAGAAGGGTGACGCCTCGAGCCGCTTTGATTTCGGCCCCCTACGGATGGTGTTCACCCCTATCAAAATTCAAGGCTTGGTCTCCGAAAGGATAGAATTTTGGGTACTCGTTGAGTCACTGACCGACCCTACGGCGGCATACTCGGGGCATACTTTGAGGTCTGATATAATAGGTCACACTCTTTATGGATATTTTTGAAATATCTAGGCTAGAAAAAGGAAGGTAATCAGTGATTAAGGTCCGGGATGTCTGATTCCCGTGAGCTGTTTGATTCTCGAAGCTTAATTATTGAGAGAGATTGTCTCAGTTTAACCATCACCTCTTTGACCTACCCTACGGCGGCACTGAGGTGTGAGGTTGAATCCTTGGAATGGTAGGATAGACTTTATATAAGTTTATTATTCCTAAAATACAAATTATAGTAGTGTATATTTGATTAAGTTTCTGTCATTTTATTTACAGCAACATGTCTTCGCAAATTCAAAATTTACTGAATGATAAGCTAAATGGCGACAATTTTACTAAGTGGAAAAGTAATGTAAACGTGGTGCTCGTATTTGAGAATACGCAGTTCGTTTTCACTGAGGAGTGCCTTGTACTTCCCCCTCAAAATCCGCCTAAACACATTTGCGATCAACATCAAAAATGGATAGAGGCGAATAATAAGGCAAGAGGCATCTTCTTAGCCTCAGTGTCGGATTTCATTCGGAGCAAGATTGAGGGTTTTAATACTGCACGAGAAATCTTGCAGCATTTAACCACCATGTTTGGCAAGCCGTCTGATCAAGCAAGACACGAGGTCGTGAGTGAAGAAGGTCACAATGCCAAGATGAGGCGGGTCGATCGGTTCTTGGTCATGTGATGAACATGATTAGTTACTTTACTGATGCAGCAACTCATGGTGTGATTATAGACGATGCTACCCAAGTGTCAGTGATTCTCAAATCTTTGACATCTGATTTCCTGACGTTCAGGACCAGCTATGTCATGTCTAAGGCTCATCTTTCCATGACGGAGTTGATCAACAAACTTCAAGTCTACGAGGGTCTTTCTACGAAAGATAAATCCCAAGAGCAGGAAAAGAAGGTTGAGGCCAATATGGTCGTAGCCAAGGCGTCTAAGTCAAACCAGCAGGGTAAACAAAAGAATAAGAAACAAACTGCGCCATCGCCTAAACCTATGAAGAAGAAGGCTAAGCCGAATACACCATCCAAGCCCAAGGGCAAGTGACATTACTGCAATGAGATAGGGCACTGCGTCGTCACTGCCCCATATATCTCAAAGATGTAAAGGATGGGAAGGTAAAGGCTAGCAATGGGAAAGATAAGAAAGGTAATCCTGAATTACTTGTCTTGGAATCTTTCAATGTAGCTAAAGATGTATCAATTTGGATACTGGATACTGGAGCTACTAACCATGTATGTTCTTCTTTGCAGATCCTTAGTTCGTTTCAGGAGCTAGAGGAAGGAGCTCAAGTTATGAGAGTCGGCACCGGGGCATTAGTTTCAGCGAAAGCAGTGGGAGCTTTTGAGTTACATTTTGGAAATAAAACTTTGAAGTTAGACTTTTATTCCGAATTTTAGAAGAAATTTAATTTCGTATTCTGCTTTGAAAGACCAGTTGTTCTCTCTTTCTTTTATGGATGATGAGTTTATTATTTCAAAGAATGGTTTTACTTTATGTACTACTGTATTAGAAAACGGATTATATTTCCTTAAACTAACGCACGCTCCCCTGCTAAATACTGAAATGTTTAAAGTAGCGCATCAAAAATCTGCTAAAAGGCAGAAAATTTCTCATAAAGAAGATAGTACATATCTTTGGAACCTTAGGCTAGGTCATATTTCCTTGGAAAGAATCAAACGATTGGCTAAGGGTGATTCCTTAAAAGAGTTATATGTTGACCCATTGCCGGTTTGCGAATCTTGCCTGGAAGGAAAAATGACTAAACGTCCCTTCTCGTCAAAAGGGAATAGGGCCAAAGAACCTCTAGAGTTAGTACATTCAGACCTTTATGGTCCGATGAATGTGCAAGCTAGAGGCGGATTCGAGTATTTTGTGACTTTCATCGACGACTACTCGAGGTTCGGATATGTTTATCTGCTGCATCGAAAATCTGAAACTTTTGGCAAGTTTAAGGAATTTCAAGCAGAAGCCGAAAGGCAGTTAGGCAAGTCTTTGAAATGCCTTCACTCTGATCGCGGAGGAGAGTACTTAGCTACTGAGTTCACTGACTTCCTACTTGAACATAGGATCCGTTCTCAACGTTCTGCGCCTAGGACACCTCAGCAAAATGGAGTTGCTGAAAAGAGAAATTGGACATTGATTGACATAGCCAGATCAATGATGAGCTACACCTCGCTACCGATATCCTTTTGGGGTTATGCTTTAGAAGCAGCGGTATACATACTTAATGTAGTACCGTCAAAGTCTGTCGATAAGACACCCTTGGAATTATGGAATGGACGTCGCGAAAGCATGCGTCACTTCCGAATTTGGGGTTGTCCTGCACATATACTGGTTGACAAGACTACGAAACTACAAAAGCGTACAAAAGTATGTCTGTTTGTTGGTTACCCCAAGGGAACATGTGGAGGTCTGTTTTATGATCCGGAAGATAACAAGGTGATAGTTTCAACTAATGCCACGTTTTTGGAGGATCAATATATGACAGATTTCAAGCCTCGAAGTAAAGTCCTACTCGAGGAGTTACTTTCTGACGAGGTCAGACCACAAGTGCCACCTAGTGTCACTGTAGACAACACTGTGAATGCAACAGTCACCCCTCCTCCTAATCCACCCAGACGTACTGAGAGAGTGGTTCAGCCACCAAATCGGTATGGACAATCAAAGGCAAACGTAGCCGTCTCTGATGGTGTGGAAGATGATCCAGTGTCTTTTCGCAAGGCCATGGATGATCGTGACAAGGATCAATGGGTTGACGCGATGAATCAAGAGATAGAGTCCATGTACTCAAACTCTGTCTGGAAACTTGTAGATTGCCCCGAAGGGGTAAAACCCATAGGGAGCAAGTGGCTCTACAAGAGGAAGCGAGGAGTTGATGGTAAGGTGCAAACCTTTAAAGCACGGCTTGTAGCTAAGGGCTACACATAGAGAGAGGGTATAGACTACAAAGAGACCTTCTCCCTTGTGGCCATGCTTAAATCCATCCGGATCCTCCTTTCTATTGCTGCATGCCTCGATTATGAAATTTGGCAAATCGATGTCAAGACAGCGTTTCTTATCGGCTTTCTCGACGAGGAAATCTATATGCAACAACCAGAAGGATACATCGAGAAAGGCCAAGAGCACAAAGTGTACAAGTTGCCGAGATCCATTTATGGGTTGAAGCAAGCATCTCGGTCTTGGAATCATAGATTTGATGACACCATTATGTCATATGATTTTGAACAAAATCCTGATGAACCTTGTGTATACAAGAAAATCGTCAAGGATAAGGTTGCGTTTCTAGTGTTGTACGTAGATGACATTCTCCTAATTGGAAACGATAAGGGGATGTTGTCGGACGTTAAAATTTGGCTGGCCAGCCAATTCCAAATGAAAGATTTGGGAGAGGCGAATTATGTTCTCGGGATCCAATTAATACGGGACCGTAAGAACAATATGTTAGCTCTTTCACAAGCCACTTACATTGATAAAGTAATGGCTAGATATAGCATGACGGACGCAAAGAAGGGTAACCTACCAACTCGTCACGGCGTCCATCTCTTTAAGACTCAGAGTCCTCAGACTCCTAAGGAAACAGAGGCTATGCAAAGAGTGCCTTATGCTTCGGCTGTAGGTAGTCTAATGTACGCTATGATGTGCACTAGACCTGACATCTGTTATGGCATTGGACTTGTCAGTCGTTATCAGTCGAATCCAGGCAATGAGCATTGGATTGCAGTAAAGAACCTCTTAAAGTACTTGAAGAGGACTAGGAATTATATGCTGGTATATTCGGGTCAAACCTGGATGTACAAGTGTTGGTCCCTTGAAAAGGCTTTGGTTAAGTTTAGAGGGGGGGGTGAATAAACTTAACACTTAAAAATTTGGAGTTAACAAATTCTGCAACTTCAAAGATCTCACGATACTTGAGAGTCTGCTTGAGACTTCATAACTCACGATAAACAATGAGTCTCTCGATAGTTGAGTTTGCTTGAATTTGTGCAAATGAAATAATATCAAAATTAAGCCTTATTACTTGTTGTTAAATATGATACTAAGTATTAGATACTTAGTAGTGCAGTGTGTGATTTCGATTGCTAGATTCAAGTAGGTTGATGAGTGATATAAACTAAGTGCGTAAAGTAAATGCGTAAAGTAAATAGCCCGATTTTATAGTGGTTCCAGGTGATGTAATCCTGCCACCCACTCTTCTCTCTGTGATGTTGGAGGAAATTCACTGAGATCTTTGATGTAGCTTTTACAAAGATTCCTAAGTTGTTTGTCCTTCACCAATATCTATGGCTTCACAAACCAAATCGGGAGCAGTAGTAGGATTGCTTTGCTCCCGAGTCTTCCACTTTGGTCCTTGAAGGGTAGGATTGCCTCTTCACCACTCCACCACAAACAACGAGTCTTTCACACCTAACGATGCTTCACTGTTTCAAGAGTTCTTTATAAAATAAAGAATGAATCAAATAAATGATTCAGATTCAAAAGCTTGATTAGGATGATGTAACCAACGACTTGCGCCTTCAAGTGTGTATGCTTGATGCAAATTGAACACGTAATGCACTTGAAGAAAATAACTAGATCAAGCAATTTTAAGCTCATGAAGTTCAATGGTGTTTTTCATTTCGAGATTGTCACTTAAAGTTTATCCCAAAAATTCATCCCTTTTTCTTGCAGTCTTCATGTGACTTGTATTTGAATTTCAAATGTGACCGTTCCTTGTATTTGTCCCATCTGATCTGCATTCTGTCTCTATTCATAGGATCGACACTTGCTGAAATTCCTTTTGACAAAGTCAATCATCCACCCTTTGACTTGTATCCAATGGATAAAAATAAAAGTCATCCCAACGTCTTTTTAATCTCAGCCTTTGATTTTCTTGATAAGTCAGAGGTAGTTGGTTGTCCTTATCCATGTAATCTTCCAAGATAATCTTGAATTAATCGAGGTAATACATCAAGAGTTCATGAGTCTCACGAGATACCTATCATCTGTGATCATCATATAATCAGTATATAAAATACAATGCAAATTGATTACTTCTATCTAACTTTTATTTGTGTAGTTAGATTACATCATTTTAATTGTAACTAAGTTCCAAACATCATCCAACTTATGGAACTTAGACCTTACACACAAGGCATATGTAATCGCTTTAGGTCATCACAGACTTGCCTAAATTCGATTCCATATCCTTGACTTTAAATACTAAGTTTGATCACTTAGCCTTCGATTCATCGAGTTTGAACCCTCACCCTCGGTCTTCGCCTTCAAGAGGTTCCCGACTAGTCTAATGACGACCTATCTACCCTATCGACTAGACCATCTGGCGATATCAATCAATGACCTTTTTTTGATGCTTGTTTGATCAAACCTATTTATGAATCAAACTCTAATAAACCTATACATTTTATCTAGACATCTTTTGCCTTTGCACTATAATGTACCTAGTATGGCACTCATCATCAAACTAAGAAATAAGTCCAACAATTTCCCCCTTTTTGGTGATGATGCCACTACCCTCACCTAATCAGCAAAGCAAAAAGATAAAACACAAAAACAGAACAAATTCAGTCAATTCTCATTATAAACATTGTTCAGTTATTACAAACTAGATGCAGCAAGGATAAAGAATACAAAGTATGCTGATCTATTGTCTCTTTTCTCTTTCTCTTCTAGCCTTCTCAGCTTGCTCTTGATAGGCTCTGATCTCTTCTATCATTTGACTCATCCATTCATTCTCAATTAGTGTGAAATCAATATAAGAATTGACTTGTTTCCACCAGTTCCATGCTTCAGGCAGGACAAGATTGATGGCATTCACTCTGAATCCAAACCTCATATACAGCTCCTTGAATTCATCCAGTGAGTCCTTTGCTTTTGTAATAGGTAGCACCTTATCACCTCTCGCTACTTCTTCTACTACATTTGCTTGCCCTTAGGGCTCGACTCTTGCTTCCCAAAATTTCAAACTCAAGAAAGAGTTAAGACCTTCATGAAATCCCATGTCATGATAAGGTCTCCTCCTGTTGTAATACTCTTTCTTGTACTTGTCTAAGTTGATCATCGATGAGTTGGACTCTGCCAGTGCAAAGTTGCTCAAGGCATTTGTATCATCTCGCCCATCTCTTCATGTAAAAGAGTCTTGCACTCCTCCTTTGTCGCAATTGATTGGCCCTCTTCCCCTTAGTGACATCATCAACAAAACGGGATATAAGGCCATGAATAGCCTCCTGTGATATACTATCACTCTATGCAATTGACCTTCCATAGTTCCAGTTCTAGTATCAAGAGAAGTAATCCTGGATTGCAATGTCTCTCCAAATCTGTTGATCCTTTCAAGAAGTTTGGGATCGTGCATAGCAAGGTTGTTGTGCGACAAGAGCTCAAGGCAAGAGTTTTAGGCGTGTCGCAAGCTTGTCAAGTTTCTCATGGATAGAAATAAGTTGGTCTTTTAGAAACTTGTATTTGGCAAGATTTCCAACCTTGATACCCACGACATCTAGTATCAAGTCATTCATAGCATTTTGAGTGGATGCAAAATTTGAAGCAATCAGACGATGAGATTGTCTGTTATCATTTACGATCTTCATTAGTTCTTCAAATCTCTGTTTGCTTACTGTCGATTGAGTTCTTAATCTGTTGCATATCATTTCTTCAGCTTCTTAACTCATTGAAAACTTCAACTGCACTCCACAGTCATTCTACTAGCAATGAGTCCATCGCCAGCTCCTCAACTCTATATTGTGCCTGTTGTCTGGCCGATGACCATTGCTTTACTCATATCTCTCCCAAAGCAGGGGAGGTCCTTCCTCTACCATTGCACCAAGAATGTCTTCCATAACCGGATCTTGTGCAGTTCCTCAAGAACTTCTTCTTCTCCAAAAATTTGAAATTCTTCATCATCAGTAGTCATAGTCCAAAGAAATTGCTCTTCTTGATTAAACACAAAGCAGCTTGTCGACTATCCTTCCTACAAATGGCCTTGGCTCCAAAGCAGCTCCACTACAAAGCCTACCTCATCAATAACAGGGTTTTCTCCAAACCCAAAGTTTGTTCCAACTCGTGACTGTGTGTGTTTGAGACTCAAAGCACTGTGCACTCTCCTGCTCCAACCTTTGTGCGGTGTTGTTTGTATCCCAAAGAACCTTGTACCTCCTCTTCGCTTCTCGTGGATTGAATATAGCCTCATTATCCACTTGAAAACCTTCTCGCATGACCAATCTTGTGCGGGATGATGGCGATTTAGTAAGAGTGCCTTCAATGTCAAATCCATCTTGATATTCAATGGACTCTTCCGAGCCGGCACTAGGTTCATTAAAATCGATGAATCGCTTTCTCCATCCAAATCCTCACACTGCTCATCTTCATTTTGTGCAAGCAGGCTCTACAACATGTAATGTACTTGGTTCATCACCCCGACCTACCAAAGACTCAAAGTGATTCCTTCATTGATCAGTGCTTCAAGATCATCCATGGTGAGATCCTGTAGATCCTCATCCATTTCTCCATCCACGGCCCTCAAAGCAGACTTGCCGATAGTAGTAGATCACAGCGAGGTTCATTTATCAATGCAGGTCCACTGGTTCCTCCCGGTCCGAGGGAAAATCTCCTTCCGAGTCGATGATGAGGAAGAGTCATCATCTCCATCTCTTGATCCCTAAACTTAATACCTCCTCCTTCATTTGCTCATCAAATAGATCCATCGATCCGGATTGCGGCAGGTGGTATCAACCAGATCCAAAGAAGTTCTCTACTCCCAACTTGTTAAAAGCCCATTCCTCAAAATCACCATAGTTCAAGAATGGCTTTTGTCTCTTGTAGAAACCAAACTTCCATTGAAAATAATCAGCAATTTGCTGAAGTTTGGGATCCACATAATCTTCAGTTTTCTTCCTCTCTTTCACATGCCTTTCAAAGGGCATGAAAGATCTCCTGGGAGCAGCTCCAGTAGCTTGTTGACCTCCAAAGGTTCCAACAAGCAGACTCATGGTCTCTTCTACAGATGTTTGAAAGTCAGCAGGTTGCTGTGACTGTACATTTGTACCTACTACTTCCATCTGTATCACACTTGGTTCCCCCTGACTTACATGCTCATCGCCAGGTTAGCAGCAGAGATCGCTTCTTCCCCCGAACTATTGCCAAACTTGCGTGGGTCTTCAACCAAGTCTTCAATCACCTCTTCAACTACCACAAGAGTTCAGTTTCGAGTGGTTTGTTTGTGGTTCTTCAAAGGACATCACAAAGAGCTCGGGATCAACAGATCGTGTATATCTTCAACAGATTGCTCGAAACAACTCCGTCCAAAGATCGTGAGACTTGACACCCTCTTCAAAGTGAGGAGTCGGTGATCACCACAGTGGAATGATAGTTAGAGGCTCACCCTCAGCAAACCTCACCTTCTTCTTCTACTGGTGCTTTTTCTTGGATTCTTTGAGCTTCCAGTTTTTCACTCTCTTTCCTTGCCATATTTCTTCTTTTGGCAATTTCCTTCCTTCTCTCTTGGAGAGGGTTCATCATCTTTCTCAACCACAGTAGACTTTCTCTTTCTACTGCCTTCTTTCTCTGTTGTTCCTCGAATTTCAACAACAGCTTTTCTTGGAGCCACAAAGCAGGTCAAGAACCTCCACTTGACCTTTAGCGGACTCAACGATCAGTCTTTGTTTCCTTCCTTGTTTTCTTTGAGGGTTTTGATGCCTCTGTTTTTTTTTTTATCTCCACTCTTTCTCTTAACAATGACTTTCTTTGGTGCAAAGAGGTTTAATAGATATCTTCTTAGTTTGCTTAACTCGCTCACCACCAAAGATCACCATCATCATCATCATTATCATCATCGTGAGCCTCTCCAAAGAATCTCTTCATCATCTCAAGTCCAGGAATTGCATAATCAATCTCCTTCTTGTATCTCTGGATGATTTATGTTTACAGTGTTCAAGATCGGGAACCTCCAGGATGATTCAAGCAGAGTCTGACCATTAAACCTGTGGGTAAGGCCTTTGATTTCCTTTTCCTCGCTTTCTCTTCCTTGGCAACTTTCTTCATATAAAAAATGAAGTAACCAGCCCAATCAAACTTCAAACTCCTGCAAATGATCATCATCAACTCTATCTTGAGTCCGGATAGAGTATCCATACCGCCAACCAACCCCAAAGATGTGTTCTTTGCAATCGCTTGCTCAAGAGTTGTACTCGTGCCAAATATGCTGCAGCTTGATGCCAAGAACTGACTTTGTGTCTTGATTTGTCTTAATCTGATCCACAAATGCCATCTTGTTCAATCCCATTGCTTCAGGATTGACAGGACCATCTACAACTTCTTCAAAACCAAACACTTCTCTCAGTAGACTGGAGGAGATTACAAGCTCCTCAGCATTCACAGTGGTTTTGAATGCTTCAGTTCCTTCTTCCACGATCATGTTCTTCCAGAAATCAATAACATTGGTGTATGAGATTGTTTCTAATCTGATATTGAGTTTATTCTCCAAGCCTGCAAACCTCCTTATTCTTCGACCTATATTGATGGCCAACTCAGTTCTGTTTGCATCTTCAACAAAACCTCTGACACTTTGGCTTGATTCAATTTGTACATCAACTTTTTCCGCCATTTTAATGAGAAAGAAGAGATGAAGAAGATTGAATCTCAAATCTGTGTTCACACAGTGTAAACGATTGCCGTGATAAAGCAGATTTGCAAGTGACGATTCTGCTGTATAACAGTCTGATTATATAGACAGTGAGTGGTTGAAACTGTCATTGCACGTACATTGAGGTAACCACGATTAAATCTGAGTAAATGCTGTCTTGACACGTGGCCCATTACTCCTCCATAATGTTTGTAACCGTTGGATGGTTTGACTGTGGTAATAATGGATAAAATAAATATCCCGCCAATATGCTTTTTGACTTTAATTACTTTGACTGAGTAACGTTTCCTCCAGCAGGGTAATCCTCAGCAGGGTGGGCTCAGCAGTCTGCTGATAAGTAGGCTTCAAAGCACTCACGACAAAATTACTCTGCTGATCCTTGTTTTCTTCTTGTTTTGTTCAATTGATAATACAAGATGAAGTTTAATACCAATGACTGATCTGTCAAGTGAGCTCACCCAACATGACAAAGATCAATCCCCTTGGCAACCTCATTTGCTCAATTGTCCAAACATAAGTACATGGAATTGTTGATACCAATGACTAATCTGCTAAGTGAGCTCACCCAACATAGCAAAGACTAATCCCCTTGGTGAATTCCAAGACAATGCTTGATTATCACCAACTTTTAAAATTCCAAGTTCAATCCTTAATTTGGCAAATCTTTCACTATCAAGTGGCTTAGTGAAAATATCAAAGAAGTTGATCTTCATGGGATGTATAGAACCACCACATCTTTCTTTTCAACATGATCTCTTATAAAATGATGCCTCACATCAATGTGTTTGGTTCTTGAGTGCAAAACAGATTTTCTCGTGATTGCAATTGCACTTGTGTTATCACACATAATTGGAATTTCCTTTTCTTCAATTCCATAATCCCTTAATTGTTGTCTTAGCCATAAGATTGGTGCACAAAGAACTTCCAAAGAAGAATGTACTCGGCTTTCAAGGTGGAAGTTGATATAGAATTGCTTTTTGCTAAACCAGAAACCAAATCTATTTCCCATTAACCTGCGCGTGTTCCTGAGGTGCTTTTTCTATCAATCTTGCATCCAAAGATAATCGAACTGAGTAGGATATAACTTTGAAGCTTCCTTCCTTGGAGTACCATATCCCTACTCCCAAAGTCTCTTTGAGATACTTGAGAACTCTCTTGATCGCACTCTAAATGACTTTCTTTAGGTTTAGATTGAAATCTTGCACAAACACCTACAAAGAAAGGATATATCAGTCTCATTGGCAAATCAGTCACAATGATCGCCTATCATCATTCAGTCAGATAAGGTCCGATCAACATCTTTGCCTTCTTTATCTTCATCCAACTGATGTTTGTACTCACAGGAGTTGAATTCTTAGTGCTATTTTCCATACCAAACTTCTTCAACAACTCCTTGGTATACTTGGTTTGATGAATGAAGATTCCATCCTTCATTTGTTTAACTTGCAATCCCAAAAAGTAGTTCATTTCTCCCATCATACTCATTTGAAATTTACTCTTCATTAGATTTGCAAACTTTTCACAAAGTAAATCATTTTCGAACCAAAAATTATGTCATCCATATAAATTTGTACCAAAGTAGTGTCTTTGTCCCTTCACCGATTCTCGAAAAGTGTCTTGTCAATGGTGCCTTTTGTAAAACCATTGTCCACCAAGAATTGAGATAGAGTCTCATACCATGCTCTTGGTGCCTGCTTCAATCAAGAAAGTGCTTTGTTGAGTCTATACACTTTATCCTCATGATCCTTAACTTCAAATCCAGGAGGTTGTTGAACATAGACTTCCTCCTCTGAATGCCATTCAAAAATGCACTCTTGACATCCATTTGATATACTTTGAAGTTCTTATATGCAAAGATGTGCCAAGAATAATCGATAGCTTCCAATCTTGCAACAGTGCATAAGTTTCATCAAAATATATTCCTTCCTTGAGAATAGCCTTTTGCAACTAGTCCGGCCTTATTTCTCACAATGGTACCTGATTCATCAAGTTTATTTCAGATACCCACTTAGTACCAATGATATTTGCATAAATTGGCCTTTCAACTAGTGTCCAAACTTGATTTCTTTCAAATTCATTTAATTCTTCTTGCATGGCAATTATCCAATCTGGATCTCAAATTGCTTCTTCAACAACTTTAGGTTCCATTTGAGATAGAAAACAAGTAAACATAGCTTCCAGGTTGTCTTAGTCCTCACACCTTGCTGTCATACATTGCCAATAACTTGTTCAAAGAGGTGATTCCTTAACTATTGTGGATTTTGATTATTTTGATTTTCGTGGACATCATCTTCAAGAGGTCTGCTGTAGTTTCTTCTACGGGGGTTCAAAGAGATCCTAGAACCGCCTCATTGTTGCATCGATAACATTATCGCAGGTGTTCAAAGAGGGCGATCGAAACTTTTAAGTCATTGAATCTTTCCGAACTTCAACACAATCTGGATCGTTGACTTGTTGATTTTCAAAGAGTTCACAATCTTCATCTTCCATACCAAGAAACTTAGGTTCATCAAACACAACATGAATTGTTTCTTCATGTTTCATGACCTCTTGTTCAAGACTCAATGCTCACGATCAAGAGTATCCCAAGAAAATTCCTTCATCTCGATTTTGGTTGGAAAGTTTTCGATGTACCTTATGATTTAGGATAAAACATTTGCTTCCAAATGGATGGAAATAGGATATGTTAGGTTTCCTTCCATTCCAAACCTCATAAGGTGTCTTCAAGCAGCTTCTTGTTTCATCAAGTTCTGCTTTGTGTATAGCATGTCAGTATTTCTTGCTTTAGCTCAATATCTTTCGTAGCAATGCCTCACAAATCATTGTTCTTCCCGCTTCTTTAAAGTTCTGCTTTTCTTTCAAAGAACCCCCATTTTGTTGTGGTGTACCAAAGAAGCAGAAGTTGATGTAGTACACCATTCTGCTCACAATATTCTCTTATGACTTTATTGAGAAATTCAAGACTCGATCCGATCTTATCTTTATAATCTGCTTAACTTTTCTCATTTTGTAATCTCTTCAAAAGATTAGGCATGCTTTGAAGTGTTTCACTTTTCTTGTTCATGAATATCACCCAAGTGTATCTAGAATAATCATCCACAACCACTAAAGTGTACTTCTTTCCTGTTACACTTGTTGGAGTTATTGGTCCAAAAAGATCCATATGCATCAGCTCCAACACTCTATTTGTTGATTGTTTGGTCTTTGATTTGAAGCTTGACTTTATCTGTTTACCTTGTTGACAAGCATCACATATAGAATCCTTCTTGAATGTGATCTCGTGTAAAACAACCACCGCTTTCTTCTTCACCAACCGATTAATATCATCAAAGTTTAAGTGATTCAACTTCTTGTGCCATAACCAATTTAGTTCGGACTTGGTATGCACTAACAGTGCGTGTTTCGAACTGCAGTGAGACCAATCCACAACATACATGTTCTCATTGTCTTCTACCGCCAAGTACAACTTGATCACCTCTTTCACTAATGACAATACGATTGTCTTTGTCAAAAGTGACCTTGTATCCCATATCACGAATTGTCCAAAGGCTCAAAGAAGTTGTAATCCAAATCCTTCCACATATGCAACATTCTTGATTGTAAGTCCATTTTTGATAAGTGTGCCATATCCTCTTGTATATCCAGTGTATTTTTGTTGCCAAAATTCACCCTTGGACCATCTTTTGCCACAAAGTTTGATAAATGATGCTTATTCTTTGTCATGTGTCCGGAACATCCACCGTCAAAGTACTGCACACCCAAAAAACAAAGTTAATGCATTTTAGGTACCCAAACCTGTTTGGGTCCATAATGGTCAGTGGTAAGCATGACCCTTGGCATGTCTCCATAAGGTCTTCTCCTGAATGTGTCATACTTTGGTTCATACATGTATTCCACACATCCATAAGTTCTAACAGTAGGTTGTGTAGGAATCACATATATTTTCTGGCCTTTTGGTTTATAATGCTGTTTGAAGTGATTCTTGTTGTTAGAAACATTTGCATAACCATAAGTGTACTGTCTGTTAGAATCAGCCCTATAATATGGAGTCTGCTGAGGTCTTGTGTAAGTCCTCTGCTGATCCCATTGCCTAGGTTTTACCCTAGTTTGCATGGTTATACTTGTTGTTTCTAATAGTAGATGCAGAGAATGTTCCAATCATCATCGAAGTGGAAATAGTCTACCTTTCCCCTGAGATAAGTATCCTTGAATGATTAACATTTTTGGGTTTGGGATTCTTATCCTTGGAATATTTCTTTTCTTACCCTTCGTGGTCCAAAGAGACTTGGTAGCAGTGTCCGCTATCGCAGCTTAGAAGGCACAAAGAATCTATTTTTGGATTTATTCTTTTACTAGAGTCGTTGACTTTTTAGACTTCGATTTTGCTTCCTTGAAGCATTCTCATTGGGTTTCTCGCTTCAAAGAACCTTATCGGGAGTTGGATCTAGTGCGGTACAAACTTAGGACCACCTACGGTGCTAGGTTCATAGAACCTTCACTGGATCCACTCTTGTTAGATTGTCGAAGTTCCAAATCCAAGCCCTGTTCTATCCCCATAAGGCTTTCCCGATTTGTATGCGATATTGGAACAAGATGGTTCAAAGATTCAGAGGTCACTGGATGTTCAAGAGACTTATTTTGATTCTCGCTCAACATCTTTTCCTTACCTCGAGAACCCTTAATTCAAATTTTCGCTTCCAACTTCTAACTCAAGAGTTTCTTTTTCACCTTCACAACCTCATAGCCGATTGTATTATCCTCGGTTGATTAAGGATGGCATCCAAAGTCTCATTGTTGTCGAATTTCTAGGATTTGAACCACAAGTTGATTCACAATCACTTCCAAAGCAGGAGTGTTGATAGATACAAAGATGTTATATACCTCCTCGCTTTCATCCATATTAGCCATCAAAGCATAATCCTCCATATCGAAGAACCAAAGCAAAGTGTCATCCGATTCATTTCCTTTTAGATTCAACTTCATAGCTTTGATTCATCTTGACAATCATAGCCTTCTTGCCAAGTCTTCTTTGTTGACTTTTGGTCTTGATGAGTCCGACAATCAGTCTAAAATGTCCAGGCTTCTTGCGCTTGAAGCAAAGATAATCGAGTTCCTTGCCTTGTTTTAACTCGGAGACGATCCAGTTTTGAAGTGTCCTGGTTTCTTGCAATGAAAGCACAAATAGTCATTATCTTTCCTTGGTTCTTCTTTCCTTCTTTCAAGAGGCCTTTTTGTAAAATTTCTTGCGGGGGCCTTTCCACTTCATCATCCCGATTTTCTTGCTCAAGAGGCAATTTGTTCTTGCATCTCATCCAAAGATATCATCATGTCCTCCTCGATGTTTCTTCATGATGTGAAGCACCAATCTTGTGGTCTTTGGCTCTTCCTTTTCGATTTCAGCACAAAGCTTTTTGCTAAATTCATAAGCCTTTAAATCAAAAATAATTTGAAGGTGTCTTCTTCGTGCAACTTTCTCATTTCCTCAATTGCAATACCTTCATTTTCCAAACATCTCTTGCAGTAGAGCTTCCAAGATTTTGGTGTTTATTTCCTCTTTGAATAACTTACACTCAAAGCAGGTAAGTTCATCCAGATTGCATTGAATCTTGATTCCATTTGCTCAATAGTTTCATTAGGTAGCATCTTGAACTTTTGAAACCTCTTTCCGCCACACCGATTTTGTTCTTCTTTATTGCATCGATGCCTTCACAGATTAAGTGAATCTTATCCCAAAGTTCCTTTGCGATCTTGCAATCTTTAACCTTCATATACATATTGCTATCCAAGGTTACGTAAAATGATATCAATAGCAATGTTGTTGAGGTTTGCTCTTTTCTGCCTTCCGCATTCCATTCTCTTTTTGGTTTAGGAATGTACTCGGTTCACATCACCTATCATTACGCGCTTTGTAATCTCCAAAGGTCCTTCAACAAGACATTCATCATCTCATCATGAGTAGCGACAAGATATGCCTGCATTCGACGTTTATACTTATCAAATCTATCAAGAGAACACATCAACATAGTTCTAGCATACTGTGTGTTGTCCATGATGCAAGTCTTGAAAATCAAGAATAACTTGAAAGAAAGTTTTAAAGAATTTTCACAAGCACAACAAGTAGATTCCTTCGAGCGTAAGCCTTTGCTCCGATACCAATTGTTGGTCCTTGAAAGGCTTTGGTTAAGTTTAGAGGGGTGAATAAACTTAACACTTAAAACTTTGGAGTTAACAAATTCGCAACTTCAAAGATCTGATACTTCAGAGTCTCTTTGAGACTTCGATAGAGCTCACGATAAACGTGAGTCTATCGATAGTTGAGTTTGCTGAATTTGTGCAAATGAATAATATCAAAATTAAGCCTTATTACTTGTTGTTAAATATGATACTAAGTATTAGATACTTAGTAGTGCAGTGTGTGTGATTTCGGTTGCTAGATTCAATAGGTTGATGAGTGATATAAACTAAGTGCGTAAAGTAAATGCAAAAGTAAATAGCCCGATTTTATAGTGGTTCCGGTGATGTAATCTCGCTCACCCACTCTTCTCCTGTGATGTTGGAGGAAATTCACTGAGATCTTTGATGTAGCTTTTACAAAGATTCCTAAGTTGTTGTCCTTCACCAATATCTATGGCTTCACAAATCGCCAACTGGAGAACAGTAGGATTGTCGCTCCCGAGTCTTCCACTGTCCTTGAAGGGTAGGATTGCCTCTTCACCACTCCACCACAAACAACAGATCTTTCACACTAATGAGATGCTTCATCTGTCTTCAAGCAGGTTCTTTATAAAATAAAGAATGAATCAAATAAATGATTCAGTTGCAGCAGCTTGATTAGGATGATGTAACCAGCAGCTTGCAGTCTTCAAGTGTGTATGCTTGATGCATCTTGAACACAGAATGCACTTGAAGAAAATAACTAGATCACCACCTTTAAGCTCAAGAAGTTCAAAGAGGTGTTTTTCACCAAGATTGTCACTTAAAGTTTATCCCAAAAATTCATCCCTTTTTCTTGAGTTGAAAGTCTTCTATCTATAGGCAAGAATGCATGTGACTTGTATTTGAATTTCAAATGTGACCGTTCCTTGTATTTGTCCCATCCGATCGCGTTCTCTCTTTTATTCATGGGGATCGACAATCGCCGAAATTCCTTTTTGACAAGTCAAGTCTGTCCACCCCTTTGACTTGTATCCAATGGATAAAAATAAAAGTCATCCCAACGTCTTTTTAATCTCAGCCTTTGATTTTCTTGATAAGTCAGAGGTAGTTGGTTGTCCTTATCCATGTAATCTTCCAAGATAATCTTGAATTAATCGAGGTAATACATCAAGAGTTCATGAGTCTCACGAGATACTATCGATCTGTGATCATTATATAATCAGATATAAAATACAATGTAGCTGATTACTTCTATCTAATTTTTATTTGTGTAGTTAGATTACATCATTTTAATTGTAACTAAGTTCCAAACATCATCCAACTTATGGAACTTAGACCTTCTACACAAGGCATATGTAATCAGTTAAGGTCATCACAGACTTGCCTAAATTCTGATTCCATATCCTTGACTTTAAATACTAAGTTTGATCCCTTTAGCCTTCATTTATCGAGTTTGAACCCTCACACTCGCCTTCGCCTTCAAGAGGTTCCTGACTAGTCTCATCGACCTATCTACCCCTATCGACTGAGACCGATCTGGCGATATCAATCACTGACCTTTTTCTGATGCTTGTTTGATCAAACCTATTTATGAATCAAACTCTAATAAACCTATACATTTTATCTAGACATCTTTTTGCCTTTGCACTATAACAGCTAGTATGGCACTCATCATCAAAACTAAGAAATAAGTCCAACAACAAGGGTACACTGACTCTGACTTCCAGTCAGATAGAGATGATTTCAAATCTACCTCAGGCTCAGTGTTTACCATTGGTGGTGGTGCAGCCATTTGGAGAAGCGTCAAGCAATCCAAAGACGGGCCGATTCTACTATGGAGGCGAGAATACATAGCGGCCTCTGAGGCAGCTAAGGAAGCAGTTTGGCTCAGAAAGTTCCTGAGTGGTTTAGGGGTCTCTCCAAATCACAACGAACCGATCACTCTCTATTGTGACAACAATAGGGCTGTATCAAATTCGAAGGAACCCCGTAGTCACCGCAAGTCGAAGCATATCGAGCGAAAGTACCATTTAATCAGAGAGATAGTCCAAAGAGGAGACATTTCCATCAAGAAAATCACCTCTGCTGACAACCCCGCTGATCCTTTCACCAAGACATTGCCGTTAGAAGTCTTCAACCGGCACTTGGAAACTATTGGTATTAGGGACATGACTTATTTGCTTTAGAGCAAGTGGAGTCAGACATTCTTGTAATATAGATATAGGGTGTGCTCTAAAACAATTAATCCACTTGCCTTTCGTGCAAGTGGGAGATTGTTAGGTTTTATGCCCGAAAGACAATTTGTAATTGTTTTATTTAAATAAATGACAGAATTTATTTCATCTTATTTATTCACATTTATTACCAATATTAATACACTACAAAAAAATCCTAAGTATATTGATTATATAATCAAATAACTCAGTGTATGACGATACACACGAGGATTGAGTTTGTGAAATATACTTAAAATTAACTTAGTCTGTAGCGTTTATTAATCAGAGTACGGGTCTCTAGATTAATTTGCTAATAATGCGCCCAGAACACTTTAGGTGTGACACATCTTATCTAGATCATCGGTAATAGTGTACTAATGGGGCATTTATATATGATGATAATCATATAGAAATTTGGACCAATTTGATTTGAGTTATCGATATAATTCCGTAATCGAGAAGTCTTATCGAATCACAAGATGATCATATATGGATTAATCTCAATCCTGAGGTGATCACAGCATTTAACGCTAGACTGGGGTAGGGTTTGATGTGTTAGTAAGGATCACTTCGTAGTATGTGGTCCAACACTTCTCGTTGGCTCTATTCTAGAATGAATGAGTAGTCTGTGCTATCACAAATATGGAATTCATTCCTTCCCTCGGGAAGTAGATAGACAGTTCCCTTATTTGTAACCCTAGAAACTGATCGATCGGCCGAGTTCATATTATATTGGTCATGAACTAATTGATCACTAGGGGGTTAATGGTATATAAGGATAATATGTTTCGAGAAGGGTTTACGGAAATATCTCGAATCGAAGTGAACAGTCTATAGAGGATTTATCCGTATGTAATGATTATATCAGTGGACGCTTTAGACTCATAAATTGAGTGTAAGTTATCTATATTCGATAGAGTTCAGTTTCGGGTTTATGGTGGTGTAATCCCGGAATTAATAGGTTGGATATAATTATTCTGTCTGATGAATAATTTTTATTCGATTTATTGTAGCTACTGAATATGGGTCCATGGTCCCCGACGTGGCTCCTAATGTAGCATATAGGTTTCTCGTCGCTGCACCTCAATTATAATTAAATAGTGGATTGGACTATTTAATTTGATATGTGGATTAATTGTTTAGTTGGACTAAATAATTAAATACACGGAAAAGACATTTTCGTGGACTCGGCCCAAATTAGTGTGTTGGCCTTTTGACCTAATTGGTCAAATATAGAAATGTGCGTGTGACCTTAATTTTTAAGGAGTGGGGCGCATATTTAATATTAAATATTATTAAGAAATTAGTTTTCTTAGATAATTATTTAATATGTGATTTATCTTTTATTTGTTAAATGATAATTCATGGAATATTAGATAATAATATGATTTATCCTAATTTGTTTGGGATAATTATTTTATTTATCTTTTATTGGATAAAAGGATTAATCTAATAGTTATCTCTTAATTATTAAATCTTTTGAGGACAATGATTATTCTCCTATATAAAGAGAGTTCTCCCAAGCCTTTTGACACACAATAAAAACTCCATTATTCTTAAGAATATAGCTTGGAATTTTCGGCTATAGTTCTTTGGGTTTCGAGTTGGGATAATCTTCGGGATTATTCCGGTAGCATATCAAGGAGGTCCGACGGCGAGAAACACCATCCACCTGGTGTTGCTGGGAGACACACGTTGGAAGTCTGTGGCTGCTCATACACATGTTCTAGGAGACTTTTGATCTTGGAGTTAAGCACCATAAAAAGGTTGGCTCTTAAATCCCCTTGTAGATTTAGATCTTTAATTTAAGTTCTTTGTTTCGCTTAGATCTAAATCTGATGTTTCCGCTGCGTAATCGGGTCAATCTATGATTGATCCGACAATATTACATCTAACACATGTCTAGCTTCCAGAACGGTCTAGCTAGGGGTCCATTCCCTTGAGTTTGAGGGGGCTGTTAGTATTCAGCATTAGATTCTGTATTAGCTGTGCCTGGTTTCTATTGGTATAAGTGGCTTATGTATAAACAGTACATGTGCCAAAGTTGTTAGATTTGGCATATATTCTGTACTCCTGCAAAACATATCTATCAAATGAATTATTGTTGAGACTATTATTTTCTCTAGGCAGAACTAGCTTCCAACATTCTAGAAAACATATGAAAGAGTGTGCTGATGAAAATAGCATAAGAAACATGGTGTTTTGCTACCAGTAGCTAGGATTCATGTTACAATTTTTTTACAATTTTACCAAAAAAGATAACATGATCCCAGTCAGTATTTTCCTCCCTTAAACAAGTTCTACGAAAAAAGTGTCAAGAGATCAAGGTACAAATCATTTTTTTCCCTGCAGCAATTAAGGTCCAGGTTTTTTGATAGCCTACACAGCATATCACCTTAAAGCAAAATGTAAAATGGTTGAAGAAATGAGGGTAAGAGTACTTAATCATAAACAAAACAAATGATATAGAATCTCCTCAATCTTTTTCATCCATTGCAACCCTAATTTTAAGCTTGTGTGATGTTGTAATCTAGCCTCTGTCCGCTCCTTCTTTTTACCGTAAAATACAGATCCTGTAAAAATTTCTTTATATCTATCCAGGTGTGGCTACAGGAATTTTGACATGGGGGTCAGAAATTTATCAAAAAAAATTTCTGTATCACACATATATTTGGATATTCAATTCTATACGTGTAATTATTGGGCAATAGATAAAAACAGGGGGTCAATACATAAAAATAAGGGGGTCGGTTTCACATATATGTGTGTTTATAAAAAAAAAAAAATCTCTACTATTTCTACATAATATTTTTATTTTAGGGGGTCGGGCGCACCCCAACCCTTAAAGGTAGAGCCGTCCATGCATCTATCTCATTCATCTAGATTCTATAAATTTTCCCATGTAACAACCACATTATGTAGAATAGAGAATATGATGCATTTTATTTTGAATAGAGATTCTGTAAACTAGAAACATGTGTACTTAATATTGTAACTCACCTACATGAAGCCGAAATCGCTAGTAATCACCGGCCATACGGCGTTGAATCCGTTCCGGGGCCTTGTACATACCGCCCGCCACACTTTTGGTCATGCCCAAAGTCGTTACCTTAACCACATGAGGATTCCGAAGGCAGGGCTAGTTAGTATAGTGAAGTCGTAACAAGGTAGTCAATCGATAATTCGTTAAGAGGATCTGATGCAAGTGCTCTAAATTCAGTTCATTTTCTTAGATAAAAATGCCCCTCGTTACAATAAAAGATGATATATACTACATTCGTTCCAAAATATAAGTCATCCTAGTGGTTTTCACATAGATTAAGAAAGTGGATGAATGTTATAAATTTGAAGATTAAATATCTAAAACACCCTTGACTATCATTAATGCAATAGTTTTTAAGTAATGAAAAATAGTTCGATTGATAATAAATTAGGGGTAAGATAAAGAAAATGGTAATAAATGTTGCATTGGTAATGTAGAATGACTTATATTATAAAATAAATCTAAAAACATAAGATGACATATATTTTAGGACGGACGTAGTAGGTAAAACTGATCATGCAAGAGTTGACTATGAGATAAACTTCATTTCGATTTATACGAAATTTGAGAACAACCTTACCCGATTTTTTTTTTGTGTGTGATGAATTTCAAATTATTTTGGAATTTTTCGAGTTTTAGAGTTTTAGCATGTTATTGTTTCAGCGACTTGTGTAAATGTTCTTTTATCAAATTTAAAAACACTCTCAAAATGTAATACTCCCTTTGTTTTTTTTAAAAGTTACTTTGAAGAATTTATTTTGTTTCTATTTATGTGTCATTTTGCAATATCAATATAATAACATTTATTATTGTTATTCCACATTTACCCTCACATTCAATACAATACCTATATAAACTTTTCCATTTTTAATACTCCCAATGTCAGTAGCATTAAAAATATCAATTTGGCAGCAACGAAATGTAAGGCCAATTGCAAGGGAAGTTTTTGCGTAGTGTGTACCTACGTAGGTACACACTATACAAAAACTTCACCAATTGCAATAGCTCTATATTTCACGTTCGTATCACAACTAGGGCTGTAAACAAGCCGAACCCTACCGAACCTTGGTAGGGTTCGAGCTCGGCTCGAATTTTTCGAACCTAAGGTTCGGCTCGGCTCGAACTGATCGAACCTTAATTTAGCAAGGTTCGGCTCGGGTTCGAACTGGAATATTAGGAAACATGTTCGGTCCGGTTCGGCTCGAACCGTTCGAACATGTTCGAACCGTTTGAACATGTTCGAACCGTTCGAACATGTTCGGCTCGAACATGCTCGAACCGTTCGAACATGTTCGGCTCGAACGAACCATTTGTAATAGAATAGAGAATAATATATATATATATGGCTCGAACATGTTCGAACGGTTCGAACATGTTCGAACGGTTCGAACATGTTCGGCTCGAACGAACCATTTGTAATAGAATATATATATATATATTATATAGTTTTTTTTTAAAAAATAAAATAGTTCGAGCCGAACGTGTTCGATACGGTTCGGCTCGAAAGACGAATATCAAATACCTACCGTTCGGCTCGACGTTCGAAGGTTCGAATCGAACTCGAATCGAGCTTTTTTCGAGCCGAATACAGCGAATCGAATCGAATACTGACGTTCATTTACAGCCCTAATCACAACTATTGTCAGAAATAAATAGTCTCCCCGCAACCTTTTTTTTCTTCCTCACATTGTTCTTCCGGTATCGGCTATTTTATTTATTTATTAAGTAGACGATGCAATGGCATTGATGTCATACAAATTGATACACAAATTTGGTAGCTATGTAAAATTATTGTAGTGTCACTCTTGGTGTAGAGTAATTCTTAGTGTTCAGTCACTTTTTGTGTGGTGTCAGTGTGGATATAATCTTCATGTTACTGCATATACAATTGTTACTTCATTGACATAGTCACTGCATATTATATATTTGATGTCGGTGCGTAAACAAATGTGTGGTAGCTATTCACTCCAAAGTGCGTCACCTCAGGTGAAATGGATGCAATGACGTTACTCTAGCTTATTGTGCTATGTATTTACAACGTAAAATTATCTATGTATCTTGCCGGTTCTAAAACACATGTAAAAGAAAATGCAACTGAAGAATCGTTGCACGAAATTAACAGTTTCTCTACCTTCAGGGTAATTCTTCCCTAGTCACTCCATTTGCATCGTAAACACACGTGGATGATTCTGGACCACACAGTTTGAATTTGAGTTGAAACTGTGCGGTCCAGAATCATCCACGTGTGAGTGTCACTCCTCAAACATCCATGGAAGAATTTCCCCTACCTACATGCCCCAAAACCAATATTCATAAAAAAAAAAAGTTATTTTCAGGCTTAGATTAGCTATAAGTTTAAATGCAACCAATGCATCACATTTCTCAATCAATCAAATAAAAAAGTACTCTGACAAGAGCTAAGTACTATTTACAACCATACCTGACAGATCCAATGGCAGTCAATTAGTTGTTTCTATCAGAAAACCAAACACATAATGGACAACCCTGTCATTGAAGCTATCAATGCATTGGTATTAAGTACATTATGACCGAGTAGTTCCCATAAGCACACGTTGAAACATCGGGGTCTAGATCCTTGATTCATATGTGAATTACCAACATTTGGAGCCAAATCATATGATTGAAGTAGTGTAAAAGTTGTTGAACCTGTGAGACCCCGAATTCAACGAATGGTAATGGTTGATATATCGTAACAGAGGCCATCATGCAGCAGTAGCATTCTTCCCCAAAAGATTCCCCTCCCGATTAGTGACGCTTGAGAATTCTTGGCAGAAGCTTGAAGACGGTGACCATGTCGTGTCTGTAGCAACCTATCCCAGAGGGAGGACAAATTCTTGAGCATAACGTACACATGGTAACTTACCACGGAGTTCTCGATTCATTTCATTTATGCAAGAAGAAGTGCCCAACATCACAGAAACTTCTGCCTCCGGAAATTTGGATGAGTCAGAGAAAATTTCAAAGAGGTCAGGCATCTCAGACTTCTCCTCAGCTATGTCCCGGGTCACGATGCACATACCCTTTTTTCCATGACCAGCAATCCACGAGCTTTCAGAGCATTTTACTGTTTCCAAACCTCGACAAAAAGCTGATATATATATGTTCTGCGATGGTAGGTGGTTCCACTTTCATCAGGAGATTCTGAAACGATAGAAATCAATTTATAATCACCAGGGCCGTGGTCCGAAAATGTACCACCCACCGTAGAAGCCACAGAATACTCCACCCCCCATAGCTGAAGTTAAATAGCATGATTCATGTCACTGCTACATAAATATGACAATCAAAAAAGCAGCTGAGTCTAAGCATCATAACGCCTGTGGTTGCAATAGACATTATAAAACAAGATAAATTTATATGATACAATCAGTCGATCCAATATCTCTGTCTCTCACTAATACACAAACTCACACTTGGACAATCTAAAGCATGAATTGTTTCGATGATTGAATTGTTGGAGAGCTCATGTTCATCTAACATAATATGGAACTTAGCTTGAACCAGGGAGCTTGAACTTTTTTCCACAAAAATCTCAGATATATCACCACTTACCTCAAGGTACTCAAGAGATGAAGCGTTTAACTTCAAGACGCTTTTGTGCACGAAGCAAATTTCAAGACGTCTCAAAGAAGCTGAAGATACGATACAAGTAAAATAATCATCATCATAGACATCTTTATAGGAAAGATATAGGTGCAGATAATTTAGCTTTGGGCATCCATTTATAAGCTTTTCACAAGCTTTTTCTGACCGGAAATAAACCGGATCAAGTTTTAGATTTTCAAGTCTTGGAAGGCAAATCAAGATTGCGTCAGAAATAAAAGTAATGTTGCCAATTAACACCAAAGATTGTAATGAGTCACAACTGAAAACACTTGTAGTAATATCATATTTTCCAACAGGACTCATAAGACAGACAGAAAGCTCATGGACATTTTTTCTAATTGCAGTGTTGATCCAAGAATCGGCGTGGGACGAAATACACCAAGGTTTCCAGACCAGACAAAACTTATCTAGGATTCCAGAATCATGGAGAAGCAATACACGGTTAACAAATTCTACAAATTTCATATCTTCAACATCATTCCGGTCTTTACGGCAACGATTATAATAGAAATCAAGATTATGGACTTTCACCCACACGAATTTCCATCTTTTTGAAAGAATGGAGGTGGCTACAACTTCTTTTGTGTGTAGAAATGAGAGAATAAGACACAGAATAGAGTCCGGCAGATCGCTTATCCTATCAACCAAATCATTGTTGTTTATTCCGGAATTTCTTTGCTCCATCGTTAGCTACCATTCAATCCTATCTCATTCCACTAATTTGAATAACTTAGACTAGGGGTTTTTAAGCACCCACGAGAGTTGGAGGAGAGCAGGGGCATACTAAACCGAGCTCTTGCAAATGAAAATCAAGGCGAAATAGAGATATATTACCGAAAACAGTGATGAGTAAAAGCTGTAGAATTACTGGATGCTGGATAAAGAAATAGAATCATTCACAATAGAATCATTGAATCGAGCTCTTGCAAAAGAAAATCAAGGCGAAATAGACATACATTACCAAAAAATCCGAGAGAAATTGCTGTAGAATCAATGGATGCTGAATAGAGAAATACAATCACAGGAGAATCACTAAACCGATCTCTTGCAACTGAAAATCAAGGCAACCGAAAATTTGAGGAGAAATCGTAGCATCAGTGGATGCTTCATAAAGAAATAGACTCTGCTCATTCAATTTCCTCTTTTGCAATTTGCAGCGAGCCCTAATTTTTTTATTTTGTTTTACTTTTATATGCATTAGGAATTACATTAATGGTTTCTTTGTTAAGCAGCAATGGAATAGAATGGAATAAAATGACAGGAATGGAATGAAATAATTTATTTCATTCATGCGTTTGTTATGCATGATAATAGAATATCGTCATTCAATTCCAACGTTTGTCGTCGATGTAATAGAATGAAAATTTACAATTCCTTTCTTTAGAAAAATAGAAGGTTTGATGGAAATAAATTTAAATTTCAATGTTTTTTTATAAGGAAATTACCAATTTTGTATGTCGCAGGAATATGATGGAATAAAATGATTTTTTCAGTGTTTGTGTATAATAATAAGGTAACATAATAGAATGAAATTTTATTCCAGCAAAATGAAAACAATCCATTTTCATTACCTTACAAAATGTACGAAATGAGATGGAATGTAATGAAAATTTACAAAACACGTGGGTTGTGTGTCAGGGGAGGTGGGGAGGGTGGTGGTGGGATACGGTGGGGTAGGGTGGGTAGGTGTAGGGGTGGATTTTTTTTTTAAACAAACCTTGCAAATTTTATTAATAATTTCAACACATTGTCACTACCAAATAAATGTATGGAATGAGATGGAATGAAATGAAAATTGATAAAAACACATGGGTGGGGGTATGTGCGAGGTGGGTGAGGGTGGGGGGCCGGTAGGTAGGTGGGTGAATTTTTTTTTAATTTTTTTTTTCTCACCACATACCATTATATTCGAAATGTCAATATCTACAAAAGATAAAGATCGTAAATCAGTCAATAGCCAATATAGTAGATCAAATATCATAATTATCTAGACATCAACCACTAGAAACATTTTTACATTGCATTCAAATTATATTCTACCGGAATTATCGTACATAAACATAGCACATTATGCATCGGTGCATTACATGTTTACATTCCATTGAAAACATACCACATTATCGTAGCATAATATACATCATCATATGTCGACAAAACTATTTTCACTTGCTACGCTAGTTAGGACTAGCCTATCCAAAAAATGCAACATAGTGCAATACCAAGCAAAATAACTACCAACAAAAAAATCTACCGCCATGGTCCAAAACAATACCAAGAGCCATAGTCCACAACGATCAAATATTATGATCATTGAGATTAGGATCACGAACACGGCCATTAAGTAGTGAAGTCACAAATCTCGCTTTCTTTTCATCATCCCATTCACTGAACATATTTAGCATATCAACATCCGTACCAATTTTATCCAAAAGAAACACCTCCTGCTCAATCGATATCGTGGGGTAAATTTTCATAATATCACACGTTAGTTGCCTTTGCATCTCCATTTTCTGATCGGCCTATAAAGCTGCAGATAAAACCATTCATGTTTCAGTTATTTTCTCATCAATTTCTGTCATGGCTGATGCAATCAATAACTTCTCATTAGTAGGACTGCTTATCTTTCTTTTTCTAGTCTGCCCGACAGCCGGGATAGAATATTTCATTCCATTCTAGGCAAACAAACGAGCCATTATTCCATTCCATTCTAGGCAAACAAACGAGCCATAATATACCCTTCAAAAAACATATACTACTTTTTTTTCCCTAAAAAAGATATACTCCTACTACTTTAATATGGGTACGAGGGTATCTTTAGAATTACTTTAATATGTTCACAAAACATGATTTAAAAAATAATACTTTAATATGCTTTCTTTTAATATTTTTTTTCCTACGAAACGGAATATATGCACGCGCCTTTTTTGTCTCCATAAACTCGAACTCGGATACTCCGAACGAAGGAGCCACAGTAATATTTGCTTTCTTTTAATATTTGGTTCGTGAAGTATACACTTTTTAATACGTACACATATTTTTTACCTATCATTATATTATGTTGTGTCAATTTTATTTATTTATAATTCCATGTCATTTCATCGTGACAACTTCAATATACACTCAATTGCTTACGATTTAACAATAATTCAACATATAGTTTACGATGTACCACTTAATGATCGTAATATCATGTATTACAAGTATTCATTACAAAAAGTCGTCACACGATACAACAAAAATCTACACGAGCAGATGAAACAAGTACACTGCGATCTCTTTCCTAAACTTTTTCATCTGAACTTGGAAGCACCTTGCTTTAATCCCCAAGAGTTATCAACGCATGCAAAAATACCTCAATTGCAGCTGAAAAAAGAACATAATACATTTCGTAATCAAAATAATGATATTGACCACAAGTTATTCAAAAAATCAAATGAACAATTAATACTTAAACATACCTTCCTCGAATTTGCAGAATTTTATTACTTTCAATATGAACTACTTTGAATGGCATACCGGAATGGTGTCCCTCACTTCACGCCCAGTAATATTGGTTTTAATCTTCTACTTTGTGTTCAATGTTGTTTTCCTTTTAGGTGGAGGGACGTCGCAATTGTCACCATCACGTACATGGAGTTTTCCCCCTCTAACATCCCCTACAACTTGTGTAGAAAATATTGTCTAATGTACAATACGAAATATTACATTTTTTAATGTCTTAAAAGCAGGGTATAGGCTACTAACCGGCCGAAGATGTAGCCTCCTTTACCGATATTGCGATCAAGCGCCACCTTTGTCACCCTCGTAAGGTATGTTCATCATGCTTAACATCCCTTACGGCTGATACATGGAATACTGTCAAATAACAATACTAAATACTCCTCCCTCCCAATTTGTTTGGACTTTTTAGGATGGAGGGAGTATTACATTATTTATGACATAAAACCAGGGTCACACAACTAACCAGCCAAGGATGTAGCCTCCTCAATCGCTGCTGCAGCACTCCAGTGTCATTAAAGTTCATGCAGAAATCATCTCGATGAGTCGAATAATTTGGTACGTAATACTGCGTGTTTTGCAAAACAACCGATTCTTACATACTTAACGATTGCACAGAGATAAATCTTTTATTCACACAAATGAATAAAATGGAACCAGAAACGGCTCAAGTATTAAATCAATGCTAGTTGTCGGCTCATGCAATTGCTCGGCATGGCCCTGCTCATTACGAAACGTGTCAACATCGGTGGTGGTGATGTTGGTGCTCATATTGCTCGTAATTGTGCGTTTGCTGGGCATTACCAGCATGACTAGATGACGGAGGTGGTGGAGGTGGTGGAGGCGGTGGAGGTGAATCAGCATTACCCCCCATTGATACCTGTAACATATCTTACATTAGTTGTTATTAAAAAAAAGTTATAAATATATACTCCCACATAATCAACTTCATAGTACCTGTAATTGGTTGATAACATTTCTTATGGTCACCATACCATCACATACGAAGTTAATTTGTTGGGCAACACCAACTCCCAACTCCCGAATGTCTTTTGAATACTCGTCTTTCAACCCTTTAATCTCTTCCCTTATAAAATCTACCTGTTGATTGACATGCTCTCGAGTCTCACGAACAGCCACCATGACATCGCTAATAAGCTGTTTCATCTCTGCCCGCATTTCAGAAACCGCTCTAAGATAAACACTTTCATTGCCATCTTCACTAGATTGGGTTGGTGCGGCCTGAGCCTGAGAAGCTGTAGCAACATCTATATCGATAGGATGTAAAATGGTAGGTGTTGGGGCAGGCTGGGACGGTGCATCAACCGGTACTGGATATGTATTAGGAGCTGTTGAAATCTCATCCTCTGTCAACCCATTTGTCGTTAACAACATAACCTCATCATCAATCGGGACTAAATGTCTAATAACATCCTACAATAAATCAATGAAAGGTATCAATAATCAAAATCATAGTAAAGAAACTTATGCAGCAAAAAAAACATTAAAAGTAATAATTACCCCTGTCATGTCATTGAACACATCTGTCATAGGGTTGAAATATATACGGGATGTAACAGATCTCCATCTCAAGATGCGAGGTACATAATTGTTATTGTGCACGGCAATCTTCTACACAACATCACCGGCAACGACTCGCACTTAGCGCAACTAAAACGGAACCAAACCATGTATGTCATCACAGTGCCTTCTTCCTCAAGTTCATCCTCGGTGTTCTTCTTAGATTTTTTCTAAGTATTCTTCTTATTGACCTTCTTCTTTTTGCATTTCTTTCCGGGGGGTTTCGTCAAGAGATCTATCTGCTTATTCCATTCGAAAAGACTAACATCCCAAAAGTAGGCACCCCAAGGATAAGCGAGAAACTGTGCCGTATCATCTACCAAATTAAATACAAAACTTGATACAAATTTGCCGGATGCCTTCCCGTACATAACAACATCTATCAAGTAAACCAAACCTAACTTGTACACATTCTCAGCACTCTCTTCATCAACCAACTTCTCCTCGATATCCTGTATGCGGATATGATCGACGTTAATACGAAATGGGCCGCCGGAATACACACCAGTTGTAGGATCACGGTGTTCTATCAAACTAGACGGTCCGATCTCCTCAATGGATCGACGGTCAACATCTGTCGGCAAAAAAGATAGCCCTCTAATCAGTGCAAACTCAGGCCTACCTAAACGGCATATTGTATCCTTAAACCTAAACAATAAATGATCCTCTGCATCCGAGGTTACCGATCGGACCAGCATATTATACACAACAGGTGACGAATAGCAAAAGTGTTCCATAGCCCTATACTTTGCTCCTAGAGGAGACTCCAAAACACGTTCTTCCAAATCCTGAAACCTATCAAACGCACTTTTAAGTATTTTGAAACGTTTACTTCCCCCCTATAGCTATACCGGACGCCGTCCCTTTCATTTACTGGGACAATCCATTCGCCAACGTTTATCGACTTCTACAATTGCACAAATAAAAAAACACATCCCCGTTATCATTCAGGCAAATGCTAACTCATATCCAATGGTCAAAAAAAATAAAAATAAAAAAAAAAAATAAATTCAACTGAACTCCTATACACAGCCTAGCCTTTCCGTTAAGTCATCATGCAACCAAACATTTCTACAAGTTTATAAGTAGTTCATACCATACAAGCTATTCTATAAATAGGGTGGATTCAAAAGCAGGAAGTTACAAAATTTAACGAATTTTCAGCTAAACCAGTATAAACCACCATCAAAATTCACTTAATTTGCACAATATCTAGCAAATGCAGCACACAAAAAACTCGAGCATTTCACTTCTCCCCATACAAAATAGCTCCAGGAAATCGACTTTACAGCAAGGAAACAAAGAAAACAGAATAGACCATATATACATTTGTGAAATGGTTTGTGTTTCTTAGCTTAAACCAAGATAAGACTCATCAAATTCACTTACTTTACACTTTAATTGGTTAACAAAAATTGAATAATACATTTTATCACAAATCACATACTTTTGAATTCTTGCAGAAAAATAAAAATTAAAAAAATTGAAAAATTTAGAACATAATAGAAAGAAAAAAATTGAAAAATAAAAAGTATCACACACCTTTGCAACACCATGGTTTCTTCAATGGCGGAATCTCCCCTTGTCTTTGTATTAGATATTAGGATATATTATATGTATTAGTTGCTTAATTTTTTTTTATCATATTCGCTTAAATATTTGATTTATAATTTGGGGCGTTATTAATAATTAACTACAATACACGCACACACATATATATCTATATCTATCTATACTCATAATAAAAGTGTGATGAGTTGTTTCCCCCAAAAATTGTTTCCTATCACCGGTTTCCCCCAAAAAGTGTTTTCTACCCTCGGTGTTTCCCCCACTTTTTTATTTATTAAAATTTATTATTATATTATTGAATTTATACGGTAGCGTTAAAACAAAATCAACCGTGCGACTATCCAAAAAAAAAGAAGATACTTATCCTAATCCTATAGTAATGATATTTATTATTATATTAATAATACTAACAGCAATAGGAAAAGGCAACCCTATAGTAATGATATTTATTATATTATTAATACTAATAACAATAGGAAAAGGCATTAAAACATAATAACAATAGGAAAAGGCATTAAAACAAAATCAACCTTGCGACTATAAAAAAAGGTCTGAGTAATTTGCTTATTATATATACTATTAGATATGGCGTCAGAATGTATGTATCGAGCGTGTCGTAATGTCGTGTTTTGGTAGAAACGCGTGTTGTTGCAAATAATGTCAAGATAAACTTTCATTTTTTCGGTTAAAATAGATTTAAGTAGAAATTGAAAAAAAAATTGTTCAAGAGTGTCGAAAAGTATCCATACGATGTCGGAGAGATGTCAAGATGTGTTTTGATATTCATTTCATACGCACTTATATTATTCTTCTACATAACACGTGTTTTGATCGCCACCTTAAAAGTGTGACCCACTGGTTTTACCTTGGAATTAACTTTACTTGCTACATGCACAATGATTATAAAAAATTAGTTTCATTGATCTACTGCGAATTGTAGTATTAGTCCAAGTTTTGTCAATTCATATTTCAAATTATTATGCTTAGGTGTTTAGTTTGTTAACGAATTTTCATGTTTGTTTAACGTTTTGTACTGCCTTCTCTCCTCATGTGTATTACATTTTCCTCAAATTAAAGCATCAGATCAGTGTATAGCTTCAAATTTAATATCTCTCAATAAGTAACAACGTATAGCATTGGCACGCCGTGCTTTGCACTGCGTTCCATTTTACTAGTATATATAAAAGGGAAAAACTGAAAAATTGAACATTTTTTAGATTCTAGACAAGTGATGTTATCAAACCGTCTAATTATTTTCAGATTTCAGATTCAGACATTTTTACTAGAGATTCGTCACTTAAAAAATTCAGTTGCTAATTATATTCAAATTTCAGGCTTAAGACTTCAGAGTTTAGATTTAACAAACGTCCCATAAGCTAATGACAATAAGACATAATTAAGTGCAATGCGGCACTAATTAAACCAGACAACTTTCCGGCGGGCTGACATGGGGCGGACCTGATCACTTGGCCATTTGCTGAGTCTGTCTTGTTATAGTCATGTAGTAGCTTGCTTTTATGCGGGCTTGGTCCAATGTTGGACTTACCGATTTGAGGACCAGACGGGCTGGCCCCCTGGCTTCGCCTCGCGCTGTGGTAGGCGGTCCGAGGGCTCTTAAGCCTGACCGCGATCCCTCTTATATAGATGCGGACTCTATGGACCAGGGACTTCGGCCGCCGGACGGACCGAATAAGGATCCGCGGGCTGATTTACGGTTTAGGCGTATAAAATCCAACTTATTTCCGAGTTGCTTCTGAAGACTCATCTACACCTACTGACAAACCGGTTGTCCCAGTCAAAAACCACCGAAATTGAAACCCCATGAAGCTTCACAATGTTATTCAGATATATTGTAGTCAATTTCTTCAATGCCATATTTTCTGTTACCCGCAGCAAACGCACGGACTTAGTCGAAAGATAAAATAAAGATTCCAATGACTGCTATGATTATAACACGTAAATCCTAAGATGTAAGTGACTTAACTATGTCCTATAAAAGGGTTTAGATCTTAATTTTAAAATAAATCGTGACTACATGTGTTGTTTAAGCTTGGAGAAAAAACTAAGATTAAAAAACTTACATAGAATTGTCTTCTATAACCATTTTAGGATCCAGCTTTATGAACGAAATGTGATAATTTCAAATGACAGAATTAAAACTTTACTTTGAAACATCATCAGACAATCTATACCAATCACTAATACATGCTCATAATATACATCGAAACCGTTTTTTGAACGCAATAAATGTGAACCCTTTATTCGCCCCACTGTATTTTTACGAATGCACCACACTACTTACTTACCATGCCGGATCGACCATTAAAAAGTTGATTATGATTGAGTCTAAAATTGACTTTTCAAATGTTGATTGTATATGATGATCGACTTCTTGAAAGTCGATACTGAAGGTCCATTCGGTTCGGTGTGGTGTGATGGTTATGTGGTGTTGCGGTAAGTAAGTTGGGTATGGTTCAAATAAAAAGTGCGTGTATTTTATTATTGGATGACTAAAGAATCTACAATTCCAACTTATCGGAAAACCTTTGCTATTCCCCCGTAATGCATATCTAAATACCGGAAGATTAATTAACACGACAAAATGGAGGCTATTGGAGTGTGGGATTAGACAAAATTGATTTGAGTAAGTGTAAGGATAAAGGAATAAGGGTCACCTGACTTGGCTATCGGATTGATGCTTTCTGTTTTGAGAAAGATCTGTATATGTGATCGCTATGTGAGACAGGGGCGGTGGAAATCGGGTGACTTCGAGCTCACTACTGCGTAGAAACAACACTGAAGCACCTCTTCCAACAGGTTAAATAACCTACAATACAACATATTGGATTAAAAAATAGAACAACCAAAACCAATTATAGTACTTCAATCAATAACACCCAAACATATTAAAAGAATCATAAACTCGGGACAACTCGCCTAAAGGTTGAACAGCAGGAAGGATAACTGGATCGTTTAGTCACAGCTTAACAATATATTCACAAGACGGGGGAGGGTGGGAGAACCAAATTAAGTTTCCATTGTTTCCGATTTTCCTCTGTTAGCCCACACAAAAAATTGATGTAAACCGGGAAAAGCTTATATGCCAGCAGAGATAAAGTACGGGTTCCTGGTTTTTGAGACTATCGTGCAAAGAAAAATGAAAAAAAGATCGTTTTTATATTCGGTCATTGTATAACGCAGGAGTAATCACAGGCTCCTTATAATCCTCACACATAAATACCATCCGAGTCCAAGGCCAGGGCATGTGTTCATCGTCAATCTCCAAACTAAGGTCAAATGCAGGCTCATAATTACCATAACAGTGAACAAAATCGCGACATTGCAGTCCGCTAACAAGACCATCGCCAAAAGACTTGTGTCACCTCATTGAATGATACACATATTATCAACGTAGTGCTCAATTGTGAGATCATCATCTGCCTTAATAACTTGATGTAGATTGGATTCGATTAATTCAAAAATAACATATCAGGAGAGATGGAAAAACAGAAAAAAAAACCATCTCTGTGAGAGAAAGGATTGACATTATCAATAGACAAAAAGCAAAGCTAGTAAAGAAAGAAGCTTTGATATTCAATGCTGGATCAAAGATGTGTACAAAGGTGTTGTATATAACAGTGCCAAAACTTCAACCTCGCTATACATGTAAGTATCTTAGAAACGTGAATTAGTGTCCGGTATGCTTCAATAATTTGCTGAAGAGCTTGAACACGAGTTGCGTTAGGGAAGATACAATGAAACTGATTATTCTGTCAAAGACTCTCTTACTTGAACTCCCAGTATTATTAAAATTGATTACAGTCATAATTGTTCAAAATCCTTAATAAAACAGACGTAAAGCATGAAAAACGACCTTCATGACGTAACATGACCGTTAATTGACGTAAGCAGCAACGGTACTAAGGATAAATAAAATAAATATCAGGTCCTGACACAAACCGGCTCTTTAAGTGATTTCTGCCAAGTTTCTTTAGTCATGGTTAGGTCCGGGATCATAACTCCGATAACAAATGTCACAACCCAAGATATTAACAGTAAATTAAAAGAGAAAACAAACATATGGAGCGATCAATGGGGAAAGAAATTTAATTGACCAAACTGAAAATTGGGATAATACATCTAACAGCTGCAATTCTGGTTACAATACATCTTTAATACTTAGATAAGAGAATGCTGAAAGCATGAGAGTTCAAATGATATTCGACAAAAACAGCTGAACAAATGACTGAAAAGAGAGAATATCTGACTTGGTGCCATGCGAAAGTTGGGTAACGCGTAAAGTATTTTGTCTTCTTACCTGCATCCAACCATTGGCATTCAGTCCATTGATGTCTAACTATACAACAATTCCCCTTGCAACATATCTCAGCACTTGCTAAATGAGCTATTTGACTCATGCCGCCCCCACCACCTTCTCGTCTAGGTCTATGATTATTGCGGGTTTGCAATTACTTAGAGCAACCAAACTCATCTGATTTGATAAAAACAATACATTATCCTTGTACTTCCTTTTCTGGTAGTTCCTCGCCGTTCCTTCCATAAGGTTGCAAACAAGGAGACTTCCTCTTTTCGTCCCAAGAGCTAGCTTTCCATCCACAATTGCGATTACACGACGTGCTTCTGAACTAATTTTTACGCTTAACATATATTCAGCGGTGGTCCACAATTGCTCTGCTCGATCTTCCAAACTCCATATGTTGATTTTTCTTGGAAAAATCAAGAGGAAAGAGAGAATGCCATCGATGTTTAATAGACGTGTTTGGTGGTATCTGCAGTCGGTATTCCAGGGGACAGGACAAGGTATGACCGTGAAATCTTCGCTTATGATATCGAATTCCATGATATCATCCTAATATGGATATCCCCTCCACAACTATCATTGAGTGCAAACACATATGGAAGGCAACTCATACAATAGTCGACAGCTTGCCTGATGGACCAATGCTCGGGAACCTGGTGCAATCTCCGATATTCATCCATCGCCCCATGACCTGATCCCAAATAATACACTCTGGGGTTCATAGGTGTTTTGATTACAAAACAACGAGTAACGGTATCCCACATTATCACATAGATGCCTCTCGTCTATTTGATGATTCCTGTGAACGCAAATGCTAACATATTCCTCTTCAACGTATGATCTAGACCGAGAGGTTGCATTTCGTTATTGACCGTCCTAACGAAAATGTCTGCAACCTCTTCCAAACTATCAGCACTAGCAATATGCTGCTGGGGAAGTGGTCTAAGAATGGCGTCTTTCACATATCTGATAAATCTAGAAGTGCCACTCCCCGCTACAACTACAGTTGTGCCGACATTGATTAGCTTCTTATGTTCGTCATTAACCGGCCTACCTCCTCGAGACACCCTCAAGTCAACGGCCATAAGGACAAATGTTTCTTCACATATTGTCAATATGGACATGGATGAAACACATGCCTGCATAGGCCAATCAAAACCAAAGTAGGATATTGTCACGACTGCTCGTACGAGAAATTCTGTACGAAAAAGTGCAACTTATGTAAACAAGACAAAATACTTACAGTGGCCAGTCCTTGGTCATTACACAATTCATTCAATACATTATCCTGGGCAGCTTCATATTCACCACACAACTCGGAAACTAACCACTGATGTAAATATCATCCCTCCAGGTATACTTTCTCTTCCGATTCTCTGGGCCAGGCGATTAAGATCAAGCTACTTCAGAACAATACCAAAATTAAGTCATACCAAAACAATGAATTGATTCCACGTCTTTTTATTATGATGGGATAGAAGTCCTCTGTGAACAACCATACAAATAAAGATGTGTGAGAAATCCTTGGATTAAACAACTACTTACTGGAAAACAGGGTGCGGCGTTCACGACCTTACAAGAGTCTTGGAAGGACTCAACCTAAAATTTCCCAAAAAAAAAAACAAAAATTAAAACTGGTAATTAGGGTGCTAAACTAGGAAAACATGTCCTCCATTCTGGAGGACAGCCTTAGATAAGACGTCTCCAATGTACCAAAAGTGCCAGATGAATTCCATATGTATCACTCATCTAATGGTGTGATGCAATAGATTCTTCATACAAGAATTCCTATCATTTAAAGACATCTAATATAATACGTGTACCTGATTAGTTGGGATCCCTTCAGCTCACCACAACAATCCAAAGCCAAAATTGCACTTTCATCCTGTGTATCGCACGGTATCAATTAATGCTGAGAAAAACGTAGTGAATGTATTTATTAGTTTAACTAGCCATATTCTATCTTATAAGAACACTTTTGTATACATCTTCTGACTAGCATAGAAAGGATCTTTAATTCACCTTTTAAATTTTACTTGCCTTGCCACATTTTGTTTCAAAGTTATTCACATTAGCTTGACAAACCTGTTTGAGATACATTTCAAGATATGTCTGCAACCTCTTCCAAACTATCAGCACTAGCAATATGCTGTTGGGGAAGTGGTCTAAGAATGGCGTCATTCACATATCTGATAAATCTAGAAGTACCACTTCCTGCTGCAACTACAGTTGTACCGACATTGATCAGCTTCTTCTGTTCGTCATTAACCGGCCTACCTCCTCGAGACACCCCCGAGTCAACGGCCATAAGGACAAATATTTCTTCACATATTGTCAATATGGACGTGGATGAAACACATGCCTGCATAGGCAGATCAAAACAACCTCTCGGTTTAGATCATACGGTGAGGAGGAATATGTTAGCATTTGTGCTCACAAGAATCATCAAACAGACGAGAGGCATCTATGTGATCATGTGGGATACCGTTACTCGTAGTTTTGTAGTCAAAACACCTGTGAACCCTAGAGTGTATTATTTAGAGTCATGGCGATGGATGAATATCGGAGATTGCACCAGGTTCCCGAGCATTGGTCCGTCAGACAAGCGGTAGACTATTGTACGAGTTGCCTTCCATATGCGTTTGCACGTGATGATAGTTGCGGAGGGGATATCCATATTAGGATGATACATGGGGCTGAAGAATTTTGTACAGGATTTGTTTTGGCAAATACCAGAGAGAGTCTGAAGCGTCTATCCTCCAAAGAGAGCAATACTCTTTCAATATAGGATGAAAATACACCCCATTTTGCTTCTCCAAAGTTGTTTGGAAAGAGTTATCCTGACACATTCATGAATGGGCATGACAGGGTTTAGAATTATGTAATGTACTTCTTTACGGGTATGATAAGGGTTATCTTGTAAGACAATAAGATCAGCCTGAGAACATACTGCGCGAGATGTGTTAGGAAACTTTCCGGAATAAAAAGGAAATCTAAGAATCAAATTCTTGGTTCTTGAAGGTTCCCACCACATATCCAAGGCAAAGAGGTCTAATCGAGAATAGACCCTAGGATTTGTAACAAAAATAGTTGGAATGCTATTTCTGAAAATTAAGTATACAAAATCACGAGGCAAAGTTAGATCTCTCCATCCCTTACAAACAAGACGGCATTTTGCTACACAATTAGGTGGAAGTCTGCTTAAAATATTTCTGATTATTTCATCATGAAGAAACAACAGTTGGCCTCCTTTAGCCTTTTTCCCTATCAAGCAATTTGAATCCATTTACTTAATTACCTCAATTTATAGGAACAAAAGACTTACTGATCGAGTGTTAGAGAAGACAAATGATTGGACTCAGATTCCGTCTAGATCCCCTCTTTTCTTCTCGATCTCAATTACACTCCTTCTTCTCAACACTAACAATACAGCTTCTGATCCAATGCTTTGGCCGGAGTACCCTTTAAACAGCAATTTTGTCCGGTTCAAAGTGCAATCAAATGAGGCTGTTTGCCTGTTTAGATCGGGTGTTTGATCTCTGTGAAATCACCGGCATAAGGCAACGGAAACCATCACTTCTATAACCCAAAAAGAAATGGTCATGTTAAGGGTGTGATTGGGGGGCAATGCAAAGGGTTCAGAGAATCAGAGCTTTAGGTATAGAGTGGTCACTGGTCACCGGTGGCTGCAGCTGCAAGATTGGGAGAACGGAGTTTTTTTTTTTTTTTTTTTTTTTTTTTTTTTTTTTTTTTTTCGGTTGAGATTGCTTTAGTTAAAATATTTATTTATAGGGGGTGATTGTTTTAAAAGACAAATAAAATATAGAAAGGAAAATGATTAATACACAGAATTGTACCGATCTCATCCCCCGAAATAGAAATGTGTGGTTCAAAATTTTTGTGTTTTTTTTTTTTTGCTTTAAAAGTTAAAATGTGTGGTTATAAAGTGTTGTGTGGATGATTTATGTATATATTTTTTGTACCTAAATCACTATCCATATAGAAAATGACAATCAGGACACACAGGTTGAAAAAATGTGGAAAAAGACAAAGTGGAACTTAAAAGACTAAAATAACCTTTACTCTACCAGGTGAACATGGTTCGGTTCGGTCAGTTTTTATCTTTTTTAAAACCGAACCATTTATACCTTTTCTAAATTTTGAAACCAATCTAGAACGGTTTTAAGACGTAAACTATTTATTCGGTCCGGTTTGGTTCGACTTGGTTCCGGTTTTTTACGGTTTTCTTTAACAATTAAAATTATGCGGTTTCTATCGGCACTATGAAAATACTATCAGCACCCTTTATTATTATTTTTCATTTACTTTTCCACACCACCTAATCACTCAAGGCATCACCTAAAAATAATCCATTTACTAACTTTTAAAAACTATACACTTTAGTCCCTCATATTTTGGTGAGTTACTCTGCTCTTTTGTTTTAGTTTTTCTAGAATTTGGTTACATTTTTTTGAATTCGAGCTAATTCCTAACATACTTGTGTGAATTGACAGAGCATCAATGACTTAACAGAGCTAATTTTGGTAAGTTACTCTGCTCTTTTGTTTTAGTTTTTCCAGAATTTGGTTACATTTTTGTGCATTCGAGCTAATTTGGTGAGTTACTATGCTATGTTATTTTGAAACGAAGAAGCAGTCAAATTCACGCATGGATTGCCCTCTTGTGAATCGGGAGTACTTGTTAGAGGCGTTTAGTTATTTATTTTGAGATATAGACATGCCAATACAAACAACAAGGCCAATCGAGAATACTTGTTAGGGGAGTTTATTGGTGATTGGTGAATGGTTGAGTTAATATTACGTTTGGTTGGCTAGTGAGATATAGACAGGCCAATTTGAAGCAATCTCTGAACCGAGCCTGAAGCAAAATATGAAGGGTACTTCTCCGATTTCCAGTTCTTCTAGCAAGGTAAATGAATCTGGGCTATTTCATGAGCGTACATCTTTATGCAAATGTGGCGTTCCTGCAAAATTGGTGACTTCAGGAACACAGGCTAACCCAGGGAGACTGTTCTACGGTTGTCCTTATTGGCCGGTATGACTAATTATTTTGGTTATACTTTCCATTTCTTTCAAAGGATAATGTGTATGTATAATAATTGGATTTTCTAATTTTGCAGGATGATGAAGTCAAATGTGACTATTTCATATGGCAGGACAAGGTGTGCAGATCTATCGGGCCATATGGCAAGGTGTCTTCATCTCTCTTGGGCCACAAGAAGATGTTACCTCTGTGAACTTGATGAAGAAAACAGATAAACTTGAATACACAATCGGTGTCCTTCAAAATGATATTGAAATGATAAAGTGCATGCGAGACAATGATGCAAAAAAAATTGAACAAGTTGAGATCAACGTCACTGAGTTACTGAGAGGTCTCAATTCAGATTCCATGGTTCAAATGTTACTCCATGATAGACAAAGGATTGCTCGCCTGGAGACACTACTTGAGAAAACCAGGCTAGGGAACAATTCCTCTCAAAAGAAACTTGTATTATTGACTATTACTTGTCTAACATTTTATTTCGTATTTCATCTTACGAAATAAAAACTTAAGTTCTTGGAATTCTGTATTTCTCTGTATTTTTCTGTACATTTCATTTGGTTTTCTTATCTAATGGTTATTTGAAGGATTTGAATGGTAATCACATTAAACAAAAAGGAGAACAACCAACACATCAATGTTTTACAAGTTTAAGCCTGTTTCCTGGGGCTACACAAGCTTAAACCTGTTTCCTAGGACTACACAAGCTTAAACTTGTTCCCAGGGCCGACACAAGTTTAAACCTGTTTCTAGAGTGAATGTTTTACAACAACCTTAATGGACGCAAAACACCACATTCATGACACTCGAACAACTTCCCTTCACATTAAACAAATGAGAACAACCAACACATCAATTTGCCATCATTCAAATTCAACATCATCTACATCTTCCAGATTTAAACATCAACCAATCAACCAAATGAGAAGAACCAACACATAGAATTTGCCACTATTCAAAATACAATAACAAACAAAAACATCAACACATCACTTTCCATTATTCAAAATACAACATAATTTACGTCTTCGAAGCTTACACATCAACCAATCATCCTCAATGTTTAAATAGCCACAAAATGTAAACGTCTCATCCTCTTCATCAACATTAATACTTAAACAGCCACAAAATGTATCCCAATGACTTCCTGTAACATTGTCAAAGAAAAAAGGTAACAAGCTTAATGCAATGTAACATGATTGAATAAAAAAAGAACTCTAAATATTAATACATACAATACCTTATCATGGCAAAACAGGAGTATCGTTGGTGAACATTTCTCCACCAATCAAACTCTTACAAGTGGAAGCGTAATGACCATTGGCACCGCATTTGCCACAAACATATGTCGTCTTTCTGTCCCCGGCTGAGCGTTTCCTCTTTTTTGATGGCCGTCCACTTTGTCTCTTTGGCACCTTCGGTGGCAAAACCACATCGTTAAGCATATCATCGGGATACACACATTCATCTTCATTTTGAAGTGGGTACACACATTTGGAATAAGCTAGCCTCCAACAACTGATGCTATAATACCAAGTGCAATAATTGGAGGTTTGCTTCTCTGTGTACTTCAACACAGCAGCTGCATGCTCGTATGGATACATATCCATCTGGAATTTTTTACATGTACACGTCTTAAATCCAACTCAACAATGTAAGAAATCACAACATCCTTGTCACGAACATCATACTTATCTGAGGAAAGTGTACTAACTGAAAATCGTTTGGCTGACTCGAAGCTTTGTTCACTTCGATTTCAATTTTGAGAGTAAGAGCATCAAGGCAATTTGTAGATGATTCATTTCTTTTAGCAAACCAATCCTGTAACATCTCCCGGATATGTTCAATCAACCTAACAATTGAAAATTCTAGAGCACTCTTTAGCCTAGCATTCACAGACCCGGCATGGTTTGTGGTCATTATGTTGTAACGAAATTCCTCAAATTTAGCTCTAGCCCACATAGGGAATTCTGATTCTTTCAAATATTTGTTAGCTTTCGGACATTTACTACATAAAGTGTCGAAATGAAACTTGAATTCTGCTTCTGTATAGGCCTCTGCAGCTTTCTGAAAGAACTTTCCCGCACCACGTCTAAGATATTTCATCCTCAAATTCTTTTGCATGTGATACATGCAATGCCCATGGTGCGCATTCTTAAACACCGCCTTGAAAGATGTTTTAATACTATCGGCATGATCAGAAAGTATCGCAAGATCATTCGTGTCCCCAATGATGGGTTTTAGCTTATCAAAAAACCATGTCCAAGACTATATACTTTCAGAAGCAACAACACCCCAAGCAAGTGGGAATATTTGATGATTTGCATCTTGACATGTTGCCACAAGTAAGGTCCCTTTATAACGTGTTTTCAAATGCGTGCCCGTCCACAAAAATGACTTTCCGCATCTCAAAATAAAAACCCTCAATAATTTGACCAAGTGCCATGAAAAAGAATTTGAAAACATTTCCATCACTTTTTTCAATATGATATACAGTGTCCGGGTTTCTAGCCTTCATCCTATAACAATATTTGGGTAATTCTCCCCAACTTTTGTTTGGATTACCCCTTATCAATCCTTCTGCATAACCCTTAGCCCTGTACGCCTTGCAATAAGTTACATCATATTCAAATTCTTGCTGAAAATCATGCATCAAGTCCTTTGGTGCGTTAATACGATTGGCATCTTTAAACCTTGTGGCAAAGTATGTGCCAATTAGCTTGTGCGTAGCATGTCTATGGTCTTTTCGAGGAGCAATAGGTGGGAAACTATGTTTATTTGCATACGTTACCACTACAAATCGCTCAGAAGGTGCTTGAAGTTTGGTGGCTCACAAACGCCATTTGCATCCGGCGGCTTCACGTAAAACTGAATAAACGCTTTTTTTGGAAGTTTGCGTTTTGAATTCAAACTTGTACTTCGTAGCCAACTTCGCAAGTTTGAATACCAAAAAACTTTTACATTTAAACGGATCATTCACACGAAAGTCTTCATGTTCGGAAATGCACACTAAAGTATCACCTACAGTACGGCTACAACGAAAGTCTTCATGTTCTAGACTTTACACGTTAACCACAGTTGGGGGTGCATTCAAGGGATCAACAATCTCGTTTCTCACAACAAAGCCATCAAGATTCTTATTTGACATTTCATCAGCCCCGTTCATGCTAATTATCTGATATGATTCTTCTAAATAAATATCTTCACCCAAATTCACCAATAAGGAGTCTTCAAGTTGCTCATTAAAGTCCATGTTGTCACCCCCCGTGTTCAAATGAAAATTTTCGACACATGTCTCTATGCTTTCTATTCTTACATCCAACATCTCTTTCATGGAATTCTCAACAACATCCACATCTATCTCTTCATTAACATTCTTTTCAACACATATCTCTATGCTTTCTATTCTTACATACAACATATCTTTCATCCCATTCCCCATAACATCAACATCTGTCTCTTCATTAACATTCTTTTCAACACATGTCTCCATGCTTTCTCTTCTTACATCCAACATCTCTTTCATCCCATTTTCCAAAACATCAACATCTGTCTCTTCATCTTTTTCAACACATGTTTCTTGACTTTCCGACACATTTACTACTTCACATGTTTCTTGACTTTCATAAACCTCGGTACACTTTTCCTTTTCCTTCAAACATATTAATAATGCATCTTGTTTTAAATTACAAACAGATATAAACCGATTCACAAGCTTATCGCAATCAAGCACCATCGGTCTAGCTTTACTAATGGGGACCATATATTTCATCTCGAACTCATAAAATGTTGTATCGATTTCCAACTCGTTTTTCACCATGTCATATAATTCTTCAAATGTAATGTTTTTTTTGACACTCAAAATTGTCGAGTCTTCTTCGGATTCACACCCTACATACTTCCAAGACCATAGACCATTGACGTCTTTTTCAACCTCCACAGGGTAAATTTAAAAAATACAAACTTTATCTTCCATCACGCTTCACCAAGATCCTATTTTTATTCAATACAATAATTACAAACCAATATACACATAGACAAAATCCATAACTCTTGAATGTTTGAAGGTAGCATTGCATTCAATTTATTTTAAATCACAAATCAATTTCAATTCCGTTCAAATAGCCATTAACAAGTTTAAACTTGTCTCACACTATAATCAAGCTTTTAATATGTTGTCATTCACCTTGAAATGCAGATAGAAGTTCACAAAGCCATTAACAAGTTTAAACTTATGTCACACTATAATCAATCCACCTTGAAATGCAGATAGAAGCTCCCATAGCCATTAACTGTGTCACACTATAATCAATCTTTTAATACGATTACCATTCACCTGGAAATGCAGCTAGAAAAAATATAACCAAATAGATAGATATAGATATAGTTAATCATACCGGGTAATAACTGCACAAATCACCAATTCAACATTTAACCAATTCAATTCAAATCAAATAGCCATTTTCAATCGGGGTCGCCCCCATTTTCAATTCAATTCAGAGTTAAACACATGGTTTAAGCTAATCCCGCAAGGGTAAGTAAACTAACAAACTCAATTTGCCTAAATCATTCAACACCACATACACACCTTCCTAATCTCCAAAATCATATACACCATAAACTCAATCATTTACATGAAATTCAATGGTATTAGCTTAATTTACATTCACATACCGATATGGAGAGCCAACAAACCCTTTCGATTACCACCCAGCTCGGCTAGGACAATGATTGACGGAGAAGAAGAAAAGATAGGGTTGTTCCGGCAAGGACAATGACTGGACACCGAGAGAGAGACACAACATAGTAATTGGCTTTGCGAAGAGAGGGACGGAAGCAGAGTAATTGGCTTTGCAAAGGGGGAAATAGAATAAGAAATGGGCTTTTGATCGGATTTTGGCGCGTAAATTATGGTGGTTATTTTACCCGCCCTAATTTAGGTGGTGGGATTGGGGGTCGGATTAAGAAAGGAGAATCAGATTTTTAATTAGGGGTTAATTACATTTTTAGTGTTAAGTCATCCCAAATCAAGAAGGTGGAAGGGTAATGGCTTTTCACCCAACTTGTATAGTCCAAGCTTATTCATGGCATAAATTATGTGATAAGTTTATTATTGCAACAATTTCGGTTGACAAACTTATATAACTAAAGGCCACAAACCTAAACCTCTACCATTAAATCAAACTGAGCGACCATTTCTGTCCCCCCACCGCCGCACCACCAGCACCGACCAATTCGAGGATGCTACTACTTCCAAACCACCACCATCGATGAAGACCAAGAAAGCAAGAACAATGCCCGGATTAATAAACTCAAAATCATGGTCACCTGAGCTCAAAACTTCACTTTTCAGTTTAATCCCACTTTCATCATCACTTTCTCAAACTACCGTTCTTCATACTCTCCGCCTAATAAAAGACCCTCCAAAAGCTTTACGCTTTTTCTATTGGGCATACATGTCAGGTTTCACTCATACGTCTCAATCTTACCTCCTTATGCTTCAACTCCTCTGCTATGGCCGGAACTTCAATAAAGCTAAAAATTTCCTCTATTCAATTCCAAAGAAGTCTAATGTAGCTGTAAAACTCGAGGATAAGCATTTCAATGCGTTGATTCAGGCTTTCGGTGAAGCAGGCCTTTTGTTGAGTCATTAAAGGTATTTAAAACTATGAAATCTATGGGTGTTTCACCTTCTGCTATTACATTTAATCACTTGTTTTTAATTTTGGTAAAAAGTGGTCGAACTGGGATTGTCTATGAACTGTTTGATGAAATGCTTAAGAGGTATGGTGTAAAGCCCGATTTTTATAGTTTCAATATTTTGATTAAAGGGTTGCTGAAAAACCAGACAAGAAGAGGAAGCCGGTATGGGACCGGATAACTGCATCATTCACAGATCGGCTGGGGAAGAAAGGAGCTTTGCAGGAGAGGGAATTCATCCCTCTGAATAGATCACGTGAGCAGGTCCTTGCGATAATGGAAAGGAAGGGCTTGGCCCGAGTTCCCCCACCAATGAGAGGACCTCCGGAAAGGAGGGATCAGAGCAAGTATCGCGCCTACCATAAGGATGTTGGGCATAATTCAGAGAGTTGCAGGGAGCTACAAAGGGATATAGATGCAAAAATCATGGAAGGCAGGATGGACAAGGTGGTTGATCAGTCTCAGAGTGCAGAGCCGCGTGGTCGCAGAGAATTTAAGCGACGCAAATTATAACCAAGACCGGAGCAGGCAGCTCGAGTCCCAGCAAAGGAGGGACCGATCTCCAGATTCGGATCGGCAGATCGATAATCGCCTAGTTAACACAATCAACACTAATGTGGGTGGCCCCGGCAGTGTACTTGGGGAAGTTAGGAGGCAGGTTAGTAAAGCTGCGGTCAGAAATTAGAGGCCAAAGGGTGAAGTGACTTATGGTCCAATGGATCCACTTCCTTTGGTAATAAAAAATGAGGGCCTAGTCATTGAGGCCGTAGTACATAAAAACTTGGTGAAAAGGATCTGCATCGACATAGAAAGCGCAATCAACATCCTTTATTATTCTGTCTTCCAGTCCATGAAATTGAGGGATGCCAATCTGATACCTGTTTCAACACCGCTGTTCGGATTTGCCGGACCCCCAGTTCACCCCATAGGGATGATTACACTTGCCACAAATTTTGGCCTAGAGAACAGGGGCAAGATGCTCATGGTAAACTACATCGTTGTCAAGGCTCTGCATATAACATTATCACCGGAAGGCCAGCATTGATCGAGCTCAGAGCGGTGATCTCTCCAGGTCATATCAGTTTGAAGTTTCCTACCACAGAAGGCTCGATGGAATCAAATGAGATGTGGAAGCAACTAGGAGTTTCTATGCTGCTACAATTAAAAGGAAGGGCATGGAGCCGAACTGAGAGACTCAAGATTAAATCTAAGGGCCCGTTTGGTAAATAAATTAAGTACTTATTCTGGAAAGATTAAGTGGCGGTTAGAATTAGACATGTTTGATAAAAAATTTAACACATCTTAATTATTTAAGTGTCACTTAATTTCCAATGTAAAAATAACAAAAATTTCAAAGACTCAAAAAGTGCTTATCATTGAAAAGAAAAAAAAAACCGTCAAAATGCATGTTGTGAACCACGTTTATAGATCAAACATTTTCTTTTCCTTTTTAATTAGCTTTACCCGTTTTTTTTTTTTTTTTCATTTTATGTGTACTATTATTATTATTATTATCATAAACACTGCAGCACTATATATATATATATATATATATATATATATATATATATATATTATTTATTCACACAAACACGTATATACACATACATAAAACTGTGAAACTAATGCTCTTTGTGATTTCAGATTTATAGTGTTACCAAACAGTCTAAATACCAAATCATTCAGTTACTTAATGTTTTCAGTATTCAGATTTCAGGCTTCAGGCTTCAGATTTCAGACTTCAGATTTAACAAACGCCCCCTAAGTCATGATGTCTAAGACAGGTTCCAGACACATTGATTTATTTTGACTTTTGTCCCATTTTGTTTTACACTTTTGATACAATCTCTTGGCACTTGATGGGTGCCTTTTATTATCTCAATCACATGTTGATTTTTCATTTCATGCAATGTGAATGGCTATAACTGAGCTTGCAAGACAAACGCGTACATATTACTGTCTACAAAGGACAAGAATATGCTAAGTCTGTAGGACAGACTAGCTGAGCTTCGCAGGACGAACTCAGCAATGCATTTAAGCATCAAGCTCTGTAGGTCGGACTCAACCCTGAGCTCTACAGGACAGACTCAGTAAGCTTGCAAAGAACAAACTTTCCAAGACTGCAGGACAGACTAACTGAGATCCGCAGGTCGGACTCAGTCCAAATTCGCTAAGTCTGCAGGATAGACTAACTGAGATCCGCAGGTCCAACTCAGTCCAAAATCGTTAAGTCTACAGGAAAACTAACTGAGATCCCTAGGACGTACTCAGTCCAAATTCTCCACTTTGCAGGACAGACTAATTGAGATCCGCAGGTCGGACTCACTCCAAATTCGCTAAGTATGCAGGACAGACTAAATGAGATCCGCAGGTCGGAGTCAATCCAAATTCGTTAAGTCTGCAGGACAGACTAACTGAGATCGGTGGGTCGGCCTCGTTCCAAATTAAGCATCTGAAGCTATGCTGGAGCACAGCAAAGTTGCAAAAACTCAAAATTTTCGAAGTCCACATATGGACCTGAAATGAGCTTCGCATGTTAAACTCAACCACGGAAAAATAAAAGATGAAAAGCAGCTAAGTATGTCATCCAAGAACCAAAAGTTCAAGCATGACATGCTGGGGGCAAGATACCCCTACAATGGACAAAGGTACGCAAAGGTAAGTGGTAAAATTAACTTAGAAAAAAGTTGTGCATTTGAATAGTGCAATCCCTGAAAGTACATTAGCTACATTTGAAAAGCTTTCAAAGCAAAAAATTCAAATAGGAAAATGAAAAAATACATAAATTCCTAATCTAAGCGTTGGGAGCAGAATCCTTTTGTTGCTCAGAAGAAGTGGGAGTAGTGACAGACCTAAACCTAACCTTGGAAACGGCGCCAAAAAGCTGACGGACATTACCTAGGCTATACAGATCCTAACCGGCAGTGTACCGGGTCAAATTGTAGCTCTAGTCTGGTGAGTCAGTCGTATTCCTCAGGAAAACATGGTAATTCTTTTAAGTGGGGTTAAACACCAAGAAGCTATTATTAACTTTCGATCTAAGTCGCAGCTTTTATCGGTTTCCTCGGGTTAGATAGTTAGATTAGTTAGATGTTAGAGTTAGATGTTAGTAAAACAGAAAAATAAAACAAATAAATACTAATATTATATATATTTTTGGATCTAGCCAAGAATACTTTCTCAATCAATATCTTTTAGTAGAAATAAATGAGACAGATCTTCCTTTATTCAAGGTGTAAATTATATATGAATCGGTGTACTCTAAGCTAGACAACTCCTCCTCACACGAGCGTATGAAATTGTCATATGTCTCATCAATCGCCCAATGTCATCCAAAGCATAGGTCACTCCCGTTTTGTCATACGAGCAATGTTTCAATTTCGATTAAAATGATAAATTAACGTAATACGATCTTGAGCACAATTTTAATAAGATTTGTTTTTCTAGGACAAATCGCTTCGGTAGAAATCGGATTCCGTTGTCACGCTTTCACTCGCCAATTTTACCTCCGGTCTTTCTATTACGATCTCGTATTCTAATCGTGAGTTGTTAATTCATTAGATTACGTTCAAATAGAAAGAGATTCATTATAATCGGTTTTAATCATTATTACCAGTCGATCATTCATTTTACCAAAAGATTAACTAATTGATTTCATATCTTGGCTAGATATATTTTTAGTTATACATGGATATATATATCGATTCTGTCAAAATGTCATGGATTAAACGGTGGAAGTTTTCCATAATAGCCTTCATCAAGATGACAAAATTCTATTACAACCAAATTTAGCCTTTCGATCCAAACACTTATCAAATTCTCACATATATATATAGATAGATATAATTATATAGAACAACAAAAAGTAAAACTCAATAAAATTACCCGTTTACTTCAGATCTAAGTTGTATTCTTGAAAATAGCAACTTTTCCTAAAGCATTTTCTTCGATAATTTTCTCAAGCATTACAACATTACTACTTTTATTTATAAAAACATATATACATACATAGACATATGTATCTACGGGCCCGAAAACAAAATAAAAAGAGAAAAGAGATGAAGAAGGGACATGAAGAAGAGGGGAATGGAAGAAATGGGAGGAGGTGGAGAAGAGAGATCTTGGCCAAGAGTGGCCAAGATGGGGCAACTTTTTATGGATGGAAATGAGGGAGTTCTTATAGGGAGAGTTGAGGGAGGTTTGAATGAGGAGGTTGTAGTTGAGGAGGTGTATATGGGGGAGAAATGGTGACTCACCAATAGTTTGTTAGGATGCATGTGGAAGTAATGATAGTTTAGCATGTGAAGGTGATGAGTCATGCAAGAGTTAGTTACAAGCATGTTACTACTCATCATTACACCCCACATGCATCAATTGAGCCAAAAATATCTCCGGTTCGTCCCGAAATTCCAGCAGTTCGGTAAAAAAATCATAACTTGAGTTGTAGACCTCCGATTGACGTGATTCAAAATGCGTTGGAAAGCTCATTTGAAGATCTACAACTTTCATGAGGAACTCTTCCCCTGAAAATGCCTCTAAGTCGGGTCAAATGTCCATCGAAAACAGGTTACGGTAGAAGCGCGTAGGAAAAATAATTTGATCCGTTGAACTCGTAAGCTTGTGGCATCTTCTTCTATCCCTCAAAATACCTCTTTTAGACTCAAAACATGTCGTTACATGGAATCTTGGTCAATATATAATCCTGCAATGAACCACCAAAATACCAAACGTAAATCCGACACGACACTCCGGTTACTAAACCGGTACAAAAACTAATAAAAAACTTATAAAAATACGATAATTTATATAATAACTACTACTTATACATTTGAATAAAACTTAGTAATTTTTACTTGATTTGATACAATAATGCTCAAAATGGTATCAATATTGGGGTAAAATGTCGTAATAATGATCATAAATTTATCTCTCATCAAGTAGCCGAAGTGGATGGACCGGTAGCTGCTCGGCGAGAAGCTGAAGAGCGACCATGCTTGGACACAATGTCCACTCCTGCCTTGAAGTCCTTAATGATGTTGTCATTGACCGCACTCATGTCGGTCTTATAGAAAGCATAGCTGGGTAGGCTATCCATCGCCAGGGTGGGGAACTGACCCTTTGCTTCGTCGACCCCTAAAAAGTAGCCATGATTGAGCACCGGGGTGAGTAGTAGCATCAAGGCCTGAGAAAACTCAAGTGAGGCCTTTTATTCTTTGATGGCCTTGGCAATCCGATCTGGAATAGCAACCTCTAGATTGCTCTTCTCAGCTCGGAGCCTGCTCACAGTCTGCTCCAGCTCGGTCTTCTTTTTCGTATGCTGATCTGCAACATCTTGAAGACTGGCAACATACTTGTCTGCCCTTTCTTTCAGCTCAGCCTCCTGAGCTTGGAGATGATCTTTAAGAGCTGCATTCTCCTTATCCTTGGACTCAATGGAGCCCTTGAGCCTCTCCCGATCTGCACGCAGATCGGTGATCTTCTTCTCTAAGATTTTTGTTGTCTTGATTGCATAGTTCGCCAGTCTCTTGAAAGCTTCCTGGCCAACCCAGGTTCCCTACATAACAAGATACAATCAGAATAAAAACGATGGAAAATAAAGATGCAAAACTCACCAACTTACATATTCCATGGCCCTGAAGCCTACAACGGCTAGGTCGTCATCGGATGTTTCAGCAATGCGCTGCTGTTCAGTAGCAGTGTCTTCTTTGTTTTGAGACTAATCTTGAGTCATGAGAAAAAGTAGAATATCTGCTCCTCTTGTTTGATCTCCTATCCAGAGCGGTCATCCCAGTCTGGCCTCTACCTTGGAGTTGTAGGCCCTCTTTCTTATTCCTCTAGGTAAAGGCTGCCCTGGTCAACCAAATAATTTTCCTCCCGAAAAGGGGAGGTGGGTGGAATCACCGTGTCATCAGTAATACCAGCCGAAGATTGAACTCCGAAAGCATCAAGATTGGGGTCAGTTGGATCCCCACTTATTGTCTAGTCCATTGGTTCAGCTCGGGCTGAAGACCCTCAAGCTTTTCATCACCAGCGCCATCCAACAAAGTTGTAAAATCTGCCACTGTAAACAAGTAAGGCAGAAACAGAGTTACTTGAAAAAGCAAACATGAAGTAAAGGCATAAAGGGAAAAGAGAAAAAGGTTACTACAAATGACCCTGTCCTCTTCACTAAGGGGCTCATAAGGGCTAGGCCCGGTATCTGATAACCGAGCAGCAGTGACCAGCTCAGTAAAAAAGTCCTTGACCTCTACGGAGTAACCCGATACCTGTAACCACTCAGTAACTTCTCGTTAATGGCAGGACGGTCGTCTTTGGGAAGCTCCTCCAGATTCCAGTAGCTCAGTTCAGGTCGATCTTCATGACGAATGAAGAAGAAAATTTCCTTCCACTATCTGTGGGAGGTCTTTCCCTTGGGCATAATCGGAACATCCTTTAGCGAACCTACTCAACGAGGGAAATAATAGTACCCATGATGCTCCTTCACCCTTATGTGTTGGTAAAAGTGCCTAAACAGGTACACTGAAAATTTGATGCCTAGCAGCCGACACCAAATTGCGAACCCTATCACACACCTTACCCCATTAGGGGCTATCTGGCCAGTCCCTAGCCCGTAATAACATAGTACATCCAAATACGCCGGGCACAGAGGAAGCCTAAGACCAACTTCAAAGTGTTCTTTACAGACGGTGTAGTGCCCCTCCGGTGGCTGATGTGCGACGTTATGGGGGTCTGAGGGAAGCCTATGGGCATATCTCTCTAAATCTATTTCATATGTTTCGCAGATATCATTCAAATCTTCCTGAGAAAGGATAGATTTGATACCCTCACTACCTATTTCGGCCATCTTACCTTCTAAGGATACGATGGGCGAGACAATTCGTTTGCAGAAGGGACGAACCGAAAACAGAAAAGTATATAATGGACAAGAGTGAATCAGTTACTTGCACGAAGTCTGAGATGGAGATAAAAAGAAAAGCAATCGGCGAGGTAGCGTCAATCTTCTGACTTAATAACAGCAGTAATAGAGAACATTTGATATGACGGGGGTTATAACCCCCAAACATGTCCTCGATAAACCGCCCCACTTCAAACAAGTGGGTAATGACGCCTCGAATCTCTGGACAGTTATGACAGTCATAACAGATCCCTGCCACCTGGCAGCAAATCATTATGAAAATCGTTAAGTCTAAGTAACCATGGCCGAACAGTACCTTTGAACAGATCTGAGCTGGCCAACAGGAGTTCAGCTAGATCTGGGGGGCTTATGACAGAGGTCGGGTCAGCACCCAGGCCACGTGTCATCCTCAACACTATTTAGCATTAAATAAGACAGAGTATAACTTTAAAGGCCAAGAGCCTCACTAGAAGCCTAAGGGCAGATCCGAGCCCTAGGTGTGAGATTATACAGGATACGTAGGCAACTTGGGATAAACCATATCTCAGGCTCAATTTAAACACACAATAAACACACCCCCCCCCCCCCCCACCCCCCTCTCTTTTCATAAATTTGAGGCTTTTGGATCTTGCTTGATTGTCACTACAGTAAATTAGGCCCGGATTATCACTAGATGATTTCCAACATCGTCAGGTAGCAGGAGCCGAGCTTAGCCATTTGTTCCGGCAATCGGCGTCGGCCAGTAAATATAGTGACATGTCTGGGAAGCTTTTATTAGTCTTGTTATTTCTTTTTTGGATATCTAGGATAAGTTTTATTATAGTTTATTTATTTATTTGGTTAGTCCTGCTATTATGCTGCGGAAGCAAACCTAGCAGATAGGTTGGAAAGTTGATTGGTTGATGTTTTTAATTGTTTTGGATTTTCTTGGTTTGGTATAGAAAGTATTATATTCTATTTTTGATACATGTACTTATAGATCCCCAAATGATGTTGTCCAACGTTTAATAAAAATATGATACAACAAGTATAATTTATAATTGTGTTGTATTATTTGGTTAATAGCTACATTTACTGATGCGATATTTTTCCGTCTTACTTCTCTTAGAAGTCTGCATTTGCATTTGCATTAATTTCATTCATGTGGGGATTGTTGGATATATAACCCAAACCCATGCAATGGGGGCTTGAAACATGTGTTGACATCCCTTTAAAAAAAGAAACATGTGTTGAAAGTCAAATTTAGCGCAAATTTCGGATACGCTCTGTTGTGATTCACCGGGAGCTTGTTACATCTAAAAATACTACTCACGGAGTAGTTGATATTTTGCTTTGGAATCACTAGATTCAGATATCGGGTGAATGAGAAATTAATGCGTTAAGTTGGTGTATAACATGTGTGGGAGAGCAGTTGAAGGTGTGATCAACTCAAACTCTCCCACATTGGAAATATGGGAGACTTGAGCTCCATATTTAAGTGCTAGTGTGGCACTAATTGATGTGCCCCAAGGGGCAAGGGACTTTTTTTGCAGGAGGGAGGACTTAGATAATTCCACACGCGTGCGCAGCCGGCGGTGCCCGGCTTGTGATTGAGCTAGAGATCGAGCTCGACTCAGCTCGGTTTAGGCTCAGTCCGGTTCTGGTGTTGCCATTAATTTTTTGAACAAAATTCCTTTATGAAATTAATCAGAAATTAATATTTGGCATGTGATTGTGTAATCTGACCAATCAAAATTCATTGAGTCGTCCGACCAATCAGAATTCAAAGAGGCATCATCTGACCAATCAAATTGAAGTCGACCAAGACTTATTTGGGTCGGCCAGAATGACTTTTCCAAGGGGAAAATTCAGCCGACTTGATGACATGTTACGGCCAATCAGATTCGAGTATTGACTCTCCTCTCTACAATATAAAGAACCCCTTAGATGAAGGTTTAAACATCAAATTTTCTATTGTCTTTGCACCACAAAGAGCCTCTCATATAGATCTAATTTTTGAGTCGAAGAGAAGTCGGAGCACTATGTAAGTTCGCCGGAGCTCGGATTTTTGAAGTGCCTCTAAATCTGAGACGTGAAGCCGTTGTATCTTGAAACCGTGAGCACCATACCAGAGAAATTTGTCTTAATGAAATAGTTACTACTCACCTCGGTTTGATCTCTAGTCCTTTATTTTATGCATTGTACTTTCATTCATCATCGTTTCGAGTCAGATCTGTACAGTATGAGTTATTTTGTTAAATCTAGTTAATAATACAAAATTTTCTTTTCGCGTTATTTATTTTGAATGTTAATATTCCGTAATTACTTCCGTTAATTACGGATATGTTTCGTAAATCAATCCACACAACGATACACTTTCCCAACATGTGTTTGTAGGTTAACACGTAATTTGTTTATGTTTGAATATACATGTTGTCATTGAAAATCAAGTTCTTCCTTGCTTACTTAACTTGTTATCAAAAATTCATGAAAAAAGCATTAAAAGGGAAGGCGGATGAAGAAGATAGGACGAGTCCTTAGAAAAATCAAGAAAAAACTACTGGCCCTTGCCTTCGGTCCGTAGGAAATTCTTGAAATTGCTTCGGGCCCGTAGAAAATTGGATAAATTCTTGGAAATTGAGCGATCCCATAGAAAATTCAAGAAAAAGCTACGACCGTGTCTTCAGTCCGTAAAAAATTCTTGAAATTGCTACGGTCCACAGAAGGAATTTCGGAAATTGATCACATTTGAATTCTACGGACCACTGGGCCTAAAATGTAGAAAATTTCTACGGGCTCAATCAAGATTGTTGCATTTTCTACGGGGTACCTGGAAAAAATGTCAGATAAAGTAGGACCTGCAAAAACATCCCTTCTGTCTGCCAAGGGCGGACCTACCTAGGGGGAGGGGTGGTCTCAAGACCACCCCAATATTTGGAAAACAAACATTTTTTTTTATTTGTATAATTCATATTGTTATAGTATTTATATTTATTTGGACTAATTGTAGGGGTAATCAGGGAGAATGACACAAATATTTCATCAATTAGGGAGAATGACATGTTTTTTAAACTTTTGCATAAATGACAAAACTATATTTTTTAATTTTTCTGCATCCATTCCCCCCATAAAAAAACCCCAAACATTTTCTCTCTCATCCACATTTTTTAAACACTCTTATCTTTCAATCTATAACTTCAAATTTGAAAATTCTTTCACCAATTTTTTTTATTTTTTCATGCTCTTTATTTTGATACCACATTCAACATATTCCGACGTGATTTCAGAAAATCCGCTGTTGAAATTCACTGTCGATGTTCACTGATTTTCATGATGAACTGGGGAGATCCACTGAGTGAATTTCGACAGTGAATCTCACGAAAAACGAAGTAATTATATCGAACCAAGTCTCAAAATGAAGAGCATCAAAAAATAAAAAATTCAATGAGCAAAAAAACCTGAGCAGCCCAGGTACGCGCGCGAGTTCGAATTTTTATTTTGTCTTTCAGGCTATAAGAAATATAAAAGTTGTCATTCTACCTATAAAAAATGTGTGGTTGTCCCGTTACTAAAAAATATTCCAAAACCTGTCCTTATCCCTAATTCTCTACTAATTATATTTGTATTGAAAGAAGGTGTGGTGGAAGAGATGCGGGTTTCATCTCTCTATTCTGGCAAATGTCGCCTGTTTGAGCCTGTGCAGTGGCAAAAAAATTTTAACAGCAGATCGCATTCGCCCCTGCTCCTCCAAAACTCCACATCCAGGCCTAATTTTTTAACCCATCAATTGCTTCTCTCCTACCGTTGCCATCGCCGCCGTGCTCGGTGTAATATTTTGATGTTGGTTTTTTCTTGTGATATGATCCCATTTAGTGAGTTGGAAAATTTTGGTTAAATAATTGTTAGTGCTACATTGTAAATTTCATAGGTATTAATCTAAAATGACGAGTGACAAACCACAATCAAAGAAAACAAAATTTATTGATACATGGTTTTCAAAGGCTAATGTTGAAGTTCAAGTTCAAATGTTGTTTCTAAACCTTCGATATCTTTTCTTCCGGCTGTTAATGTCCAATCAGTGCCTTTGGTCTGTTCATTAAACCGACCAGATTATCTCAATGCTTTTGAAAGGGATCCCGAAAAGAGATGTGCTATATGAAAATATCCAGTGAATGAACAAGACTATTTTAGTAGAGCCTATGTTTCTCTAGGTCCGTGTCAACGTAAGATACCATATCCTTTCAGCCAACATGGTAATCAACAACGTAGATTTAAGGTTTCTTGGTTCAAAGATTATCCATGAATTGAGTATTCAGTTGATCTTGATAATGCATATTGCTTCCCTTGTTTCTTATTTGATACGCAAGATTCTCCTCATGCAATGTTCACTTGAGTTGGGTTTAAAAGTTGGAAGAGGGTTAATTGTGTTCGTGATAATGTATTTGTAAGACATGTTGCAAATGTGGGATAGTTTGATGAACCCAACCAAACAAAGTGAAACAGTTTTTCGTTCAGAATTAACTAAAGATGTGAAAGACAATCAGTTGAGACTTAAAGCTACAATTAAAAGTGCTAGATTAGTAGCTGATCAAGGAGCGCCTTTCAGAGGCCATGATGAATCCGAAGATTCATTGAATGCTGGTTACTTCAGAGAAGTTATAAATTCTTTTGCAAGAACAAGTGATGAAGTTGATAGAGTTGTGACGGATGCCCCTGGAAATGCTAAGTATATCAGTCCAAAAATCAAAATATAAATTCAAGTATTCTTGCTAACAAAGTAAGGAACAAGATACGTGAAGAAGTTGGGATTCTAAGTATTGTATTTTCGTTGATGAAGCGGTTGACATATCTAGAAAGGAACAAATGGCCATTATTTTAAGATTTGTCGATGGTCAAGGTTTTCTCCGAGATTTTTTTAAGATTGTGAGTGTTCCTAACACTAGCTCACAAACTCTTAGAAATGAGATATCTAAAGTGCTTACTGTGTACGATCTTCAAGTGATGAATATGCGTGGTCAACGATATGATGGTGCTAGCAATATGAGTGATATTTGTAATGGATTGCAAGCATTATTTCTCGAAGAATGTCCTTATGCATATTATGTGCATTGTTTTGCTCATCGTTTACAGTTGACATTGAATGCTACAACTAAAGGGGTACATGACATTTGGAATTTTTTTCAACCTTGAATCTAATTGTGAACTTTGTTGATTCTTCTGCAAAACGTCATTCTGCATTAAAAGAGTTGAGAAAGGAGGAAATTGCTGATTTGGTAGCTTGTGTCCATCTTCAATCAGGTTCTGGTGCTAATCAAGTGCGTACTTTGCTACGAACATGTGCTACTCGATTAAGTTCATATTATCGTACTATCAATGGTTTAATTGCGTAGTTTAGTTCAACCAATAAAACTCTTTGTGATATGATTGTGCAAGCTACCTCAGAATTGCAAGGAGAAGGCAAATGAGTTATTAAAGCATTGAGGTCTTTTAGTTGTGTTTTGTTTGCTTTTAATACACAACGTGATGAAGATTACTAAAGTACTTTGTCAGACATTACAGAAAAAGTCTATTGACTTTGTACATGCTATGCAACTTGTTGGAAATAGAAAAACACTTCTTCAAGAGTTTAGAACAAATGGTTGGCCTATCTTGTTGTGTCATGTAGAATCTTTTTGTATATAACATGACATTGACATGCCGGATATGGGTGCTCGTTATAAGTATGGTACAGGTCCTCAATGTCAACAAAATGATATCATTACGGTTGAGCATCATTACCGTTTTGATATATTCTATGCTCTTGTTGATCTTCAGTTGAGTGAATTGGACAGAAGATTCTACGACCAACATCAGAACTGCTTATACTTAGCTTACCTCAGCTCTGGATCCTCTTGATGACTTTTGAAATTTTACTTGTGACGGTGTTTGCAGTCTTGCAAAAAAGTTTTATCCTGAAGATTTTATTCATGGTGATAATATGTCTTGAAGTAAAGTGTCCGTATTTTGAGATTAACCGCGATGATCCAAAATTCAAAAATTCAGAATCCATTCAGACTTGTGCCGTGTATTAACTCAAACAAGGAAGTCAATAACCTTGTTTCCGATGATTTATAAATTGATTTGTCATGTTATGACTCTTCCTATTTCTACCGCGACTACTGAAAGAACATTTTCAGTCATGAACATTTCAAGAATAAACTTAGAAACAAAATGGAGGATGAGTATCTTGGTGATTGTATGATACTTCTTATTGAGAAAGAATGTGCAGAGTCTATTGATAATGATCAAGTGATCAAAGACTTTGAAACTCTTGGAAATCGTAGGGTTAAATTTAGTTAGTTTTATCTTTATCTTATTATGTTTTTAAAGGACAAGACATACTGCGTGTTCGGGACTAGATGTACTTATCTTTTGATGACTAAATTATTTTGTATCGGTGATTTTTTTGTGAGGTGAAATAACTATTAATTTGAAACGTAAAATCAAAAGCACCCATAATAATTTTCTGGTTTCGCCACTGTCGCCGGCCAAACCTCAATTCCCAATTTCCCCAATCGATCTCAAAAAAAATGGTATTCAAAATATAATGCAAATGTAAAATCATACAAGTATTGAATTTGCTGCCATATAGGTTAATAAAATTGTTGCCTTGTAGGGCCATTTTCTCCCAAGGCCACTTCTCTTTTCCGATGCTTGTGGCCAAATTTTTACCAAAAAAAAAATAAAAAATTAATAAAAATAAAAAAAATATTACAAGCGTCTTTCTTTTTGTAAGCTGCAAATTTAGTGACTTGACATTATTTCCTTCCACTCAACCTCTTATTTACTATCCGTCGACGTGGATAAACGAGGGAACACTGCTTTCTTGCATTAGATTAGATATGATGGCGGCATCAATAGCTTCGTCGACCTTCATGACTTCAAAGAACATATCCTCCTCCTCCATGCTGATGTCGAATTTCGACATCAGACGAAGGAAAATGGAGCCGAGAGACGTAAAGGGTTTCTCCATTTTTTCATCGGTTAAAACCGAAAACGAGGGGAAATTAGTAGAAGAAGAAACCGAGCAGGAAAAGCGACAGCATCCAACAAAGCCAAGGCCAGTTGAGGTACAAAAGAATGTGGAAAGTAAGAACATGAGCAGAGAATATGGGGGACAGTGGTTGAGTAGTACTACTAGGCATGTTAGGATATATGCAGCTTATATTGATCCTGAAACATGTGCATTTGACCAAACTCAGATGGATAAGTTGACTCTCATGCTTGACCCTACGGATGAGTTCTTGTGGACAGATGAGACTTGCAATAAAGTTTACTCTTACTTCCAGGAGCTAGTTGATCATTATGAGGTTAGCTCACTTTTTTTTCTTCTTATCTTTTTCTTTTCTAGATAGGATTAGGGTTGTAAATGAAGTGAAATTTCTTCGTGAAATTTACTGTCTTCTCATTCTGGTTGAGTTTTTTCCGAGTTCGAGTTTGAGTCAAATTTCTTCGAATAATTAACCTGAATTGATCTCGAGCTTTTAAAATATAAGAATCGAAAGAAATTTCATGAAATTATCGAGCTTAATTAAATAATTATTTAATTAATTAATTTTATTAAATTTATTATAAAATATTATTTTTTATAATTAAAAATATTATCCGAAATCGAAGTATTAGGCGAGTGAAATTTCGATCACGTTGTATTTCATTACAAATCAAATGAATTCTAAGAAAATAAACGAACTGCGAAATGAAATGAATTATATCGAGATTTAATGAGTTGAGTTCGATCTTTAGACTTTATGGATCGATCGAGCTGAAATGAGTTTCAAACTCGAACTTTTTAATCGAGTCGAACTTGCCTTTAGAGAATCGACTTACTTTCACTTTCGATTAAACCCCTACATAGGATGATGAAATTTCACGTGGGGGAAAAAAAAAAAAAACCTCTAAATACAAATAATGTGAACCAAACAAATGGATGAAAATGCAGTTGATGTATATATATGTTACATTTGTTGGATTATCATGTGAGCACTATTAATTATCAGAAGAGTCATCTGTTGTTGATTATAACCCAGGGTAGATCCATGAATTTTTTTCAGTCATCGAAATGTAAAACTACATTTTTTTTTATCAAAAACTTTACATTATAAACATAATATTATATTCTTTTGAAGTAACACTTTATCTTTGTAAAAACTTTCGAGAATAAAACATTCTTTTTAAGAAGACACTTTCGGGTATTCATTCCTACTACAAAGAAAAGAGAATTATGGACGAAACAACTTAAATCCTACGCATGCATATAACATCCAATCACTACCAAATGATTTCATGGCGAAGGGTAACCTCAATAGCGTCAATACATGCCAATCCACATCACAACATTATGACGAACCCAGTCTATGGATAAATATACAACCGCCACGAAATGTTGCACTTATATAGTAAGTGGTTCATGTAACATATGTATTCAACAATACAAGTCAACGTAATAGTCCAAGTGTCAACACACTTTGAAATATGTAATCTATCACTATCTCTACAAGATAGAAGACATCTAATACGTATTTGTCTATCCATGCTAATAATGTAGTATTTAATAATAAATACGACTATAGACATTTAAGAATTAAAACATTACTGTTAATCGAGATCTCATCAATCATAATTAGATTTATGTTTTATCTGTAATGATTTATTTCTCAGAACGTTATTATATACACTATCAAATTAATTTATTGACTAAACAAATATATAATAACAATATGTGCCATTTACTATATCTTTAAACATAAAAAGCATAGTAGAAATGATCTGACCTGGTCAGATCCGGTCTAAACCGATTGGGTTTAGGTCGTGTCGAGAATAATATTGAGTCTAGTTAAATATTTTTATTTGTCATTAATTATTTATGTCTTGTTGGCCAAGTCGGCTTGAGCCTATATGTATGTATCTACACTATTCAGGTAAAATCAATGAAATAAGATTATTCTAAATCTTGATATGGTATCAGAGCAACTCGGTTTTCTCTCTCGTTATGTCAATTCCTCCGTAAACTCTAACCTTTTTTTCCAAAAAAAATGGCCGTAGCCTGTTCTTTCCTGTCTATACGTTCTCATCCCTCTCCGGCAACCATGGCCCTGCCGCCCCCTCCTCCTCCGGTGCATCCTGCTCTTACCTCTCCAACCCCACTACCATGATCAAAGCCTCCTCCCATCCGACGTCCTCAGCCCTCTACCCTACAAATTCCGACAACCATGCAAATAACGAACCTCCGGCAACCATGCTCGCATCTGCGGTTTTCTCCGGCCAGACCTCATCCGTCCCAACAGCCACGGAAAGGCCTATGTTCACAACGCCAAGGCAATTTCCGTCCATCTCTTGCTCCTCGAACCCACCACTTGCTGCGAATTTGGTGAAGCGGCGACGACGCCCTCCCCACGGCACCACCACCTCTTGGCTGTCTCCCTCACCCCATCCAACCACTCCGTCTCCCTCTAATTCCCTAAACAATGGCCACGATTTTCACCATACTTCAGGCCGGGGGCGAGCTTCCGACCATTATCACCGCCATCCTCTCTCCGTGTGCCAAATTTGTCTCACACAATGCCATACGGCTACTTTATGTCCAATCTGTTATACCCCTATCCACCGGTCCCACATGCTCCTCCACCCCGGCTGCCCCAAGTCTATGCAAATTACACACGTACCGGCTCTAATTGGATGATACCTGAGACACTCACCATATCACCCATGATCCTCACAGACTCACACTATCCTCTGCCCCTTATGTTGGATCCGACAAAGTGCATGTAGGCGACGATACAAGTTTACCTATGACTCATTATGGCCCTTCTTCTGTTATTTCCCCTTCTCAGTCATTTTACTTATCTAATATTCTTGTTACTCCATCTATTACCCGAAATCTCTTATCTGTGCATAAATTTGCCTCTGACAATTCCGTGTATTTTGAATTTCACGGGTCTTACTTTCTAGTGAAAGTTTACTCAGGTCACGTCCATCTTAGGGGATTTGTAAAGGATGGACTCTATTACTTTTCCACTCCGCTCCACCGACCCTCTACTCCTGCTCAAGCTCTTGCCTCCTCCCTCACCTCCTCCTCCTCCACGTGGCATCAGTGTCTTGGGAACTGCTCTTACTCCGTGCTCCGCCAGGCTTTAAAAAGTCTTCCTACTTTTACTCCTCCTAACACACCCCATACTATGTGTGTCCCGTGTCAATTAGCTAAGAGTCACCGCTTCCCACTATATACCTCTGACTTCACCTCTACTGCACCCTTGGATCTAATTTACTCTGATGTTTGGGGCCCTTTTCTGAACCCTCTATTTACAGTTCCCGTTACTATGTCAGTTTCCTCTATGACTTCACTAAATACCTATGACTTTATCCTCTGAAGAATAAATCTGATGTCGAAACCATCTTTCCTGACTTTCTTGCTATGATTGAACGTCAGTTCAATACCAAACTACAATTCATCCAAACTGACTAGGGCGGTGAATATCATCGCGTTTCCACTCTCCTTACCTCTCTTGGCATCCAGCATCGTCTTTCCTGTCCCCACACACATGAAAAAGTTGGTGCCATTGAGCGCCGTCATTGCCAAATTTTTGAAGTCGGCCTCTCCCTTTTTGCCCAATCTAACCTTCCGCTTCCCTATTGAGAGGATGCATTCATCACCGCCACTTATATTATCAACCGCCTTCTCACGAAAGTCCTCCATGATAAGTATCCCTTTGAATTAGTCCGTCATCGGTCCCCTAACTATACATTCTTTCGAGTCTTTGGCTGTGTGTGTTGGCCATATCTCCCTCCCTATAATCATCACAAAACTTATTTTTGCTCCAAAACTTGCATCCTTCTTGTCTATAGTCCTTCCCACCTTGGTTATAAATGCCTGAACCTTGCCCCTGGCCGTATCTATATTGCTTGCCACGTGGTTTCCGATGAATCCGTCTTTCCTCAAACACCTTCTCCCTCGAAACCCACTCTTGACAATCTCACTGTCCCGCTTCTTGTCTTCCTGCTAGCTCCATCACAAAATCCACCTCCCATGCCGGCTCTCTTCAATCCAGCCCCACCCCATCCGGCTCCCGCTCCTGAGCCTTCCCCACCCATATTCCCTACGTCCACTTCGGCCTCGGCCTCACCAGCCTCGTATCCTTCCCCACCTACTCCCACTCATACCATGGTCACTCGTACCAAAACCAACTCCCTCAAGCCTATCTCTCGACCTGACTTTATCCGCTACCAGCTTCCTAAAGCCCTTGTTGCTTCTACCGACTCCCTGGACCCTTGCACAACCAGACCTGGGATCTTGTTCCTCTGTATCCTCGTATGAACATTGTGGGAAACAAATGGGTTTATCGCACTAAACGTCATGCAGATGGTCATTTTGAGCGTCACAAGGCATGCCTTATGGCTAAAGGTTTTCATCAGGCCGAAGGCGTTGATTTCACTGACACTCTTAGACCGGTAATCAAACCGGTCACTATTCATCTTCTTTTGTCTCTTGCTATTTAGCATGGGTTGGTCTCTTTGCCAGGTGGATATTCAGAATGCCTTTTTACATGGGCATTTATCTGAGCCCATCTATATGCAGCAGCCGCAGGGGTTTGTTCTCCCCGATTATCCTGATTATGTATGCCGTCTCCGCCGTAGTCTTTATGGCCTACACTAGGCCCTATGTGCTTGGTTTTCTAGATTCACTGATGTGTTGACTCAGTTTGGGTTTGTTGGTTCTAAGGCTGACACCTCCTTATATATTTATTTCCGTGATGGTGCTCGTGTCTATATTCTTGATATTATTATTATTGGGTCGTCGTCTTCATATGTTGAGCAGGTTATCTCTTATCTTGTTCAGTATTTTCCGGTTAAGGGCCTTGGTTCTCTATCCCATTTTCATGGCATTAAGGTGCTACCTACCTTCGATGGGCTCTTTCTCACTCAGCGCAAGTATATCTTTCAGCTTCTGCATCATGCCTCTCTGGACAAGGCAAAGCCTTGTCAGACACTTATGTCGGCCTCCCCCCGTCTCACCTTAAACGACGGACCTCCCTGTGCTGATCCTTCGCTTTACCGCACTATTGTTGGTGGTCTCCAGAATCTCAGTTTCACTCGGGCTGATATTGCGTTTGCGGTCCACAAAGTTAGTAAGTATATGCATTTGCCTACCGAAGCTCACTGGGTTGCAGTTAAACGTCTTCTTCGGTATCTTAAGCACATTGTCTCCGATGGTCTCTTCTTCTCCCGCCGGTCGCCTATTTTGCTCCGGGCTTATTCTAATTCTGATTGGGCTGCTGACGGTGATAATCGTCATTCTGTTGGGGCATATTGTGTCTTCCCTGGTGATAATCTCATTAGTTGGCGTAGTAAACGATACTTGACCATTTCAAAGAGTAGTACTGAGGCCGAGTATAAGACCCTTTTAACACTGCCACCGAACTTTAGTGGCTTCGCAGTCTTCTTCGCGAGATGCATTTTCCGTTATCTTCTCCGCCTACTCTTAGGTGTGAAATATTTGCGTCACCTACCTTGCTCACAATCCGGTGTTTCATGCCCGCACGAAACACATAGAGATCGATTTCCACCATGTTCGCGAATTAGTTGCAGCTCGCAAGCTCGGCATCTCTTTTATCTCTTCGAAGGATCAGTTAGCCGATGTCCTTACCAAAACGTTGTTGCAGTCTCGTTTTGCCAGTTTGAAATCCAATCTCCGTGTTCAGCAACTTCCCACAGGATTGCGGGGGCGTGTCGAGATTAATATTGAGTCTAGTTAAATATTATTATTTGTCATTTATTATTTATGTCTTGTTCGCCAAGTCGGCTTGAGCCTATATATATGTATCTACACTATTCAGTTAAAATCAATGAAATACGATTATTCTAAATCTTGATAGGTCGATACACACACAATAATAACATGTCCAAGCTCCCGTGCATCAGATTCACTCCGACAGTACAGATGTAGCGTCAACATCTGTAGTAGCGTCAACATTCAAGTTATCTATATCAACAGTACAGATGTTGCCACTTTCCTTTTTTTGACCAATCAGGACTATACCATTGTTAGCGTTTCAACACATTATACAGTATCAAATCTTACAAATAATACTATCACTTAACCGTAATATGACAAGGAATTTGTAAGATAATTTCTCAACAAGTAGCATATTATTGACTACACACTTGTTCTTGAAACTGATAGTACCAACACGGAGTATCTTTCCATTGGCATCGTAAAAAAAATGTGACTTGCCCTCGACAAGACTTGGCCTCCCAAGTCTTGTATAATGTAGCTGTAATTGTGTATTAAACTATGCTGCTGAAGTCTGGTATGTAAACTTTGATTTGGTTAGCAGAGTGCTGGGCAATCTGCTGGAATTGGTGTTCTGCTGAATGAAGTCAGCAGACTGATCATCTGTTGAGCATGGTCTGCTGAGTTGGTTCTCAGCAATCCTTGGGGAACACGTCAGCATGGTTTTCGGGTTTTGGATAAAGTTACTTCCGGGGTATTTCAGTCATTTACTGGGTTGACTATTTAGTCGGTTAGAGTTTGATTCCCAAGGCTATAAATACCACCTGAAGTTATTGTAACTTGTAACTTTCTCATGATAATAAAATATCCTTGTTTGTCCATGAAGTAGTCGGCACATTACCGGAAACCACGTTAAATCTGTGTTCTTTTTGTTTCTATGTTTGTTTATGTGTTAATTGCTTATGTTTACAAACTGGTATCGGAGCGTCCGGGTTCATCAAGAAATCTGTTTATCTATTTTAAGCAAGGTAGATTGGCACCAAGGTCATAATTGAAGCTAGGATTTGGGATCTACGCAAGCTTTTCTAGTGAGAAATATGTCTGCTTTAAATGTAATGATTGGCAAGTTTACTGGAAGAAACAATTTTAGTCTATGGCAGATCAAGATGCGTGCTTTGTTGAAGCAACATGATTATGGGGTCCCTTGTCTAAATCAACAAAAGGAAGTGCTGCTGAGAGAGCCAGTCTGGAGGCGAAAGCACATTCAACAATTATGTTGTGCTTGACAGATGATATTATCACAGAGGTTGCTGAAGGGGACATAACAGAGAAGCTGTGGTCCAAGCTTGAGAGCCTGTCCATGGCAAAGTCTCTAACCAACAAGTTGTTATTAAAACAACGTTTGTTCAGCCTGAGGATGCATGAGGGCACTCAGCTGAGGGATCATCTAGATCAGCTTAACACAATATTGCTTGACCTAAGGAATATTGATGTGAAGATTGAAGATGAGGATGCAGCATTGATCCTACTTGTATCATTGCCTGCATCATATGAGAACTTTGTACAATCCTTTATTGTTGGAAAGGACTCAGTATCATTGATGTGAGGTCATCACTCCATGATCGAGAACTACGCCATAAGGCATTTGGTTCTTGGACAGACGGTCAGTCTGCTGGATTGGTGACCAGTGGAATCAGCAGGGGGCCAGGAAATTCTAGAAAGAAAAAATTCAAGAGAACTTCCAAGGGTCCTAAAGCTAAGGATGTCTGTAATTACTACAAGGAGCAGGGGCATTGGAAAAATGAATGTACAAAAGGAAAAAGCAAGGTACTCTCGGTAGGGCATCATTGCTTTGTGGCGTAACACTGACACCAACTCAAGAAGAAGATCTAGCCTTAGCAGTTTCAGAGTCAGCAGGGCACAGAGATGTGCGGATTCTGGACACTGGGGCATCTTATCATGTGTGTTCAAACAGGGAATGGTTTTCAACTTATCAGCATGTGGATGGAGGTCATATTTTTATGTCTAACAGCAAGGTCTATAAAATAGTTGGGATTGGATCGGTTCAATTGAGGACACATGATGTCAAATTCTGCACACTGAATGAGGTTAGGCATGTTTCACAGATGACCAAGAAATTGATAATACTTAGTCTACTAGACAGCAAATGGTTCAAGTTCAGGGGTGAAGGTGGAGTGGTGAATGTCTATAAGGGTTCAGTTGTGGTTCTGAAGGGTATCAGGCAGGAGACATTATACATCTTACAATGGTCTACTGGTTCTGCTGCTATAGCATCATCAAAGGTTCACCAGTCATAACTGACTAAGTTGAGGCATATGAGATTGGGTCATATGGGTGAAAGAATGATGCAAATTTTGTTTAAGTCTGATCTACTTGGGGGATATAAGGTCAAGGAGCTGGATTTTTGTGAACACTGTGTGTTTGGGAAGCTACATAGGAGCAAGTTCCCAAAAGCAATTCACATCACAAAAGGGACATCTGGTTATGTCCATTCTGATTTTTGGGGACATTCAAGGGTGGAGTCATTGGGTGGTCACGGGTACTTTGTGTATTTTATAGATGATTATTGAAGGATGGTTTGGGTAATTATAATGAAGCACAAGAGTGAAGCATTCAAGCACTTCAAGCAGTGGAAGGCATTGGTTGAGAATCAGACAAGAGAAAAATCAAGAGACTTAGAACTGATAATGGACTGGAATTCTGTTGGTCTGAGTTTGATGAATTTTGCAAGAATGAAGGCATTGTCAGGAACCATACTGTCAGTGATACTCCACAGCAGAATGGTGTTGCAGAAAGAATGAATCAAACTCTTCCGGAGAGGGCAAGGTGCATGCTCTCTAATTCTGGTCTGACAAGAAGATTTTGGGCAGAGGCTGTTAACACAACATGATACTTAATCAATATGGACCCTCACATTAGGATCAAGCTCAAAACTTCACTTGAGGTTTGGTCAGGAAAGTCAGCAGACTACTCAGGTCTAAGGGTTTTTGGAAGCACGTCTACTATCATGTCAGTGAAGGTAAACTGGAGCCTAGAGCCAAGAAGGGAGTGTTTGTTGGATATGAAGATGGAGTAAAAGGGTATATAATCTGTTCATCAGCTGAAAATAGGTTTATACTCAGCAGGAATGTAGTCTTTGATCAAAATTCTATGCTTAACTCATCTGTGAGAGCCACATCTGAATCTGAAATTGGATCTGGAACTGAGAAGGTTGAAAAACAAGTGGAGCTTCAAGTGGAGTCTGCTGAATTGAAAGACTCAGCAAGGGACATTCATTAGATCCAGAACTGGATCCATGCCAGTCAGCTGAACAAGGGTCAGCAAATACTCATACAGCTGATGTTGTTCAGCAGAGTATAGCTCTCAGCAGAGCTAGAAGGACCAATATTAGACCCCCAATGAGATATGGGTCTGAGGAGGATATGGTTGGATATGCACTACAGGTAGCTAAAGAAGTGGATGGTTTTGAACCTAACATTTACAGGGAAGCTATGACATGTTCTGAGGCATCCCAATGGTTTGTTACCATAAGAGAAGAAATAGAGTCACTTCAGAAGAATGAGACTTGGGATCTGGTCAAACAACCGCAAGATAGAAGGGTGGTAAGATGCAAATGGATCTTCAAGAAGAAGGATGGAATATCATCTACTGAGGGCATCAGATATAAGGCATGTTTGGTTGCTAGAGGGTCCAGTCAGAAAGATGGGGTAGACTATGAAGAGATATTTTCTCTAGAGGTCAGACACACTTCCATCAAGGTGCTGTTAGCAATAGTGGCACATCAGAATCTTGAACTTGAGCAATTAGATGTGAAGACAACTTTTCTACATGGAGATCTAGATAAAGAAATTTATATGACTCAGCCAGAAGGTTTCCAAGTTCTTGGCAAGGAAGGTTATGTTTGCAAGTTGAAGAAGTCCTTGTATGGAATTAACCAGGCCCCAAGACAGTGGTATAAGAAGTTTGACAGTTATATGATTCAGTAGGGTTATAGCAGGAGTCTATATGGTTGTTGTGTTTATGACAACAAGTGGAAGGATTGTTCAATCATCTATCTGGTTTTGTATGTGGATGATATGCTGATAGCTACTGTGAACAAGTCTGATATTCAAGATCTGAAGAACCTTCTCAAGGATGAATTTAAGATGAAGGATTTAGGAAATGCAAAGAAAATTCTCGGGATGGAGATCTATAGAGATAGGAAGCAAGGGAAGCTGTTCTTGTCTCAGCGGGGGTATAAAATATATTATCCAAGTTTGGCATATTAGCAGCCAAACCTATAGATACTCCTATGGCATAAAATCTACATCTGTCTCATGTGTTTTCTCCACAGTCAGTTGAAGAGGAAGAATACATGTCAAGAGTTCCATATGCTAGTGCAGTGGGCAACTTAATGTATGCCATGGTCTGTACTAAGCCTGATTTGGCTCAAGAAGTCAGTGTTGTTAGCAGGTTTATGGCTCAACCTGGAAAGGAACACTGGAAAGCATTGAATAGGATACTCATTTATGGAGGTGGTACTCTATGTTTTGTCATAGGGTATTGTGATTCTGATTATGCTGCTGATGTGGACATCAGAAGATCTATGACTGGGTATGTGTTTACTTTGGGTGGTTCTATGATAAGTTGGAAGGCAACTTTACAGTGACATTATCTACTACTGAATCAGAATAAATGGCACTGACAGAAGCAGCAAAGGAAGCAATCTGGTTAAAAGGGCTAGTCAATGATGTGAGTCTACATCAAGATCAATCCATGATGTATTGTGACAGTCTTAGTGCAATATGTTTGGCTAAGGATCAGGTTCATCATAAAAGAACCAAGCACATTGATGTTATGTATCATTTTCTAAGGAATGAGAGCTGGGTCAAAGTGGAGAAAATCAGCACTGATGTTAATCCTGCTGATATGTTCACTAAACCAATTCCAAGGGGCAAGTTTCAGTTGTGTCTGGAATTGTTGAATATCTAAAGCTGTTAATCTGACTCTGGGAATACTCAGATGATGGTGGGGGTTCTGTTGAGGCATTCAAATCTGAAAACAAAGAGGAAATATAGCACTTGGTTGTGCATCTAGTCAATTTGCATATAGTTGAAGTCAAGGTGGAGATTTGTAATGGTGACTTAAACTATGCTGCTAAAGTCTGGTATGAAAACTATGATCTGGTCAGTAGAGTGTTGGGCAATCTGCTGGAATTGGTGTTCTGCTGAATGAAGTCAGCATACTGTTCATATGTTGAGCATGGTCTGCTGAGTTGGTTCTCAGCAATCCTTGGGGAACATGTCTGCATGGTTTTCGGGCTTTGGATAAAGTTACTTCCGGGGTATTTCAGTCATTTACTGGGTTGACTGTTTAGTTGTTTAGGGTTTGAATTCCTAGGCTATAAATACCATCTGAAATTATTGTAAGTTGTAAATTTCTCGTGATAATAAAATATCCTCGTTTGTCCGTGGATTAGTCGGCACATTGCCGAGAAATTTACAACTTACAATAATTTCAGATGGTATTTACAATAATTTACAACTTACAATAATTTCACATTGCCGGAAACCACGTTAAATCTGTGTTTTTCTTATTTCTGTGTTTGATTACTTGTTAATTGCTTATCTATAATCACAATCACCATCACTTCTTGATCGATCCATCATAACAGTGCATTTCTAATCATGTGTCTAGAACATCCACTAGTCATTTGGTTGTACTCTTCAATTTGGACTTCAGGAATATCTACAAAACGTGAAATATCATTTAGATACCCTTCAACTTTTGGTTATTTAGGGATTAGTACCTAAGTAAACATATGTAGCAAAGACTTTTTAAATTTTAACCCAAACTCTCTTTACCGTAGACCTTTCCAAAAAAATTATTAGCGTAATGAAAAATATATATGTCTTCATAAGTGTTTGGGTCAATGTATATATGTATGTCTGGGTCATTATCTATGTATATTTATAGCTATGTGTTAGTGAGCAGTGTTGACGAGGGTTTGACCCAAAAGTCATACATGTAGCACTCCTAAGGATCTACTTGGATCATATTAAAATGGACCGGTATACCTTTAGACTAGTATTGAGCCTCGTACATGGATATTTCAGCTAGGGCTCCGACGACCACATCCTAGTCGCTTTCAAAGCTCAGATCACCTCCGGGGGTTAGATCGTTCACCAAGTTCGGTATAACTCACTTTCAGCTCAGGTAGCCAGCATAATACGAAGTACATATCATTGACCTGATGATCCGTTCATCCAGGTCGCCCAATAGAATAACAGGTCGCCCGAGAGCTCAATCGACCTCGTGTCAACATTGATCAGCCAATCTGGACATTCAACTCACTTCTTAGCAGAAGATGTCACTTACGACCTCCAAATGTAATTATAAGGCATTAATGGGCATGATCCCACGATTTATCCCCATTAACTGCCATAAATCCATGACTGATCACATCCCACAATTTTAGACTAATTGAGCGTTGATTGCCCCATGATTGGCATCACATGACACTCAATCATAGGCCCTCCAATCAAGGGATTCGTGCATTAACTCTCCCACGCGGGACATCTCTATATGAAGGACCCTTGTCCTATCTTTTAAAACTAAGTTATATTGGTTTGATCCTATACATATTGGACATATGAAGTTTTTAGGAAATCAACACGGGAACGCAGCGGAATTTAGAATTTTGACTTCCTTTTAACTAAGATCGCCTTCGATTAAACAATAAACAAATTAGAAGTAGACAGAAACATACCGGATCTGATCTAAAAGATCCACGCTTTGTCTACGGTTTTAGTTTGTGCACAGAGTCACCCAAGTGTTCAGCCTCTATCATTGATCCACAAGAACAACTGACGGAATCCTTCATTGGATTGCTATCGGAAAAAGTCAGCTTCTAGGCCGCCTTTTCTCTCTCCCATAACTCTCTTCCACGAAGCTCTTTATTTTCTAGTAGAATATAAGACTTGTAATTGAGATACCAAAGATCTTGACACCCACTACATATTTATATTACCTCAGTCACATCTTCTTTTTCCATTAGAATTAATGATATTAGTGCATCGTCTGCTGATTCTTATGAAGAGCTATCATCATCACTTGAACTTCTGGAACTTCTTCAGCTTTCACAGCTCTGCTACTTTTCTTTTTATCAGATGACTTTTTATTTATTCTTATCATCGTGTTTCTTCTCATTATCAGCTTTCAGCCTTCTAGGCGCATGACAATTAGCCTCGAAATGTCCAGGTTATAGCACTTATTCATCATGTTACTTTGATTAATATTTCTTCTTATCATCATGTTACTTTGATTAATATTTCTGGTTCTTGCAAACTTATAAAACTTCTTGAACTTCTTCATCGATAATTTCCTTTGATCCTGTTGTTGATTATTGTTGCTGGAGCTGTTGGTTGTACAGTTGCTTTCAATGCTGAAACTTTCTGAGTGCCTTTCATAGAAGTTTCTTCCTCATTCAAAACTACATTACGACCTCAAATTGAAAACTGCTCACGAATCTAGCATTGTACAAAAAAGACAAAAGAGTTTTGCAATCGATGAAGCGTTGTATGCCCTGTAGCAAAGTAATAATTTAGAACCAAAGTCATTTTAGAAAAGGGAAAGAGAAACTAATGGTCATGAGATTCCACCACAGCAGTGCAATAGGCACAAAGATAAGACTTGGTATCACCCCAATCACCGAGACGATTAAGGGTACTTTGTGTCCATTTGTTTTGCTACAATTTAATGTAATGAAATGACATTTAATGCTATTATACTGTTTCAGTATGTGTGTTTTAGAATAGATGTTGTAAACTTCCATCACAACAAAGTAATTTTTTTCATTACATCTCAAAGTTGATGAAATGGATGTAATTAAAATAGACGCACTAACCCACACCCGCCCGACCCCACTTCCTATCCCAACCCATCGACCCTACCTACACTTATCCCACATCTACCCACCCCTATCATATTTGAAGGGTAAGGTGGGTATGAGGGTGAGTGTTGGTCCCTTGGAAAGACTTGAGACAAGTTTAGAGAGGGGGTGAATAAACTTTTCCTTTGAAAACATTTTCTTTCAAGTGAAGACTACAACTTAAAAGAAACTTGGAGTTGAGATAACTCAACTTTTAATCAGTCTGCTGACTTCTTAACAGAACTAAGTTAAATGCAGTGGAATATTTTGTTTAAAGCCTTTTATTAAAATATGTTCAATCAGTTTTGTTGAGTTTCTTCGAAATATGCTGTGAGAGCTCAGTAACTGGTGTTAACTGAGTTTGTGTAAAACTAAGTATGCAGTAAAGTAATCGATCACACAAACACAAACTATATACTGAATATAAAATACTTTAAGTAACTAAGTAAGTAAGGACACAAAGTTTATAATGTTTCCAGGTTGTGTAATCCTGTCAGTCCACTCTTCCCTTGTGATGTGGGATGAAAAATTCCACTAGTCTTTTTTGAGGTTACACAGTTATAAAAAGTCCTAGTTGATTGTCCTTCACTAATCCCTAGCTTCACAATCTAACACTTGGATAACATGTAGGATTACCGCTTCTCCAACTGCTTTACTGTTCGTTGAAGGGTTGAATTGTCTCTTCACCAACTCCACCACAAACACAGTCTTCCTGACTGCTCCTCAACTGTCCTTCACACCACCAAGATGTTTCATAGTCTTAACCTTTGATAAAATCAAAGTTGAGTTGTTCTGTGATTGAGCTTTGATCTTGATATGTATGATAAGTGTTGTAAGCTCTGTTTCTTCAAGTATTGTCTTGAATGATTCTTCGAATAATCCGAACACTTGAAAATTTATTGATCTCACAATATGAACTGGAGCGGGAGTTCTTGATAAACTTTCTTTCCTCCCTTATACTTGATCTTTTCAATACTTGAATATCAAACTTATGAACTCTGCACTTTTTATTGAATGCGAAGTGCTCTACTTATAGGTGGGAACCAACATTCAAATTTGAATCCTTATAGACGTTGGTGGTCCTGCTCAGTACATGTCAGATGGCATTGTCCTCAGTGACATGTTAAACTTTCATCCAATCAGATAGCTTGATCTTCAACGTTCTGATTTTCTTTAGTTCGACTATTTGTTGATAAACTGAGTTTTTGATTATCTCAGTTTTTCTATTTATAACTGAGTTTGAGCATTAACTCAGTTTCTATTCGTCTTCGAAACTGAGTACTCCTCATTTAACTAATCTTGAAGTTTGAGAGATCAGAGTACACCATTTATATCTTAATATTAACTAAGTTTACATTGTCCATATGTAACTTAGACCTTCAATACAAGATCCATAAAGTCAGTTCAGACCATCACATATTTACCTGAATTCTAAATTTACAGTCTCGGTGTATTCTTCACAAGAACTGAGTTTGTCCCCTCATCCTTCAGTCTTCTAAAATGAATTTGATCCCTCAGCCTTCATAACCGAGTTTGTCCCCTCAGTCTTGAGTCTTCAGCTTTGTACATGGCCAATTGAGTTTGATCCCTCAGCGAACCACTCTTGAATAGATCTCAGTTTCAGTCCTAGATTCACTAAAACCTATCTATTACAGTATTTGTCTGATATAACGTATACAATAATTAGACTCTAATAAAACCTGTACATTGTTCTTCTAGACATCTTTTTTGCTTTGCTCTATAATAGCTAGTTATGACACTTCATCAATGTGGTTAAAATATAAATAAACAAATACGTGATGAATCATCATCAAAATATAATTTTATTTCCAACAGTGAGGAAGAAGGGTTGGTGTGGTGGAGGTGTTGTTAGGGTGAGGGGGTGGTTGGGGAAGGAGTAAGACGATGGATATGGAAAGGGTAGTCATGGTCTGAAGTAGGTGGGGCAATGGTAAGGTGGGGGTAGATGTACGGTGATATGGGTATAGTAAGCTTGAGGGTGGGAAATGTGTGTAAGGATTGTTGGTTGGTTATGAAATGGCAGGGTAGAGTTGGCCGGGTGAATTGGGGTAAGGGTGTAAGTAGTGAGAAGGGGTTGGTTACGATGTGTGGAATAGTGATGTAGGGTAGAATGAGGATGGAGTGGGTCTGGTAGTATGCATGAGTGGTGGGTGTTTGGTGGGATAGAGTTGGGTAGGGTGAGGGTGAAGTAGGGTTGGGTGTTACATGTCATACATATATTTATTCATTGTTTTACATCACATAACAAATATCATATTGTAATGCTTGCGTTCCTTTGTCTTTCCATTTCATGTTATAAAATCTCATTCGTTACGTTACATTACCACAATCTTACACTAAGTATTCATATAAAAAAAACATGTGGTGAAATCATATACAAGGACCATTTTCTTTTCGAATATGCCCTTGTTACTTGACTTCTTTCTTTTGTTTGATTTTCAGTCTAAGATCATTTTCCATAAAAGAAAATTCAACTTGTCTATGGTCTAAATCAATTTGTCACTAGAATGTCTTTTGCTACAAAGGAAAGTAGAGGCATTGTCAATAAAATCTTTGACCTCATGCATTCCCATGTCCTTGGATAAAATCTATTGCTTTGCATCTATAAATGGAGAAAGTGAAAGACCGTGAGTTTCATCATATCAAAATCATAATGTCCTAACAATGCTCTATGGGTGTCAACAATCAAACAAAAAATTAGTATTTGTTTCATCAACCATAGTAGTTTTGATATAACAATGCATCAACAAAATCATGTTGAAATTATAATGTTTTTAGTTTTCCCTATATATTTCTTTAAAGGGGGAATGAGGGAGAAGGACAAAAATATTTCATCAATTGAGTAGAAGGACAGTCTTTTGAAACTTTTGCATAAATGACAAAACTATTTATCCACTATCGAAATTCACTATTTAAATTCACTATTTAAATTCACCACGAAATTCATCGTCGAAATTCACTAATTTTCAAAATTCATTGTCGGGATTCACTGATTTTCGGGATTCACTGTCAAAATTCACTATCGAAATTCACTGATTTCGGGATTCACTAGGGAGATTCACTGATTTTCGGGATTCACTGTTTGTCTTTCTCGCTATAAAAATTATGCAATTGTCATTCTCCCTATAAAAAATATATAGTTGTCCTGTTGCTTAATAATATTCCAAATTGTGTCCTTATCCCTAATTTCCCATTCTTTAAATAAGCATAAGAAGGTTAAAGAATATTGGGAGTGATCTTCAATCTCATGTACATCCTTAAGAATTTCTTTGTTCATGAAGCTTCATTATTGTACATAATATTTTTTCTGCATTTCATCCCTCACATCTTTATTGTATGTCATTGCCTCCTAATATATCTAGAATTAATGTTGTTGTGTCTATATTAAATTATGTGGAAATTACTTGCATGAAGATATTAAATGAAAAAATGAACTAAAATTATTGTCCATGCATCATATGTCTTCTAATAAATTGATTGTTACGTTTGATTATGAATGACAACTGTAAGCTATAAATTTCAAAGACACAGAAAATATTAGACAAATAATCCTTGCCGGAAGCATTGTGTAGTGAACACTATAATCAAGCGAGCCATGGTTTTAGTTTTTTTCAAACCCGCTCGAATGATCTTTCAAAGTTATTTTAAGCTATATTTAAGGATTTCGATTCCACAGGGAGCGCCTTTGACAGAATATACACTCCGTTTAATTGGTTCAGACATAGAACACTACATTAGAAAGATGTTGTACAAAGGAGAAATACAGTACAATATGAATGCAAGGGTTCTGAACTTTAGCATGGGGAAACCTCGGATCGGATTCAACTACAACAATGGTGAAGATCAAGATATAAAGGTTTAAATATAGCAACTGAATGGTTTGAATGTTCTTGCTACAACAATCGGATTACCTTATACCGATTTATGTAAATAATATTTTCAAATGGATGTCTTTTAATGCAGTATATACGTTAAATGATTTATACTAAGTCTCCATGGAGGAGAATTTTCTTGCCTTATTTGATGTTTTCTGAATTGCTGCGTCAAATTTGACTCAAGGAATTAATTCTCTTGTTTTATGTACCTGAATTGTTCAATTTGTTAAGAAAATTGTTAGACGTCATCTTAGATATGTAAATTGTGAATTATCTTGATGAATATCAATCTTATCGTACCTGATATGGTAGGTTATTTTTCGGGGTAAGTTAGGATACAAATTGGATCTTTCAAACATGCACAAGTAGAGTGTAGAAATTTTGGGGCCCAAAACCATATAAGTTGAAGGGTCTCATCCCTAAAAGCCCAACATGGGTGATGATAATATTCAAGAAATGCCTAATTTTAATAACTTTAACATTAACATGTAGCGTATGGATATCTATCTCCAAAATACTTATCCAACCTATTATACAATTTTTAATATATATATATATATATATATATATATATATATATATATATATATATATATATATATACATACACATTTATGAATTTATATACATACATATATATGCGTGTGTGAACCCGAGTGATGAGGGGTAAGGTGAAGCGGGTATGTGCGTGTGTATATATATATATATATATATATATATATATATATATATATATATATATAGTATTTTCTTGACACTTTTGAATGCCTTAATAAAAAATTGATTATAAAGGAAAGGAAATGACCCGTCTTCATATTACAAATTTTTCAACATTTAAAACACACACACAACTGACACAAGCACACAGTTGATACACCCTTCCATAACTTTTCTGCCCTTCCATCTCAATTTTTTTGAGAGAATCAAAACAATTTTTTCGGGACATCATATGAATCAATTCAATATTTTTTTGAACCAAGTAAAAAATCCAAATGAAGATGAATGAACACATTTTGTGAATTTCTTGTTGGATCCTTCACAACCAGGAAGGGGATGGGGTTGAATGATTCTCACTCTTAAATTTCACCGCTTAAAACATTCCCTTGAACTTAATTTAAAGCTAATTATAACGGTTAAGTGTTTTTGCAAGTATGACATGAAATGTAGAATATGACTTATACAAACACAAATATCAATGTGAAGTTCTCCTTAGTGACGTGTATTTGTAATTCTACTAAAAACAAGTACTCCATAATAAGTAAGATGAAAGTATGAAACACTTAACATATGAGTCGAGGTAAGCTTTCAGCTTGATAAACAACTTAAGATCAAGTAAAGGGCATCTTGATAGGAAATTAAACAACACAATTCTCAAGTTATATCAAAGATATTAGCTCAAAAGATCAAGATAAGCAATGTTATTGTTTGTACAATTACACCTTGCACTGACATGTGCAGGCAGATGTAAACACTTGTGTTTTAGCTATCAAATGTGCATACACGTTTTGATCATAGAATTTAGCCATTAACTATTATTGTATATTAATTCTCATGTTAATAATGTCTTATGCATGCATCACTTGGACAAATAGGCATGAAACAAATATGCACAAACAAATGACAAAAAGTAGTGAACACAATGCTTAATAGTGGTTCATTCCTTTATTTGGACTTAAATATGCTTAATATAAGAAGTCACTGTTGGAAAAAAAAAAGCCATTTTTGAAGGGTTGAATAGTCAACTTTAGCGCGATTTACGGATAGGCTCCGATGTATATCATCGAGAGTTAATGATATCATTAAATACTCCATACGGAGTAGTTGACGATGAGGTTTTGAATCACTCGATTCGAATGTCGGGTGAATGAGAAATTAATGCCTAAAGTTGGTTGAAAATGTGTTGGAGATAAGAGTTGAAGGGAGTACTTTAACTCAATATCCCACATTGGAAAGATGAGAGACTTGAGCTCCATATATAAGGGCTAGTGTATGCTCTTATAAATGTGCCCCAAGGGGCAAGGCACTTTTGTGCAGGAGGGAGGACTTAGATATTTCCACATATGCGCGCCGCCGCCGCCGCCGTCCGTCCGGCTCTGCTCGGCTGTTACTATTAATTTTTTGGACAAAAGTTCGTATGAAATTAACCAGAAAATTAATTAGTTAATCGTGAGGCGGTTGGAAGGTTCCAGAATAATGTGGAAACGAATTCTGATTAATTAAGTTAAATCGGTCCGAATTAATTAAATTCGAAATTAATTAATTATTTTCGGCCAGAAATTGCTTTTTTGAGGGAAAAGTCGAGCGATTAAATCATCCAACCAATCAGAATTCAGAAGACACGTCATCCGACCAATCAGAATTGTGGAAATAGTTGGCCAATTTTAATAAATGATTTTCGGCCCTATTTCTTTTCCAAGGGGAAAAGTCTGATGATGTGTTCTGGCCAATCACATTCAAGCATTGGCTCATCCTCTCCACTATATAAAGAACCCCAATGATGAAGGTTGAAGCATCGAATTTTCTCTTGTGTCTTTCCACCACAAAGAGTCAGTCATATAGATCTAGATATTGAGTCGAAGAGAAGTCGGAGCACGATGTAAGTTCTCCGGAGCTCGGATTTTTGAAGTGCCTCTAAATCTGAGACGTAAAGCCGTTGTATCTTGGGAGATAGTTGCTGCTACCGTGGGCACCATACCGGAGCAATTTGTCTTAAGGAAAGAGTTTCATACTCGCCTCGGTTTGTCATTTATTTATGCATTGCACTTTATATTGCTTTACTTTCAAATCAGATTTGTATTGTGATAGTTTAATTGTTAGATCTTAATCATCATATCTTTGTTTCATTAGATCTATCATTTACTTGTGTTGATTTATTAGATCTATACCATAGTTGCTTTAGTGTGGTAGATCTACATTATAAAACTAAATTTTAATTTTGAGTTTTATTTTGTGCATTTAATTATCTGTAATTTCATCCGTGAATTACGGATCTGTTCCGTAAATCACTCCACACACGATACATTATCCCAACAAGCTTAGGACAAATTTTGTCGTGTGTTATTAAACGTGTTACCTTACAGATCTGATCAAATTGTTTAAGTTTTACTCGTTTGATAAATTCTGTTCTTGATCTCGTACATAATTGGAACAATTATATTGCTATGAACAATTTGACCTTTAAGGTGAGTAGATTTGACAATATGAGATGCACGGTAATGGCCTGTTTCATTTCTCAGCAGTAAATTTCTTAACAGTAAATCTTATAATTGCATGTTGTTTTCGTTGGATCAATGAATGAATTGGCAGGGCGGAGGAAAAAAAACCCAACCAAATTTGGGTTTGAAAGATGCATGTTCAGTTATTATTAATATGTCCTGCTACTAAATAGTCTGATGAGATCTTTATTTATTGACTTTGGGTGTCAATTCCTAAAATTAAGAATGGTTTGATCCGTGTCTTTGGGAACATTAGGGTTCATGAGAGCTATGTTTTGGTTACTATGTAACCCTTAGTAGGCCATGTAATTAATTTTCATGTTGGTAATCCATGGCGTTGGATCGTGCATATCTGTGGTAGGAAAAAAAAGGGTTTAAATGATAAAAATAAAAAATACCTTGATTGATGAGGAGTTTTGTTTGATTTATATGCGTTGGTTTGATTTATATGCGTTGGTGCTGTGCCTTTCCTTTCTTTCTGATTTCGGCGTGAAGGAAATAAAAATAATAAAAATAATTTGTGTCAGCTACTTTGGGGCCATGTTAAGCTTTGGTGAATCTTGGAGTAATTCTATCATTAGATATGTTTAATGATAATTCCAAATTACGTTTGATATACTTGCGGTTCGGGCTGATACGAATGTTTTGTATTTGAATAACTTGGATGCCTACACACAGCTGTTAATAGCACCTTATGCTTATTTATCATTGGAAAATTTGAATATGTGAAGTAGTCATTGTGCTTAACTTAAGTCTCTGCTTCAATAATTGCTCAAATGGATATATTTGGTTCACGTAAATCATCCATCGGTTGGATTCTGTGTTTACAAATAGATAGTCAAGTGAAGTGCTTAATGCTTCGATTCTCTGATTATGCTAATATATAGTTGTATGTATAACATATTCTCCCAAGGTTGGTACTGTAGCTTGATTGATAGTCAACAAGCGTATTGGATTAGTTTCATTCACTTTGCCCCACAAAGTATGATATCCAAGCACCGAAAGTTGCCTTATGTCAATAGTGTGGATGTAGAAATTATTAAGGTTAAAGGTTCTAAAGGACTGTTTTTTTATCTAAAATGAGGAAAAAGGACAAGAAAAAAAGATAGTGGTCGAGAAGGACAAAAACGCGCATGTTACTACATAGTCTACATGTGTTACTACATGTTGCTACAACCAAATGTAGTAACACATGTAGTAATGCACGCAGCGTTTTGTCCTTCTCAACCATTATTTTTTTCTTTGTCTTTTTTCCCATTTTCAGATCTTTTTCATTCTTCCTACTCTCCCCAAATTATTATTTGTGCAATTTTTGAAAAATGACTAAATGTATATTTATCGGTGATATATAGTAGTTAATTTCTGTACAGCTGTGGTATAACTTTATTTTCACTCGTGTATTTTCTGTGTTAGCAAGGTTGAGTTTTGCTATCACTCATGTTACTTGCCTTATTGGTAGTTGCGTTTGAACTAAACTTTGAAACGTTTAATATCTTCCGTTGTTGGACGGATACACCAATGTGAATCCAAAAGTCACTATGTCTTTTGAGACACAAGTAAACGTGCATGTGGTAGCACTAGACGTAGCACTTGTGACCGCTTAATCTCATCCCTTGGATGGAAAAGCTCGGTGGTGCAATGAACGATGGTTTGAATGATCAAACCAGATTGATCAGTATGTTGACTGTGAAACTGTCTGTTGAGCACAAAATTTGATGCTCTTAAGTTAGCCAGTGAGATTGGCTCTAAGGTCAGCTTACAATATTGATTATGACACTATGACCAGGACTTGAAATTTGGTCCTAGTCACAAGTGTCTAGTATGTGTTGAAGCCATGTTGGCTAACTCACCGTTTAACCGGTATAACGGAACACAAAAGCTCTAGATTCGTGTAAACTAGAGGTGATAAAAGTATGATGTTACTTTTATTGAGTATAGCACCAAATATTGTGATGTTGATATGGTGAAAAGCAAAGATAAGGCTCGTGATGCCTTGAGGATTGTCATAATGAATGTGATAATAAACGTAGCAAACGGATGAGATGTATCCGTAGGGATTGTGATGGTGGATATGATGTATTGTTTCATGAGTCTTGCTAAGGGCCCGGCATCATTCATCAAACAACTACACCATACACACCTCAGTCAAGTGGTATGGCTACGTGCCAAAACCGAACTCTTAAAGAGTTGATGGATGCTATGTTGATAAGTTCGAGTTTACATCAGAACTTGTGGGGGGAAGATGTCCTCTCAGCAGAATTCATTCTGAACTACATCCCTTCAAAGAAGAAGGGTGCTACCCCATATGAACTGTGGAAAGACTACAGATTCTTGGAAATGTGGGGGTGTTTGGCTAAGGTCGAAGTACCTAAACCAAAGTGAGTGATAGGATCTAAGATCATTAGTGCCGATTGGTTTTGGTGCATAAATCAGACATCAATGATGTACATGAACATGTCATCACCGAGTCTAAGAATGTGGTGTTCTTTGCGGATATCTTTCCTTGTAAGGAAAGGGTTAAAGAAGAAGCAAGCATGAGTAAGCGGGCATATGAGTCTGGAAAGGAGAGTGATTCTCAAGAACTCCATCGTAGTAAGAGGGCTAAGACTTCCCAGTCTTTTGGTCCTAATTTTCTGACCTATATGGTAGGAAACGAACTAAGGACATATGATGAGGCAATGTCTACTACAGAGCTCCTTTCTGGAAATAGTGAAATACAATCCATCATGCAAAAACACACTTGGAAGTGGTTGGTCTTCCAACGGGAAATAAACCACTCGAGTGCAAGTGGATCTTCAAGAAGAAGTTAAAGGTTGATGGATTTATTGTAAGGCTTTGTTGGTAGCCTAACGGTATCGACAGAAAGAAGGCCTTGACTTCTTACTCACCAGTTATGAGAATTACTTATATAAGGGTTCTCATCGGTATAGCTGGAGACTATAACCGGGAAATCCATCACATGGATGTTTGTGGTGAGTTGAAGGAAGATATGTACTTGGAACAACCCGATGGGTTCATAGTTCCAGGCTAAGAGAGTAAGGTGTGTAGACTTGTTAAGTCTCTTTTTGTGGCTTGAATAATAGCCAGAGCAACGACATATTGAGTTTGACAATGTTATGTTGTCAAGTGGGTAGGACATATATATGTCTACATTAAGAACACACATATGTGATAGTATGTCTATGACATGCTAATAATCGGAAGTACTCATGAGGGTATCATGAATACGATAAAGATGCTGACAAAAGTAACTTCGACCTGGGAGTTGCAGATTTGATACTAGGGAGTAAGATCTTTAGACTTTTTGATGGACATGTGGTGACAAACTCATTATATTGAGTCTGTTTGGAAAGATATAATGTCTTTGATAAAAGTCCAGTACACACTCCACTTGACCTAAGTATGCACTTAGTCAAGAATAGAGGTGATCCTGTGGATCAACTGAGATATTCTCAAGTGATCGGAAGTCTGATGTACATAACCAATTGTACACGACCAGACTTAGCATGTGCAATGAATAAACTGAGTAGGTTCACGAGTAATCTAGATCATAACCATAGGAAAGCCTGAAATAGGTTTTTGAGGTACATGAAGTACACTATGAGTCTAGGATTACGATTTATGAGATATCCAACATTATTAGAGGATACTGTGATGCCAACTGGATATCAAATACGAAAGGTTCGAAGTTCACCAGTGGATGCTTATTCATGATTGGTGATGGTCTTGTGTCCTAGAAGTCTATGAGACAAACGTGCATAGCTCGCTCCACAATGGAAGCTGAGTTCATAGCACTGGATAAGGCTGGAGAAGAAGCTGAATGGCTTAGGAATTCCCTGAGGATATTCCATGTTGGCCTGAACGAGTGGCTGCTATCAGCATACACTGTGGTAGTCCATCGGTCATAGGAAGGGCACAGAGTAGTGTGTACAATGGTAAGTCTCGACACATATGCTGGAGACACAATACCATTAAATAAATGATCTCTAATGGTGTGATTTTCATCGATTGTGTAAGATCGAAGGAGAATCTCGTGGATCCGCTTATAAAAGGTTTAGCTAGAGATCAGATGTCAATTTTGACAACCGGAATGGGACTGAAGCCTATTACGCATGTTTCCTTGTAGTGGCAACCCAACCATGTTGACTGGATATCCCAAGATCATGGTTCAAAAGGGACAACTAAGCTATAAGGAATAGTCCATCACTTACCCATTCTGAGAGAATAAAAGTGCTATCTGCAGAGGGGGTGATGATAAGCTTAGCTTTAAATGATTTATATAGCTTGATATTCAAGTGGGGTAGGGCAGAATACTCTTGATAGGAGGTCACCTATGTAAGTGCGAAGTGGGGCCGCTTCTGTGAGAATTTTGAGGCTTGAATTATCTAAAGCACTTTCTGAAACCAAGTGTTGTCCAGGGCCGAGATGGACACAACCATGAGAACCGAAAGGTGCTAGGGAAATATTGTGTGAGTGCTATTGTCTTGGTTTACACTAAAGGTCGAATAGTTTCAAGACCTAGTTCACTGATTAGCCGAGTAAATCCGATAGTACTTCACTAAGGCAGGTTCAAGGCCAGAAGCTACCTCTCCTGATGCAATATTTTTCCGTCTGACTTCTCTTCAGAGTCTGCATTTTCATTTGCATTAATGTTCATTCATGTGGGGGATTGTTGGAAAAAAGCCCTTTTTGAAGGGTTGAATAGTCAACTTTAGCACGATTTACGGATAGGCTCCGATGTATATCATCGAGAGTTAATGATATCATTAAATACTCCATACGGAGTAGTTGATGATGGGCTTTTGAATCACTCGATTCGGATGTCGGGTGAATGAGAAATTAATGCCTAAAGTTGGTTGAAAATGTGTTGGAGATAAGAGTTGAAGGGAGTACCTTAACTCAATATCCCAGATTGGAAAGATGGGAGACTTGAGCTCCATATATAAGGGCCAGTGTATGCTCTTATAAATGTGTCCCGAGATTCAAGGCACTTTTGTGCAGGAGGGAGGACTTAGATATTTCCACACGTGCGCGCCGCCACCGTCCATCCGGCTCGGCTCGTGCTCGAGCTCGGCTCGTGCTCGAGCTCGGCTCGGTTGTTACTATTAATTTTTTGGACGAAAGTTCGTATGAATTTAACCAGAAAATTAATTAGTTAATCGTGAGGCGGTTGGAAGGTTCCAGAATAATGTGGAAACGAATTCTGATTAATTAAGTTAAATCGGTCCGAATTAATTAAATTAAATTCGAAATTAATTAATTAAATTAAATTTGAAATTAATTAATTATTTTCGGCCAGAAATTGCTTTTCTTGAGGGAAAAGTCGAGCGATTAAATCATCCAACCAATCAGAATTCAGAAGACACGTCATCCGACCAATCAGAATTGTGGAAATAGTTGGCCAAGTTTAATTAATGATTTTCGGCCCTATTTCTTTTCCAAGGGGAAAAGTCTGATGATGTGTTCTGGCCAATCACATTCAAGCATTGGCTCCTCCTCTCCACTATATAAAGAACCCCAATGATGAAGGTTGAAGCATCGGATTTTCTCTTGTGTCTTTCCACCACAAAGAGTCAGTCATATATATCTAGATATTGAGTCGAAGAGAAGTCGGAGCACGATGTAAGTTCGCCGGAGCTCGGATTTTTGAAGTGTCTCTAAATCTGAGACGTAAAGCCGTTGTATCTTGGGAGACAGTTGTTGCTACCGTGGGCACCAAACCAGAGCAATTTGTCTTAAGGAAAGAGTTTCATACTCGCCTCGGTTTGTCATTTATTTATGCATTGCACTTTATATTGCTTTACTTTCAAATCAGATCTGTATTGTGATAGTTTAATTGTTAGATCTTAATCGTCATATCTTTGTTTCATTAGATCTATCATTTACTTGTGTTGATTTATTAGATCTATACCATAGTTTCTTTAGTGTGTTAGATCTACATTATAAAACTAAATTTTAATTTTGAGTTTTATTTTGTGCATTTAATTATCCGTAATTTCATCCGTGAATTACGGATCTGTTCCGTAAATCACTCCACACACGATACACTATCCCAACAAGCTTAAGACAAATTTTGTCGTGTGTTATTAAACGTGTTACCTTACAGATCTGATCAAATTGTTTAAGTTTTACTCGTTTGATAAATTCTGTTCTTGATCTCGTACATAATTGGAACAATTATATTGCTATGAACAATTTGACCTTTAAGGTGAGTAGATTTGACAATATGAGATGCACGGTAATGGCCTGTTTCATTTCTCAGCAGTAAATTTCTTAACAGTAAATCTTATAATTGCATGTTGTTTTCGTTGGATCAATGAATGAATTGGCAGGGCGGAGGAAAAAAAACCCAACCAAATTTGGGTTTGAAAGATGCATGTTCAGTTATTATTAATATGTCCTGCTACTAAATAGTCTGATGAGATCTTTATTTATTGACTTTGGGTGTCAATTCCTAAAATTAAGAATGGTTTGATCCGTGTCTTTGGGAACATTAGGTTCATGAGAGCTATGTTTTGGTTACTATGTAACCCTTAGTAGGCCATGTAATTAATTTTCATGTTGGTAATCCATGGCGTTGGATCGTGCATATCTGTGGTAGGAAAAAAAAGGGTTTAAATGATAAAAATAAAAAATACCTTGATTGATGAGGAGTTTTGTTTGATTTATATGCGTTGGTTTGATTTATATGCGTTGGTGCTGTGCCTTTCCTTTCTTTCTGATTTCGGCGTGAAGGAAATAAAAATAATAAAAATAATTTGTGTCAGCTACTTTGGGGCCATGTTAAGCTTTGGTGAATCTTGGAGTAATTCTATCATTAGATATGTTTAATGATAATTCCAAATTACGTTTGATATACTTGCGGTTCGGGCTGATACGAATGTTTTGTATTTGAATAACTTGGATGCCTACACACAGCTGTTAATAGCACCTTATGCTTATTTATCATTGGGAAAATTTGAATATGTGAAGTAGTCATTGTGCTTGACTTAAGTCTCTGCTTCAGTAATTGCTCAAATGGATATATTTGGTTCACGTAAATCATCCATCGGTTGGATTATGTGTTTACAAATAGATAGTCAAGTGAAGTGCTTAATGCTTCGATTCTCTGATTATGCTAATATATAGTTGTATGTATAACATATTCTCCCAAGGTTGGTACTGTAGCTTGATTGATAGTCAACAAGCGTATTGGATTAGTTTCATTCACTTTGCCCCACAAAGTATGATATCCAAGTACTGAAAGCTGCCTTATGTCAATAGTGTGGATGTAGAAATTATTATTTGTGCAATTTTAAAAATGAATAAATGTATATTTATCGGTGATATATAGCAGTTAATTTCTGTACAGCTGTGGTATAACTTTATTTTCACTCGTGTATTTTCTGTGTTAGCAAGGTTGAGTTTTGCTATCACTCATGTTACTTGCCTTATTGTAGTTGCGTTTGAACTAAACTTTGAAACGTTTAATATCTTCCGTTGTTGGATGGATACACCAATGTGAATCCAAAAGTCACTGTGTCTTTTGAGACACAAGTAAAAGTGCATGTGGTAGCACTAGACGTAGCACTTGTGACCGCTTAATCTCATCCCTTGGATGGAAAAGCTTGGTGGTGCAACGTTCAGAAGTAAAGAAGTAGAGAAAAGCAGCAGTTCAGGAATGTGTAAAACAGAAGTAGAGAAGGAAGCAGTTCAGGAATGTGTTTTAGCGCGCGCCAAAAGGGTGCAGCGGGTGCCAAAACACCCTGTTCCCTTGTTTTTGATGATTTTTCTTGTACCACCTATTTCTGTATGTTATGCATGCCTTTGAGGGCATTATATGATACTCTACCATGTCTAACTTCGACTTCTGGTAGCTTTGGCTTAGCACCACAACTGAGACCCTTTAGAGTGTGAAGGTGGGAGCACCAGAAGGCGTTTGTTTAGGTCTTGTGGCACATTGACTTAGTAGTCAACGATCCTTTTACTTTGTGCTAGGTAGTGTAATTAGTTGTCTAGGACTAGAAGTCCATAGGAAGCCTTTTATGTGAATAAATCAGGTGGCTAGACTTAACTCATAAATTACATATGTGTGTGTCTAAAAAATAAACATCTTTATCATTGGTAAGGCACATTTACATGTCGAAGGATAGGACTATTAAACCTCCACTTGACTTCACTGTCCTGGGACTAGTGTAAATCTCACACGGAGACATAAGTCCGTGCCTCTAGAGAGGTGCTTTCCCTATCATGGAGCATTATCACCGTGCATAGTGTCATTTGATATTGATGTTACAAACTTTACTTGTGCGAGAATGTACTATGGAGCTAGTAGAGGGTGATTGAGCTCTTCTGTTACAACCGATGTGGTAGTGATTGTAGAATGTATTCCTATTTGTTAGGAACATTTTATTTGTTTTGATGATGGCCATACTGGCTGTTATAGCAGGCCTGAAATAAGAAAATGTTTGTATAAGTGTTTACTTAGAGTCCGACATGTTGTATAAGTTCAGTCAGACAAGTTTTGTACAAGACTGGTAGGATGGCTAAGCGAAACAGCAAATCGGAAAAGTGAAGGCAGCCAAGTACCAGTAGAGAGGAATGAAGACATATGGATTGACTTATAACCAGGGAAGTCTTTGATGACCTTGGATAAGTCTAAGTTGTAAATCAAGTGATGAAATCTAATGTTTAATATGGTGTACACCGATCTCACACAAATCAAAGATCACTGAAGTACAAGATCTCTTGGAAAACAAAAGAAAGAATACAGTGTAACGGCAAAGTAACTGCTCTACCGGCTGACTAAAAGAATCCGTGAAGGAAATGTCAACAACAAAGGAAGAAGATTCTCTAAACCGGTCAAGCAATAGCTTAAAACGGAAATGTTGGTCCCTTGGAAAGGCTAACACAAGTTTAGAGGGGGGGGGGGGGGGTGAATAAACTTGTCCCTAAAACTGGATTTTAAACAAATTACGGTTCAGTTAAAAACTTGTGTGGAGTTAATCTGACTAAGCTGAGTTTAAGTCAAACTGACTTAAGCATAAGCTGAGTCAACCGGCAGCGGATATAGTTCTAGCCTTTTTCTTGATCTTGTTATTCTATGTGAAAGCTGAGTGTGTTAAACTGAATTCTGGTGAATGTCAGTCTGTGAGCAATGAGGTGTATAACAATCAATTATCAAATGCTGTAGATAAATGCTAAGTGAATAAATAAATGCGTAAAGTAAATGAACAAGAATTATAGAGGTTCCAGGTGGTGTAATCCTGTCAGTCCTCTCTTCCCCTGTGGTGCGGAGGAAAATTCCACTAGAACTTCTTGAGGTGAACTGTTACAAAAAGTCCTAAACAATAGTCCTTGGCTAATCCCTAGCTTCACTATCTAAACAGTTGTAGAACAGGTAGAATTGCTGCTCTTCAATTGCTTGAACACTGGTCCTTGAAGGGTTACGTATGCCTCTTCACCAGCTACCACCACAAACACAGTCTACCCGACTGCTTGTAACAACTGTCCTTGGCAAAACCTTCCTAGTTTGCTTCATAGTCTAAACCTTTGATGTAGAATCAAAGTTGGGCTGAGAATTAATACATTGATTCTTGTTTGTGGTTCTTCAAAGTGTCTGAATCTGGATAAAATCTGTGTAGTTTGAACACTTGAAGAAATTCTTGAGTTGATCTTGTTATAGCGCACAGATGATAGCAATTCGAATAAAAAGACTAATGCACAAAAATTCTTGTATATCTGTAAGATCTTTGTGTGTAATCCTTGGTGCAAAGTCCTCTATTTATAGTGTGAGGTCCAACGTTCATCTTGCATTAATTCGAATTGTATCAATGTCTATCTTGTAATGGCAATATTTTCTGACCGTTCTGATGTGTCAGTATTTCATCCAATAAGATTGCTTCCTTTACAACGTTCGACTGTACTATCAGTTTATCGGATGACTGACATATAAAACTGAGTTTGTTGATCGCTTTTATAATGCTTTTTATCGCTTGTCGCTTTCTTGATTGACTTGGAGCATTAACTGAGATTTTACTTCTTCTTCAAATATCAGTACTCCATTTTTCATCTGATTATAATTGACTTAATCCGAGTACACCATGACGAATTATCTTCTAAGAATTCATTGTCCTTTATGATTCTTAGGTCTTCATACATGATCCATAAAGTCAGTTCAGGTCACCAAAATCTTGCCTGCAGTCTAACTTTATAGTCTCGACTTATAACCTTCATAACTGAGTTTGAACCCTCAGTTCTTCCATCTTCTATAACTGAGTCTGGGACCCTCAGTTCTTCATCTACTGAGTTTGAACCCTCAGTTCTTCAATCTTTTAGATAAGCCAACCGAGTCTGTGCCCCTCAGTGAACTTACCTTCTTCAGTTTCATATAGGTGTATTCTGAGTCAGTTTGTTTGTCTTGATGATTTCCAGTTTTCTAAATGACTTCCAATTTTTCAGTTTCACGACACACTAACTATTACAGTGCTTGTCTGATGTAAATTATACAAATATCAGACTCTAGTAGAACCTAAACATTCAGTTCTAGACATCTTTTAGCTTTTCACTATAACAGCTAGCTTCAGTCACTTCATCAATGGGGTTAAGATAATATTCTGACTAAATATGATGAATTATCATCAAAACATAAATTTTATTTCCAACAATTTCCCCCTTTTTGATAATGCCAAAACTCTCCCTAAAAGAAAAGCTTAAAGATCAAAACAATGTAAAACAATGTAAAACTGTAAAACTGGATTTCATTAGAATACGCAAAAACTGGAATAGTTACATTTAGCTCAAAATAAATTTTGCTAGAGTCTAAGCTTTTTTCTGTGCTTTTTGTGTAACTAAGATATACTTCATCTCTTTGTCATGTAGACGATATTTATGTTCTAGCTTGGAGTCTTCCATAGAAAAGGTCTTGTTGTAGTCAACTTAACTTCCTTCTTTCCATTTTCTCTATAAGATTAACTTTGAGAAAGCTGATTCATTCAGGTAGTATTTTTCAAATTCAGCTACATCAGCTTTCATGTGTTCAGTTTTGTCTTGTATCTTCAGTTTGTCTTCAATCCTCTTGATCTTCTTATATTGTGCCATTTTCTGATTTGAGAATTCATCAGATAGGAAGTAGTTCAAGGATTCTTCAATTGTCCTGTCCTTGTACTTGGCTTTGATAGGATTGTGATCTTTGACAAACTTTAGCCACAGATCCTTTGTAAGAGTGGCTCTTCGATCTCTAGGTTGACTGTATTTCACAATGAGCTGCTCGTCAGTTAATTCTTTCTTTAAGAACTTAGGATCTGATTTGTATCTTTCCAATTCATCTTCAAGTCGCTTCATTTCTCTAAGTAACTTCAGCTTTTCTTCTTCAGCTTCCCCCTTTTTGGCATCATACAGTTGATCTACCAAAGCATGGGTTGTCTGTTGGTCGGCTGATATACGTTGCTGAGAAGCAAGTACTTCCTTAAGCTGAGTTTCTAACCCGTAGATGTGCTGATTCATATGCCAGTGAGCCTGAGCATGTGTTTCCCTATCTACTGCGGTTGAGTCTTCTAGCTTCTGTTTAAGTAACAGAATTTCTGAAGCAGAACTTGAACTAGATTTATGAATCATCTCTAGTTTTGCATGAACTGAGACATCTATTCTAGTTCTATAATCGAGATATCCAGAAATATTTGATAGAAGGCCGTTTTGTGCATCCTTGTGACTGAGCACAATCTTCAAGTTCTCATGAACTTTGGCCATTTCATCCTTTGTTAGGATATCAGAAGGATCATATGTTGTTTCAGTTTGATCCTTAGACTGAGTGATATCTTCAATAATCATAAGTTGTTTATTATCAATTCCATCAGCTACTTGCTGAGTGTCAGTTGTCTGATTTCCAACTGGAAAATCTTCTTTCTGACTTAGAGTTTTGATAGCTAGAGGTTGAGGTTGAATGTCTGCCTGCAAAACTGTAGTTCTATCAGCTTCTTTTCTTGAATTATCATATTCATCATCATCCTTTTGCTTTGAGATATCTTCGGGAATGGATGATGTGGCTGATCTTCGTTGAGCTAGCTCAGTGACTCTTTTGGAGCAATTTGTAAGAAATTCTGATATAGGAAACAAAGTGTATAGGTCTCTAATTTCCAATTCTTCCAAGAGTTACTTTTCTTTAGATTGTAAACTAGCTTCACGAGAATCTTCTGGTTTAAGCTTCATCTTCATTAACCTGATGATTCTATCATCATCAAAAATCGAGCCGATTGTCGAATCGGTTGATGTTGTGGACCGAGAAGTATCATCAAAGAAGAATTTTTCTTTGCAACTTCGCTTGTCGCTTGTTGTTGTTCCCCCTCAGTTGGTGCTGTCTTACTTGAGGTTCCTGGGTAAAAACATCTTAGAACTGATCTTTCTTTTGCTTAATCAGCCTTTCGCTTGATTCCTCTGTGTTCAACTTCCTGCTGAGACACAGTTTTCAGTTTGGCTTCAGGTTGGGAAGTTGTTCTTGGTGCTGCTGCAATTTCTTCTGTTGCTGCCGTTTGTCTGGCTTTCTTCCCTTCCTTGAGTCTTTCTAAATAAAATTGAATGATTCCACTGAGTGTTTTCTTCAGTCGGAATCTACCAACAGTTGCCTGACCTTCAGCTTGAGCTCTTTGTACACTGTCTAATTTGGCTAAATGTTGCTTCTTTATCTGATTGACTACATAACCTACCCAATTGAATTCTATTTCGTCCCAAATTATGTTCATCAGATAAACATTCTCTTTGGATAGTGTACTGATTCCTTTGGATTTTCCAATAACATGCTTGCTGAGCCATCTGCTGAGGTCTCCAAATTCCGGCTTGATTTTGTCAACATGAATACCAATTTCTATTGGTTCCGTAGAAAAAGTTAGTTGCTTTAGAAATGCAACCCTATTCAATGGTAGAGTAGTCAAATCCATTGATGTCACAGATGAATTTGTGAAACCAAATAGTGACCATATAACTCTTTCATTGATGACAATGCGATCTCCACGAACTGTTGTGATTAAAGAGTCTCTTACCAAACGCATATTTTGCCAGAACTGCAAAATACCTTCCAAGTCACGCTTTTCTTTGAAGGTAACCTCTAGAATGTTTCTTAATCCTGGTTGTTTCTGAATCTTCTCGCAGGTGTAACTTGCTAACAGAGTGTTTTGACACATAGCTTCATAAATTTTGAATGAAAGTTCATCTAGCTCTGTTATCAATCTTTCTTCTTGTGATTTCTTTGAAGTGGCCATGTCTGGGTGTGAACACAGAGGGTAAATTTGAGATGAATTTGGGTTGTGAAAAAAATCTGATTTTGATTTTTATGAAGTGTGAACGGGGAGTTGAATATATAGGGGCAGTGTACTGACGGTTGGTTGGTACAACTTTTCAAATTCCATGATGATTTGGGTAACCAAGGCATGTACTGTTCTGACAGTAATGGGGTGTACACGTAACATATTCTGATAAAAAAGAAACTATTGTTATTAAATCCGATATAACCGCTGTTGCTTTTATCTTGTCAACCTTTGACTTAAATTGACTGGAATAGAAACTGGTGCTGAAGTCAGTTTTAGAGATAACTTCTAGTTTCATCAAATCAATCAGTTACAGTAAAGTCTGTCAGTTCTAGTTGATCAGTTTGAAATTGTTGATGTCAATGACTAATCTGTTAAGTGAGCGCACCCATCATAACAATGATTAATCCCCTTGACGAATTTCTGGCTTAACTGATTTCAACCGACTTTAATTATCCCCAATTCAGTTCTCAGTTTGGCAAATCTTTTTTTGTCCAATGGCTTTGCAAAGATATCTGCCAACTGATCTTCTGTAGGTACATAAAGAACTGTAATATCCTTTTTCTCTGCATGATCTCTTATGAAGTGGTGACGCACATCAATGTGTTTTGTTCTTGAGTGTAAAATTGGATTATCAGTGATTGCAATTGCACTTGTGTTATCACACATTATGGGAATCATTCCTTCTTCTATCCCATAATCTCTTAATTGCTGTCTAATCCATAAAACTTGAGCACAAAAACTTCCAGCTGCTATATATTCTGCTTCAGCAGTTGAAGTTAAGATAGAGTTTTGCTTTTTGCTAAACCAAGACACAAGTCTATTTCCTAGTAACTGACAAGTGCCTAAGGTGCTCTTTCTGTCCATTTTGCATCCTGCATAATCTGAGTCTGAGTAGGATATCAGCTTGAACTCTCCTTCTTTTGAATACCAAATTCCAACACCATATGTATCTTTCAGATACTTCACGGTTCTTTTTACAACTGTGAGATGACTTTCCTTTGGTTTTGACTGAAATCTTGCACATACACCAACAATAAAAGATTTATCTGGCCTACTTGCTATGAGATAGAGTAAGCTTCCAATCATTCTTCTGTAAAGTGTTTGATCAACATATTTGCCCTCTTTGTCTTCATCTAGCCTGATGTTGGTCCCCATTGGTGTAGAAATTCTAGTTGATTTTTCCATAACAAACTTTTTGATAAGTTCTCTTGTATACTTGGTTTGGTGAATGAAAATTCCATCATCTAATTGTTTAACTTGTAATCCAAGGAAATAATTCAATTCTCTCATCATACTCATCTAAAATTTGCTCTTCATTAAACTTGAAAATTTCTCACATAATTGTTCATTTTCTGATCCAAAAATGATATCATCAACATAGATCTGAACAAGTAGAGTATTCTCTTCATTCTTCATTCTGAATAAGGTTTTGTCAATAGTTCCTTTGATAAATCCATTATCCACTAGAAATTGAGATAGAGTTTCATACCAAGCTCTTGGTGCTTGTTTAAGTCCATAAAGAGCTTTCCTTAGTCTGAAAACTTTATCAGCTTGATCTTTAATTTCAAATCCAGGTGGTTGTTGAACATATACTTCTTCTTCAAGAATTCCATTCAGAAATGCGCTTTTAACATCCATCTGGTATACTTTGAATTTCTTGTGAGCTGCAAAGGCAAGAAATAGCCTGATTGCTTCTAATCTTGCAACTGGTGCATAAGTTTCATCAAAGTCTATGCCTTCTGCTTGAGAGTATCCTTTAGCTACAAGTCTAGCTTTGTTTTTGATGATATTTCCATCTTCATCAAGTTTGTTTCTGAAAACCCATTTGGTTCCAATGACATTCACATAAACTGGTCTTTCTACCAATTCCCATACTTGATTTCTTTCAAACTCATTCAGTTCTTCTTGCATAGCTAGTATCCAATCTAGATCTTTCAAAGCTTCTTCTATTTCCTTAGGTTCAGATTGAGATAGAAAACATGCAATCATTGCATCTAGTTGATGTCTTGTTCGAACGCCAGTTTGAGTATCACCAATAACTTGTTCTTCAGGGTGATCTCTCATCCATTGATACGTAGGTGCTTGCATCAAAGGATCTATATTTTGTTCGACTGGTTCTTCAAGAACTGGTTCTTGAGCAACTGAGTCTGAATCATGTTGTTCAAGAGTTGGTTGTTGAGTAGTTGGGAACTGAGAATGATCTAGATCTGAACATTCTGAAATTTGTAGTCTTCCAATGTCAACAAAAACTGATTCTGGTATGACTGGTAACTGAGACTGAGAAACTGGTTCTTGTCTGTCTTCAGTTGTTTCACCAGGAAAGTTTGGTTGATCAAACAATACGTGAATTGATTCTTCATGCTTAAGTGTCCTTTTATTTAGTACTCTAAAAGCTTTGCTGACACTTGAATATCCTAGAAAAATTCATTCATCAGCTTTGGGCTGAAAAAAATGAAGTTGATATTTTCCATTGTTGTGTATGAAACATTTGCTTCCAAAAGCATGAAAGTAAGAAACATTTGGTTTCCTTCCATTCCAAATTTGGTTTCCTTCCAAATACGTGAATTGATTCTTCATGCTTAAGGAGTTTTCTCATGCCTTTTGTTCATGAGAGCTCTGTTTAATGTATAACAAGCTGTATTAACTGCTTCTGCCCAATATCTTTCATCGTCCTCCCTGCTTCTTTAAGTGTTCTGTTTCTTTTTTCAGCTACACCATTCTGTTGAGGTGTTCCTGTGGCAGCAAGTTTGTTGGAAATAAAATTTATGTTTTGATGATAATTCATCTTATTTGTTAAAATATTGTCTTAACCCCTTTGATGAAGTGCTGAAGCCAGCTATTATAGTGGAAAGCTAAAAGATGTCTAGAACTGAATGTATAAGTTTTACTAGAGTCTGATATTTAGGTTACATCAGACGAGCACTGTAATTGTTAGTGTGTCGTAAAACTGAAAATTGGAAATCATTTAGAAAACTAGAAATCATCGAGACAAGCAAACTGACTCAGAATACACCTACATGAAACTGAAGAAGGTAAGTTCGTTGAGAGTTACAGACTCGGTTGACTTATCTTGAAGAATGGAGAAATGAGGGTTCAAACTCAGTTATTGAAGAATGAAGAACCGAGGGTTCAAACTCAGTTTTGAAGATTACAAGTCGAGACTGTAAAGTTGGACTTCATGCAAGATTGTGGTGACCTGAACTGACTTTATGGATCTTGTATGAAGACCTAAGAATCATAAGGACAATGAATTCTTAGATAATAATGAATCATGGTGTACTCTGATTAAGTCAATTTTAATCAGATGAAAACTGGAGTACTGATATTTGAAGAAGAGTAAAATCTCAGTTAATGCTCCAAATCAGTTAGGAAACTGATAAAAGAAATACTCAGTATAAAACTGATAAGGAAACTCAGTTTTATAAGTCATCCATCCAACAAACTGAAAGTACAGTCGAACGTTGTAAAGAAAGCAATTTCAATGGATGAGTTACTGACACAGTAGAATGGTCAGAAAATATAGCCGTTGCAAGATAGACGTTGATACAATTCAAATTGAAGCCAGATGAACGTTAGACTTCACACTATAAATAGAAGACTTTGCACAATCAACAAAGATATATAGAACAGAGCATATACAAGAATCAACAAGCAATTTTGTGCATCAGTCTATTCTATTCATCTCTGAACTATAACAAGATCATATCTAGTATTTCTTCAAGTGTTCAAGCTAAAAATAATTTATCAAGAATTCAACACTTTGAAGAACCACAAACGAGAATCAATTTATTGATTCTCAGCCCAACTTTGATTATACATCAAAGGTTTTAGACTGTGAAGCAAACCGGGAAGGTTTCGCCAAGGACAATTGTGACAAGCAATGGGTAGACTGTGTTTGTGGTGGTAGCTGGTGAAGAGGCAATCCTACCCTCTAAGGACCAGTGGTTCAAGCATTTGAAGAGCAGCAATTCTACCTGTTCTACAATTGTTTAGATAATGACGCTAGGGATTAGTCAAGGACTATTGTTTAGACTTTTGTAACAGCCACCTCAAGAAGTTCTAGTGGAATTTTCCTCCGCACCACAGGGGAAGAGAGGACGTCAGAGTGATTACACCACCTGGAACCTCTATAATATCCGCCTTATTTACTTTACGCATTTATTTATTTATTCAAAGATTTACTCACAAAGATTTGATACTTGATTGTTATACACCTCACAATACAACCGACATTCACTGAATTCTGCTCACAACACTCGATTTTCATAATAGAATAACAAGATCAATAAAAGGCTAAAATCATATCCATTGCCGGTTGACTTCGGCCAAACTTAAGTCGCTTTGACTTAATCTTAGCTTTGTCAAAGTTAACTCCACACAAGTTTTTAATCGAACCTTAATTTGTTTTAAATCCAGCTTTAGGGACAAGTTTATTCACCCCCTCTAAACTTGTGTTAGCCTTTCCAAGGGACCAACAATTGGTATCGGAGCAGTGTTTCTTTAACAAGATATCATTTGCTCTTTATCTCCTCTAGTTGTTCTTATTTGAAAGCTTAGTTTTCCAGCTTAATCTCATCACGTCTTCACTCACTCACAATGGATAACAATCAATATGCAAGACAAATGCTTATGTGCAACATGGACAGATTTGACGAATATAAACGTCGTATGCAGGCATTTCTTGCAGCTACTCATGATGAAATGATGGATGTACTCACTGATGGACCAATTCAAATCACTCATATGCAAACTGTTGGTGGAGAGCAAGTTCAAGTTGCAAAACCCAAATCTGAATGGACTAGTGATGATCGCAAGCGAAACAATCTCAACAATGTTGCCATGGACTTTATCCTCAGAACTCTTGATAGAAACATGTACTTGAAGGTGAAAGAATGCACAACTGCCAAAGAAATGTGGGACAAACTTCAGTTAGTTTGTGAAGGAACATATTCAATCAAGGAAAATAAAATTTCAGTTGCAAAACAAAAGTTTGAGAATTTCAAGATGAAATCTGGAGAAACCATTGACCAAATGGAGACAAGATTCAGTGCTATCATGGATGAACTAGATCTGCTCAAGATTGAATACTCAAATAAAGTCATCAACACAAGAATCTTGAAGGCATTACCAATGTGCTGGAAGATGAAGGTCACTGCTATGAAAGAATCCAGGAGACTTGATGTAGAAGATTCATTCAAGATCTTTTCAGATCTGAAGCTTATGAATTCAGTGAAGATTTCACAACCACAACTGCAATAATCAAAGCTCTGGAAGAACCAAAGACCACAAGACTTGCAAAGAAAGATCAAATGAGACTCAAGAAAACTCATCTAACAATCTTCATGAATTGGATGAAATGGAAGAACAAATGGCTCTAATGATGAACAGAATTCAAGAATGAAAAGTGGACACCCAAATACTCAAAAGTTCATCAAAAGGACTCTCGATAAAAGAAAAGACGATGAATACCTCTGTTTCAATCAAAAGAAACCAGGACATTATAATGCTTGAATGTCCAGAATCGATCAAGAAGACACCTCCAAGAAGAGTTGGTAGAAGAGCACTCCTTGCTTTGAGATGAATCAGATTATGAAGTCGGATCGAAAGATTATCGATGACACAAACTTTAATGGCACACATGGAAGATCCAAATGAGGTATGTGAATCAAACTCTAAATACTCTTCACTTCAGATTTCCATGATAAATGCATGTTCTTCGATCACGACTCCAATCCAAAAATCTAAAATTAGAAGAAACTCTTGACGAATTGATGAATCACCTAGTAACCATACAAGTCGTTATGAATCAATCAAAGCCGAAAGAAAGTCTAATTCTTGAAGTTGAAAGATTGAAGTCCGAACTAAAAATGTTGAAACCGACTAAAACAGATAAAGAAAAGATTCAAAGATCGACCATCGCACGACGCTAGCCGCAATCGAATCGCTTGCTCAATCAAGTTCAATTACTGGATTCAAATCAGGAAAACCATATGGAGACAAAACTGGTTTTGGATTTGATACACAGCAATCTTCAAAGAATGGAACTAGCAAAGCCGCTGGGCTGAGTACCAAAAATGGTATTAAGTTTGTAGCTGGGCAACTTCCACAACTGAGAAAAATTGTTGAACCAAGAAAGACAGATCACACAGATATAATCGGGTTTCTAAGAAGACAACCGCATCTACCAACAAAGGTAAATCAAATGGTAGATCGGTTGTATTCAATGGAAACCAAACAAAAATCAACCGCCACACTCCACAAAAACAAATGAAGTCGGGAAACGAGAAAAATTACAATCAATAAATCCAAGAATGTCAATCATTCAAAGATTCACACATTCAGGGGGAAAGGAAGATTATATCCCACTGATGATGATTGGAATTTTATTGAATTTGTTCATAAAACTGATAATGACAATCATTCCAGACCAAAAACTTATCACAAGTTTCAGTCCAAAACTCAGCAGAGGACTAATATCAGTTCTCAGCATAAGTCACAGTGCAAAGGTCAATCCAGGACCTCAAGATGTATGAATGATGGTTATCACTCTAGCTTTAATAATGTAAAATCAACATGGAAACAAATTTCAGTCAGAAGATCTGAGAAATCATATAAATAAGACACAGTCCAAACATAGATGCTATGGGAGTGTGGCTTACATACATGAAAACAAGTGCAACAATATCCGAAGAATCCCAAAAGGATATATTCCCAGAGTTGTACTGACAACTGACCCCCATGGACCCAAACTGAGTTGGGTACCTAAAAACTTCTAATTTTCATTGCAGGATATATGGTAATTTGACAGTGGTTGCTCTAGGCACATGACAAAGAGCAAAGAATGTCTCAGTAATTTTATTGCAAAGGATGGACCAAAAGTCAATTTTGGAAGTAAAGATAAACCTGGTTGCACCAGAGGTTTTGGCACCTTAATCAGAAATGGACTTACAATCAAGAATGTATCTTATGTAGAAGGACTACACTACAATCTACTCAGCACAAGTCAATTTTGTGATATGGGATACAAAGTTACTTTTGATAAAGAATTCGTGTTGTCATCGTGAATCGATTTATCAAGTTGTCCTAGCCGGAAGAAGAAAGAAAACATGTATGTGGTAGATTGGACAATCGCCGTTCTTTGAAACTTGTTTGCTCGTGCATACCAAATCCAAATCGATTGGCTATGGCACAAGAAACTCGAGAGTCATCTCAACTTTGATGACATCAACACACTTGTTAAGAAGCGACTAGTCATTGGACTACCGTAAATATCATATAAGAAGGACAAACTTATGTGATGCATGTCAACAAGGAAAACAAACAAAAGCAAGTTTCAAAACCAAGTCTCAAAGATTCAACAACCGACATCATCTAGAATTGCTACACTTGGATTTATTTGGACCTATTACACCAATTAGTATCAGTGGAAAGAAGTATACATTGGTGGTAGTAGATGATTTTTCAAGATATACTTGGGTAATCTTTTTAACCAAGAAAAGTGAAACCAAGCAAAAGCTTACAGAACTTCTCAAGAGACTTCAGAATCAAAAAGGAGTTTCAGTTGTGAAGATAAGATCTGATAAAGGAACCGAATTCCTCAACAAAGGTGATTATTGAATATTGTGAAAAATGGTGTCTTACACCAACTTGTCATACAGAACACCACAACAAAATGGTGTAGCTGAAAGAAGAAACAGAACACTCAAAGAAGCTGGGAGGACTATGATCTGTGAAGCTTAAACTACCTGAAAGATATTGGGCAGAAGTAGTTAACACAGCTTGTTACACTCAGAACAGAGCTCTCATGAACAAGAGACATGAGAAGACTCCTTATGAAATTTGGAATGGAAGAAAACCAAATGTTTCATACTTTCATGCGTTTGGAAGCAAATGTTTCATACACAATAATGGAAAAGATCAACTTCACGTTTTTCAACCCAAAGCTGATGAAGGAATTTTCTTAGGATATTCAAGTGTCAGCAAAGCCTTTAGAGTACTAAATAAAAGGACACTCAAGCATGAAGAATCAATACATGTTGTATTTGATGAACCAAACTTCCCTGGTGAAACAATCAAGACCGACTGAAACCGGTTTCTCGAGTCTCGCCACTGTCACACTGAACCAGCTTTTAGTTGACATTGGAAGACTACAAATTTCAGAATGTTCAGATCAAGATCACCTCGGTTTCCAATTGCTCAACAATTTGAACAACTTTATTCGATTCATTTGAACAAGTTCAAGAACCGCTTTTGAAGAATCAGTTGAACAAAATGCAAATCGCTTGATACAAACTCACACACATCAATGGATGAGAGATCACCTCAAGAACAAGTTATTGGTGATACTCAAGTTGAGTTCGAACAAGACATCAACTAGATGCAATGATTGCATGCTTTCGTCTCAATCGAACCTAAAAGAAATTGAAGAAGCTTTGAAAGATCCAGATTGGATATTAGCTATGCAAGAAGAACTCAATGAATTCGAGAGAAATCAAGTATGGGAATTGGTAGATAAACCGCTTCATGTCAATATCATTGGAACCAAATGGGTTTTCGAAATAAACTTGATGAAGATGGGAACGTCATCGAAACAAAGCCGACTTGTAGCCAAAGGATACTCTCAAGCTGCAAGGCATAGACTTTGATGAAACTTATGCACCAGTTTGCAAGACTAGAAGCAATCGAGACTATTTCTTGCTTATGCAAATTCACAAGAAATTCAAAGTTTATCGATGGATGTTAAAAGTGTGTTTCTAAATGGAATTCTTGAAGAAGAAGTATATGTTCAACAACCACCCGGATTTGAAATCAAAGATCAAGCGAGATAAAGTTTTCGAGACTAAGGAAAGCCATTTATGGACTTAAACAAGCACCAAGAGCTTGATACGAAACTCTATCTCGCTTTAGTGGATAATGGATTTATCAAAGGAACAATCGACAAAACCTTATTCGGATGAAGAATGGAGAAGATACTCTACTTGTTCAAATTTATGTTGATGATATCATTTTTGGATCGAAAAATGAATATTATGTGAGAAATTTGCAAGTTTGATGAAAAGCAAATTTCAGATGAGTATGATGGGAGAATTAAATTATTTCCTAGGATTGCAAGTTAAACAATTAGCTGATGGAATCTTCATTCACCAAACCAAATATACAAGAGAACTTATCAAAAAGTTTGGTATGGAGAAATCCACTGGAATTTCTACACCAATGGGGACCAACATCAGATTAGATGAAGACAAAGAAGGTAAAGATGTTGATCAAACACTCTACAGAAGGATGATTGAAAGCTTACTCTATCTTACAGCAAGTAGGCCAGATATATATTTTACTATCGGTGTATGTGCAAGATTTCAGTCAAGACCAAAGGAAAGTCATCTCACAGTGGTGAAAAGAACCTTGAAATATCTGAAAGACACAGACGGAGTTGGAATTTGGTATTCAAAAGAAGGAGAATTCAAGCTGATTTCTTATTCAGATTCGAGACTATCTTTGGATGCAAAGTGAATGAAAAAAGCACATCAGGCACATGTCAGTTATTGGGAAATAGACTTGTGTCATGGTTTCGCAAGAAGCAAAACTCAATATCAACTTCAACAGCTGAAGCTGAATATATAGCAGCTGGAAGTTGTTGTGCTCAAGTTTTATGGATCAGACAGCAATTAAGAGACTATGGGATAGAAGAAGGAACAATTCCCATAATGTGTGATAACACAAGTGCAATTGCAATCACTGATAATCCAGTTTTACACTCAAGGACAAAGCACATTGATGTCTGTCACCACTTTATAAGAGATCATGCAGAGAAAAAGGATATAACAGTCCTTTATGTACCTACTGAAGATCAGTTGGAAGATATCTTTACAAAGCCATTGGACAAAGAAAGATTTGCCAAATTAAGAACTGAGTTGGGAATAATCAAAGTTAGTTAAGTCAGTTAAGCCAGAGATTCATCAAGGGGATTAATCTTTGTTATGTTGGGTGCGCTCACTAAACAGATTAGTCATTGACATCAACAATCTCAAACTGACAAACTGAAGAATTTGACAAAACTGAACAATTTGATGGAACTAAATTATCTCTAGAATTGACCTCAACATCAGTTTTCATTCCAGTCAAATTTAGTCAAAGGTTGATAAGATAGAATCAACAGCGGTTATATCGCATTAAATTACCACAGTTCTTTCTGTCAGAATTTCGTTTGTACACCCCACGATTGTCAGAACAGTACTCGTATCGGTTATCAAAACCATCATGGAATTTGAAAAGTTGTACCACTCAACCGCCATAATATCCTACCTATTTATTTAACCTCCGTTCACACTATTCCCTATCAAAATTCAAATTACCTTCAGAAAGCAAAATAGACTCCTTGCAACCCTCTCTTTCAAAAATCAAATTTTTGTGTTCACACTCAAATATGGCCACTTCAAATGATTCGAAAGACAAACGATTGATCACAGAGCTGGATGAGCTAACACTTGAAATGTATGAAGGTATGTGTCAAAACACCTTGTTAGCCAGCTGTGTATGAGATAAAATCGAAAAAGAACCAGGATTGATCAACGTCCTCGAAGTTAGTTTCAAAGAAAGACGAGATGTGGAAGGCATTTTGCAATTTTGGCAAAATATGCGATTAGTCAGAGACTCCTTGATAACTACAGTTCGTGGAGATCGCATAGTTCTCAATGAAAGAGTCATGAGGTCACTCTTTGGGCTTGCAAATTCAACAACAACTTCAACAGAATTAGCCACTCTACCATTGAAGAAAGAAGCTTTTCTCGCAATGATTACTTCGTCTACAGAACCAATCGTACCTGGAATTCATATCGACAAAATCAAGCCGAATTTGGACATCTCAATGAGATGGCTCAAAGAAACACGTCATTGGAAAATCCAAAGGAATTAATATACTTTCGGAAGAAAATATTTTGCTGATGAACATAATCAGGATAACATAGAATTTAATTGGGCGAGTTATATAGTCAATCGAGTTCAATAAGCAACACTTAGCCGAATTAGAAAGTGTGAAAAGAGCTCAAGTCAAAGGACAAGTAATCGATGATGATTCACCAAGAAGACTCTTAGTGGAATCATTCAGTTTTATTTAGAAAGAATTAAGGAAGTGAAGCAAGCAAGGCAAACTGTAACATCGAAGGATATCACAGAAACAACCTCCCAACCTGAAGCAAGTCAGTCAACTGTGTCTCAGCAGAAAGCTAAACACAAAGGGACTAAGCGAAAAGCTGAATCCACAGAAGGAAGATCAGTTGTAAGATGTCTCACTTACTCAAATCTCAAGTGAGAAAGCACAAATCAAGGGGAACAACAACATCAATTGACAACCGAGTTACTCAAGAGAATGTCATCACGACCTTACTTCTCGAGATACAACAAACAATCGGTTCAAGAATCAAAGACCGCTTTGAAGTCGACAAAATTATTAAGTCGATGAAAATGAAACTTCAACCGAAAGATTCTCGAGATGTCGCTTCTGATCAAGAAAAATTACTCTTAGAAAATTGGAAGTTAAAGATCTTTACTCTCTGTTTCCTATTACTGAATTTCTTGACAACTGTTTCAAAAGATTTACCGAATTAGCCAAAAGAAGAGAATCAGGCACATCATCTAAAGACAGTTCAAAGAAAAAGGATGATGATCATGCTAAGTCAAGAAAAGAAGCTGATGATTCTACAGTTTTGCAAACAGTCACTCAATCTCAACCTCTAGCAACGCAAAAAGCGTACCCACGGCAAGAAGGATTGCCGCTTGGAAATCGGACAACTCACAATCGACAGCGATTGATGAAATCGCATAAGCCGATGGTTATTGCTTGATAATACTCGAGATAAGGATCAAATAGAAGCTACATATGATCCTCTCCGATTTTCTATCTAAGGATGAATTGGCCAAAGTTCACGAAAACACGAAAAATTGTACTCGACCAAAGAGATACACGAGAATGGCCTTTTATCAAACATCTCTGGATATCTTGATTATAGAACTAGAACGATGTTTCAGATTCATGCAAGACTAGAGATGATTCACAAATCAAGTTCAAGTTCTGCTTCAGAGATTGTGTTACTCAAACAACAACTCGAAGATTCAACCGCAGTAGATAGAGAAACTCATGCTCAAGCTCATTGGCATATTAATCAACATATCTACGGGTTATAAACACAGCTTAAGAAGTACTTGCTTCTCAAATGATGATTTCGAAGATCAAAAAGCAACCCATGCCCTGGTAGATCAGTTATATGATGCCAAAAAGGGGGAAGCTGAAGAAGAAAAGCTGAAATTACTTGGAGAAATGAAGCGACTTGAAGAAGAACTACAAAGATACATATCAGATCCTAAATTTTTGAAGAAAGATTTAACTGATGATCAACTTATTGAAAAATACAATCAACCTGGAGACAGAAGAGTTACTCTTACAAAGGATCTGTGGACACAGTTTATCAAAGATTACAATCCTATTAAAGCCAAGTACAAGGACAGAACATTTGAGGAATCCTTGAACTACTTTCTGTCTGATATTTACTCAAAGCAAAAAATTGCACAACATAAGAAGAATCAAAGGATTGAAGATAAACTGAAGATTAAAGACAAGACTGAACAAATGAAAGTCGATCTAGTAGAATTTGAAAATTACTACTTGAAAGACTCAAGCTTACCCAAGCTAATTCAATGGAGAAGATGAAAAGAAAGTAGTCAAGTTGACTACAACAAGACCTTTTCAAAGGAAGACTCCAAGATTGAAGAAGATTTTCGCCTGTATGACAAAGCAAAAAGATATGACTCAGTCATGCAAAAAGCTAAGAAGAAGCTTAGTCTTTAATCGTAGATATTTGAAAAAAATGTACTTATCCAGTTTTTGCTCATTCTAATGAAAACCAGTTTTCCAGTTTTACATTGTTTCTTATTGTTTTGATCTTTAAGCTTTTCTTTTAGGGAGAGTTTTGGCATCATCAAAAAGGGGGAAATTTTTGGAAATAAAATTTATGTTTTGATGATAATTCATCTTATTTGTTAAAATATTGTCTTAACCCCTTTGATGAAGTGCTGAAGCCAGCTTTTATAGTGGAAAGCTAAAAGATGTCTAGAACTGAATGTATAAGTTTTACTAGAGTCTGATATTTGTATAGGTTACATCAGACGAGCACTGTAATTGTTAGTGTGTCGTAAAACTGAAAACTAGAAATCATTTAGCAAACTGGAAATCATCGAGACAAGCAAACTGACTCAGAATACACCTACATGAAACTGAAGAAGGTAAGTTCACTGAGAGTTACAGACTCGGTTGACTTATCTAGAAGAATGAAGAACTGAGGGTTCAAAATCAGTTATTGAAGAATGAAGAATTGAGGGTTCAAACTCAGTTATGAAGATTACAAGTCGAGACTGTAAAGTTGGACTTCAGGCAAGATTGTGGTGACCTGAACTGACTTTATGGATCTTGTATGAAGACCTAAGAATCATAAGGACAATGAATTCTTAGATAATAATGAATCATGGTGTACTCTGATTAAGTCAATTATAATCAGATGAAAACTGGAGTACTGATATTTGAAGAAGAGTAAAATCTTAGTTAATGCTCCAAATCAGTTAGGATACTGATAAAAGAAATACTCAGTATAAAACTGATAAGGAAACTCAGTTTTATAAGTCAGCCATCCAACAAACTGAAAGTACAGTTGAACGTTGTAAAGAAAGCAATTTCATTGGATGAGTTACTGACACAGCAGAACGGTCAGAAAATATAGCCGTTGCAAGATAGACGTTGACAATTCAAATTGAAGCAAGATGAACGTTAGACTTCACACTATAAATAGAAGACTTTGCACAATCAACAAAGATATATAGAACAGAGCATATACAAGAATCAACAAGCAATTTTGTGCATCAGTCTATTCTATTCATCTCTGAACTATAACAAGATCATATCTAGTATTTCTTCAAGTGTTCAAGCTACAAAGAATTAATCAAGAATTCAACACTTTGAAGAACCACAAACAAGAATCAATTTATTGATTCTCAGCCCATCTTTGATTATACATCAAAGGTTTTAGACTGTGAAGCAAACCGGGAAGGTTTCGCCAAGGACAGTTGTGACAAGAAGTCGGGTAGACTGTGTTTGTGGGGGTAGCTGGTGAAGAGGCAATCCTACCCTCTAAGGACCAGAGGTTCAAGCATTTGAAGAGCAGCAATTCTACTTGTTCTACAATTGTTTAGATAGTGACGCTAGGGATTAGCCAAGGACTATTGTTTAGGACTTTTTGTAACAGTTCACCTCAAGAAGTTCTAGTGGAATTTTCCTCAGCACCACATGGGAAGAGAGGACGTACATGATTACACCACCTGGAACCTCTATAATATCCGCCTTATTTACTTTACGCATTTATTTATTTATTCAGCATTTACTCACAGCATTGTGATACTTGATTGTTATACACCTCACCGTCACAACTGTCATTCACCAGAATTATGTTCACAACACTCAGTTTTCATAATAGAATAACAAGATCAATAAAAAGGCTAAAATCATATCCGCTGCCGGTTGACTCAGTTTCAGCTTAAGTCAGTTTGACTTAATCTTGGCTTTGTCAGCTTAACTCCACACAAGTTTTTAACTGAACCTTAATTTGTTTTAAATCCAGTTTTAGAGACAAGTTTATTCACCCCCCCCTCTAAACTTGTGTTAGCCTTTCCAAGGGACCAACAAAGTTGATGTAAAACACCATTTTCTTCACAATATTCAATAATCACATTGTTGAGGAATTCAGTTCCTTTATCTGATCTAATCTTCACAACTGATACTCCTTTCTGATTCTGAAGTCTCTTGAGTAATTCAGTAAGTCTTTGCTTGGTTTCACTTTTCTTGGTTAAGAAGATAACCCAAGTGTATCTTGAAAAATCATCTACTATCACCAATGTATATTTATTTCCACTGATACTAATTGGTGTTCCAAATAAATCCATGTGTAGTAATTCCAGAACCCTGGTTGTTGAATGCTGAGACTTGGTCTTGAAACTTGCTTTTGTTTGCTTTCCTTGTTGACAAGCATCACACAAGCTATCCTTCTTGTATGATATTTCTGGTAGTCCAATGACTAACTGTTTCTTGACAAGGGTATTGATGTCATCAAAATTTAGATGACTCAGTTTCTTGTGCCATAACCAGCTGATTTCTGATTTGGTATGCACAAGCAAACAGGTTTCAGCAACGGCTGTTTTCCAATCTACAACATACATATTTTCTTTTCTTCTTCCGGCTAAGACAACTTGATATGCTGTTTCGCTGATGACAACACAGAATTCTTTGTCAAAAGTAACTTTGTTTCCCATATCACAGAATTGACTGGTGCTGAGTAGATTGTAGTGCAATCCTTCTACATAAGATACATTCTTGATTGTAAGTCTGTTTCTGATTAAGGTGCCATAACCTTTGGTGTATCCAGGTTTGCCTTTACTTTCAAAATTGACTTTCGGTCCATCTTTTGCAATAAAATTACTGTGATAGTCCTTGCTCTTTGTCATGTGCCTAGAGCAACCGCTGTCAAAGTACCAGATATCCTGCAATAAAAATTAAACATTTTTAGGTACCCAACTCTGTTTGGGTCTATGAGGGTCAGTTGTCAGTACAACTCTGAGAATATATCCTTTCGGTATTCTTCGGATATTGTTGCACTTGTTTTCATATATGTAAGCCACACTCCCATAGTATCTATGTTTGGACTGTGTCTTATTTATATGATCTCTCAGATCTTTTGACTTAAATTTATTTCCATCATGCTTTCTATTATTAAAACTTGAATGATAACCATCATTCCTTTTGTACTGAGATCTAGACCGACCTTGGTACAGGAAATTTTGCTGAGAGCTGAGATTAGCTCTCTGCTGAGTTTTGGACTGAAACTTGTGATAAGTTTTTTGTCTGGAATGATTGCTGTTAACAGTTTTATTTGTAGATGCAGTAAAATTCCAATCATCATCAGTGGGATATAATCTTCCTTTCCCCCTGAATGTGTGAATCTTTGAATGATTGACATTCTTGGATTTACCTTGATTGTAATTTTTCTGGTTCTTGACTTGATTGGTTTTTGTGGATCTGGCAGCTGATTTGCCATTTTGGTTTCCTTTAGATACAGCTGTTCTACCATTTGATTTACCTTTGTTGGTAGATACAATTGTCTTCTTAGATAACTGATTTATCTTATGTGATACTGGCTTTACTGGTTGAGCAATTTTCTCAGTTTGTGGAAGTTGCTCAGCTACAAACTTAATACCAGTTTTGGTACTTGGTTGAGTAGTTTTGCTAGTTCTATCCTTGGAAGATTGCTGTGTATCAAATCCTAAACCTGTCTTGTCTCCATACGACTTTCCTGATTTTAATCTAGTAACTGAACTTGATTGAGCAAATGATTCAGTTGCTGCTGCTGATGCAGAAGGCTGACACTGAATCTTTTCTTTATCAGTTTTAGCATTTTTAGTTTAGACTTCAATCTTTCAACTTCAAGAATTAGATTTTCTTTCTCAGCTTTAATTGATTCATACCAGCTTGAATGGTTACTAGCTGATTCATCAACTCGTCAAGTGTTTCTTTTAATTCTAGATTTTTTGGATTGGAGTCAGCAGTCGAAGAACATGCATTTTGCATGGAAATCAGAGTAGAAGAATATTTAGAATTGGATTCACATACCTCATTCGGATCTTCCATATGTGCCATTAAAGCTGTGTCATCTGATAATCTTCAAGATCACTTTCATAATCGACTCATCTCCAGCAAGGAGTGCTCTTCTACCAACTCTTCTTGGCGGAGTCTTCTTGATCAGTTCTGGACATTCAGCTTTATAATGTCCAGGCTTCTTGCAGTTGAAACATAGATATTCATTGTCTTTTCTTTTCTCAGGATTCTTCTTAATGAATTTTTGGGTTATAGGATGACCATTCTTCATCATTCTGATTCTGCACATCACTAGTTCCATTTGTTCCTCCATTTCATCCAACTGTTGAAGATTATTTATGGATGCTTCTTGAGAATCATTTGACGCTACTACAAGTGCTATGGTCTTTGGTTCTTCCAGAGCTTTAATTATTACAGCTGTACTTGTAAAATCTTCACTGAATTCCTAAGCTTTCAAATCTGAGAAGATTTTGAATGAATCCTCTATGTCAAGTCTTCTAGATTCTTCCATAGCAGTGACCTTCATTTTCCAGCACATTGGTAATGCCTTCAAGATTCTTGTATTGATAAAATAACTTTCTTTGAGTATTCAATCTTGAGTAGATCTAATTCATCCATGATAGCACTGAATCTTGTCTCCATTTGGTCAATGGTCTCTCCAGATTTCATCTTGAAATTCTCAAACTTTTGTTTGGAACAGAAATTTTGTTTTCCTTGATTGAATCTGTTCCTTCACAAACTAGTTGAAGTTTGTCCCACATTTCCTTAGCAGTTGTGTATTCTTTCACCTTCAAATACATGTTGCTGTCAAGAGTTCTGAGGATAAAGTCCATAGCAACATTGTTGAGATTGTTTCGCTTGCGATCATCACTAGTCCATTCAGCTTTAGGCTTTGCAACTCGAACTTCCTCTTCACCAATAGTTTGCATGTGAGTGATCTGAATTGGTCCATCAGTGAGTACATCCATCATTTCATCATGAGTAGCCGCTAGAAAAGCCTGCATACGACGTTTATATTCATCAAATCTGTCCATGTTGCACATAAGCATTTTTCTAGCATATTGATTGTTATCCATGGTGAGTGAGTGAAAACTGATTGTATAAAAACTGGAAACTGAGCTTTCTAATAAGAACAACTAGAGGAGATTTAGAGCAAATGAGCTTTTAACAATGACTTGTCAAAGAAACATCGCTCCGATACCAATTGTTGGTCCCTTTGAAAGGCTAACACAAGTTGAGGGGGGGTGAATAAACTTGTCCCTAAAACTGGATTTTAAACAAATCACGGTCAGTTAAAAACTTGTGTGGAGTTAAGCTGACTAAGCTGAGTTTAAGTCAAACTGACTTAAGCATAAACTGAGTCAACCGGCAGCGGATATAGTTCTAGCCTTTTTCTTGATCTTGTTATTATATGTGAAAGCTGAGTGTGTTAAACTGAATTCTGGTGAATGTCGGTCTGTGAGTGGTGAGGTGTATAACTATCAATTATCAAATGCTGTAGATAAATGCTAAGTGAATAAATAAATGCGTAAAGTAAATGAACAAGAATTATAGAGGTTCTAGGTGGTGTAATCATGTCAGTCCTCTCTTCCCCTGTGGTGAGGAGGAAAATTCCACTAGAACTTCTTGAGGTGAACTGTTACAAAAAGTCCTAAACAATAGTCCTTGGCTAATCCCTAGCTTCACTATCTAAACAATTGTAGAACAGGTAGAATTTCTGCTCTTCAATTGCTTGAACACTGGACCTTGAAGGGTTACGTATGCCTCTTCACCAGCTACCACCACAAACACAGTCTACACAACTGCTTGTAAAAATTGTCCTTGGCAAAACCTTCCCGGTTTGCTTCACAGTCTAAACCTTTGATGTAGAATCAAAGTTGGGCTGAGAATCAATAAATTGTTTCTTGTTTGTGGTTCTTCAAAGTGTCTGAATCTGGATAAAATCTGTGTAGTTTGAACACTTGAAGAAATTCTTGATTTGATCTTGTTATAGCGCAGATATGATAGCAATTCGAATAAAAAGACTAATGCACAAAAATGTTGTAAATCTGTTAGATCTTCATGTGTAATCCTTGGTGCAAAGTCCTCTATTTATAGTGTGAGGTCCAACGTTCATCTTGAATTAATTCGAATTGTATCAACGTCTATCTTGTAACGGCTATATATTCTGACCGTTCTGATGTGTCAGTATTTCATCCAATAAGATTGCTTCCTTTACAACGTTCGACTGTACTATAAGTTTATCGGATGACTGACATATAAAACTGAGTTTGTTTATCAGCTTTATACTGTTTTTATCAATTGTCAGCTTCTTGACTGACTTGGAGCATTAACTGAGATTTTACTTCTTCTTCAAATATCTGTACTCCATTTTTCATCTGATTATAATCGACTTAATCAGAGTACACCATGACGAATTATCTTCTAAGAATTCATTGTCCTTATGATTCTTAGGTCTTTATACAAGATCCATAAAGTCAGTTCAGGTCACCACAATCTTGCCTGAAGTCTAACTTTATAGTCTCGACTTATAATCTTCATAACTGAGTTTGAACTCTCAGTTCTTCCATCTTCTATAACTGAGTCTGTGACCCTCAGTTCTTCATCTACTGAGTTTGAACCCTCAGTTCTTCAATCTTCTAGATAAGCCAACTGAGTCTGTGTCCCTCAGCGAACTTACCTTCTTCAGTTTCATATAGGTGTATTCTGAGTCTGTTTGTTTGTCTTGATGATTTCCAGTTTTCTAAATGACTTCCAGTTTTTCAGTTTCACAACACACTTACTATTACATTGCTTGTCTGATGTGACTTATACAAATATCAGACTCTAGTAGAACCTAAACATTAAATTCTAGACATCTTTTAGCTTTTCACTATAACAGCTAGCTTTAGTCACTTCATCAATGGGGTTAAGATAATATTCTGACTAAATATGATGAATTATCCTCAAAACATAAATTTTATTTCCAACAGGAAAAGTCAAGTTTTTCCTGTATGATGGACGTTTGAAGAAAATCCGGATCACTGAAATTAAGGAGAATAAAATCAGGAGGAATCAATAATTAAATCAAGCATTATTCTCCACATTAAATAGCCAACGGGAAAATTTTCAATTCAAGGAAAATCAAGGCTATAAATAGAAGGGAGAAGGAAAATAACGATTTGAATTAAGAACAAGAAGTACTGAAACTCTGCAAAATTCTCTAGCCTTCTTTCGAACTTTCATTGCTCATTCCAGAGAATCAAGTTCAGAATTATCAAGGACTGAATAAGAATCATTCAGATCTGAACCTGATCAAGTTTGGTGAATCTCTCAAATTCACATTCATCTCAAGCAACTGAATCAAAGAAGTCTGAGAAGGAGTTGTGTTTGTGTGATATATGCTAAATGATTTTTTCCCAAGGAGCAGTGTTGAAGACCGAGTAACTGAAGCTTCTGTAGCCAGGGAGTGATAGTCTTGGAGATGGTGAAGCTTGTGTAGTCAAGGACAATCACACTATTGTATTGATGAAAGTCAATAGTGAATTCCTCCAATCATTACATGAGAAGAGTGGATTAAGGGATTACACCACCCTGAACCACTATAAACCTCTGTGTCCATTTAATTACTGCACTTTACTTTACAACATTCATTTACTGCTTTTTATTCATACTCTGTGTGTGCATAAACTACTTTTAAGCAACTTTTAAGAAGATTTTAAATATAAGAAAAGTTTTTGAATCTCCAGTATAGTCATTCACCCCCCCTGTGACTATACTTTCACCCTTCTCTGGGACCAAATTGGTATCGGAGCAGTGTTCCTAGTATTAGAACCTGTTTAGATCTGATTTTTTGTAACAAGATCACATACTTTCATAGTAGTTTTCAAATTTGTGTTTCCTATATATTTACCTCTTTTATCTGTGACTATGGATTCTTAAAATTTCATGTCTAAAATACCTGTATTCAATGTTAATAATTTTGATGAATAGAAAATAAGGATGTTGTCCCATCTCGCAGCAACTCATGAGGAGATGCTGGATGTTATCAATGATGGCCCAATCAAGAACATGACAGTTATATCCACATGTGCAAATCAAGGAAAAGAAATAGAAAAGCTTAAGAAGGACTGGACCAACGATGATAGATGAAGAAAATATTGATTTTGTTGCAAAAGCTATGATCTTGAAGACTCTAGACAGTAACTTGTTCATGAGGATTAAAGACTGCAAAATACCAAAAGAGATGTGGGACAACAGAGTATTACATAGTCTTTGATAAGTTTTCATAAGTTCTATAAAATATTCAATTACATTATACAATTTTGATGAAATATAGTTATTCAAGCTTTGAAGGAGTTATTTTCGGTTTTCTCTCTTCTTCCATCGTCTCTAGCTTGTGTAGATCGAGCTAGATCTCCATTGTTGAAGGTATGAAGCTTTGAACGTTCCTTTTTGTCTTCAATATGGTAGATCTATTCGTATTTACTTGTTTTAGTTAATCTGCATGTTTAAAGACCCCATAATTTACTTCGAATAATCGTAATTGAGCAATGTAGATCCAGGAATAGGAAAAGTTGAACCCGGTAAACCGGCGGTCTATACCGGTTTACCGAGGCATTATTTAGAAAACCTAAAACTGGGATTCACTACAGCTATGTTGATCGACAGGTTTAATTAACAGTAGGTTAAATCTGTCCAATCTGCTTATTGTAATCATAAACTAGCATGAAATACGAATAGTGAAGTGCTAAGTTTGGACATCGTCTTGAATGGACCCAAGGAACATGCTGATCAATGTCGACAGCTGTCTAGGCGGGTTAGCGGTATGAGTTAGCGCTGGATATCGGCAATTCTAGTTCTTTATGCGTATGGGCTATTACAGACCAATTAAAGAGGATAGCTTGCGTATAGATTGTCTATTACCATTGTCGGAGTAGATAGGAGTAGGATTTGCACCCGTAGATGATAATGATAATGAAATTAAAACTAAAGCTCACGATTAATTTAAGGAAATTATGTGGGGAAGTAAACGTAACGATTAACTAAACCAAGTTAGTAGATCGGTGAGAAGAATGAGAGAAATACCATGTTTATTTTATGTTATTGTTGGTCAATGACCGTCTCTACGTTGCTTCTTAATTAGGTTAGAATCGTTTATAATTAAAGTTGCATTGTGTCTGTGGGATCGACCTTGACTCGCAATTACTATACTACGATGTACCTAGTATTCTTGCTCGTAATATCGACGTTAGTGACTTACACACGATCAACAGATAAAGCACTTCTGGAACTTGTCCGATGCTAGGTAGCAGACTAGTATCATGGTTTAGTAATAAAGTAAAATTCCATATCTACTTCAACAGCTGAAGAAGAATACATAGTAGCAGGAAGCTGTTGTGCATAAGTACTATGGATCAGACAACAACAAAAAGACTATGGAATAGAGGAGAAGACATTTCCAATCATGTGTGACAATACAAGTGCAATATCAATTGCAAAGAATCCATTGCTCCACTCAAGAACAAAGCACGTTGATGTGAGACATCATTTTATCAAAGATCATGTGGAGAAATGAGATGTGATATTGAGATATATATCTACAGGAGATCAATTGGCTAATATTTTCACAAAACCACTCAGTCATGAAAGATTTTGTAAGTTGAGAACTAAGTTGGGCATGATTGAAATTGACTAAGTTACAAGAGCGGCTAACTGGAGTAATCAGCGGAGTGACTTCACCAGCTGACTGAACCTTTGCCATTTTGGCTGCGTTCACTTGGCAAGTAAGGCACTGGTACCGGCGAAGTTCAGTTCACCGATTGTTAAGAACAGTTTTGATGAACAGTAATAGACCAGCAGAGGAAACAACATACTAGTTACTCCACCGGTGAAGGAATGATCATATGAAGTGTGAAATGAATAATATATTCAAACATACGGAAAATTTGAGGATTTATATATTTATTATGGAGGTTACCCACGTGGATTTTTTTTTAAAATTGTGGAATTTTTTTAATTGAAGGAATGACGGCAACGCCTCGATTTTTGAGATTGATCTTTACATGCCTCAATCCTCTTCCTGACCGCACTCAAAAATCATGATTTATAAACACAAAATCACGCCATTACTTCACCACAATCCTTCATATTCAACTGCTTTCACACTACCAAAATCTCCACCTATATGAGCAACACTTCAGTTTTACTCAAGGTTTATGCTCTCTTTGAATTTCCTAAATTTTCTAAGAAATCTCAAAGCTTCTACGCTCAATTTTTTCTAAAGAAATGGCCTCACCTTCCTCAGTTAACAAGTCTGGCAAATAGTATGAGAGATCGATGATCACCGGATTATTCTATCAAACAGAGCACTATATCACCTTGTGCAACATTGACCGACAAGCACAAAGATTGGTGGATGGATGTACCAACCTGAGGCTAATGACCATACTCAACCCCTTAATCTCGGGTATCTATTATGAAACCTTAATTGCATTCTGGCAAAATGAAAAGTTCATTCCTGGAGAAATGAAGGGTTCCCCGGATATCATTACGAGCGATATGTTTGGCAGGAGAACCGGTAATCACCTCAGGCCTCCTCAGTAGATGTCTCAATCTTCCCAAACTCGGCCCCATAGAAATAAAAAGGATGGAGATCAACACCAGTTCCTTCTGGAAAGAGATTTCCAAGAACCCAAGACGGGCAGCCATAAACTCAACTACCCTATATCGGCGCTCCAACAACCGTTTGCTGAATTTTCTCACTTGATCACTAAGAGCATTGAAGGGAAGAAGGGATCTATGCAAAGCATGACCGAAGTCAGGACCAAACTGATGGCCATTATCTATCAAGGCCTTCAGTTCAACTAGTCAGTCTTCTTATTAAACAGACTGAAGGAGAAACTTCAACGAGAGATTGATCCGGGTAAGTTGGCTATAAAGAAAGGCCAGCAGAAGAAGGACATCTTCTAGGAGAAGAAATCTTATGGGATTCCTCTTCAATATCTGTTTGATCAAGTGAAAGTGAAGCCTATTCAGTTGTATAAATTGCATGATGCAAAGGTGATGTTCACTTATGTTAAGCCATCATAAAAACAACAGCCAACATCAAGAAAGAAGAGAAAACAACCAGCAAGTAGTCATTCTGAGATCGGCAGTTGAACCAGATCTCAGACAGCAATAGCTCAATAAGGGGGTCTACCTAGCAATAAAGACAGACCCCTTGTGATCAGTGAGGATGAAGAAAAACCAAAGGAAGAAGTTCATCCTGAAGAAGGAAGAGGATGAGGAAGTCTATTATCTGACCCCTGAAGAAGAAGAAGAGCATGATGAAGATTTTCATCTCATAGAAGAAGAAGAAGAAGAAGCAGAGTAAGAAGGTGATCATCACACTGATGATCAACAAAGAAGAGGACTTAGATGATGATTTGATGCTCCATGATGTCATTCAAATGAGGAAAACTCATGAAGACAAACAACTAAATGAATCAGCTGAGGAAATTCCCTCGATCAGCTGATTCAACAAGGACCCCTAGAATTGATCAAGGGTGAATGATTGCTGAAGTAGTTGCAACTGCAACCAATGAAACAGAATAGCAACCCCCCAACCAGGACTTGAAGAAGCAAGCCAACCACACCAATCTCCATCTGATCAGGAGATTGGAGAAGAAAAAGAAGAATAAAAGTAAGAAGAACCAGTTGATGCACCTACACCCGCAGAGGCAGAAACGGACAGGGAATTCCATTTGGACATTGATCCACTGATTGTGGATATGGAGATGCAACGGCTGAGTAGAGAAAATCTCAAAACAGCCTTGAGAAGCTGATATACCTCAATGGATTACAAGATTGAAGCTCTAATCAGTCACATCAAAGTTCAAGATACTGTGATGGAAAGGCAAGGAGATCTGATATGCCAACTGAGGTCTCTTATCCCTCAGCATCTCCATTCAAGCATGAAATATCTAGCAAAAGCACTTGATAGAAAACTCAACCCCATGGTGAACGTGGACACTCTGAATGAACATAAGATTATTGAAGAAAGGTTTGATGCTCCTAAAAAGAGGGAAGAGAGCAATAAGCCTAAAGGCTCAAAAGGGAAGGGCAAGGAAATCAACAGCAAAGGCATCAGGTTTCAGGAAAATAAGTAGTTTGTAACAATTTTCTTGATTTTTGCCACTGAACTTCCTACTTCCTTATTGCCCTTCATTAATGAATAAAATTGTTGAGTTTTATTCCTTGTATTACTTAAAAAATTTACATACTTATGTTCAGGATTATGAGGGTTTTGGCATCATCAAAAAGGGAAAAATTGTTAGGAACATTTTATTTGTTTTGATGATGGCCATACTAGCTGTTATAGCAAGCATGTAATAAATTAGAAATGTTTTTATAATTATTTACTTAGAGTATGACATGTTGTATAAGTTCCGTCAGAAAAGTTTTGTACTAGACTGGTAGGATGGCTAAGCAAAATAGCAAATCGGCAAAGTGAAGGCAGCCAAGTACCAGCAGGGAGGAATGAAGACATATGGACTGACTTATAACCAGAGAAGTCTGTGATGACCTTGGATAAGTCTAAGTTGTAAATCAAGAGATGAAATCTAATTTTTAATATGGTGTACAATGATCTCATACAAATCAAAGATCAGTGACTTACAAGCTCTCTTGGAAAACCAAAGAAAGAAAAAATAAAGTGAAATGGCGAAGTAAACAGCTCTACCGGCTGACTAAAAGAATCATTGAAGGAAATGTCAACAACAAAGGAAGAAGATTCTCTAAACCGGTCAAGCAACATTTAAATGGCAAAGTTAAGTCTGCCATCTGCATTTTATTCAGAACGTGGAAAATACATGAAAATCATGCAATTAATGCATAATCAATCAAGGACGGATTTTATGATGGACGTTTGAAAAAAAATATAGATCACTGAAATTAAGGAGAATAAAATTAGGAGGAATTAATAATTAAATAAAGGATTATTCTCCAATTAAATAGCCAAACGGACAAATTTTCAAATCAAGGAAAATCAAGGTTATAAATAGAAGGCATTGGCAGGGAAGAAAAATAATGATTTGAATTAAAAACAAGAAGTACTGAAACTCTTCAAAATTCTCTAGCCTTCTTTCGAACTTTCATTGCACAATCTAGAGAATCAAGTTTAGAATTATCAAGGACTCAATTAGAATCTGAACCTGATCACATTTGGGGAATTTCTCAAATTCACATTCATCTTAAGCAACTGAATCAGAGAAGTCTGAGAAGGAGTTGTGTTTGTGTGATAGCTGCTGAAGGATTTGTTCCCAAGGAGCAGTGTTGAAGACTGAGTCACTGAAGCTTCTATAGCCAGGGAGTGATAGTCTTGGAGATTGTGAGGCTTGTGTAGTCAAGGACAATCACACTATTGTATTGGTGAAAGTCAATAGTGACCTGGAGATGATGCAGGTGAAATCTGTTGCTCTTTATTCAGTTTATTTTTTGGGTATAGATTCTTACGGAGCCCGTAAAGAGGTTGTGGATACCACTGTACGAACATCGGATGCGGATATCTTACGCGTAGACTTGTTGAAGTAGTACAACACATTGTTGTACGGCAAATAGATTGTGGCACCACCCGCGGGTCCTTTGTAATGCATGAAATTGATGAGTTGTGTTTGTGGATATCATGTTTTAATGGGTTCAATTTATATTTGATAATTACCATAAGTCTTACATGTAGTAATATATGCATCATGTGTTGCTTTCAATCGTTTATTAGTCGTTTTAGTTACCCGAGTCTATCGTTTTGTCTTCCGCCTTGTTCTATTATGTTTGCTTACATAAGGTTTACGTGTATAATTAGATTACATTTTAAGTATATGCGTTCCGGGCATCCTTTTTCGGATAGGGACTCGGTATCCAGGACAGGGGCATCACAGTTGGTATCAGAGAGGCAAGTGACTCCGCTGAATAGGATTTAAACTCTTAAGAAGTGGTCTAGTTGTGTTTAGATACGTAAAATGAGAATCTTGGAGTTAGACCTTTTAAGTGTAGACCCTCTTAAGTTAGTCCGTTAAGAAATGAACCCCTTAAGGTTGCAGTCTCTTAACCAAACCATGTCACCTAGGACTAAGTGAACCCATTTAAATGAAGCTTTGGGAATGAAGTCTTAGGTATACACCTTTAAGTTGAGGTCCACTTGGTTGAATTTTCTTTACCCTCCCTATTGTGATCTCTCCACTTCCTTTAAACCTCAATGTCAAAGCCTACACTTTGGCTTGACCCATCCTTGTAGAGAATGATGTCCGACTAACCTCTACGAATCATGCACTCCCTCTTTTCACTATTGCTTGGTTTGTGTTTATCAAAACTCTTGGACCTTTTGATCGTCGCATGTAGGCCACTAACACACACAAAATACTAGCAAGAGTACTAGGTCAATCGTAGTATAGTAGAAGCGAGTCAAAGTCAATCTCACAGAGACAAAGTCACTCATTCAATACATCCATCAAACTAACTATGAAAACAAATATTGGTCTTTGACCAACAAAGAAACAGAAAATAAAGTTGGTTTATCTTTCCTCACCTATCTCCTAACTTGGTGTGATTAACCCTTATACATACTTCTCCTCGTAATTACCCAGATTTAACCAGAACACGCGTATAATTCAGTTTTAGCTATGGATGCAATCTCCTAGAGTTATCTACTTCGTTAATATGATAGTAGACGCCTATATGACGATAACCTCATTTGTTGGTTGTATTAACTCACACGCAATAAGATCTAGAAAGTGCTAGCGAACCGAGAACCTCCTAAGCAGCTATCGTTAATATGAATAGCATGTTCCTAGGAATCATCTAGAATATGTCCTAATTAACACTTCACATATCGTCCTTCATGTTAATTTACGAATACTAGATTGGCCAGATCTAAATAATCCTTAATTAAATATGTCGATCAACATAGCTCACGCTGTATCTCCAGATTTAAGGTTACCTAAGTTGCGCCACAATTGCGTAAAGACCGCCGCAGTTGTGTGAGCGGTGGTTCTTAATTCTGGAATTTCATCGTTCTGTCCTGACTAATTCTGGTTAATTACAAGTTGTTTAAGCATGCATGTTAATTACATCGCGTTAATCAAAGTAAGTCTACCATAATGAAGAATATGAATGAATGTTCAAAGATTCATACCTCCGTGACGGTTGATCTAACTTGATCTACTCAAGTTATTTGATGGCCTAGAGAAGATAACCAAAGTAAAGCGAAAACAAAATCTATAGCAACTTTATATCATATAAAATAAATATAAATTGTATACATATGTTTTTTTTGCATACTATAATGGTTTTGAAACAATTTTTATATAGCCATAAGACCGACTTAGGCTGCCTAAACCCTAACCGACTTAATACAATTAATGGGGGCTTCGATTTTGTGTTGCCTATGTCACGCAACTGCGGTTAGGGTCACCGTAGTTGCCGGACTTCTTTTCTTCGATTCTTGGCCCAACAGATTTCTTCCAAACTTTATGACTTCGGCCCACTCATCCTTTTTAGCCCAGATTTGTTCCCACTTCGCTCCAGGACTTGGCAATCTGAAAAGTACAGAAAATAACCCGAAAGAGTACCAAATCTCAGAGTAAAATGTATAGATGCATAATTACTAACCAAGGAACCGACTATAGACAATTGACAAGTATTTCATACAATAATCCATCTATCATTCCATAACTTAGCACAGTTTGGTAAATAAATATATACTTTATAGTACTAATTTCATGGTGATCACATTTCTTTGATCAAGATGGTATTCACACGAAATCCATATACAATTCTATCTTTTCCAAGTGCTTCTCATTCATTTCAATCACCAGTGTTAATGGTTTCTTGCTTTGATACATGGTTTCCATCGTCCTTGGAGTTAACGTTAGCCAACATGAGTGAAGGCTTTTTGCTTCCGTGTTTTCCTTTCACGTAAAACCATTTCCCCTGCTCCGAAAATTCTGAAAATTTTCAAAAAGATACACCACTGTCTTGTATAGAATTTCTCATTTTACATCAACTCGATAATCAACATGTACTGTTCAGAAAGTTCTTGCTAATGCTGGACACTCTGTCCTGAAAATCTGCAGCAGCACTTTTACTTCTTCTTCTATTTTGAACAGGTTAAACATCTTTGAATGACCTGCATTTTTGATATGTTACATACAACACTTTTACCAACAGCTTTTGTTATGGAATTAAGTTCAAATAACTTTTTTTCTGATCGCAAACTGCAATTCAAATCAGTGTTTACTAATCTAGAAATTTTGAATGTTTGTGCATTCAACAATAATAATTGTTTTTGAACAACTCCTTATCATCCAAAAATTATAATCTTTTTCTGTCACCTAGGAAACTCCAGTGTCCTAATATTTTCTCTTTTGATCTTGCACAAAATCCTTTTTTTTTTTAGCTTCACAAGTCGATAATGACAGGTCTTGAGTAAATATAAAACCCAACCGCCTAAAGGGAATCCTCACCTCTTTGACTTGAGGTTAGGGATAAGAGAGTAATAAGTTATGATCATGAGGGTCCAAAAGTTGTTCTCAGAAGTTTGATCTTCATCCAGGATAAGGCTTTTATTAGGATGTTTGTAAGGCTAACATTATGGTTTCTTTTGCAGTTATAAACAAGCACCAAGACGCTACCTTTTTATGCCCTTCCCCAAGTTTCCCTTTGTTTTAATTTACTTCCCATTAGATTTCTCACTTGAGGTCTTTGAGTTCAATAACTCCTCGCCATATTTTATCTCGGAGACATATCTTCATAAGTTTTTCCTTTGAACAAGTTGTTACCTTTTTACTTTCCAAATCAAAGAAACAAATTCTCGCTAATTTTGCATTGTTGCCCTCCCATTCTTCCTTTCAAATCCAAAATTGATTAAACCTTCTAATGATAGAACATTCTTATTACTTGTGTTCATTCACAACTTCCCTCCTAAGGGTAGTGTTGATGTTGTAAAATTTTCATCTAATGTTGTATGTCCTTTCAAGGTATGCATATAACCTTTTTTCCAGTCAGATATTTAAAGCCGTCCATGACATCCATTTTCAATTACTTACCCTTAACCTTCTAGAAAATTATGTTAGACCAATTTCAAGCAGAAGGTAGTCTTTGCTAGGATGCCTCCGGTTATAACCAACCAACATTTGAATTCCAAAACTTCTAATTTCAATCCAAATAATTCACCTTGTACCCTTTCAGTTTTAAATCTATTTCACCCATTGACACTCCATCTCCTATTTTGGTGTTTTTTTCCCTTATTCCATTACACTAGTTGAAAGGTTTGTTTTACTTTAACTTTTTCATTTCCTCATAAGGAATAACCCTGAGCACTTATTCTTTGACATTGTACTATTCCTCTAGAGTAGTGCAACCTTGGACCCTTGATCTCTTAACCTTTGATCATCAATGATCTCTTACACTTATTTTGGGAGTTTGAATTAATATTAAGAAATCAAACTTTATCCGACATTTCTTAAGTGTCTATTCTCATTCACTTCAAAGCTTGTTTATCGCAAACCCCTTTTCAAAACTTTGGATTTTCCTTTACATTACCTTGAGGAATTTCAATCTCATTTCAATCTTGAAATAACTTCTCTTTGATGCAAACTTGAACACTTCTTGACATGTTTTATTCCTTCCTAAGACCTTTAGGTATGCTCGTTCTAGCCCCGTAACTTCTTAATGGTAGGATTTTTACCTTCATCTAGATTTCCCAGCTGTTTAGTATTTCAGGTGCTCGACCTTGCACTTTTTTTTGTTTTTCTATTTTGGGATGATTCCTCTACAACCATCATACAAACTAAGGACTTTCCTAGTTCGCCACACCAATTTTGTTTATCAAATTTTTAACCAATAAGGTCACTTGCCAGACGTTCTCAAGTCCAATATTCTTTCCCGCTTATATTAAATTTTCCCTAGACCATCATGTGATGTTTCTCTTAGCGTACCCATTTTTAAGGGCTTATAAAGCTCACATTCTTCCTTTCAAATGGTCTGAGTTCTTTTGTAGACCACCGTATCTTGAAAAATTACACTTTCTTAAAATAATTTCACATGCAGGATGATCTTTTGCTTTCTTCCTTTTGGTTATTATCTTTTATACTATGAGACATCACTCATCCTTCAATTTTGGACCAATTTCAATCTTTCCTCAACCTGGAGTCATTTTGTCTTGATTGTGAACCAAGAAATCTCTTTTGTTTCAAGTGCATTATGCTTTTCTTTGGCTTACCAAGTTGACATACCTCCCTGGTACCCAACTTGTCACTTCTTAATTTTCCTGGCTTTTCAAGAGAACCCTTATCTAAAAATCTAACCAATAATGATCAAGCTTTATCCAATCGGCCTTAAGTTCAAAAGTTCATTCGTCTTTGCGTTGTTTGTATCACGTTTCAGTTTTCGTTGTTGTCCACAACGGTTTTATCTTCAGAACTTTTGTAGATATTTTATATCTCCCTCCCAGTGGTATAAGGATTGGATCAGACCGTCGGAGAGACAGTATGGCGAACGCATGCTCTTCTTCCCGAAAAAGTCTCATAGGCCCTTCATCTAGAATCCTTGCAGTTCTACAGCAAGCTTGTGCCGCAGTGATGGAATTTGAAATCAAAGAGAGTCAATTGTGCCAAGAGTTGCAGATCTGTTGGAAAGTTTTTGCATTCATGGTTCAGTCAGTAGATGGAGGTAAAGAGTGTTGCACCGTTGATTGCAAGATTCGAGATGGCTGATAAGATCATGAAGAAACAAGACGAAGATGCAGTTGTTTTCAGTTACAAGAGAGTGGCTAGAACCAAATCACCCAATGGTTGAAGATGGCAACCTTTGGCATAAAAAATCGGCCTTGTGTTTCGAATGTGGATTATTTTAGGAGGACAGTGATGAATGAAGACCACAAGATAATGTTTGCAATCCATGCCAGTGCAACCAATATGTGTAGAGAGTGAAAAAATAATGTTGGAGGCCTTTTATAAAGATAGAGAGAGCAGAGTTGCCTACAACACCAGTTATCACGCCAGCATCTAAATGTCACCGTTTGAAGTTCTACATGAAAGAAAGCATAGAACGCGGTGATGACGGTTAAAATATACCTATTTATGTCATCAATTATAACCTTAAATCGGAGTTAATTATATATATTTCATATTTAATCACGTGTTTATATTTATTATTTAATGATAAGTGATTATTAATATGATAATTGGTATTTAGCTATTTTTATTATAAAAGAGCAATTAATTGTGTGATAAATGCTGATTTTGCAGATCATGATAAATCGGGAAGATAATTATCACGCAATCGGGAGATCTCAAGATAAAAGAGAAGAAAATCGGAGCATTGAAGAAAAGATTAATCAGATCAATTCAAAAGCATGGAGTGGGGAACAAGTCAGACAAACCGAGTTTGAAAACACGTAAAGAGGGAGGCTCGGTCGACCGAGCCATGCCATTCGGTCGACCGAGCGTGTAGGTTCGGTCACCCGAGCCTAATGTGATAAATGCATGTCAATCTTTTGGATCCTCCCTATGTCGGCTACAACTCCTATATAAACAGCAGCCACGATGCTGAGAAAGACACACCACTACAACACAAAACAATTCATACAATTTTAGTTTTTAAGTTTTATTTTCTTTATGTTCGTTCATTGTGGATTCGTCGGATTCTCCGATTAGGGAGCGCATTAAAGAGTGGGAGTCACTCTGCCTTCTTGAGGTATGACTATTCAATTATGCAATCTTTATTCGTAGATCTGTTATATTTTATTATGGAGTAATTTTATTTGTATTGATTGCGTGATGTAGATTTATTTACGAACCCATGTGTTTAGGTTAGAAACGTTAAGAAGTAATCATGGTTTGTTCCGACACAGAACTGTGTTCGGTCGACCTCGACGTGTCACTCGGTCGCCCGAGTGCTGTCGTTCGGTCGACCGAGCGTGGTAATGTGTAGGGAAATATTATGATCGGCTTCGACTACGTCAGATTCTCTGAATTGGAATTAAAACGAGTAATTAAACCTGATCAACTTAGTTATTCGTCGTCATAATTTAACATGAAACCTAAAAAGTGATTGTTACTTAGGATATAGATTGAATCGGCATCTAAGAAGTACGCCTTACCCTAGGAATGTTGCTTAGATGAGGTTACGGTTTATACCGGCATCCCTAGTTTCGTAATTGTGTCAGAAGTTATATGAGATGGAGGCATTAAAAAGCGAAGTCACGTAGTGGAGGCACGATGATTTAGATGGCCCAACCGGAGCTAAATCTACCTTAGGGGATGACTCCCGTAGTCATAATAATCAATCTTTAACGTTTGTTTTATCTCGTAATCATCCTAATTCACATGGGGAGTTATAATCTACTAGCGTAATCAATACTATTTGTTTAGATAATATCAACCGTATTATCCGTGTTTTAGTAGTCTTTAGTTTGTCTTTGTGGTCTTTTGTGTCTTGTGGTTGTCACTATTTTATTTATCGCATTTAGTTGGTCGTAGACCGCCTTTTCAATTTAGTTCTAATAGGATAAAGTTGTGTTTTGTTTGTGCCGAGTCTCGTGGGATCGACCTCGACTTATCTCGCTATACTACAATTGAACCTAGTTCTCTTGCTAGTGTGTTAGTAGGCATCGAGTTAATAATTTAACTTGACCTCCATCAAGTTTTTGGCGCCGTTGCCGGGACTCGAGTCATTAAATTAAGATATAGCTTATTTTTTAGAACTGGATTCGTGAATATTCGTGAATAAGAGTCTCAGATATTAAAACAATTAGTAAGTAAAAAAAAAAAAACAAAAAAAAAAAAATAAAATAAAATTGTTCGTTCGATCGACCGAGCAGCAGCTCTCGGTCGACCGAGAATTAGTTTTCTTTTCTGTTCTGAATCTGTCTTAGCTTTAAAACATTCTGTTTCTGTTTGATTTACGTTTTCTTTTCTCAAACTTATTTCGAGTCTGTTTTACTTAGTTAGTTAAAGGCCTAGCCTTTACTAGTGATTGATTGTTTTATTGTTGTTTATTATTTTATAGTACGCTACTCGGAAATCGAAGGAACCGCTTGAACCATATAATCCTGAGATAGAAAAATTTGCGAGAAGAAATAGGAAATTAGCTAGGGAACTGGCTAAACAAGGAGAAGAGGATCCAAATCTTGAGGAAAGCGAGCAAGGAGTGGAAGAAGGACATACAACCGATCATTCTGAGCATTCCGAATCTGAAACAGAAATGGAAGGCAACCCAGTCAATCCAAACCAGGTACCTAATCCTGTTATTAATCCTGTTATCAATAATGCCAATAATGTGAATGCAAATGCTAATAATGAGAACCAAGCCCTAGTTCAAGGAGCGAGGCGTACTTTGCAAAGTTATGCAACGCCCACTATTGAACAATTCATTCCCGCTATCGTAGCACCGCAAGATGCTGCGGAAGTATATCACCCTAGGCCTAATGTAATTCAAATGGTGACCAATTATTCTACTTTTCATGGAGTCCAAAACGAGGATCCTGGTGTTCACGTGACGAATTTCTTGGAAATCGTTAGCACTGTGAAACCAGAATTAATCCCGGAGGGTAACATTCGTCTTAAGCTTTTCCCTTTCACTTTGAAAGATAAAGCTAAGCAATGGCTTCTCTCTTTGAGGTCGGATCTATCACAACTTGGGAACAATTGTTGCAAAAATTCATGAATAAGTATTTTCCCTTAGGAAAAACTTTTAAGTTACGCCAAGACATCCTAGGATTTAAGCAACAACCTGGGGAGAGTTTTGATCAAGCTTGGGAACGTTTCAAGGAAGCTATGAGGAAGTGTCCTCATCATGACATCTCTCTTTGGCTTTTAATGCAAACTTTTTACCATGGGCTGAGAGAGACTGAGAAAATTAGAGTAGACGCTTCCAGCAATGGAGCGTTTGTTCTTTTATCTCCTGAGGAGGCACAAGGGAAGATGGAGCAAATCGCGATGAATAGCCAATGGGGAGGCAATGACATAGCTACTGTGAAGATGGCCGCTGATATATTTGATGATAGTGCATCTACCAAAATCTTAGAACAACTTTCTGTTATCAATGATAAGGTGGATGGGATGCAAGAGAGGATGACAAGAGTAGAGAAAGGGGTCGGAATCGAGGTAGCACCTCAAAGTGAGAATCTTTGCCGGGTGAAGAAGCCAATTATGTCGGGGGAGGGTACAGACCTAATCATAACCATCCTGGATTCCGATATAGTGACATTAACGCAGGAGAAAGGCCTAAACCGCCTACCCCTTATGTACCACAAAGAGACTAAAACTTTTGGTTGGGAAGTCTGCGATAGAAAAATCGAGTAATGTCACACTTGACAATATGGGGCAACTTTCAAAATCTATGGCTGAGTTAGCCACTAACTTTAGCCAATATTGTCGTAAAACAGATACCAAAGTAACCAACCAGAAGCTTTAGTTCAAAATCTCACACACCAGTAGGACAACTAGTGAGCAAGTCTCAACTAGACCTCTCCTGAGGCTTGCCAAGCAACACCGAAAAGAACCCTAAGGATTTGAATGCGATCATGACAAGAAGTGGAAAGGAGGTAACTCCACCATCCTTGCAAGAGAAAGAAAAAGTCACAAAGAATAAGGATGGTGAGCCAAACAATGAGACTAATACTTCCGAGACTTTGCCTCGAGCAAAGAACGATATAAAGAACCTCTTGGCCCTAGAGTTGAACTTTACGATAATAAGTATCCAATTTTCACCGATGTCGACTCCTTCAACTCTACCTTATCCTCCACCAAAGCCGAAGCCTAAGTTTGATAATAAGAGGTATAAGAAGTTCGTGGATATGTTTAGTAAGTTACAAATCAATATACCCCTAGTTGAAGCACTAGTTTAATGCCCGAGTACACCAAGTTTTTAAAAGACGCCGCTCCACTAAAAAGGAAACTTCTAGATTTAGAGACCATATGCCTTAATGAGGAGTGCTCACCATTCTTCAACATAAGTTACCCCCAAAATGCAAAGATCCGGGAAGCTTTCTCATTCCCCGCACCATAGGTAACGTATGTCCGAACAAAGCTTTGTGTGATCTAGAGCAAGCGTGAACCTCGATGCCACCGCTCTATTTTTCGGAAGCTAGGCATGAAAGATCTTAAGAAGACCTCAATCACATTGCAATTAGCTGACCGCTCATTAAAGAACCGTGTGGAGTGGTTGAGGATGTGCTAGTAAGAGTTGAAAAGTTTGTATTCCCTGTCGACTTTGTGGTATTAGATATGGAAGCTAACTACGAAGTGCCATTGATATTAGGGAGACCTTTCATGGCCACTAGTAGAACGCTAATTGATGTTTACAAAGGCGAGTTGGTGTTAAGAGTGAACGAAGAGAGAGTTGCATTCAATGTCTTCGACACTATGAAGCAACCTGATGATGGAGAGGATGCATGTTTCATGTTGGATTCCATTGATAGGATCGTTCAAGAATTTCAACAACATGAAAGTATCAAGGATTTTTGGATGTTTGTCTTAGAAGAAGAAGATGAAGTCAAGTACGTGAGTAGTGAGGAGGAGAAGATGATATGGCCAGGATGTAGTAGAGGGACCCCAAGACCTGTAGAGGAAGTAAGTGCTGCGGAGATTGAAAGATTCTATCATAGACCAACGTGGCATAAGTACTTTGAACTTAAACTCACTGGTCAAAAGTTGAAGACCTCTTTGGAAGAACCTCCCACAAATTTGACTTTAAAACCTCTTCCCCGCAAATCAAGTACGATTTCTTCAAGATGAGACCTTGCCACTGATCATATCTTCTTCCTTGACGGACTTACAAGAAGAGAAACTTATGAGAGTTTTGAGAGAGTACCGCGGAGCATTTGGATGGACCATAGCTGACGTTAAGGGCATTAGCCCTAGCGTATGTATGCACAAGATCTCCGTGGACCCTGAAAAGAAAGCGGTTGCACAACCTCAGAGGCGTTTAACCCCACAATTAAAGGAAGTGGTTAGGGATGAGGTTATAAAAATGCTAGAAATGGGAATTATATTTCCAATTGCTGATAGCGAATGGGTAAGCCCTATCCACGTAGTTCCCAAGAAGGGAGGATTGACGGTGCAAGCCAATGAGTTGAATGAGTTAATTCCTGTGAGGCTAATCACCGGTCATCGAGTATGCATAGACTTTAGGAAACTAAACGATGCCACTCGTAAGGACCATTTTCCTCTTCCCTTCATCGATCAAATGCTCGAGAGACTGAGCGGGCATGCTTTCTATTGTTTTCTTGACGGGTATTCGGGATACTATCAAATCCATATCTCGCCCGAAGATCGTGAGAAAACGACATTTACATGCCCATATGGGACATTTGCTTATAATCGAATGCCATTTGGATTGTGCAACGCCCCCGCGACATTTCAAAGGTGTATGATGTCATTGTTTGCGGACACGGTGGAAGATTTCTTGGAAATCTTTATGGATGATTTCTCCGTGTTTGGAGACGATTTTGATTCATGTCTCACACATCTAGCACGAGTATTGAAGAGATGGGAAGAGACTAATCTTGTGCTTAACTGGGAGAAATGTCATTTGATGGTTACGGAAGGTATAGTACTAGGCCACCGCATATCAAAGAACGGTATAGAGGTGGATAGAGCGAAAGTCGAGGTGATCGAGAAACTACCTCCACCTACTAATCTTAAAACTTTGCGAGGTTTTTTAGGCCACGCTGGATTTTATCGTAGGTTTATCAAGGACTTTTCCCTGGTCTCTAGACCTCTTACCGAATTATTGGCCAAGGATGTGCCATTCGTGTTTTCAAATGAGTGCATAAAAGCTTTCAACGAAATAAAAAGTAGACTGATTACTGCACCCGTTCTGGTCGCACCGGATTGGGATCTTCCGTTTGAACTGATGTGTGATGCAAGTGATACTGCTGTTGGCGCCGCTTTGGGTCAAAGGAAAGATAAGATCTTCCGACCTATTTATTATGCAAGCCGGACTTTGAATGCTGCCCAAAGAAATTACGCCACAACGGAGAAGGAACTTTTGGCCGTCATCTTTGCTTTCGACAAGTTTAGATCTTACTTAGTAGGCTCTAAAGTCACCGTGGGATCGACCATGCGGCTCTTAAGTATCTCCTAGCAAAGCAAGATTCAAAGCCGAGATCTGTTGAGATGGATTCTCTGCTTTGCAAGAATTTGACGTAGAAATCCGAGATAAGAAAGGAAGTGAGAACGTGGTGGCCGATCATCTATCGCGCTTACAATTAGAGGATGGTGAGGAATTACCTGAGATAGGAGAATCTTTTCCTGATGAGCAACTTTTCTCCATCACCACCATCAGGGGACGTGATGATTGTGCTGAAATTTCTTCGCGAATAGAGGTTGTGAAGGAGAAGAAGCAACCATGGTTTAGTTTGTTTGTCAATTATCTATCCGCAAAGTACCTACCACCGAATCTCACTGTCCAAGAAAGGAAAAAATTCTTTAAAGATCTTAGACACTATTATTGGGATGAGCCTTATTTGTTTAAGCTAGGATCTGATAATATTTTTCGAAGGTGTGTGCCCGAAGAAGAGTATAATGATATCCTGAAGCATTGTCATTCCTATGAAGTTGGAGGACACTACGGGGGAGAAAAAACCGCGGCTAAGGTCCTCCAATGCGGTTTTTATTGGCCGACATTGTTTAAGGATGCACACCAATATGCAAAGGCATGTCATGCTTGTCAAATGACAGGTAATATTTCAAGGAGGAATGAGATGCCACTCAAGAGCATCTTAGAAGTAGAGCTTTTTGACGTTTGGGGAATAGATTTTGTTGGACCCTTTACTTCATCACTATCTAACCGATATATCTTAGTTGCTGTTGATTATGTATCCAAATGGGTTGAGGCCATTGCTTCCCCTACTAACGATGCTAGGGTTGTGGTTAGATTCTTGAAGAAGAACATTTTTACAAGGTTTGGGACGCCAGGCGCGTTATAGCGACAATGGTAGTCATTTTTGCAATAAACCCTTTGAAAGGTCGATGATTAAGTATGGGGTTCGACACAAGCTAGCAACCGCCTATCACCCCCAGACTAGTGGTCAGGTAGAAGTCACCAATCGAGAGATAAAGCGTGTCCTAGAAAAAAGCATTACGACTAGGAAGGATTGGTCGTTACGCTTAGACGACGCTTTATGGGCTTATAGGATCGCATATAAAACCTCGATTGGAATGTCACCGTATAGGATTGTTTTTGGAAAGGCATGTCATCTACCAGGGCTGGAGCACCGGGCCATGTGGGCAACAAGGATGCTAAATTTTGATGAGACGTTGGCGGTGAGAAAAGGATGTTAGAATTAACTCGCTTTGAGGAGTTTCGTTTAGAGGCATATGAGAATGCCAAGATTTTCAAGGAGCGCACGAAGAAGTTTCATGACAAAAGATTCGGAGAGGACCTTTCAAGAGGGTGATCCGGTTCTCTTGTACAATTCGCACTTAAGACTCTTCCCGGGTAAGTTGAAATCAAGATGGTTTGGCCCATTTCAAGTACAACAAGTCTTTCCTTCTGGAGCGGTGGAGCTATTCCATTTCAAAGACGAGTCCAGATTTGTGGTCAATGGACATCGTATTAAGCATTATCACGGGCTTCCGCTTTCTTCTTTGAGGAGGAGGTTTTGTACCTCGATGACCCTGTCTATGAATAAACCATCTTGAGCTGAGTCGAGCTAGCGACTATAAACTTAGAACTACTACCTATACCTATCTTTTTCGTTTTTCTTTTTAATAAAGTAGCATGCGCCTATCACGGTTTTTTTCATCTCGCCATGTTCCGAGTCTAAGTTCGGAATAAACGAGGTTTTTTCCTTGATAGCCGTCATGTGAGTTTTTATTTAGGTTTGAATCCCTTTTGGTCTTGTCCATGGCAGTATAAAGTAAAGTGGCTTAAACTGTTTTTAGATATCTATATCTAATTACTGCCACATTATTTTATGACTTCCATAGACATGGTATTTGATGCTTTCGTGGAGTTTGTTTGTTTATACAGGGTGTGTCTGTCTCTCCACACTGTGCCGATGATTACTCCGATAATGTTCCTTTACTTGGGAGCCGTTTCCAGAGCTAAGTCTTTCATCTTGAACTCTCATTTATTTTTGTCATTGAGGACAATGCCATGTTTAAGTGGGGGGCAGGGGACTTAGCTATATATTGTGCTATATGTTAAGGGGAATGGAATACTGAGACAATATTGAGCCAAATTTAAAAAATTTTATGGATAAATGCCAAGTTGTTTAACTCGTACCCTTAAACTTGTGAAGTTCTTATACTTAGAATTAATAGGAAATGAACCAAGTTGTGTGAGTACGTGGTCATATTATACTTTTGCGATAAATTGTTAGTAAACTTAAGGATATTCATGCCAACAATTGCAAGTAGTTAGGCATTGTTCAATTACTCAACTTGTGAATCGTTTGGTAACGCATGAGTTATAATAATTGGAAGAAGTATGTGTACATTGCTTAGATAATTGGTTATGAGGACCTAGTGTCGATATTTGTCGACTGATGTATTCTGATCTTCTAGCCAACAAAAGCGGAGTAATAAGCTTGGGACGTACCTGTGTTTTGACAATGCATTAAAACACTGGGCTTGTAGTAACATTACCAAAGTAGCCCCGCGCTTGTGGTAATATTCGATACTATGCATGATCTAAGATAGGGGGATACTCTATGAAAAGTTTTCTTCCTTGAGATTAGTAGTATTCGAAAAATATGCAAAAAATTGAACAACATTTCGAATTTTTAGAGGCTTTGAGTAGTACTCGGTCTCCAAGTCCAAAAACCCTATAGATACGCTCTTGCTTATTGTTCTAGTGCTTTAACCATTATGAGGCATAAGAAGTATGAATGTCGATGTTGGTGAATTTAGATATGAAGTCTGCATAAACTCTAATCTTGCTACATTTATATAAAACCAATGCACATGCACACAATCACTTCGATTCATAGCGAGTAGTGAACAATGCTTATCTTATGAGCATGACTGGTATGAGTAGACTCGGGTTTCTTGTGTAAGTATGAGTTGACCACAGAAAATGTTGTCTTGGGGAATAACTTGTTGATGCTTTGTTCGGGACGAAGCAAAGTTTAAGTGGGGGGCATTTTGATGACGGTTAAAATATACCTATTTATGTCATCAATTATAACCTTAAATCGGAGTTAATTATATATATTTCATATTTAATCACGTGTTTATATTTATTATTTAATGATAAGTGATTATTAATATGATAATTGGTATTTAGCTATTTTTATTATAAAAGAGCAATTAATTGTGTGATAAATGCTGATTTTGCAGATCATGATAAATCGGGAAGATAATTATCACGCAATCGGGAGATCTCAAGATAAAAGAGAAGAAAATCGGAGCATTGAAGAAAAGATTAATCAGATCAATTCAAAAGCATGGAGTGGGGAACAAGTCAGACAAACCGAGTTTGAAAACACGTAAAGAGGGAGGCTCGGTCGACCGAGCCATGCCATTCGGTCGACCGAGCGTGTAGGTTCGGTCACCCGAGCCTAATGTGATAAATGCATGTCAATCTTTTGGATCCTCCCTATGTCGGCTACAACTCCTATATAAACAGCAGCCACGATGCTGAGAAAGACACACCACTACAACACAAAACAATTCATACAATTTTAGTTTTTAAGTTTTATTTTCTTTATGTTCGTTCATTGTGGATTCGCTGGATTCTCCGATTAGGGAGCGCGATTAAAGAGTGGGAGTCACTCGCCTTTGAGGGTATGACTATTCAATTATGCAATCTTTATTCGTAGATCTCATTATATTTTATTATGGAGTAATTTTATTTGTATTGATTGCGTGATGTAGATTTATTTACGAACCCATGTGTTTAGGTTAGAAACGTTAAGAAGTAATCATGGTTTGTTCCGACACAGAACTGTGTTCGGTCGACCTCGACGTGTCACTCGGTCGCCCGAGTCTGTCGTCGTTCGATCGACCGAGCGTGGTAATGTGTAGGGAAATATTATGATCGGCTTCGACTACGCCGATTCTCCGAATTGGAATTAAAACGAGTAATTAAACTCGATCAACTTAGTTATTCGTCGTCATAATTTAACATGAAACCTAAAAAGTGATTGTTACTTAGGATATAGATTGAATCGGCATCTAAGAAGTACGCCTTACCCTAGGAATGTTGCTTAGATGAGGTTACGGTTTATACCGGCATCCCTAGTTTCGTAATTGTGTCGGGTTATATGAGATGGAGGCATTAAAAAGCGAAGTCACGTAGTGGAGGCACGATGATTTAGATGGCCCAACCGAGCTAAATCTACCTTGGGGATGACTCCCGTAGTCATAATAATCAATCTTTAACGCTTGTTTTATCTCGTAATCATCCTAATTCACATGGGGAGTTATAATCTACTAGCGTAATCAATACTATTTGTTTAGATAATATCAACCGTATTATCCGTGTTTTAGTAGTCTTTAGTTTGTCTTTGTGGTCTTTTGTGTCTTGTGGTTGTCACTATTTTATTTACTGCATTTAGTTGGTCGTAGACCGCCTTTTCAATTTAGTTCTAATAGGATAAAGTTGTGTTTTGTTTGTGCCGAGTCTCTGTGGGATCGACTTCGACTTATCTCGGCTATACTACAATTGAACCTAGTTCTCTTGCTAGTGTGTTAGTAGGCATCGAGTTAATAATTTAACTTGACCTCCATCAAGTTTTTGGCGCCGTTGCCGGGGACTCGAGTCATTAAATTAAGATATAGCTTATTTTTTTAGAACTGGATTCGTGAATATTCTGTGAATAAGAGTCTGTATATTAAAACAGTGTCGTAAAAAAATAAAAACAAAAAAAAATAAAATAAAATAAAATAAAAATTGTTCGGTCGACCGAACAGCAGCTCTCGGTCGACCGAGAATTAGTTTTCTTTTACTTACTCAATCATCTTAGCTTTAAAACATTCTCGCTTCGCTTGATTTACGCTTTCTTTTCTCAAACTTATTTTGAGTCTGTTTTACTTAGTTAGTTAAAGGCCTAGCCTTTACTAGTGATTGATTGTTTTATTGTTGTTTATTATTTTATAGTACGCTACTCGGAAATCGAAGGAACCGCTTGAACCATATAATCCTGAGATAGAAAAATTTATAGAAGAAATAGGAAATTAGCTAGGAACTCAAGCAACAAGGAGAAGAGGATCCAAATCTTGAGGAAAGCGAGCAAGGAGTGGAAGAAGGACATACAACCGATCATTCTCGAGCATTCCGAATCAAAACAGAAATGGAAGGCAACCTACCAATCCAAACCAGTACCTAATCCTCGTTATTAATCCATTATCAATAATGCCAATAATGTGAATGCAAATGCTAATAATGAGAACCAAGCCCTAGTTCAAGGAGCGAGGCGTACTTTGCAAAGTTATGCAACGCCCACTATTGAACAATTCATTCCCGCTATCGTAGCACCGCAAGATGCTGCGGAAGTATATCACCCTAGGCCTAATGTAATTCAAATGGTGACCAATTATTCTACTTTTCATGGAGTCCAAAACGAGGATCCTGGTGTTCACGTGACGAATTTCTTGGAAATCGTTAGCACTGTGAAACCAGAATTAATCCCGGAGGGTAACATTCGTCTTAAGCTTTTCCCTTTCACTTTGAAAGATAAAGCTAAGCAATGGCTTCTCTCTTTAGAGGTCGGATCTATCACAACTTGGGAACAATTGTTGCAAAATTCATGAATAAGTATTTTCCCTTAGGAAAAACTTTTAAGTTACGCCAAGACATCCTAGGATTTAAGCAACAACCTGGGGAGAGTTTTGATCAAGCTTGGGAACGTTTCAAGGAAGCTATGAGGAAGTGTCCTCATCATGACATCTCTCTTTGGCTTTTAATGCAAACTTTTACCATGGGCCGAGAGAGAGACGAGAAAATTAGAGTAGACGCTTCCAGCAATGGAGCGTTTGTTCTTTTATCTCCTGAGGAGGCACAAGGGAAGATGGAGCAAATCGCGATGAATAGCCAATGGGGAGGCAATGACATAGCTACTGTGAAGATGGCCGCTGATATATTTGATGATAGTGCATCTACCAAAATCTTAGAACAACTTTCTGTTATCAATGATAAGGTGGATGGGATGCAAGAGAGGATGACAAGAGTAGAGAAAGGGGCTGGAATCGAGGTAGCACCTCAAAGTGAGAATGCTGGTACTGAAGAAGCCAATTATGTCGGGGGAGGGTACAGACCTAATCATAACCATCCTGGATTCCGATATAGTGACATTAACGCGGCATCGAGTTAATAATTTAACTTGACCTCCATCACGCGGCTTTCTAGGATGAAGTGGAGCATTGACGGATTACAGGACTAGAGTTGATACAACAAACCAAAGAGATGATTAGAGTGGTTCGTCACAACTTCAAGATGGCTCAAGATAGGCAGAAAAGCTGGGCAGATGCACGGAGAAGACCGTTAGAGTTGACACTTGAGATAAAGTTCATCCAATGGGAAAAGTCAAACAGTTTGGACGGATATACATTTAAGCCCTAGTTATGAAGGTCCATACATGATCTTGGCTAAAGTCGGACCTTTAGCTTATCTTTTTGGAGTTACCAGGATCGCTTTCACGAGTGTTTAACGTCCTTCATGTGTCAATGAGAAAGAAAAGCTTAACCGACATTGTTTTTTATTACAATGAGAAAGAAACGCTTAACTGTCACTGATGGGGAAGAAACAACGACCTTGAAATGGTTGAAGATATCCTGACCTTAGTAAAATGATACCAAGTTCCATTTTCGATCCATATTCTAATCTTTACATCCCATTTCAACCGTATTTCTACTTGGTTCTACTTAATTTTTACCTAATTTCGACCACATTTCACTATCATTTTTTCTTCACTATCATTCCATTCAGAGATTGAATTTCTATAGCAGCTAGGTTTAGAGAAAGTTATGAGTGTGTCGTAGATCAAAACTAAGCTCAACCATCAGACGTTTCACATACGGGGAATAGAAAAGACCTAAATATATTTACTATATATATAAGTATATATCTATATATACATTATTTTAATTTATAAGGGATAATTCAGTCCGGTTCAATTAAATAACATTTTATTTCATTAAAACCGGAAACCAACTCAACTAATAGAGATTAAACTATCACAAAAACATTATCTTGGCTAGTAGAAAACTAACCACTCATAATTAAAAACACAAACTTGTCAATGTAAGCATTCATAATTGTAAGAATAAACAAAACTAGAATTTTACCAATCACAAGTTGTTGGTCCCTTGGAAAGGCTAACACAAGTTTAGAGGGGGGGGGGGGTGAATAAACTTGTCACCAAAAATTGGATTTTAATCAAATTAAGGTTCAGTTTTAATTTGTGTGGAGTTGAGCTGACAAAGCTGAGTTTAAGTCAAACTGACTTATACAAAACTGAGTCAACCGGCAACGGATATAATTCCAGCCTTTTTTTTATCTCTTTATTCTCTGTGAAAGCTGAGTGTGTAAAACTGAATTATGGTGAATGTCAGTTTGTGAGCTGTGAGTTGTGTAACAATCAGTTCTCAGTATGCTGTGTAAACAATAATAAATGATGAAAAGATGAATAACAAAATGTAAATGCGTAAAGTAAATGAAACAAGAGTTATAGAGGTTCCAGGTGGTGTAATCATGCCAGTCCTCTCTTCCCCTGTGGTGTAGGAGGAAAATTCCAATAGAACTTCTTGAGGTGAGATGTTACAAAAAGTTCTAAAAAAATAGTCCTTGGCTAAGCCTAGCTTCACTATCTAAACAATCAAAGAACAGGTTGGATTGCTGCTCTTCAAATGCTTGAGCCACTGGTCTTTGAAGGGTTACGTATGCCTCTTCACCAGCTACCACCACAAACACAGTCTACCCGACTGCTGATACAACTGTCCTTGGCAAATCCTTCACCGGAATGCTTGACAATCTTGACCTTTGATTAAGAATCAAAGTTGGGTTGAGAATCAATAAATTGATTCTTGTTTGTGGTTCTTCAAAGTGTCTGAATCTGGATAAATTCTGTGTAGCTTGAACACTTGAAGAAATTCTTGATTGATCTTGTTAGCGCAAAGATGATAGCAATTCGAATGAACGAGACTGGTGCACAAAATGCTTGTAATATTTTTATTTCTTTGTAAATCTTGGTCTTTGATTCTTGGTGCAAAGTCCTATATTTATAGTGTAAGGTCCAGTGTTCATCTTGCTTGAATTATAATTGTATCAACGTCTATCTTGTAACGGCTATATTTTGTGACCGTTCTGTCTTGTCAATACTTCATCCAATAGAATTGCTTTATTTACTACGTTCGATCGCATTATCGCTTTGTCGGATGATCGACTTATAAAATCGAGTTTCGATCGCTTTTATAATGAGTTTGTCGATTGTCGCTTTTTTGACCGACTTGCGCAAAGATTAATCGAGATTTTACTCTTCTTCAAATATCAGTACTCCAATTCTTCTTTTGATTATAATTGACTTAATCAGAGTACACCATAAGCATATATCATCTAAGAGTTCATTATCCTCATACAAGATCAATAAAGTCAGTGCCGGTCACCACAAACTTGCCTGAAGTCTAACTTTATAGTCTCGACTTGGTCTTCATAAACTGAGTTTGAGCCCTCAGTTCTTCAATCTTCAATAACATAGTCTGTGTCCATCAGTTCTTCTGTCTTCTAGATAAGCCAACTGAGTCTGTGTCCCTCAACGAACTTACCTTCTTCGGTTCTGAGTGAGCTTCAGTTCTTGGTGTAGCCTGACTCAGTTTCGATGACTTGTCTTTTCAGTTTCTTAGATGTTTTCCAGTTTTCTAAGTGATTTGTAGTTTTCAGTTTCACGACACTACTATCTATTACAGTGCTTGTCTGATATAACCTATACAAATATCAGACTCTAGTAAAACCTATACATTCAGTTCTAGACATCTTTTAGCTTTTCACTATAACAACTGGTTTCAGCACTCCATCAATGGGGTTAAGATAATAACTGATTAAATATGATGAATTATCATCAAAATATAAATTTTATTTCCAACAGTTTCCCCCTTTTTGATGATGCCAAAACTCTTCTTAAAAGAAAAGCTTAAAGATAAATATAATTAAAAACAATGTAAAACTAGAAACTGGATTTCATTAAGATATGCAAAAACTGGAATAGTTACATATTAGTAAAAACTGAAATAAGAGCTAAACTGTTTTCTGTACGCTTTGTGTAACTAAATCATATTTCCTTTCCTTATCATGAAGTTGAAATGCTCTTTCTAGCTTCGTGTCTTCATTGTGGAAAGTTCTGTTGTAGTCTACTTGACTAGAAAGCTTCCACTTTCTCCATAAGACTAACTTTGGTAAAGCTGATTCATCCTTGTAGTAGTTTTCAAATTCTGCAACATCAGTTTTCATTTGTTCAGTTTTGTCTCTGATCTGCAACTTTTCTTCAATCTTCTTGATCTTCTTATAGTGTGCCATCCTTTGATTGTGATACTGGTCAGATAAGAAGTAGACAAGAGCTTCTTCATAAGTTTTGTCTTTGTATTTCAGCTCGACATTGTTGTGGTCATTGGCAAACTTCATCCATAAATCCTTTGTTAAAGTAGCTCTCCTTTCTCCTTGTCGACTGTATTTTTCAATGAGCTGTTTGTCAGTTAGTTCTTTTACAAGAACATAAGGATCTGCTTTTGATTTGTATTTCTTCAGTTCTTTTTCCAGCTTCATCTTTTCATCATGTAATCTCATCTTTTCTTCTTCAGCTTCCCCTATTTTGGCATCATACAACTGATTTACCAACTGATGGGATGCATGTTGGTCTGCTGGGATAGTCTTTTGAGAATCAAGCACTTCTTTTAGCTGAGTTTCTAACACATAAATGCACCGATTTAAATGCCATTGTGCTTGAGCATGTGTCTCTCTATCTTCCATGGTTGAGACTTCAAGTTTCTCCTTAAGACTGAGAATTTCTGATGCTGAGCTAGAAGATGATTTCTAAATAATATCCAACTTAGTGTGGACGGAGATGTCCATCTTCTTTCAATAATCCAAGTATCCAGAAATGTTTTTCAAAAGGCCAATGTTAGCATCCTTTGGGTTGAGCATAATCTTCAGATTTTCTTGTACTTTGCTCATTTCATCTTTTGTCAAAAATTCAGATGGATCCGTTGCTTCTTCTTGTTGATTCTTAGGCTGAGTATCATCTTCAATTACCATGAGTTGTTGATTCTCATCCTTTCCATCTGTTTGCTGGTTGTCAGTTGATTGGTTTCCAACTGGCAAATCTTTTTGCTGATTAGCAGTTTGAGCTTGAGGGTGAATTTCAATTTGCATATCTATAGCCTTATCAGCTTCTTTCTTCGATTCATCATCTTTGTCATCATCCTTCCTCTGTTGATTATCTAAAACTGATGATGTGGCTGATTTTCCTCGTTTAGCAATCTCAATGAATCTTCTGAATAAATTTGTGAGAAACTCATTTAATGGAAATAGAGTGTATAAATCCTTGATTTCAAGTTGTTCCAACAATGAATTTTCTTCACTTGCTAGAGTAGCTTCTCTTCAATATTCAGTTTTGAGTTTCATCTTCATCACCGATGATTCGCGGATTCAAAACCGAGATGGTTGCTTTGAGCTTGTTGTTGAGTGATTCTTTGTCTTTGAAATTGTTGTTGCTCATTTTCTGCATGTATAACAGAAACTTGTTTCTCCGAAATTGTCTGTACAGGAGCAATTTCAGTTGCTATATTGTCATGTCTGGTGACTTCAGCTGTCAGTTGTTGTTCCCACTCAGTTGGTGCTAACTGACTTGAAGTACCTGGGAACAAACAATTGCCAACTGACTTAACTTTCTCTGAGTCAGCTTTACGTTTGACTCATTTGTGTTCAGCTATCTGCTGAGACACAGTTTTCTTATTTTCTCCAGAATGAGAAGCCTTTTCTTTCCTAGAATGGACTATAGCTACATCTCCAGTTGATGTATCCATTCTTTGTATAGATGCACCGACAGTTTGTTCTGATGCATTACCTGCCTTGAGTCTTTCCAAATAGTGTTGAATAACTCCACTGTGTGACTTTTTCAGTCGAAATCTTCCAACTATTTCTCTTCCTTCGGCTTGAGCTCTTTGAACACTTTCCAATTTAGCTAAGTGTTGCTGCTTTAGCTGATTAAACACATAACCTGCCCAATTGAATTCAAATTCATCCCAGATTATGTTCACCAGATAAATGCTATCTTCAGGTAACTTCACTATTCCTTTGTGTTGGCCAATGATGTGTCTGCTGAGCCATTTGCTGAGGAGTCCAAACTTTTGGTCCATATTTTGCAATAAAATTACATAGACAGTCCTTGCTCTTTGTCATGTGTCTTGAGTATCCACTGTCAAAGTACCATATATCCCACAAAATAAATTAAACATTTTTAGGTACCCAACTCTGTTTGGGTCCACGGGGGTCAGTTGTCAATACAACCTTGGGAATATATCCTTTAGATATTTTTCGGATATTGTTGCACTTGTTTTCATATATGTAAGCCACACTCCCATAGTATCTATGCATGGATTGTGTCTTATTTATATGATCTCTCAGATCCTTTGACTGAAACTGATTTCCATGATGCTTTTTATTAATGAAACTTGAGTGATAAACATCATTTCTTTTGTACTGAGGTCTGTGCTGACCTTGATACTGAGGTTTCTGCTGAGGACTGAAGTGAGTCCTCTTCTGACCTTTAGACTGAAACTTGTGATAAGTTTCAGTCTGAAATGATTGCTTCTATCATTTTTAATAGTAGATTCAGAGAAATTCCAGTCATCATCAGTTGGAAATAATATACCTTTCCCCCTGACTTTGTGAATCTTTGAATAATTGATATTCTTGGATTTACATTGACTGAAGTTTTTTTGGTTCTTAGCTTGATTAGCTTGAGTAGATTCAGTAGTTGATCTACCTTTTTTATTTTCATGATGTGCAACTGATTTACCTTTTTGGTTGAATCTGTTGTTGTTTACAACTGACTTCTTTGAAAACTGACGTTGTGACTGACTTGATTCACATTGAACTTGTTTTACTGTTTCAGCATGCTTCTTAGTTTGAGGACATTGTTCAGCTACAAACTTAACACTAGTTTTGGCATTAGGTTCAGTTGCCTTACTTGTTCCTCCCTTCGAAGTTTGCTGTGTATCAAATCCTAAGCCAGTTCTATCTCCATATAGCTTGCCTAATTTGAATCCAATTGCTGAACTAGATTGAGCAAAAGATTCAGTTGCTGCTGCTGATGCAGTAGACAGACACTGATTCTTTCCTTTATCAGTTCTGCTTAGTTTTAACCTATTTAGTTCATCATTAAATCTTTTGACTTCTGGAATTATAACTTCATTCTCAGCTATGATTGATTCATAACCAGCTTGTATGGTGACAAGCTGACCCATCAACTCATCAAGAGTTTCTTCTAATTCTGAGTTCTTTGGATTGGAATCGGCTGTTGAAGAACACGCATTTTGCATGGAAATCTGAGCTGAACTGTATTTGGAATTTGATTCACATACCTCATTGGAATCTTCCATGTGAGCCATAAAGCTGTATCATCAGATAACCTTTTTGTACCAACTTCGTAGTCAGATTCATCTCCAGCTAACAATGCTCTTCTGCCGGTTCTTCTTTGCTGAGTCTTCTTCGCATTCAGCTCTGGGCATTCAGCTTTGTAATGTCCAGGTTTCTTGCAGTTAAAACAGAGATACTCATCATCTTTTCTTTTCTCATGAGTCTTCTTAATGAACTTCTTAGTTACAGGATGACCATTCTTCTTCCTTCTGATTCGACTCATCATAAGTGCCATTTTGTTCTTCCATTTCATCCAACTATTGAAGATTATTTGTGGATGTTTCTTAAGAGTCATTGGATGTTGCTGCAGGTGCTGTGGTCTTTGGTTCTTCCAGATCTTTGATTATTGCAGTTGTGCTTGTAAAATCTTCACTGAATTCATATGCTTTCAAGTTTGAGAAGATTTTAAAGGAGTCATGTATGTCAAGTCTTCTAGATTCTTCCATTGCAGTGACCTTCATCTTCCAACACATTGGCAAGGCCTTCAAGATTCTTGTATTGATTACTTTCTTTGTGTATTCAATCTTGAGTAGGTCTAATTCATCCATGATAGCACTGAATCTTGTCTCCATTTGGTCAATGGTCTCTCCGGATTTCATCTTGAAATTCTCAAACTTCTGCTTTGCAACTGAGATCTTATTTTCCTTGATTGAGTCAGTACCTTCACAAACTAACTAAAGTTTGTCCCACGTTTCCTTAGCAGTAGTGCAGTCTTTCACCTTCAAGTACATGTTTCTATCAAGAGTTCTGAGGATAAAGTCCATAGCAACATTGTTAAGATTGATTCGCTTGCGATCATCACTGGTCCATTCAGCCTTGGGCTTTGGAACTCGAACTTGATCTTCACCAACAGTTTGCATGTTGGTGATCTGGATTGGTCCATCAGTGAGCACGTCCATCATCTCGTCATGAGTAGCTGCTAGAAAGGCATGCATACGACGTTTGTATTCGTCCAACCTATCCATGTTACACATCAGCATTTGTCTTGCATACTGATTGCTATCCATTGTGAGTGAGTGAAAAATGATTATATAAGAACTGAAAACTGAGCTTTCTAATGAGAACAACTAGAGAAGATATAGAACAACTATCAGTTACTTGTTCTAAGTCGGAACAGAAACTCTGCTCCGATACCAATTGTTGGTCCCTTGGACAGGCTAACACAAGTTTAGGGGGTGAATAAACTTGTCACCAAAAACTAGATTTTAATCAAATTAAGGTTCAGTTTTAACTTGTGTGGAGTTGAGCTGACAAAGATGAGTTTAAGTCAACTGACTTATACAAAACTGAGTCAACCGGAAGCGGATATAATTCTAGCCTTTTTCTTGATCTTGTTATTCTCTGTGAAAGCTGAGTGTGTAAAATCGAATTACGTGAATGTCGCCAGAGTCGAGTTGTGTAAAAGCAAACACAAGATTTGTGTAAACAATAATAAATGCTACAAAGATGAATAACAGAATGTAAATCCATAAAGTAAATGAAACAAGATTTATAAAGGTTCCAGGTGGTGTAATCATGTCAGTCCTCTCTTCCCCTGTGGTGTAGGAGGAAAATTCCACTAGAACTTCTTGAGGTGAGCTGTTGCAAAAAGTCCTAAACAATAGTCCTTGGATAATCCTAGCTTCACTATCTAAACAATCAAAGAAAATGTTGGATTGCTGCTCTTAAAATGCTTGAGCCACTGGTCCTTGAAGGGTTACGTATGCCTCTTCACCAGCTACCACCATAAACACAGTCTACCCGACTGCTGATACAACTGTCCTTGGCAAATCCTTCACCGGATTGCTCCACTCTCTTGACCTTTGATTAAGAATCAAAGTTGGGTTGAGAATCAATAAATTGATTCTTGTTTGTGGTTCTTCAAAGTGTCTAAATATGGATAAATTATGTGTAGCTTGAACACTTGAAGAAATTCTTGATTGGTCTTGTTAGCGCAAAGATGATAGCAATTCGAATGAACGAGACTAGTGCACAAAATGCTTGTAATCTTGTTAATTCATTGTAAATCTTGGTGTTTGATCCTTGGTGCAAAGTCATCTATTTATAGTGTAAGGTCCAACGTTCATCTTGCTTGAATTCGAATTGTATCAACGTCTATCTTGTAACGGCTATATTTTGTGACCGTTCTGTCTTGTCGGTACTTCATCCAATAAAATTGCTTCCTTTACAACGTTCGACTATACTATAATTTTGTTGGATGACTGACTTATAAAACTGAGTTTCCTGATCAGTTTTATACTGAATTCATCAGTTGTCAGTTTCTTGACCGACTTGGAGCATGAACTGAGATTTTACTCTTCTTCAAATATCAGTACTCCAATTCTTCTTCTGATTATAATTGACTTAATCAGAGTACACCATAAGCATATATCATCTAAGAGTTCATTTTCCTTATGACTCTTAGGTCTTCATACAAGATCCATAAAGTCAGTTCAGATCACCACAAACTTGCCTGAAGTCTAACTTTATAGTCTCGACTTGGTCTTCATAAACTGAGTTTGAACCCCCAGTTCTTCAATCTTCAATAACTGAGTCTGTGTCACTCAATTCTTCTGTCTTCTAGATAATCCAACTGAGTCTGTGTCCCTCATAGAACTTACCTTCTTCAGTTCTGAGTGAGTTTCAGTTCTTGGTGTAGTCTGAGTCAGTTTCGATGACTTGTCTTTTCAGTTTCTTAGATGATTTCAAGTTTTTTAAGTGATTTCCAGTTTTCATTTTCACGACACTACTATCTATTATAGTGCTTGTCTGATGTAACCTATACAAATATCAGACTCTAGTAAAACCTATACATTCAGTTCTAGTCATCTTTTAGCTTTTCACTATAACAGCTTGTTTCAGCACTCCATCAATGGGGTTAAGATAATAGCTGATTAAATATGATGAATTCTCATCGAAACATAAATTTTATTTCCAACACAATAGTTGAATTTGTGGTTGGAGAGCTTGCATTTATGTCCCAAGAGCATCATTGGAGATTGCACACCAAAGTGTTGAGCTTTCTCCTATTAAACTACCCAAAAGATTAAATTAAACATTCTAAGAATTACACATGTGATGAATATGCTAATTGGTGGTAAATTTGGCTATATGATCCCCTAGGGGCGGTTTGGGGCCACCAAGAGTGGAGAAGAGGGTTGGGGGAGAAGATGGGTCGAATTGCTGAATAATAGATCCAAAAATAGAGTTTAATAAGCTAAAAATCTGCTTTTTGCAATGTTCCGGCGTGCACCGGGGGTGTCCCGGCGCGCGCTGTAAACCCTTCTGGAAAACTGCAGCTCTGTGTCTCAGTAAAATGGCTATAACTTGAGTTGTAGACCCCCGATTGACATGATTAAAAATACGTTGGAAAGCTCGTTTGAAGATCTAAACTATCATGATGAAGTCTTCCCCAGAAAATGCCTTTAAGCTGGGTCAAATGTCACCTGATGATAGGTTACGGTAGAAACGCTAATGACAAATGATCCGTTTGGACACGAAAGCTTCCGCCACACTCTTCTAGCCCTCAAAAGACCTATTTAGGCTCAACATGTGTCGTCCATCAGAGTCTTGGTCAACCTATAATCCTACAATACAACACCAAAATACCAAGCGTGAACCCGACACGACGCTCCGGTTACTACAACCGGTACAAAACTTATCAAAATATGATATTTTATATAATAATTACTATCTACACATATATATGAAACTAAGAAAATAATGTCTCGAATTGATACTAGAAAATCAATAAATGCATGAGAAATGAGGACAAATCATCGTGAAATGCATCATCTAGTTGAATTACATCAACGACTCCCCACTTAGCTTTTGCTCGTCCTCGAGAAAATAAAGCTATAAAATAACTTAAGTCAAGAGATAGGGTCATACAACATCAAGAAGTAAGAGTTCAACTAGATGATGCAACCAATCGTACATATAACCACATGTTAACCGCCATCTAAGAAAGTAGTGGAGTGTGTGTGTGTGTGTGAATATTCCTCAACTTTGTTACCAAGAAATCAAATATGAAATCACGCATGCAAGACTTATTAGGCGCAATCCATAGGCTTAAGAATGATAACAATATCCACTAATCGAGGCATTTAGAGTCAAGAAGTTATATCGGGTAGGACTTGCAAGCTTGTAATGTTAGGTACGGGTGATTGGCTAAGCGAAGGGTTAAAAGGATATATCAAAAAGAACAATTTCAAGGTAGCAAGCCTCTACACCTTCACTTCCAAAAATGTCAAATTGGTATTTCTTCTTCTCCTTTTGCAAAAATCGTCGAGGTAGCCACTTCAACAAAAAAACAAAAGAGATAAGAAACACCGCTCCAAATCAATGCAATTCCCCAAAGATTGAGTTACTTGACTTTGATAAACTTGTCTTCAAAATGCGCTTTTCTTGACTCACCATTTATAGAATTTTATTTACAACTTCACTTGAACTTTATTTGATTTTTGGAAAGTTTTTGGATTTTTGATTTTTTGATATTTTTTTAACTAACACCAATGGACTCTAAACTTGATAGATATCATCTCAACTTTGTGTCAATAATGTCATCCAACTCTTGCCCAACTTCAAATGTTGCCACCACAAAATACATAGAAACTTGCTAAACTTGCTGGACATCAAGGGAATGTAGACCAAAATTAGGCTAAGGGTCGGATTATAACGAGGCTAATCACGAATGGCTAGTTTCGAGTGGGGTCTCACCGCTCTACAAAGGCTGAGATGGGGACAGGTGGAAAATACGTTCGGGAAGGCCATTTGGATATGCTCGAGTCAAAGAAATGTCATGACCGTCATCCCTAACTTTGACTCTAAAAACCTTTCTATTTCGCCTCGAAAGGATATCAAGCCTAAGTTCTAGTTGCTATGGAAGCATGATTGCATAAAAGTTTGCATGTTAACAAAAGATCGGAATATAAGTGCTCAAGGATTCACACTAGAAACAAAGATTCATGGTTAAAATGCACTTACATGTCACCAAGGTTACTCATTTCATTGAGGTACTCACTCTATCAATTGCAAAACCATATATTTCCACAAAAGGTGGTTTGTTCAACTTTAAATTGCTCGAAAATTCACAAGACTAAGTGTTTCTCAAACATTTAATGACATTACCCTTTGTTGGACTAACTACTTTCTCACTCCCCACTTATGAACTTGCATTGTCCTCAATGTAAAGTGAGTGGTAAGAAAGTAGTTAGGGAAACAAAAGGGAATCAAAACTAGTCAAAACAAGTACCAGGATGCTATAAAAGGGTGGGTCGGTGGGCATGAACATGAAGACAACCAATGAAAGGACAAGCAATCCCAAGTACTATCAAAGTATCAACCAAAATGTAGACACAAAATGATCATTGGGCACACCGGGCCTCACAAAAGAGCAAAAATATTATACCAAACTTTTACGGGCTGCCTCCCGGTAGTGCTTTTGTTTAACGTCGTTTGCTCGACGGGATTATACGGTAGAAATGGTGGAAATTATACAGATTAATCGTGAAGGGGCACCACTAACAACAACCCACATAAGCATGTAGCAAATAAGCACAAAAGCCAACCGAAAGATAATGCTTAAGGCATAATAAGAAAGATAGTACCCATAGTTGCTAAATTTATAGTCTATAGCTAGACTTCTTCATCTTTAAATGCATGGGTGGTCGGTCATTCTTATGCACCTCATCTGTCTTTTTCATTAGTACCGGTCTCCAACATAATTTAGACGAATGACACCAATCCCAACGATTCTTGACATTTTTCTTTGATTTCCGATCTTTCAGTTTGTGAGCTTTCACATTATTGCTAGAGTCATTCAACTACCTACGTGTTAGCATGATCCACAACAAGAGGACACGAAGTGTCCACAAAAGAACAAGATTCTAGTGTAGTGCATGGATATTTCAATGAAGTGTAGATGTTAAAGACAACTCTCTCATCATTCACTCCCAAACTAAGCTCTCCCTTACAAATATCGATCACAGCTTCCACCGTTGCTAAAAATGGTCTACCAAGGATAAGGGGTGTAGTGTATCCTTCCTCCATATCCATAACAACAAAATCAACGGGGAAGTAAAATTTATCAACTTTCACTAGTACATCCTCAATGACTCCATTTGGACGTTCAATGGACCTATCCGCTAGTTGGAGAGTCATCTCCGTACACTTGAGCTTGCCTATGCCAAGTTTCATGGAATCATTGTAAGACATGAGGTTTATACTCGCACCAAGATCACATAGCACCTTCTTAAACAAAAATCCCCCAATCTCACATGGGATAGTAAAACTCCCGGGGTCTTTAAGCTTAGGACGGAGCTTATGTTGAAGTACGGCAGAACACTCCTCACTTAGACACACTATCTCATATTCTTCCAACCGTTTCTTGTTGGAGAGTATGTCCTTAAGAAACTTTACATACGCCGGAATATTTGTGACTGCTTCGATGAAAGGGATATTAATAGTCAAGTGCCGAAAAGTTTCAAGAAAACGTGTGTATTTCTTATCCAACTTCATCTTTCTAATTTTCTCTCTCGAGGGATAGGGATGTGACGCAAGATCAATAAAAGTGGGGTTAGAATATATACCTCCCTTACCCTTGTCGTTTGATGAAGATAGTGAAACTTCTTTGAATGTTTGTACATTAGGTGGACACCATGTGTCATCATTATGCACCAATTTCTTTGCAAGTGGCCTAGAAACTTTTTCCTTAACCTCGGTGTGAACCGGGCTACGTCCGGTGTGAGCCGACTTGCCTTTGACAGTTTCCTCTCCAACATGTTCGATGAATAAGGTCTTTAAGACACTAGCTCTTGGGTTTTTCAATATTCTCAGGACTTTTATCCATTCTTCGTCTTCCTCTACCACAACATACCCATCATTTCTCAAGAAACCATCAACAATTTCTTCTTCTTCCTCACTCAACTCTTGGTCTTCACATTCCTTGCCCAAGTCATCTTCAACTTCATTGTTTCTATGAATTTCCACCCTATTACTTCCACAAACTCTCCCACCCAAGTGATAATGGCATTGACTTCTCTCGGGTTTCTCTCGATGGTGCTTGGTAATCAACCCGGAGGTCTACTACTATGTCTCTCGCCTTCCTTAGTCAAAAGGTCTTCAATAACTCTTATTGATGCCTCCATCATTCTTGTTCTCATTTCGTGCCCACTCATAAATGTTTTAAAAGTACCAACCTCTTGAGACATCATACCAATATAAGTCATCATTGTTTGCATATTGGCGGATTGAGTAGCAACAACTCCCATCAAATTCTCCATCAAGCGTTTCAAATGAGAAACCTCCTCTGTTGATTGAGAACTTTGTTGAACATGGGCTTGTTGAGTAGGAACTTGTTGGTAAATAGGATGTGGTTCAAGAAAATTGGTGTCTGCTATATTCAAATCCCGATACTCATTTCTTCTTGTGTATATACATCAGAGTTTGATAATTCTTCGATATGAAAAACACCCAATGGCACATCATCACAAGCTTTATGCTTCAACTCACTCTTCCCCACTTGTAATTCATCAACCCTCTTATTTATCATCGCCATTTCTCTCAAAATTTCTTCCTCATTCGAATTATGATCATCCCCAATGGCAACTTCCGTTTCACTTGGGCCGGGATCCCACAATTTCTCATTCTTGTCATTCTTTCAATAGCCTTATAAACTCCTTGGGCCGTGCTCATCATAAGTGATCCATGGCATGCCGAATCAATTTTTGCCCTTGATCCTTTATGCAAGACTCTAAAAAATATTTGGACTTGCATGTCCAAAGTATAATCATGGTTTGGACACGCCCTCAGAAGCTTCTTAAAACAGTCCCAAGCATTGGCCTAAGATTCAATTAAATTTTTCTTGAAAGTAGTAACTCTTACATTCAACTCCAAATATCTCCCGGCGGAAAGTATTGCTTCGAAAACTCGGTTTTCATGTCATCCCATGAGTGCAAGTAATGGTGGGGAAGTGACATAATCCATTCCTTTGCTTGACCCTTCAATGAAAAAGTAAATAATGCAAGACGGGTAATTTCTTGACAAGCACTACTTTGGAATCCCGTATTGCAAATATCTTCAAGGTTATAAAGATGTGAGTGCGGGTCATCATGGGAATTTCCATGTAATTGAGCTCTACTCTCCACTAGACCTAACATATGTGACTTGATTGAAAACTTTTTTGCATTAATGTGAGGTAGCCGAATTGGATTATGAACTTGATTTTTTCTTTGAGTGTCTTGCTCACAAATCGGTCTATATTGGTAGGGTGGATTTGGAGGTGGATCATATGGATATGGTTCTTGGGGTGGTGGGGGAATTGGTGGAGGTGGTTCAAGTGGAGGTGGTGGACTTTGTGGATATGGTTCTTGTGGTGGTGGTGGTGGAGGATAGTCATTTGGATTTAAGGGATTTTATTCAACTCGGGCATTTTCGTGGTTATGCCCACCTTGTACCATTCCTTGTGCCTCATTCATTTCCTTTTCTTGGTTTAATGAGTCTTTTGAAGATGCTTCACCAAGATCCAGTTAACTACGAGCTTGGCCAACCTTTCTCTCAAATAAACGATCCCTAATTAAGTGTTGATATCCGGGATGTAAGGAGTATCGGGGCCTTACCACGTAGGGAAAGGTTCATCAATTACAAGATAGAAAACAACAAGAACACAATTAATAGCACTTGGTGACTCACCAAAGAGGTAAGCACAAAAGAAATAAAATAGAAAAGATTAGAAAAGATTGACCTATTCTCAAGAATTTTCTAGCTAATATGAGTATCAACTGTTACACAATCCCCAGCAACGGCGCCAAAAAACTTGATCGAACTTTCTTGGTGTCCAATCTTACCGGCAGTGTACCAGGTCAATTGTAGTCTAGTAAGTGGTCAAGGTCGTATCCACGAGGATTGTGAGGTTGAACACCGAAAAGCTATTATTATCTTGATCTAAGTCGCAATAATACAAGAAGGTAAATGTATCTAAAATCTACTACTACAAAGGGTGATAAATGATAAAAACCTAGCCAAGATAATGCAATGATCAAGCAAACCTCTATTAGCATTATGGGAATGAACTACCTACCAACCTTCCAATGGTGTTCAAGTGTGTGTTATCGGTGCACTCCTAAGCTAGTAATTTCCCTTCATACGAGTGAATGAAACTACTACATGCCTCCTCCTTCGTATAAGAACCTTAGACCTAATGATTCAACATGATTAAGATCTTGAATGCAATGACAATGTCAATAACCCCTGGAAAAGAAATTGAATTCCACTTAAGGTCGATTTTACCTTCCGGTTCTCCTATCCCTTCTCCCACAACAAGCATCTCCTTTCGGTCTCAACTAAGTGTGTCTGTGTGCTAGTGCTAGGTGATCAATCCAACACCAACGAGCAATACAATATAGATAGGAAAAGATAAACAACACATGAAGCTATGAAATACAAACAACATTCCCAATCACTAATAGAGATTAAACTATCACAACAACATTATCTTGGCTAGTAGAAAACTAGCCACTCATAATTAAAAACACAAACTTGTCAATGTAATCATTCATAATCGTAAGAACAAACAAAACAAGATAAAACTAGAATTTTACTAGTCACAAGTGTTGAATTTACGGTTGGAGAGCTTGCATTTATCTCCCAAGAGCATCAATGGAGATTGCACACCAAAGTGTTGAGCTTTCTCCAATTAAACTACCCAAAAGATTAAACTGAACATTCTAAGAATTACACTTGTGATGAATAGTCTAATTGATGGTAAATTTGTCTATATGAGCCCCTAGGGGCGGTTTGGCGCCACCAAGAGTGGAGAAGAGGTTTGGGGGAGAAGATGGGTCGAATCACTGAATAATAGATGTTAGATATATTTACAAGTGGAGCTTTGCAGTTGGCTCCAATGACCGACCTTGCTGATTTGAATGGATAACATATATTTTTTGAAATCTTAAAACGTTTAGAATATGTAAGTAAAATGATACCAAGATCCATTTTTGATCCACATTCTACTTTTTTCGACTCATTCCTACCATATTTCTACTTGGTTCTACCTAATTTCTACATGATTTCTACCTTTCACTGTCATTTTTTCTTCACTATCATTCCATTAAGAGATTGAATTTCTATAGCAGCCAGGTCAAGAGAAATGTTATGAGAATGTCGCAGATCAAAACTAAGCTCAACCATCAGACGTTTTCATACGGGGAATAGAAAAAGACTTAAATTTATTTACTATATATATATATATATATATATATATATATATATATATATATATATATATATATATATATATATATATATATATATATGTGTGTGTGTGTGTGTGTGTGTGTGTGTGTGTGTGTGTGTGTGTGTGTGTGTGTCTATATGTACATTATTTTTATTTGATAAGGGATAATTCCGTCCGGTTCGGTTAAATACCAATTTACTTCATTAAAACCGGAAACCGAACTAATGGTATGGTTCGATTTTTTTCAATCCGGTTTGATCCAGTTCAATCAATTAGTCAGGTTTTTCAGTTTGTATAATAATCATCCTTGAACACTATAATTAACTTAAATAAACATCATTGATATTCGATCAATTAAAATCATTTATCAACTCCAAATGCTCGATTCCGCCTTTCCTTCCACCAGATTTGGAATTTCTACCACTTCCTCTGGAACATCCTCCTCTTGCTTGATCTCAACTGAACCTTTATTCATTAAGTCATCATCCTTCCCGTTTTCAACATCCGCTGCTTTCTTCTCTTTACCTTTACCACTTGTTGATCCACCTCTACCGGTCTATCAAGTATAACATACACATTGTTGCCACAATCATTTTCAATTGTTAGTGCATTTACATTGCGTGGGTTCCTTATTGTGTTGCTTGGCAAACCTCCCGAGTCCGGCCTTCCTTCCAGTATTGTAAAACATATAATGGAACATGCATTTAATGAAATAAGTTGTTATATGGCCAGGATGAGCCTCATACAATCGTGCAAGTGGAGCTCCGCAGATGGCTCCAATGACTCACCTCGAATTGGAATGGATAACATTTATTTTGTGTAATCTTAATACGTCTAGTTTGTGTAAGTAAAATGATACCAAGTTTCATTTTCGATCCATATTCTACTCTTTTCGACCCATTTCTACCATATATCTACTTGTGTCTACCTGATTTCTACATGATTTCTATCACATTTCACTATCATTTTTTCTTCACTATCATTCCATTAAGAGATTGAATTTCTATGGCATCTAGGTCTAGAGAAAAGCTATGAGCATGTCGCATATCAAAACTAAGTTTAACCATCAGAAGCTTTTCATACGGGGAATAGAAAGAGACTTAAATATATTTACTATATATATGTATATATCTATATATACATTATTTTTATTCAATAAGGCATAATTCGATCTGGTTCGGTTAAAAACCGATTTTTATTTCACTAAAACCGGAAACCGAACAGATTTTACTGTTCGATTTTTTCACAATAAAAAACCGATTATAAAACAAAAATTTGTCATTGTTCAATCCGCTTTGACCTGTTTAATCAATTAGTCTGGTTTTTCAATTTTTATAATAGAGTTTTTACAATGTATAAATGGAGTGTGTGCTCAAAAATATGTCCTGAATCGAATTTTTTGTTTAACAGGTTTCAGCCGCAAATGTTGCACAAAATACATTTGTGGATTAAAATATGTCATTTGACATGGAAGATCAAGTAACATGATGGAAGGACATTGACTTTGAGTCCAATGGCGGAGCCAGGATTATTATCTCGGGAGGCTAAGATAAATTTTTTTCATGATAGTTGTTTTATACCGTTTTTTTCATGATAGTTGTTTTATACCGATTTTTTTCATGATACTTTGAGTTTCTACAACAGAAACACCCAATACATAGCATTTTATACAAGTGGTGAACAAAAGACAATAAAATATAATTTGGATACAACATGTCTACTGCTACCCAATTCAACATTCGACAACTTGTTTTTTATTTAAAATGTCAACATGACTAGATACTAAATTCTCTGAATCACTTCAATTGCACCCTACGATGCTTCTGAGAATTGAATTCATCAATAACGGAATCAACATCAAGATTTTGAAAGAAGTCTCTATCAATATAGACCGTCATGGAATCCGCAAGGAACTCTTCGTCCATTTTACTACGGAGAAATGGATTTAACATACTTCATAACTGAAAATGCCCTCTCTATTGTTGCAGTCGAGACCGGAAGAGTTAAGATGAGATGAATTAACTTCTCAATCAAAATGTATATTTGGGATTTGTTTATCTCAACTACTTTCTGACAAAATACGAAAGGGTGGACAATCTCTGAAACTCTGGATGTTGAATCACATCTTGCTCGTAATGTGCTAGATTTGAAGGAGAGTACTCTAACCATGGAATTTTTTGAACCAGTTGTATTTAAAACTACAATTTTGTTTTCCAAACTTAGACATGGGATATTGTGATAGATTTGGCTGATATGGACCCATTTGGATATAAGCTCTCGTAATCTCATCTTGTTGATTATACGATGTTTCCAACTCAGAATACGTAACCCAGGATCCCTCTCAAGTTTTCAGTTTGACAGGATACTATCATTTCTTCAACTCTTTGGAACTCTTTGGTTGTGCCATTATATCTTGTACCCTATAAAAATAAAACGATCTGGTGTCTAATCATTAAAATACACAGTTTCAATAAATAAAGAGACATTAATTTTTGAAAATAAGAAAACTTATGAAATTAAAGACCCTTTTCGGCTCAAAATAACCAAACTCTCACCTCGAAATTTCTTCACCAAAGATTATTACTCACAATAAAACAAAATCAACCAAGAATAAAGAAATTAAAAAGCAATAGTCACTTATTTAAATATGTTAAGTGTTAACTAAATAAAATGTTCCTAACAATAAGATATGATAGTTAATGTGTTGACACTCGAGTTACGACCATATGGATATTATATCATCGATAGGATTCTATTTACACATTAACCGTTTCACATGAAAGGTTGTAGTCATATCACTTGACTATTTCCGATTATTGGGGGTCGTGACGTGTTGCTAGACACTAATAAAGATCGTTAAGCATAAAAGGTTTTTTTCGTAAATACACATTATACTTACGCCCAGCATATTCGAAAACCTATCGGGTCGCACACATATGGATAACTAGAAAGAATTAATCTGTGGTTATGGTGATAACCGAATAAGGTTTATCCCGAGTATAAAGTGTTATAGTGATAAATTAATATAGTAGTATTTACTTATTATGAATACATAATACAAGATACTAATTATGTATATTAATTAAATGTCCACAATATATATATATATATATATATATATATATATATATATATATATATATATATACTCCCTCCGTTCCTAATTATATTTTAATACTCTTTCCACTTTTCAATATTAATTTTCAACTTTCTAGGCTCATTCAACCTAGCAATCTTTCATATTCATTACACCACTACACTTTTCAAGATTGTTTTCGGAGTAATCATTTTCTTCGTATGTGTATTTTTCTCAAACGCGACATATAATTAGGAACGTAGGGAGTGTGTGTGTATATATATATATATATATATATGTATGTATGGGGTGCATATTATATATATGTATATGATATATATTTATTTTATAAATTAATTAATATATTATTTAATATAAGATATTAAATAGGGGATAAATCAACTAAAATGATTTATTTCCTTGAATCCTTATTTTCTTATTTCCTACTCTAAGTCAAAGAAGCAAAAATCTCACATCGGATCGGATGTAGAGAAGGTGGTGAGGCGCCACCTACACTATCAATAGGAAGGAGGGCCAAGCTTATTATTACACCAAATCATATGAACCAAGAGATATCTTGAAAAGAGAGAACTCTAGTTCTTTAGTAGGAGTATAAGTTACTTTGAAAATATGGAGATGAGAAAAGTCGACCTAGTAGTCGAATTTTCGGTAGCAGTCTTTGGAGGATTCCAGCGGTTGTTCGTGTGGATTACCTCTAACCAGACGCGTGGATGGCTCGGTGCTTGGATCATGAACCGTAGATAAAGTGATGATCCTATCAGATCATACGGGTATGAATCTTTGTCTACTATTTTCTCTTTGTTTATTTCTTAAACGAAGTCGATATTGGATGAAAAGAAATAAAATTTTTAATTTCTGCCGTGTTCACGCATTGATTTCCTAACAGTAAGGTCAGTTAAAACCCAACTTAACCTAACAGATAGATCAAGATGGTCAAAAATATTATTTTATATGAGTGTCAGTTGATATCTTGTAGGGGTTGGGATTATTATATATAAGCATCGGTCGATCTCTTTATGGTGTACGCCTCATGTAGTTGCAAATAAGGTCATTCCTGTCCATGTCCTTGAGAGAGAATGAGATCGGATTGAGACCTATCCTGAACTAGCGGACGAGTCAAGCTATTGAAGGCTCGACTGACTTGCACCACAAGTAGCCGTAATTATTTAGGGTTTACACTTTGTATTTTATGTTTCCGTCTTTACCCTTCTTGTTAAGAACATTTTGTTATGTTTTGATGATAGTCATACTAGCTGTTATAGCAAGCCTGAAAATAAGTTATATATCTCTATATAAGTCATTACTTAGAGTCTGACATGTTGTATAAGTTGAGTCAGACAAGTATTGTACTAGTTGGTAGAATGACAAAGTAAAACAGAAATCCGGCTGAGTAAAGCCAGCCAAATCCTAGTAAAGAAGCATGAAAACATTATGGTCTGACTTATAACCAAGGAAGTCTGTGATGACCTTGGATAAGTCTAAGTTACATTCCAAGTGATGAAACTAAATGTTTAAATATGGTGTACACAGATCTCACATAAAACCAGGATCGGTAAATATTCTCCTAAAAATAAAAAGAATGAAGGAAGTAGTGAATCGGCGAAGTAAACTGACTATCGGCTAAGTAATGACAAAGCAGTGAAGAAAGATCTAATCAGCAAAGTCAGAAAGATCACTTAACCGTTCAGGGAACGGCCAAGTAAACATTACTTGATCAGATTTTGAAATATGAAGAAGATTCAGAAGATCAAGCATTAAATGCACAATCAATTGAGGATCAATCAAGGACAGATTTTCTGATAAACACTTGAAGAAAAATCCGATCACTAAAATCAATGAGGATTTAATTAAGGAGGAATCGAGAATAAAATCAAGGATTATTCCCTTCATTAATATAGCCAACGGACGGAAATTCAAATCAAGGTTCATCAAGGCTATAAATAGAAGGCATTGACAGACAAGAAAAAATACACACAAGAGAATGATCAAATCTTAGAACTTACAAGCAGAAACTCTGTCAAATTGAAAAGCCTTCATCTGAGCTTAAAAAGGAATATCTAGTGATCAACTCAAAACTCAGAACTACAATTCCAACATCAAGCATTGAGTCTGATCAACAAGTTTAGTGAATCCAATTCACTTCAATCAAGCAACTGAATCAGAGTCATCTGACAAGGAGTTGTGCTTGTGATAGCTGCTGAAGGATTTATTCTCAAGGAGCAGTGAAAGAGACCGTGTCACTGAAGCTGTTGCAGTCAGGGAGTGATAGTCTTGAAGATTGTGAAGCTTGTGTAGTCAAGGACAATCAAGCTATTGTATCTGTGAAAACAATAGTGAATTCCTCCAATCATCATAGGAGAAGAGTGGATTAAGGGATTACACTACCCTGAACCACTATAAACCTTGTGTCTATTTACTTTCAGCAATTTACTCTACAGCACTTTATTTCATTACATACTACATATCAGTGATTAAATAAACTAGTTTGAAACAACATATTTAGAAGGGACTTATCCGCTGCTCAAAAGCTTTTAAATACAAGAAATTTTTTACATCTGCTACATATGGACCTGTTTGGACAAGTCACACCAGTCAATGTAAGTGGAAAGAAATACACTCTAGTAGTGGTGGATGACTTCTCCAAATTCACCTGGACCATATTCATGAACAAGAAAATAGAGAGACACTCAAAAGGCTACCAGATCTGCTAAGAAGACTTCAAAATGAAAAAGAACTGAAGATCATAAAGATCAGATCAGATATAGACACAAAGTTTCTAAATGAAATAATCAGAACCTATTGTGAAGAAAATAGAGTACTGCATCAACTATCAGCAGCAGGGATTCCACCACAGAATGGTGTAGCAGAAAGAAGAAACAGGACACTCAAAGAAGCAGTCAGAACAATGATTGTAGAAACATGTTTACCAAAGAGATTTTGGGTTGAAGCAGCAAATACAGCATGTTATACTCAAAACAGATCAATCATCAACAAATATCATGGAAAGACTCCATATGAAATATGGAATGGAAGAAAACCTAATATCTCATATTTGCATATGTTTGGATCAAAATGTTTTGTTTTGAACAGGAATCAGTTGCATACTTTTGATGAAAAGGCTGATGAAGCTATCTTTATGGGATACTCAGACACCAGCAAAGCATTCAGAGTACTAAACAAAAGAACCTTAGTAATCGAAGAATCAATTCATGTAGTCTTTGATGAGCCAAACACAAATGGTGAAAACCTCCAAGAACTTGAAGAAGCAGTACCAAAACAAGTCTATATGAATACAAAAATACCAACTACTATTCTAAATCACAATTTTGGAAATTAAGATGAACCTCCAGTCAGTACAACAGAAGAGGTACCAGTACAAGAGCATGAAGCTGATACACAAGCTGATCTCAATTGACTAAGAAATCACCCTGTAGATCAAGAGATCACCCTGTAGATCACCCTGATACACAAGCTGATCTCAATTGACTAAGAGATCACCCTGTAGATCAAGTCATTCGAGACATTCACACAGGAGTCAGAACCAGAAGACAACTGGAGCACATGCTAACATGTTTTCTATCTCAAGTAAAGCCCAAAACAATAGATGATGCAATCCAAGATGCTGATTGGATTACAACCATGCAAGAAAAACTAAATGAATTTGAAAGAAATGAAGTCTGGGAACTTGTTGACAGACCAGACATGGAAAACATTATTGGAACAAAATGGGTATTCATAAATAAGATGGATGAACAAGGAACAGTTGTAAGAAATAAAGCAAGGCTAGTTGCAAAAGGCTACTCTCAAGTAGAAGGAATAGATTATGATGAGACACCAGTAGAAAGATTGGAAGCAATCAGACTCTTTCTAGCATTTGCAGCACACAAAGACTTAAAAGTCTACCAAATGGATGTGAAGAGTGCATTTCTAAATGGACTCCTGGAAGAAGAAGTATATGTGGAACAACCTCCTGGTTTTCAACTCAAAGGAAAAGAAGATAATGTATACAAGCTCAAGAAGGCTCTTTATGGACTCAAACAAGCACCCAGAGCTTGGTATAAAAAATTATCACAATTCTTGATCAATAATGGATTCAATAAAGGAACTATTGATAAGACTCTTTTAAAGCTAGAGGAAGGAACAAGTACATTGCTAGTACAGATCTATGTTGATGACATCATCTTTAGATCAAAAGATGAAAAGCTGTGTGAGAAATTTGCAAATCTAATGAAGAGCAAATTTCAGATGAGCTTGATGGGAGAATTAAATTACTTTCTCAGTCTACAAGTAAAGCAAATGAAAGATGGCATTTTCATTAACCAAGCCAAGTACACAAAAGACTTGGTTCACAAGTATGGTATGGATACAAGTGGCACATCAGATACACCAATGTGTGCAAGAGTTATTCTTGGAAAAGATGAAGCTGGAAAAAATGTTGATCAGAAAATGTATAGAGGAATCATTGGATCCCTACTTTACCTAACAGCAAGTAGACCTGATATAGCCTTTGCAGTTGGAGTGTGTGCAAGATTTCAACCTCAACCTAAAGAATCACACCTACTAGCAGCCAAAAAAATAATCTAATACCTGAAGAACACCATCAATGTTGGAATTTGGTATCCAAAAAAATGGAGGATTCAAGTTGATATCATATTCAGACTCTGACTATGCTAGATGAAAAATAGATAGAAAAAATCACCTCTGGAACTTGTCAAATGCTAGGCAGCAGACTATTTTCATGGTTTAGAAAAAAGCAAAACTCCATATCTACATCAACAGCTGAAGTAGAATATATAGCAGCAGGCAGTTGTTGTGCACAAGTACTGTGGATTTGACAACAGCTAGGGGATTATAGGATGAAGGAGAAGACAATTCCAATCATGTGTGACAACACAAGTGCCATATCTATTATTGAAAATCCAGTGTTGCACTCAAGAACAAAGCATATTTTTGTGAGACACCATTTTATCAGAGATCATGTTGAAAAAGGGGATGTTATTCTAAGATACATACCCACTGAAGATCAATTGGCTGACATTTTCACAAAACCACTCAGTCATGAAAGATTTAGCATGTTGAGAACTGAGTTGGGAATGATTGAAATTGACTAAATACTTGAAAGTAGCTAATTGGAGTAATCAGCTAAGTGACTTCATCAACTGATTACACCTTTGCCATTACAAGAGATGTAGCAGGTAAGGCACTGGTACTCAGCGAAGTCAACTGCACTGATTGTTAGGAACAGCTATATACATCAGCTCAGTGAAGAAGTCACTACACCGGCTAAGTGACCAGCCAAGTCACTCCACCAAAATACGAATTAAAGTCACCAGCAAACTAAAGTGTGAAATAAATCAGCTTAATACATGTGGCAAATCAAGAAGTTATGAAAGATTATATTGTGAAAGATTACACACATGGAGATCATTTTTCAATCATGGAGGTAACTATATTATTCTAATTACAACCACCTCGATTCCCAGGATTTATCATTACTTGCCTCAATCCACTCCCCCACTTCACTCGAATATCAGGATTATATACACAAAATCATGCCATTACATCACAAAATCCTTCCATATTCAACCACGTTCACACTACACAAGTCACCCTATATAAACCACACTTAGAGATTTTTCAGAATTCTTTACGCTCTCATGCAAATCAAAAAAACCTAATTCTCACTGCAAAATCAAAGCTTTCTCTCAAACCCCAAACCTTGTCAAACAATGGCTTCATCATCTACAATCTCTGCCACAGAACGATTTTATGAAAAATCGATCATCACTAGATCGTTTTTTAAGCATGAACCCTATCTATCTTTCTATGATAATGACACACAAGCTCAATGCTTAGTTGATTGTTGCTCAAATCTAGGGTTAAAGACCTTCCTAAACCCCTCCAAAAACTGGAATATGCTATGAGAACCTGATTGCATTCTGGAAAAATGCAAAGTTTGTGCCAAGCACCAAGAAGAGTGATCAAGACTGCATAAAAAGCTCAATATTTGGGAAAGAAGTGGTCATCACACCTGGTCTTCTCAACAGATTCTTACACCTACCCATGATAGGTCCGGCTAATGTAAATTGTAAGATTGACATCAACAACTTCTGGGCTGAAATAGCTAAGAATCCCAAAAAGAACAGCAAAACCTACAACCTCCCAAGATCAGCACTCAAACTTCCATTTGCTGAGTTCGCACCTGTTATTACCAAGAACATCGAAGGCAGGAAAGGTTCGATGGAAAACTTGACCGAGGTATGGGTCAAGCTAATGGCAATAATCTATCAAGGTCTTCACTTTGACTGGGCAACATTTGTCTTCAATAGATTGAAAGACTAGATTCAAAAGGAAATAGATTTGTCAATCACGGCACCAAGCAAGGGTTTGCACAAGAAAGGTGATTTCTGGGAAAGGAAAACATATGGGTTTCCTCTTCAACACCTATTTGACACAATGAAAGTGAAACCCACAAATCTACAGCCTCAACACAAGTCCAAAGTAATGTTTACTTACATCAAGGCATCTCTGAAACCCAAACCCTCTACCAGACGAAAAAGGAAAGCACCCAAAGGCATTAGATCAGGGATGGGAAGATGAACCAGATCGCAAAAGGCACAAAAGGACACCCGAGTGGTCAGTGCCAGTAATCTGGACAACCCAGTGGTGATTAGTGCTGATACCACACCAAATGAGTAAGGGAAGCAAGAGGACGTCACCTATCTGGAAGAAGGTGAGGAAGGGTATGTCCTTACTCCATCTGAAGAAGAGGAGATAGATGACGAAGAAGAAGAGACATCTAAGGATGAAAAAGTTGAGACAGAGGAAGCACAAATAGATGGTGGTCATCTTAAAGATGATCAAGAAAATATGGAGCTTTCTGATGATGATCTGACAATCCAGGAAGTGATTCTCATAAGCATTAGCAAAGTTGACAAACGGCCAAGTGAGACAGCTGATAAAATTCACTCCGCTGAACCTGTCAACACCCCAGCATTGATCAAGGGGAAACAACAGCAGAGAAAGTCACATCTCCAGCAGATGGAGAAACAAGCATCCCACAGCAACCTCTCAATAACCCTGAGGTTAATGAGAACGAAAAGGAAGAGAAGGAAGAAGCCACCACAGATACTGAGGATGAGGAAGTCGCACCAGAAGAGGTTGATCCAGAAAGACTGTTCAATCTGTATATCCAACCTTTGATTGTGGACATTGAAAAGCAATATCACAGCAGACAAAACCTGAAAGCTGCTTTAAGGAGTGATGCAACCTCCTTCAGTCACAAAATTGAAGCCCTCATCAGTCACATTAAGATTCAAGATGAGGTCATGGAAAAACAGGGCAACTTGCTTTGCATTCTGCAACACCTCATCCCCTACCATGTCAAAACCAATCTTGAGTTTCATGCTGACAAGACTGATAAAAGTCTCAAACCATTGGTGGATACTCTTAATGCTCACACTCATCAACTTCAACATCTGGATGAGGTTATGTAATATTCTGGACAGCAACTCGAGACCTTAATAAATGTGACTGAGGCCAACAACAAAATTCTGGAGACAAGGTATGGTCCTCTACCTGAATCTGAGGAAACAACTGCAATTCTTGAAGCACGTTTTGGTGCTGCCAAAAAGGGGGAAGGAAGATCAAAGCCTAATAGCTCCAGTGGAAAGGAGGCAAGCCCAACTGACAAGGGCAAGGGCAAGGGCATCAGGTTTGAAGAAAAGAAGCAGTAGCCCTTATTATGTTGATTTACTGTGGAAATATTACTCAGCAGACTCAGCCTGCTGAGGCTTCAGCAGGGTGCTCAGCAGATTCCTGAGCCTTAGGAGTTCGTGCATAATATTTTTTTGTACACTTTATTTAATTATAAACGACATATTAATTGTGATACATATAAACAATTAATATGTCAAACTCTAGTTTACTTTATGTCATAGACACAATTAATATGTCATAGACATAGCTTTTACTTTTACTTTTGCATGCTTGCCGCCCACACCTAAATACTCAAGTGGCGCTGCAAGCTAGTGCTAGTCTCTCTCAATTGTATCTATTTATACACCTCTCATTTCAATGAATAAGATAAGTTGAAGTTTACTCTTGTGTTAACACATTCTCAAACTCTCTTCATGGTATCGGAGCCATTTGTGTTCTAACTTTTTCCTTTGCAAAACTCATATTTCAGAAGAATGTCTTCCACATCCGACATTACTTCAACCTCGTGAGACTCTCAAGAAACCTCAATTGACCGGGAGTCTCGACAACTCTCTTCTTATACAAATCATAGACTTGATGGTAACAACTATCTGTTATGGTCAAGGTCTATGAAAATGTACATTTCTGGACAAAGTAAGATGGGATACTTGTCTGGAACAAAACCTGCACCTGCTGAAACTGACCCTGGTTTTGAAGCATGGGACACAACAAATAATCAACTCATGACCATCCTCACGAGGTCAATGACAAAAGAGATAAGTGAAAACTTTATGATGTATGATACTGCCAAAGAAATGCAGGATAATGCCGTAGATCTTTACTCCAAGAAGGATAATACATCCGAGGTATATGAACTAAAGCTCAGATTCAAACTTGCAGGCAAGGGGATATGTCTGTAACTCAATATTTCAATCAACTATCTAAGGCTTGGCAACACTTAGATATGTTAGAAACTCACTCATGGAATGATGTCAAAGATGCTGCTCTTTACAAAGACATCATAGAAAAGAAGAGAGTATTCAGGTTCCTCACTGGACTGAATCCTACTCTTGATGATGTTAGGGGAAGAATTCTTGCCACCAAACCTCTTCCTAATCTCAAATCCATGTTTGCTGAGGTCAAACATGAAGAAAGTAGGAGAAAAGTCATGCTTCTGAAATCCACTACTGACAACCCTATCAAGGTGTCTTTGCCTCACATTGCCAGGAAGGCTGAGGCCGAGGTTCTTTGAGACATCATAAGCCTACCGAGAAAATCGAAAGCTGTTCGTGATCACCGCAAACGCACAAATCACACCAAGGACAATCTTGAAGCTCCATGGCAAGCCTAACTCCTCAAAAACCTCAAAACCTATCAGGGAAAGTCAAGGCAGACACATCAGTGAGGAGGAGAATGACAACCAGATGAATGCTCAGTTTGCTGCATTCAAAGCCTTCCTGAATCAACAAAAGGAAGGTAGTCACTCTACTGATGTTGCTACTCATACTCATACAGGTAAATTCTACTCTTCCCTTAGAAATGAAACATGGATTGTTGATTCTGGGGCATCCTCCCATATGACTGGTAATAAAAACCTTATAACCAACTATATGCCTTGTCACCAAATTCATAACATTAAAACTGCTGATGGATCTATCTCTCGTGCAAAAGGTGTTGGAAATGTTAAACTCACTAATAAGATATGCCTTCAGGATGTCCTATTTGTTCCAAACTTAGACTGCAATCTTATATCTGTCAGTAAACTCACTAAAGATTTGAATTGGACTGTTGTTTTTAAGGAAAATCAGTGCACATTCCAGGATCCTACTTCACAGGAAGTGATTGGGAAGGCTAAACCTTGCGCTGGATTGTTTCTGGTCAACCCTGCTGAAGACAGAAGACTGAAGACTGAATCTGCCTCAGCAGCCTGCTCCCAGACTTTAGACAATATCATGTTATGGCATTATAGATTAGGACATCCAAGTTTTGGTTACTTAAAATCTTTAACTCCTGAATTGTTTAAAGGATGTAATCTGAATGACCTTCAATGTGATATTTGTCAATTTGCTAAACTTACAAAATCTGTGTATGCTAAGTTACCTCATGTGCATTCCTCACCCTTCACCTTAATACACAGTGATGTGTGGGGACCTCTAGGGTGAAAAGTATAACAGGAAAAGGTGGTTTGTCACCTTTATTGATGATCATACCAGAACACTTGGGTTTTTTTAATGAAAGACAAATCAAGTTGGTCATATCTTTAAAGAGTTTTATCATATGGTCTCCACTCAATTTGATACTAAGGTCAAGATCTTAAAGACTCGATAATGCTCTAGAATACTATGAGTCTAATCTCGCACCTTCTTGACAGAGAGAGGAATTGTTCATATCGAGAGTGTGGAAACACCTCACACAGAATGGGGTTCTTGAGAGAAAGAACAGCACTCTTTGAAATGGCCAGATCAATCATGTTCACCACACATGTTCCTAAATATATGTGGGGTGAAGCTATACTGATCAGCAACTTATTTACTCAATGAGACTTCCCAAAGCAGAGTGTTAGGTTTCAAAACTCCACTCCAAACCCTACTGACCACACACTCCTGCCATCATCTTGTTTCCCAGTTGCCCCCAAAGATCTTTGGTTGTACTGTGTTTGTGTATATCCATGCTCAACACAGAAGTAAACTTGATCCTAAAGCTCACAAGTGCATTTTCCTAGGTTATGCAAAGGATGTAAAAGGTTACAAGTGTTATTCCCTATTGAAAAGAAATTTTACAATTCTATGGATGTAAAATTCTTTGAAAAGACCCTTATTACAAAGAAACCGACCGAGTCATTCACAGATGGAAACTCGATTGAAATTGACCTAAACCCCTTCCTCAAGAAACTCTTAACCTCAAAGAACTCCATCGATCCACACAGAGATCGAACTTCAAGACCCTACCGACTTCTACACACCTCATACTTCTCAAAAACCTCCTGAACAAGAGTCTATCGATCCAGAGCTCGGCCGAACGTAACCTCAAGAAATTAATGAACCGCTGGTCCTCCACTCTCTTCGACTCTCGCAGAGCTGCTCAAAGTGGATGATGACCTATTGCCCTAAGGAAAGGAAAAGATCATGCACCGATCATTCTATTCATTCTTATTTATCTTATGATCGCTTGTCTCTGCTCTTTGCCATGTTTACACAGACTGGACTCTCACTCTATTCCCGTAAATATTCGGAGGCCCTTCAAAATGATAAGTGGAAGGCTCATTGTTAAAACAGAGATGACTCGCCTCCTGATAATCATACTTGGGATCTCACAACTCTTCCAAAAGGCAAGAAGACAATCATTGCAAATGGTTATTCACTATCAAATACACTGATGATGGCACTATTGACAAGTACAAAGCCGATTGGTAGCCGAGGATTCACTCAAACTTATGGCATTGACTATAAAGAGACTTTTGCACCAAAGGGCAAAGCTCAACACCGCGGTGGGTACTAATTTCTCTAGTTGTCCAACTTGACTGGCCTCTTCATCAATTGGATATCAAAAATGCTTTTCTAAATGGGGACCTTCGGAGGAGGTTTATATGACCATACCTCCTGGTTTTATCAATCCTCATACTCAAGGCAAGGTGTGCAAACCGAGGAAATCTCTATATGGCCTCAAGCAATCACCAAGGGCATGGTTTGGAAAATTAACAATCGTGGTCAAAGTCGCTGGATATCACCAATGCAATTCGATCACACTATGTTCATCAAGACAACCAACCGTAAGAGGTCTATTCTTATTGTCTATGTGGATGACATCATCCTTCTTGGAGATGACCTGCGCCGAGATCCAACACTTGAAAGATTTGCTTTGGCAAAGGTATTTCGAGTTAAAGACTTGGGTTTATCAAGTATTTTCTTGGCATGGAAGTAGCTAGAAACAACAAAGGAATCTCGGTCTCCCAAAGGAAATATGTACTGGACTCTCTAAAAGAAAGCGGCATCTTTGGGGTGCAAACTCGCTGATCCCCAGAGAGACCCAGTCCATACCTGCTACATGGTGGTGACATTGTTTGTCGAGAAAAGAACAATATCAAAGGCTTGTAGGCAAACTCATATACCTTTCTCACACAAGACCTGATATTGCATATGGGGTCGGGCTGGTTAGTCAATTCATGCATTGCCCTCACTGAGCACCATTGGGATGCAAAGTGAATAGGATCTTGAGGTATTTAAAATCCACTCGCCAAGGCCCTACACTTCACCAAGTCTCCTCGATAGATCAATCAAGGTCTACACCGATGTCGATTGGGCTGGATGTCACATTGACAGGAGGTCTACCACAGGCTATTGCTCATATATATGGGGAACCTGGTTACTTGGAGGAGCAAGAAACAACCTCTTTGTGTCAAGAAGCGATCTTTGAAGGTGAACTAACTAAGGCACTTGTACTTGGCATTTGTGAAGCTCTATGGCTAAAAAGTGGTGGCGATCGAACTTCAAAGAATCAGACGACAACCTATCACACTCTGTTGTGATAATAATTCACCTTATGCATGGCGAGAAGATCCACCCATCATGATAAAACCAAGCATGTGGACATTGACAGACACTTTCTGAAGGAGAAGATTGATGCCAAGATTATTCAACTCCAGTATGTTCCCTCAGCAGATCAGAATGCTGATATTCTTACCAAGGCTATTCCACCTCTTATGTTCAGCAGACTAAGTAGCAAACTAGGCTGCATCAACATATACAAATGACCAGATTTGAGGGGGTGTGGAAATATTACTCAAGAGACTCACGGCTGCCGAGGCTTCACAGGTGCTCAAGCAGATTCCCGAGCCTTAGGAGTTCGTGCATAATATTTTTTGTACACTTTATTTAATTATAAACGACATATTAATTGTGATACATATAAACAATTAATATGTCAAACTCTAGTTTACTTTATGTCATAGACACAATTAATATGTCATAGACATAGCTTTTACTTTTACTTTTGCATGCTTGCCGCCCACACCTAAATACTCAAGTGGCCGCCCAAGCTAGTGCTAGTCTCTCTCAATTGTATCTATTTATACACCTCTCATTTCAATGAATAAGATAAGTTGAAGTTTACTCTTGTGTTAACACATTCTCAAACTCTCTTCATTTACTTACTCAAATTTTCAAATAAAAAGATGCAATATCTTATTGCCCTCTAATGGATGAATAAAATAGTTGAATTTTTGTTACATTGTTTATTATGAAAAACTTTGTTATACTTATCTTCAGGCTTATAAGGGTTCTGGCATCATCAAAAAGGGGGAAATTGTTAGGAACATTTTGTTATGTTTTGATGATGGCCATACTAGCTGTTATAGCAAGCCTGAAAATAAGTTAGAAATCTCTGTATAAGTCTTTACTTAGAGTCTGACATGTTGTATAAGTTGAGTCAGACAAGTATTGTACTAGTTGGTAGAATGACAAAGTAAAATAGAAATCTGGCAGAGTAAAGCTAGCCAAGTACCATCAGAGAAGCATGAAGACATTATGGTCTGACTTATAACCAAAGAAGTCTGTGATGACATTGGATAAGTCTAAGTTACATTCCAAGTGATAAAACTCAATGTTTAAATATGGTGTACACTGATCTCACATAAAACAAGGATCGGTGAAGTACAAAGATTCTCTTAAAAATAAAAAGAATGAAGGAAGCAGTGAATCGGCGAAGTAAACTGACTATCGGCTAAGTAATGACAAAGCAGTGAAGAAAGATCTAATCGGCAAAGTCAGAAAGATCACTTAACCGTTCAGGGAACGGCCAAGTAAACTTTACTTGATCAGATTTTGAAATATGAAGACGATTCAGAAGATCAAGCATTAAATGCACAATCAATTGAAGATCAATCAAGGACGGATTTTCTGATAAACATTTGAAGAAAAATCCGATCACTAAAATCAAGGAGGATTTAATTAAGGGGGAATCGAAAATAAAATCAAGGATTATTCACTTCATTAATATAGCCAACGAACGGAAATTCAAATCAAGGTTCATCAAGGCTATAAATAGAAGGGATTGACAGACAAGAAAAATACACACAAGAAAACGATCAAATCTGAGAACTTACAAGCAGAAACTCTGTCAAATTGAAAAGCCTTCATATGAGCTTAAAAAGGAATATCTAGTGATCAACTCAAAACTCAGAACTACAATTCCAACATCAAGCATTGAGTTTGATCAACAAGTTTAGTGAATCCAATTCACTTCAATCAAGCAACTGAATCAGAGTCATCTGACAAGGAGTTGTTTTTGAGATAGCTTCTAAAGGATTTGTTCTCAAGGAGCAGTAAAAGAGACTGAGTCAGTGAAGCTGTTGCAGTCAGGGAGTGATAGTCTTGAAGATTGTGAAGCTTGTGTAGTCAAGGACAATCAGGCTATTGTATCTGTGAAAACAATAGTGAATCCAATCATCATAGGAGAAGAGTGGATTAAGGGATTACACCACCATGAACCACTATAAACCTTGTGTCTATTTACTTTCAGCAATTTACTCTATAGCACTTTATTTCATTACATACTACATATCAGTGATTGCATAAACTACTTTGAAACAACATATTTAGAAGGGACTTATCCGCTGCTCAAAAGCTTTTAAATACAAGAAAAGTTTTTGAAACTCCACTATAGTCATTCATCCCCCCCTCCCCTCTGACAATAGTTTTACCCTTCTCTGGTACCAACACTTCTTGTAATATTATATAAACAACCATTGTAAACATTATCAATAAATGGAATACACGTTTATTATGTTCAATATGGTATCAGAGAAAGGTTCGAACCCCGCTTCCAGTACAATTTAAAAAAACAAGTATTGGGCCCCTCTCTTTTCTTCTAGGCATGTACTTCTCAAACAAAAAAATTGAATCAAGTGTTGGGCCTCTCTCCCTTCTTATAGGCCCATACTTGAGGGGGTGTATTGAGATATAATGTTAATTATCTACCTCCCCATCAGCTTAAGCTTTTGGGAGAGATGGTAGTTCAACATGGTATCAGAGCCATTCAAACTCGTTTCTCATGCTTCACTATCAATTCGGTGAACCCTAACCTTCTCTCAGCCCACCCGATAACAGCCCCTCTCTTCTTTTCACCGGAAAAAATGTCCGGCGAAACTACGCCTACTTCTGGTACATCTTCTCCTTCCTAAACTTCTTTCTCGGCCTATACGACCTTTACCCCCTCTTCAGCAATCATATCACCAAATTAACGCGTCAAAATTACCCATTATGGCGAGCACAACTTCTCCCCTATTTGCGTGGCCAACGGGTGCTTGGTTATGTTGATGGAACGATCAAGTCACCGCCTTCCTCCATTGTTACCGATGGCGTGAGCTCGAGGAATCAAGAATATGATCATTGGCTGAAACAATACAGCCTTATACTCAGCACCATAAGGCCTTTTTTATCAGACGATGTCCTCTCATAGGTTTATTATGCTTCTACATCGGTTGCTATTTGGAAATCGTTGCAGACAAATTTTGCTTCTCCATATTGGGCACAACCTGTTCATCTCTGCTAAAGGGCCTAATTAAATTGTAGCTTCTACTTCTTACTGAGTACTTTGTACTTACCTCAAATGCATTGTTTTTCTATGTGTTTGGGGGAGAGAAGACGAACAGGTGAATTCAGAATTCGAGGAGGACTTCGATGACGACGTTTAAGGACGCCGAAGTTGAAGAGCTTATTTATTTATGTTTTAGTTATTACTTTAGACTTGAAGTTTCGTTTGGGAACTTGTAATGACTTTCTAGTTTTCTCATTTGGAGTTTATCATACGTTTTGGATTTCGTTGGTTTCTTTTCTATCTTTAGTATGTTGACTTCTATTCTTAGTAGCATTTATGGTGTTGCCGAGTCTTTTTAGCTTCCGTTTGCTTTTATTTGATACGTGACGTAGAAGCTTACGTGTAATATTAGATTTATTTAATTTTAGTGTTATTTGTTTATAAGGACGTGTTTTGGGACTTAATTAGGCACTTAGGACATCCAAAAAAGATCATCGTTTATAAGGACGGATTTTTTCTATGTTTCCTAAATTACCCTCCCTAGCAAACCCAGTCTTATTTTTTTTCCTTCTTTCTTCGAATCTTTTTCCGACGCTATTCATACTTTTCTTCATTGCATTTTTGCTGATTTCAACAGCTCCTGCAAGTGGTGAAGACTTCTATGAAGGATCGCAGCGGAACTGGATGAAGATGACGACCAGATCCGGCTGCCGTGGGACGGTGGCGGAGTGCATGTTGGCCGGCGGAGAGGAGGAGGAGTTCGAGCTGGACTCCGAGTCTTCCAGGCGGATTCTAGCAACCAGCGCTACATCGGCTATGGTGCGCCTGCAGAGGAATAGTGTTCCTTGCTCAAGGCGTGGCGATCGTACTACAACCGCCGCCCGTGCTCGGGCGAATCCTTACACTCGCAGCTGCGGTGCTATCACCCGCAGCAGAGTTAGTGGTGGTATTCAATTTCAATCGCGATCCGATGTTGTTTCTCCTATTGAAGGGAATTGACTGGAGTTACAAGTCCGATGAAATGGCCATTCCAAAGAAGTATGTTGTAATTTTTAATTCATTATTTTCTTGTGTCATACTATTCAATTTATTATTTTGTTCTTAAGAATTTGCTGTGAAGTATGATAAAGTAATTCTTCTGCATGTGTTGAGCAACGTTTCAAGGGATGGGTTCCTATTATTGAGGTAGCCATCCTCTGTGTATTGATATCCATTTTTTTTGTTTGAGGTTGTCAATTCCTGTTCTATTTCCCTCCCTTTAATGCTTTATTTGTCTGTTTAATGCATGGCTTGCTAATTGTTTATGTTCTTATGTTTCAATCGACAATTGCTTTCTTGCATATGATTGTGTGAATCTTACTGCAAGCTTATGTTTGTGCTTATAGACATACTATGCTATCTATTTATTTGTTTGGAAGTGAATCATTCATTGATTGTCTCATTATAAATCATGTTCATTTTAATTACCAAAATGTCTCTGAGTTAGTTAGTTTTTCTTGCTCTCAAGTTTGCTCTCTGCATTTCTTTGCTGCATTATGCTCCTTCTTGATTGCTAATTGAATATAATTGAGCTAGATTTCTTACATATAATCACTCTTTCATGTGTTCGACCCACGGATGAATGAATTGATTAGTTTCTTACATGCAGATTTTAACTTTGTTAATTGGTTCATCTGTATATTTTTGTAGTACTTAAATGGCTAATTGGTGAATTCAATAGAAAAAATGCAGTCTGGTTAGAATTTGGGTGTTAAATAGCACTGTTCTACTTTGTATCATTTTTTTGGAAACTGCTAAGTATTTTTTTGAATTAATACATCACTGCATTTGCTGAATCTGAAACTTAAACTTTTGTGTATTAGTTGATGTCACTGCATAAATTGTTGATGTCACTGCATAAAATGCCGATGTCACTGCATTAATTGCCGATGTCACTGCATAAATTGCCGATGTCACTGCATAAAATGTTGATGTCATTGCATATCTGATTGCCGATGTCAAAGCATAAATTGTTGATGTCACGCATATATGATTGCCGATGTCACTGCATAAAATGTGATATCTCTGCATATATGATTGTCGATGTCACTGCATAAAAATATGAATTAAGTTGAAAGATTTATGTTGATCGCAGTTTTATATCAAAAGATATAGCCATTTGAAGTCGATTTTATGAAGAAAAAAAATCGATTTTATGAAATTAATTCGGAAAAATATCAAATGTCATCACGATGTTGCTTCATCAAATGCCACTGTATCCCGGTGATCACTGCATCCCGATGGTCTCTGCATCGCGGTGTCTCTGCATCGGGGGAGGCCACTTCATCGCGGTGTCTCTACATCGGTGGTGGCCACTGCATCGCGGTGTCAGTTCATCGCGATGTCTCTGCATATATGATTGCCGATGTAACTACGTAAATTGTTGATGTCATTCATACATGATTGCTGATGTCACTGCATAAAATATTGATGTCACTGCATATCTGATTGCCGATGTCACTGCATAAATTGTTGTTGTCACGCATGTATGATTGCCGATGTCACTGCATATATGATTGTCGATGTCAATGCATCGCGGTGGTCAATGCATCGCGGTTGTTAGTGCATCGCCATGTCTCTGTATCGAGGTGATCAATGCATCGCGATGGTCAATGCATTGCAGTGGTCACTACATCGCGGTGGTAAAAAAAAAAAGTCTCAGCGCCTGAATTTGAAAAAAAAAGAAAAAAAAAGAAAAGGAAAGTAAGCAAAACACAACAGCAGCATTGTTTCTAAATTAAATAAACTTTCAGCATATAGCAGTCCGTTCCGCTTGATGCTGCTGCTGCTTCTTTTTTTTTTCTTTTTTTTTTCCTTCCCTCTTCATTAAGGGTATTTGGGTCTATCTACCTAATTTTTGTCCTTATAACTAAGTGTTTGTTTTGGACGTCCTTTTTGCCTAATTAAGTCCAAAATGCGTCATTTTCAATAATTGTCCCTTAATTTTATACGTGCCGAGCGTTTCGTTTCCGGATAAGGACTCGGTATCCGGGAGCGGGGCGTTACAGTTAGTGTCATCACAAAAACATTATTATGACACTACAAGCATTTGTCTTTATAAATCTTTTTTTAAATAATAGAATAGACCATCGTACATCGGTGTACACGGATACGGATTATTCAAAAACCGAACCGAACCGAAGTTATTTGGTTCAATTCGGTACGGTTAATAACTAGTTTCGGTTTGGTTTCAGTTAGTATTATAGAGTAACCGAAAATTTTCGGTTCGGTTACGGATATCTCAATAAATTATCCGTAACCGAACCGAATAAAAAACGAAACCGTTAACCGAAATTGAATAGAAAATTGTAAGCGAATTACCTATAATTAACTTGTATAACTAGTTTCACAACCAAAATATATAAGCGTTTATGAAAAATTGAATATAACCGAACTTTTGTCCGAACAATTTTTTAACCGAATTAAAAATTCGAATAAAAACCAAACCGTTTATAATTGAATAGAATAGTTATTTTTATTTTAATTTTCGGTTAATCGAACCGAACCAAACCATATATTTCGGTTCGGTTCAACTCGGTCACCTAAAACAAACGATTCGATTTCGATATCAAATTTCAATTAATCGAAGATTTCGGTTCGATTTCGATAAGATCATTAACCGTACCGAACCGTACCGTACACCGCTAGAAATCAATTTATAAAGTAAAGGCTAAATCCGGACTAAGGTAAATCCAAAGTGGTCATGAGTTTGATGATTTCCCCGCCTTTTGCCTCTTGCTTTTTCAACCGCGTCCTGGAACCATTTCCAGTGCTTTGCAACTTTTTGCAGTTATGAAGATGGAGCGTTGGATTCCTATATTTGAAATTTTCATGAACTCCCCTTGTCCCGAAATCGAAGCATCGCAATGGCTGCAACAATCTTTCAACCCTTCCTCAGATCTTCATGTTTCCACTTCCACTTTCCTTTCACTGCTTTCCACTCCCTCCGATGCCGTTCTCATGAGTTCATCCTCTCCTACTTCTTCACACCCTCATAAAAGGAGGTAAAATTTCAATCACTTCTCTCTTCTTTTAGAAGTTGATTTCAATCACTGCATTTGATTCGTGTTTCTTAAGAAATTCAATGGAGCTATCCACTGATGCAGTCTTCTTTTGAAGACTTATCTGTTATATCGACTAATCATGTTGAGTAGTGTAAAGCTCAGTGGAATCTATATAAGTATTGTTTATTTCTTTAGGTGATGTTTGCGTTTATGGGTTTAACTATGCTTCTATTTTTGTGGGCAGCTTCATGTATATGCAAACGTTGCCAAATATGATTCAAGCACGGATTTTATCTTTTTTTATATATGAACATAAGAAATTTTGCCGAAAGGACTTGATTAAGCTTGCACGATGTATCTTGGGGGAGGTGGAAGGACTGGACTTTTGGGTGAAGAAAGTTGCACTTCAGCTGCTTGATGTTTTGTCTGCCTCAGGGTATGATTGGGTCTCTTCGCTCAACTTAGATTCTGAAGACGCAAAAATGGATAATGAGTTTAGGACTATACCATGCTGGTTAAAAGATGCTAAGAATCGTGGTTTAGTGCTTCCGTGGTTACCCGTATCGTTTGATGAGTTGACTACACAAATGCCTTCTTGTAGCAATGGCAAGGATGACGACTCGATGAGTGTGTATTCTGCGGAAGAGGAAAAAGATGAACACGTTGATGAAATGACAAACAAAGTTGAGGCTACTGAATCAGAAGATCCTCTAGGGCTTGAAATGGAAAAGACGGTGGATTCCTTGAGAGAGCGACTTTTAAACGTTGAGAGCATTCCAAAGACTATGTGTTTGGCTAATGAAATTCGCCGCCTTTGTGAGGAAAGTCGAGTGAATTCTTTAGCAGTTTTGACTTCAATTGCACCTTGGAAGGCAGCTGATGAGACCTGTTCGTTTTTAATTTCTCAGTTCTTAGATAGAACAGAAGATGAATTAGGCTGGCCAAGTCATGTCCTTTGCTCATTTGTTCTCCCCAAAATGTTAGCACTTAAGGATCCTGCCCCACGCATGCTTGTGGGTGCGATAGTGGATTACTGCAAAGTCCACCAGAAGGCTGCTGAATATGCATTATTAATGCCATTAATTCTTAAAGTTGAGGGGATAAACAATCCCATCTGCGATGTGATCTCCAGAATAACTAAAGAATGTCTGCATCCAGCTCACGTTTCTGCCTTATGCCAGAAACTTCTTTCTGGAAAAGTAGATTCAAAAAAGTTCATTTGCCTTCCCTTTCACAGAGGTCTGATTGACAGGGAGCTCATATGGACAGAATCTTTGTTTACTTGGATGCAAAATGTCCTAAATCACAATGTTCATTTGGTCCAGGGCAGCGTAGATCAACTTGTTTATGAGGTTTGCAAGTCTGCAAGTGTGTTATCAAGGTCTCTTAAATTTGCTAACTTTTTACTATGCTTTGTCAGCAAGTGTGCTCCTCTATTGAAATCCCACAAGCTTCCATTAATTGAAGCTGTGGAGCATACTACTACTCTTTTGAAAAAATCTATACAAGCTAAATTGGCTGCATTGTGACTGCTAATGTACCTTTACTTATTTTTAGCTTCTTCAATAAGAATGTGGAAGCAGCTTTATGCTTGTTACTTGTGCTACTTCTGGAAAATATTGTGTTAGTAAGCATTTTAAAATCTCCGCGGTAACTTGAGACTTGTATTTAGCCATGGTATTGTTTTCCTATTAGTCCTCCCTTTGTTCTTTCTAAATCCCAAATTTTTGTAGGGGTTTTTGTTGGATAATATTAGCAGAGCAGTGAGAGCACAATGCGATGAGATACCAAATTTACAGTTCAGATTGCGATTTTGTTGTAATATACTGTATTTGTTTTTGTAGATGGACTCCTCTACTTATTCTATTTCATTTTTGTTCACCTTTTCGAGTCAAAATGCATATGATCTCAGTTTCTGAAAACAAAGGAAATCAGGGAACGTGAAAGATGGCACGTGGAAAGCTGTATTAGACTATTAGTTATCTTCTAATGATGCTTCATTTATAACTTCTTTCCATAAGGAGACCACACAGACTTCCCCAACTGTATCCTTCTGGACCGATTTCCCTTTACAATTGAATGCCTATAAGCTGAGTGGAAATTGTCTGAATCCTTTTTCTTTTCTTTCATGTGCATTTCTAAATTGATGATAAGCATAATGTGGAAATCTTCTTGGTCATTTATTGGCTATGGTTTATTTTTATTGTTGCTGTTGCTATTTAGTTGAGGAATTAGGTTGTTTGATGATCTGGATTCATTAATCTCCTTGGATTTTCAAGCAAAGTATTTCATAGCCAAAACACCGGAGAACATTGATATTATAGTGTGACATCTTACATTTTTGTTGACCGGAGAATCGGCAATCATATGCACCAGGGTACATTAACTTTTGATAATGTCCAAACTGACCATCATTGGCCAAAAGTTCAGGAAGTCTTGCATATTAACCTCTCTTGAACCTTAACTCGACCGAGATGGCTTTGGGGGGGGGGGGGGGGGGGGGTAACACTGAAGAGAAATAAAAGCACACTCAAGAGGAAATACAGAACATTACAGAAAAGGAAATACAAATTAGGAAAGGATATATTGAGGCCCCCTGGAAAATTCTTTCATGGTCTGAAATCTAGGGCCCTTGTCAATGAACTTAGTCTTGGCATAAAGTTCCATATAATCTTTGAAGGAGAAACTTTCTGGATAAAGAAGCTTAGGTGCTGGGGAAATAAGAGCATCACCAGCAGGATTGTAGAAGGTGGCTATGGAGAGTCTGCTTCCTTCCTTCTCAGCCATGACTCGATGTAAAACACTCTTGTATATGCCGTTACTCAGGATTTCCACTTGGTCACCCGTGTTTATGAAGAGTCTATTGTTCTTTGAAGGGGGGATTTTCACCCATTCTCCATCCTTAAGGAACTCAAGGCCCGGGACTTCATCATCTTGCAGCAAGAGAATGATCCCACCTGCGTCTGTATGCTCACGAAGACCTCTCACCTGCTGAGGCTGAGGACAATTCGGGTACATTGCCACTTTTGTACCCACAGTAGGTCCCTTGCTGCCTGAAAACGCCTTCTTCATGTAAGTCTTTTCTAGTCCAAGGTTCTCGCACATGAGTTCTGAAAGTTTTTCAGCTACCTTTATCAATTGACTGATATAATCGTCCATTGTTTTCCTGCACACATAGCAATTTAGTTGTCATAATGTTATGATCATATTTGTAGATGCCGGAAGGAAGCTTGGATATGTATATATTCCGGAAAAGACTTACATAAACTCTTTCGCGAGATTGTCAAACTTGTTGATGTTGGACTCTGGCCTATGGCTTATGAAAAAGGCGCTTTCCCAATCCGCATTTCTGGTATGTCCTCCATCTTCCATGTTCTTGACAATGTCTGAATCGTAAAAGCTATCCTTCATGTTTTTTTCATACCGTTGATTCACCAATGCCTTCACATTGTTCATCAACCTTGTGTCGACTCCATGGTTCTCAATCTGCAAAACACATAAATGCAATTTAACTTGAAGATAAAATTCATTGAAAAAAGGGGAATAAAGGGAACAGTGATACTTATTCATACCATGAAGAATCCATATTTCTCACAAGCTTGGTGGAGAAGAGCCATTGTCTTGCTTCTCTTCTCACCATCTAGTTCGCTGAAGTCAATCACGGGGACTTCCATTTCTTCACCCTGTACACTTGAGGATGATTTTGTTATATGCATTTAGGAGGGTGCTATATATAGGCTGTTGGAAGCTTTGACCATGATTTAATCTCATTGAAAATTGAGATTTCTGTGGTACATTGGAAGATGCAAAGAGAAGTAACTAATCTAGTCCAAGTTCAGTTAACCCCCCCAAAGCCATGTGATTGAAAGTAATATTATAAGTTTTGACTTAACAAACTTGTGCACCAAAGATTTAATCTCTACATTTACCAAGAATAACTTCCCCTGAAAGGATGCTGCCATCCATGTTATGTGTTCCCACTCCGTATGGTATGGCTTTTGGTTAGACGGTAAGTATTATGTTTTTGTACTTTGGTTTGTTGAATTGACCTTCCTAACATGGTTTTTTTTTTTTTTTTTTTTTTTTTTTTCTTAGCAACGTGTTTGGTTGTTTCTTTGTTTCTACAGTTGGTCAGTTTTGAAAAACCAGTTCCGATTTGCCTATTCATATGTTTCCTTTCTTACATCAAGCAAGAAACCTCTTAGCTTTAAGCACATGGTTTTCCCTTTTAGTCCGGTAATGATTCACACATCACTAAAATAAATGACACAAATACAAAAAAATTGAAAGAAAAAATGCTTAGTTTTTGAGCAGAAGGAAAAAATTTGTATGAAGCACAAATCATTCGTCAATCAACCTTTTTCAGCCAACAAAGTCGAATTCTATGTTACAAAAATCAGCGTTTGGATAATCAATTGTTTGGGCAGGATTCTAATAGAATTTGCTTCGAATTGTTAGGTATTGAATCTTTTTTCTTTGGTCAAATTAACCCTAAATTGAAAGTGTAGAGCATTTGTTTTGCAGTTCGATAAACATCAGAGGATCAACCAGATGAAATGATGCTTAAAAACGTTGTCATAAAAAATTCACTGCACACCTGTTGATGAATAGGATTTTTCTATCCCTTGTACCTTTTATGATTCATTAACCCTATTAATTCATTGAGATTCAGTAATTAATCTACCCTTATTCTATCCTACTCTGTTGGGAGAGATTTCCACACTCTTGAATGTATAAAGAAATATAGTAGCGCATTTACTAACACCAATTGGTTTTAGTATAACGGTAAGCGCTTGATCTTAACATGGTATCAGAGCTAGGTTAATAAAAAAAAATTTGGCCGAAGAACAGGTTTCGTTTTTCATGAGCAAAAGCAACTCCAAAAGTGCAGCCTGCTCTATTTACTATTTGATTTTGGTGAATTCCTCCTTAATATAGCAGGTGGATCATCTTGGAAGGTGATTGCTCTATTTGCTTGGAAGCAGCCTTAATTACAATTTTGGTTCAACAACAGGAGAAAGAAAAATACAATTTTGGTCCAATCAAATTTTTCAGTATTTACGTAACTTGAAAAAAAAAAGTTCAGGAACTGGTCGGCCTGGTCAGCTGCAGCGAGTCATAAGGAGAAGAAGGTTCAAGAAGAACGGTTGAGTGGGGGAAACTTCAGCCATCATATGCAGGATCGTGAATTGATGAAGGCGTTCATAGTACATGATGATGCTAGGAGGAAATTAAAGGCTGAAAATACTAAAAATTATTGCAGCCATTGTTGCAGGATTGAGGTTGGAACAACATCGAGTCGGGCTGAGCCTGGCTTGATTCATGCAAATAAGGCAACCGTGGATTCAGAACGTACGAATTCCGGTGAACAGCGGCAATATGGGACGGCTGAACATGCTGGTCTCTCGAATTTGTCCCCGACACAGTGGCAAGAAATACTTGACCTTTTAAATTTGGGCAAGCCCAAAGATCGCTTAACAGGTGAATACTCATGGATAATTGATACATGAGTTATCCACCACGTGACGGGGATGTTGAATAATCCCAGGGAAGTATGGTTAATTGAGAAGTGTCCAGTTGGGCTTCCGGATTGTAGGACCTCACATGCCATGCATAAGGGAATTGTTACATTTGTGGGTGGATTAAAACTTAAAAATGTTCTTTATGTGCCTAATTTGGCATGCAATCTGTTGTCCGTGACACAATTATTGGATGTACGAGGAGGTTGATTGGAGTGGGCGAACACGAAAATGGACTTTCTTTTTCGGGGGGGTGGTGTGTTTCCATTTGTGAAAGTTATGACGATTGATGGAAGAGATTCAATATAACTATGACACAAGCGGTTGGGGCACCCTTTAGAAAAAAGTGTTTAAACAACTTCCCATTGTGAGTAAGTCTAATAAATTGAATAAAAATGTGTGTGATGCTTGTTTCAGGACGAAACAACCAAGGGAATGTTTTCCAAATAGTGATAGTTGAGCCAGTAAAATTTTTGAGTTTGTTCATTGTGACTTGTGGGGACCGTATGGAACTGCGTCTACATGCGGTGCCTCGTCTTTTCAAACAATCGTTGATGATTATTCTAGATCGGTGTGGGTCTATTTGCTTTATAATAAATGGGAAGTAGAGACTATTTTTCTCAATTTTATGTCTTTGATTGAGCGTTAGTTTAATATGAAGATTCTGTGAGTTCGCAGTGATAATGACACTGAGCTTAAACGAACCCTAGTGTGAACATTATTTAAAAAAAAAATTGTACAAGTGTTGAGACAGCCCACACTTGAATGGGGGTGCTCGGAGAGATTGCCAACACTTTTGAATAAAAATTGTGCAAGTTTTAGAACAGATTGCCCACACTTGAGGAGGGGGTGTGTTGGGAGAGATTTCCACTCTTGAGTGTATAAAGAAAAATAGTAGCGCCTTTAGTAACATCATTTGATTTTAGTACAACGGTAAGTGCTTGATCTTAACATACTCTCTCCGTTCCGAATTATCTGAGGCAGTTGCCAAAAGAACACATATTAAGGAAGCAATTTATTTCATCGACTTTCATGTGATATAGACGAAAATACTCTTAACTAACCTTAGGAAAAAAAGATCAAAGAGGCTCTGATATTTGTGCTTGGAGTGAGGAGTAGACAGTTGTTGGAAGTAGCGCCCGAAAGACAATATATGTAATTATTTTTATAATTAATAAATGACAGATTTATTCTCATCTTATTATTTGCTTCGTGCTTATAAGTAATACACTACTGAAAACCCCAAGTCGTATCATATGTAGCCATATAACTTAGTGTGTGTTACACATGAGGATTAAGTTTATGGTGATACACTTGAACTGTAAGTCCGTGGTGAAGTTAATCAAAGTATGGGGTTTATTGATTAAACCACCATTAATGCGCCCAGAACACTTTATGGTGTGACCGTCTTATCCGGACCGTCGACATTGGTTGTCTAAGTGGGGCATTTATATATGATGAGAGTCATATAGGACTGGACCGATTTAATCTGTGTTTCTCATATAATTCCGTGATTGAGAAATCTTATTAAATCACAAGATGATCATATATGGATTAACCTTAATCCTGAAATGATTACAAACTCCTACTGGTTTCAGGATATGGTTTGATGTGTTCGTTAAGGATTGCTAAGAGGCGCGGTCCGAATCACTTTCACGTTGGCACTATTCTGGAATGAGTGAGAAGTGTGTGTCTCACATAAATGGAATCCATTCCTTCCTGTGGGAAATATAAAGACAATCCCCTTATTTGTTAATCCTAGAAACTGATCGATCCCGGGAGTTCGTATTGGTTATGAACTAATTGATCACTAGTGGGTTAATGGTAAATAAGGATAAGATGTAATGAAAAAGGTTTACGGAAATAATCTGCTTCGTTACATATAGTCTATGGAGGGTTACTCTGTATGTAATGATTATATCAATGGACACTTATCGACTCGACGTTTTGAGAATAAGTTATATCTATAATCGATATAGTTCAGTTTCGGATTTATGGTGGCGTAATTCCGGAATTAATGAATTAAGTAGAAATATTATGTTCGATGAATATTTAAATTAATTTGTTGTAGCTACTGGTTATAGGTCCATGGTCCCCGGGTTGCCTCCTAACACGCGAGTGTTTTCTCGTTTTATGGAACCTCGAGAATAAATTAAATAGTTGGTCTATTTAATGAATATGCAATATTATTTATTTGGTAAATAATATGTAAAATAGAAAAGAAATTTTCTATTAAAAATAAATGACAAAAAGTGGCGCCATTATCATGTGAGAAAATTAGAAAAAGAATTTTTCTAGATTATGTCACATGTGTAATTAATTAATTATCTATTTGTTGGATAATTAATGGATAAATTAAGAGATTGTTTTGCGGGAATTATCTCTTATTTTTATGGCAAAAATATCTTTTCCTTATGGGAATAGGTAATTGTGGTGTGAAAATGATAACTCTCTTGACTAGTTATTTTTCTATATAAAGAGAGTTTCTTCTAACACAATTTACAATTGAAATTGCGCCAACATCAAATAAAAAAGGAAGAAAAAATAGTTTCTTGCCTTAGTCATTAAGAGGATAAAAACCTAGGGTTTTTCTTGTGCATATTCGAGGAGGTTCTACGGCGAGGATCGACGTCCACCGATGTCATAGAGATACAATCCGGAAGATTGTGGCTTCTCTTTCTGTCAATTTATTATTCCTCTCCGTTAAGGTAAATATTCAACCTTCTCATAGTTAGATTAATTATTTATGTAGATCATATCGTGGTATAATCGCATGCGAATTTATTCGTAGCTTCCGCTGTGCATGATCGAGCGTCTCGAACGGTACTGTGAATCAGATATGACGATCCAATTATGGATCGGATCCAGATTCGGGTTTCTGTATATCTAGCAACCGTAATCATCAGTAGTGTAACATGTTAGGAAATCAATCGAGTAGCGCAGCGGAATTTAAAAATTGATTCCCGATCCAGGATCGTCTCCGTTCAAACAATAAACATATAAGAGAGGGGACAGTACTATTACCTTGGTTGATCTAATAGATCGACGCTTTGACCGTCCGGTATGAGTAGATGTGCGCGAGCCGTCCAAGTGTCCGGCCTCTACCAGTAATCCACACGAGCACCTCACCGGAATCCCGCCAAGGATTGCTACTAGAAAAACCCAACTGCTAGGTCGGCGTTTTCTCTCTCTCAATACTCTCTCTAAGAAGCTCTCTATTTTCTCAAGAACAATTAGCTATTGGAATAATGGTGTATAAAAGAGCTAGCCAATCCCTCCTTTATATAAGAGAAGTGGCGCCCCAGATGATTCCAAATTCCTTGGGGAACAAGTCTCGAGTAGAGTGGAGAGAACGAAAACATTTTACTAGTAAAATAAGGAAAATATCTTTGATTGATTTATCTCATTAAATATTCAACATCTTATATTAAATATTTCCAATATTTCGTCAATATCTTATATCGACTATATTTATCTTATTACCATAAATCTATTTTATCAAAATCAATTAATATCCAATATTAATATTATGATAATCTTATTAATTAAATTGCACAATCCAAGTTTATCTTATACACTAATGAATGATGCCACCTTTAGCCATAAATTGGCTTCCAGGATATTCTTTAATTAATATAATATAATTAATATCTTGTAATTAATTTATTCATAATAAATAAATACCATCATATCAATTTACTACTATAACCTTTATAGTATCGAGATAAAACTTTCCTTATTTGGTTATCAACTATAATCACATTTTAATCCGACTCGATGTTCATATATGTGTGACCTGATAGGCTTCCGAATATGTTGGCCGTAGACATAAGACGCAATTACAAAAATGCCCTTCAACTCTAACGATCACGGATAGCGTTTAGCAACACGTTCGTGACCCCTAATCATCGGAAGAGTCAATACGCAATGACTACTACCTTTCATGACTCGGTTAGCGTGTAAATAGAATCCTATCGCTGTAATAATATCCATACGGTCGTTCGTCGAGTGTCAAACATTGACGACCGTATCTTATAATCTGGATATCATGCTCTCTCGAAGTAACTCATTTACTTCCAATTCGCAAAGATTCACGAGAGTAAGACATTCCTTATAAGAAGGCCCTTTCGGATATTCATCCCTACTCTTAGGGTATGCGATTCCCAGACGACCTAACATGTATACTCCGCATGCTTCAGTATCACACCCAATCACTATCGCATGATCGTCCCATGTTTAGGGTAAACCTCAATAGTGTCAAAGCATGACAATCCACACTGTGATGCCATGTAGACTCCGGTCTTAAGGATAATTACACAACCGTCACATAGTGTGACACTTAATGTAAGTGGGTCAGTCTAACGTATGCATTCTCTAATACACGTCCATGTACAGTCCAAGTGTCTCCACACTTCGATAGACGAGATCTATCCATGTCCTTAAAGACAGAATACATCTAATACGTGCTAGTCTGTACGTACTATCAATGCCCTGTTAAATAGTACATCAGCCTAGAGACATTTAAGTATATGTTCGGTAAAAACTAGTTTTAAAATTTATAAACCGAAACACCCCAAGTATAAGGATCTGTAGTAAAGGATGTTAACGGGTCGTCCTAAGGGAATGGAATGTTTATCGAATTCAAGTATAAATCTATATCGATTATGTCACAATTATCTATCTAAGCTAAGGTTGAAACTAAACTAAAACCTAAACCTAAGAATTAAAACTAAAACAGGAATAAAACAAGCAGAAAATAAGAAAACAGAAAGATGGACGAGCGTTCACTAAAGTGAACGAGCGGCTGAAAGCTTAATCTAAAGGACGGGCGTCTGCTATTGCGGACGAGCGTCTGACTATGAATTAAAGCAGAAAAGTGCAGGAAAACAGCAGGAAATTAGGGTTTATAATACTAGAACTTAAACTAAACTTAATCTAAATGGTTTGATTCAAACAATTAAAGGAAAACACAGCGAGGCAACGAATCCACCCATCAACAAACAACCCCCAACTAGATGGTGATCTAAAGACATAGTTTTTAGTAGTAATTTTTCACGAATTCGATCAAATATCTTCAATCAAATTTCCGCGGTTTCGTTTATCTTTTCAAACAAACTAAACATGCAATCAAAACGAAATCACGAGATTGTTTCCAAGCTTTTTACTCAACTAAACATGCTTAATCTCTTACAACATGATTAGATGCATTACTTTGAATGAAATCAAACTTAAATAACATACTTTCATATATTGATTCAAGCATCAATTAAACATAGATCGTTTCATCAAATCTTAATTCAACAAAACTTAAACAATACAAAACAGATCCAAAGTAATGAAAAACTATGAAATAAACTCACTACACATCAAGTATCGAACTCCTCTAGTTGGTTGTGTTGTTGATAAGCTTCCTCCGTCGACTCACTGCAAGGTTTCTAGCCAACAATCATATTGGAGAAGATTGTTGGGTTGGAGAAGTTCATCTCTGTGTAAAAGTGGTTTTGGGGCGCAGTTCTTTTATGAAAATTGCGGCTATGAAAAGTATCCCCCTTAGGGTTGGGGCTGCTGCTGTATTTATAGAGTGCTAAGTCGGTTAGGGTTTAAGTCAGCACCGGACGCTCGTTCGATCAACCAGACGCCCGTCTAAAAACTTCTGGACGGAGCTGGACGCTAGTTTAGCCAACGTCTGAAGGCTCTGTATGTAAAATACGATTCTGGACGCTCGTCCAAGATCAGTGGACGCCCGTCTGGAATGGACGGGATGCTTAGGATCGGATCTCTTCATCTTTATCCATTTTCTTCAAGCCAATTCCAACTCTATCTTGAATAATTCGACTTGAGCTTCATTTATCCTCTTTAGCACTCGAAATTCAGCCTCCTAAAGGATAAATAAACATTGCAAAATGTAATAAAACTCAAATAATAATAATTCCATTAATTTAACACATAATCTAATCAATTTTGCAAATAACCATATTAGAATCATCCTTACTAAATAATTACACTTAAACCCTTAATTCTTATGTAAATTATGCAAATGTGGGGAAATAACAATGAAATATAACCCTTAATAGTCATATAAATATGGCCTTAACAACACCCCCACACTTAACTTTTTGTACGTCCTCGGACAAAACAATCAAAACTATAGCTCAACTTTCATTAATCCACATAGATCTCTAACTCACGTAACAGAAGATACAACAACTATAGCAAACAATACCATCACAGAGATAGATTCAGTGTATGTGTGACAAGCCCTTTTCAAATTTAACAAGCCTTTCAAAGCAATATCCTCTAAAAAATCCAATGACTATCCTAGATATAGGCGGTAATAGCTCCACTCAAAGCCTTCCCACGCACTCAGTAGGATAATCCCTACAGCATATCATGCGGTTCTACTGGGTATAAGATCCATGATAACAACGACTTCACTTTATTTTTACTCATCATTTTCACAATTTCAAAATTTGACGCATATCAGAATGAGCTATTACCCATCATAGTAGAATAGGACATTTCGAGATAATCCCCTACCAACTCAAATCATAAGGTAGCTTCTTCTAACTGTCGTGAGCTATTGGTCATCATAGTGGTATAGGACATACGTGGTATACCCTACCGCACCCAAATCATAAACCAGCTTTCGACAAACGTATTTATTAATAATTCACTACTTATTCATTCTTTTCTTCAAGACATAAGTTACATCTCACTTATCACATTCGAACTTTATGATATTCACAGCACCCGGTATAACTAAGGTGTTACTATACTGACCTTCCTAAGATAAATCACTAAAACAATGAAAGGATATAGTTCAAAAAATCTTGCTTCAATATCAAAGGCTTTCGTGAGTGAAAAATGAATACTATCTTCATAACAGTAAAGACATGCTATAATTATCTCACTAAGTCACATACTATCATCGTTAGAAAACTACAACTAGCAAGCATTTGGTTTCAACCACATCCTCGAGACTCACAAAAATTTAAATTTAGTGGAAATTTAACATTCACTCATATTTCAAAGGATATAGCATGAAAACATACCCAATTTACCCCCCCACACTTAAATCACATTATGTCCTCAGAATGTGCAGAATAAAAGAAAAAGAAAACTTAGCTGGTTTCAACAGTGGTTGTCGGATGAAAGTTGGCAGAGGTCAGGCCGGAGCATGAATGTACCGCGACAACTCGAATAGACAACACTGGACATAAAAGCTTGCGAACTCGCTCAAAAGTATCTCGCCACACTCGACATACCATATAATCTCGGGTACACGGGTATATGAGCAACACATAACACAAAACACTTACAATGAAAGTAGGAGGAATAACCATCAACACATAATCAACTAAAGTACTACTTCTAAAACAATAAAACAACCTAAGAAAAAAACAAATAACTAGGTTGCCTCCTAGGAGCGCTCTTTTAATGTCAATAGCTTGACAAAGATTTCAAAAGATCAACCCGGATCGGGCCAGTTTGGTTTGACAGCCGCCACCTCAATATCGGAATCAGAAGTATTGGCACGGAAATGATTTTCACCACAACAACAAGTCAAGTGCGCAATAAGATCATTAAACTTTTCTCTCCAAACTACACTGACTCTCCTCTTCTTGTTCTTGTGGATGATAGGCATAGGTGTGCTAACATGCTCAGGAATCTCAGAAGAAGGTTCCTCATAGGTAGAGGTAGGAATGTCATCATCTGACTCAAAGAAATAAGATGGAATCTCTTCACAAATCAGGACATCTGTACTCTCATCTCTTCTTTGGAAATAAAGAGTCTCAGGCTTTTCCTTTGGTTGCCCAAAATATTTCTTAAGTCGATGACCATTCACTTTAAAAGCTTGATTACCATACCCGTTCAAAGTAATTACTCCACTTGGATTAACCTCGAGAATCTCAAAGGGACCAGACCATCTAGACTTGAGTTTACCCGGAAACAGGTGAAGTCTAGTGTTATAGAGTAAAGCCATTTCACCAACTTTGAATTCTCGGTCCTTGATCTTAGCGTCATGGAGTATCTTCGTTCTTTCCTTGCTAATCTTAGCATTCTCGTATGCTCTGAGTCTGAATTCGTCGAGCTCGTTCAATTGTAACAACCGTTTCTCCCCACAGAGTTGGCTATCGAATTTAAGAATTTAATTGCCCGTAAAGCTCGTGTTCAAGTTCGACAATAAATGACAAGCTTTGCCATAGACCATTTGGAAGGGTGACGTGCCCATCGGGTTTTAAATGCGATCACGATAAGCCCACAACGCGTCATCCAACTTAAGACTCTAATTAGATCGATTATTGTTCACGGTCTTCTCTAAAATTCTTTTCAAGCTCTGGTTGCTTACCTCGACTTGGCCACTGGTTTGGGGATGATATGGTGAACCAACTTTGTGTTTGACACCATATTTTTCAAGGATTTTATCAAGCGGCGCATTGCAAAAGTGGGTACCCTCATGACTAATGAGTGCTATCGGACAGCCGAATCTGGTAAAGATATTCTTTTGCAAGAATTTCTTCATGACTTTATGATCATTAGTTTGGGTAGCTATGGCTTCAACCTACTTGGAAACATAGTCGACACAAACGAGGATATATTTATTACCGCACGAAGATGGAAAGGGTCCCATAAAATCTATGCCCCAAACGTCGAAAACTTCACATTCAAGAATGGGCTTAAGTGGCATTTCCATCCTACTACTCTGCCGTCCAGTTCTCTGGCACCTATCACAACCTTTACAAAAGGCTTCTGCATCTTTAAACAGAGTCGGCCAGTAAAATCCAGCTTGAAGGATCTTTGCAACCGTCTTCGGTGTTCCATAATGACCTCCGGTAGGACCGCTATGGCATTGTTCTAGGATATCCCACTGATCATACTCCGGAACACACCTTCGAAGCAATCCGTCTTTACAGACTCTGAACAAATAAGGATCTTCCCATACGAGATATTTAAGATCGAAAAGAACTTTTCTTCTCCTGATCGTCATGTCCTCTAAATGACCACTCGCTAAATCGTTGGCGTAGTCGACATACCACGGCCTAACCGTTTCAAGCTTCATCAATTGCTCGATCCGGAAAATCAATGCCTATATCATTGTGATTCTCTCGCACCCTCATTTACTAAGCGAGATAAATGATCACCACAATATTCTCACTACCTTTCTTATCTTTAATCACAAGGTCAAACTCTTGTAAAATCGTAATCCATCAAGTAACCTTGGTTTTGCATCCGCTTTGACCATAAGGTAGCGTAGGCGCATGATCGGTCCATACAACAACTTGAGACCCTATAAGATAACTTCTAAACTTGTCAATGGCAAAAACAACGGCTAAGAATTCCTTCTCAGTTGTGGTATAATTGCATTGAGCCGGGTTCAAGGTGCGGCTCGCATAATAAATGGGCCTGAACCTTTTATCAACTCGTTGACCTAAAACCGCGCCTACGGCGTAATTAGAGGCATCGCACATCAACTCGAAAGGCTTGGTCCAGTCTGGTGCAACTAAAATAGGGGCACTGATAAGTTTGTCTTTCAGACAGTTGAAAGCTTCTTTACACTTCGCATCGAACAAGAAATCAACATCTTTTTTCAAAAGATTTGATAAAGGCTTGGCAATAGTAGAAAAGTCTTGAATAAACCGCCTGTAGAAGCCACCGTGACCTAGAAAACCTCGTACCTCCTTCACTGTCTTAGGGTGCGTCATCCTTTCAATGGCTTCGACCTTAGCCTTATCAACTTGAATACCAGCATTGGACACCTTATGTCCCAAAACGATTCCTTCTTCTACTAGAAAATGGCATTTTTCCCAGTTAAGGACCAGATTTTTCTCAACACACCGTTGGAGTACCATATCTAGATTCTTTAAGATTTCATCAAAGCTATCGCCGTAGACTGAGAAGTCATCCATGAAGACCTCCATGCACTGCTCCACAAGTCCATAAAAAATGGCTAACATGCACCGTTGAAAAGTCGCGGGTGCATTGCACAGGACGAATGGCATTCTGTGGAACACAAAAGTACCAGATGGACACGTGAAAGTTGTCTTCTCTTGGTCATTAGGATCAATGGCTATCTGGAAGTAACCAGAGTATCCATCGAGGAAACAATAATACTTATGACCACTCAGTCGTTCAATAAGCTGGTCAATGAAGGGTAGGGGAAAGTGGTCCTTGGCAGTAACCTCATTAAGTCTACGATAGTCAATACAAACTCTGTAGCCTGTCACGAGTCGTAAGGCAACTTCCTCCCCTTTTTCATTCTTTTCGACTGTGATTCCGCCCTTCTTTGGCACAACTTGAGTAGGGCTGACCCATTCGCTATCGGCGATTGCATAGATGATGCCCATATCAAGCCACTTTATCACTTCTTTCTTGACAACCTCCTGCATATGCGGATTCAGCCTTCTCTGAGGTTGTCTAACCTTTTTAGCTCCCTCCTTCGTTCGGATTTTATGCATGCATACATCTGGGCTGATTCCTCGGATATCACCCACTTGCCATCCGAATGCGAGGATATTCTTTTTAAGCACTTCTATCAGCTGTGCTTCTTGCTCAGGGTCGAGTTTCGAAGAAATGATCAAAGGCAATTTATCTCCATCCTTAAGAAAGATATACTTAAGGTGTTTCGGAAGCGGTTTGAGCTCTGAATCAGTGGGTGGTTGCTCATTACTAGACTTTAACGGGCCACCTTTCTCTTTATGATCTTGGAGTGGTTGACTAAAGAATAACTCATCTTCCCGAGGCTCAACCCCAGAAAGGTATTGGATCAAATCATCCATCGGAATCCTCCGGTCAACACTTGCTTCCTTTTTCCTATGATCGATCATTTGTCTTAACTCTTCATCTTTAAGCTCTTCTGCCAACTCTTCCCAATCATCTACTTCCCAATGAGTAGCTTCTCTCCAAAAGTCTACCTCGTCCCAACTACCCATCAGAGCTTCTTCTTCACCAGGGATGAAGTCTTCATGACTCAGTTCTTTGAAATCATCGTTTGTTGCTGGGCACCTCCATGCTTCTAACTCACTAACAGGCTCAGTGTGAGCGAGTGAAGATGACTCGTCAATGACTACGGGCTGTAATGAATCAGAAGATGGTCCGCAGTCAGCTGGATCCTCAATAATTTCGAAAACACCTATCTCTGTCAGCTGCATTGCTCCTTCAAAGCATGCATCTTTTTCGTCCTCATAGATGGCTTCGACAAACGATATTTCATCAATTACGGCTCTTTCAGGATATGTCCCTCGTGTGAAGGTAACGGATGTGTCATCGACTCTAAGAGTAATCTGTCCTGCGTAAGTCGATGAGGCGTTAGAAGTGTCTAAAAGGTTCGGCCTAGAATTAGTGGCATCTCCTTATCGGTGGATAGTCTAGAATAACCCGGTCGGTAGGGAAGACTAAATGTTCAACTTGAAGGAGAACATTAGCTACACAACCGGCCGCAGATCAAGCTAGATTTATCTACCATCTGAAGAGAAATAGGGCGTTCCCGCATCCTTTTATCTAACCCGAGCTTTTTGCATACGTTTAATGGCATCACATTAATAGAGGCCCCTGAGTCGCATAAGACATTTTCGAACAAATGGCCTTCGATCTCACAGGAGATTGAAGGTCTTCCAGGGTCACCTCGCTTAACAGCGACTTTCTGTGAAACCATCGCGCAATCTTCGCGTAGCACTTCTTCAGCCATCCCCTGAAGCTTTCTCTTACTCCCACAGAATTCTTTAAGATACTTAGAGCATTTAGGCATTTCAGTTAATACCTCGGCTAAGGGCATACTAACTTGAGTGTCTCTAAGCATCCTCCTCACTCTAGCATACTGCTTGTCATTAGTGAGGGCTTTCTCTTTCCTTTTTGGGGGATAAGGAAGGGCTTTATCATTCCCTGTGGCCTGATTCTTTATCGCCTCATCCTCCTTATCCTTCCATCTCACGAACTTTTCTTCCTTTTTCTTAGTCAGGGGAACAACTTTCTGACTTTCCTTCCTTTCCACATCATCAGAATTATTTTCGTCCTCCGAAGAATTGTCACTAAGCTCCTCATCGTTGCTTTCTTCGGCATGTGGTTTCTGATTTCCCCCTCCTGAACTCATGGCGTCAGGAGGGGCTACTCGTTTCCCGACATCTTGCCGGATTCAGCCTTTTTACCACTTCTCAACGTTACTTCATTGAGCTCTTCTTCCTGTCCATACTCCCATTGTGGTGTAATGGCAGTGCAAACATTCACATCAGATTTTGGGTTTCTCTCGGTATAACTCGGAAGTTTACCGTGAGGTCTGCTTGCTTGCTGGTCTGCCATCTGACCAACTTGTCTCTCAATAGCTTTAACGCTAGTAGACAAGGTCTTTCACCATGTCTACCAGCTCATCGAATTTGTGTTGAGGGACACATGAGGTGGTATGATTTTGAGTTTGGTTCCATCCTCCTTGAGGCCTTTGGGAGTTAGGAGCTGTCCTTTGATAGTTTGAGTTGAAAGAATTTGAATTTGAAGGGCCAGGTGGTAACTTGGCTTGATTGAAGTTTTGTCGTTGAAATCCTGAGTAGTTCTGGCTTTGATTGAAGTTTCGGAAGGGTTGGTTTTGATTATCCATTAGATTTATTTCCTCCGTCATCTCCGTTCCTACCTGCATTCCAAGATCAGAAGGCTGCGTCTGAAGATTGGCCAGCTGCTTGCTTATCAATTCCATCTGAGCAACCAACAGCTTTGTATCGGATCGCTTATACGTGCCTTCTTTCTTAACAACATTGGTCTTCTTGGGAGTCGACCACATATTGTTCTTGGCGATGGTTTCGCCACCTGTGGCAGCGATCTCATCACCTCCCCCTAAGAAGGATCCATGAGCTGTGGAGTCAAGATAGTCTCTATTAGGTTGAGAGACACCTCTATAGAACAGTTCCAGCAACTCATGTCTGTCATATCCGTGATTGGGGCATTTCCTCATCAAGATATTCAATCTCTCCCAAGCTTTGCCAACAGTCTCATCCTCCAACTACTCAAATGTAGCTATTTCCCATTTCATCTCCATAATCTTGCCTGGTGAAACCACTTAAGAGCGAAGGCTCTTTTGACATTATTCCATGTATGGAGAGAATGATGTGCCAACGATTTAAACCACCGACTTGCTTCACCTTTCAAAGCAAAAGGAAATAGCTTTAACTTGACTATCTCAGAATCAACACCAGGATAATGGCCTGCTTCACAGATTTGTACGAATGTGGACAAGAAGTCGTGTGGATCTTCCTGAGCAGTACCATGGAAAAAGCTATTCTGAACTAGAGCAACTACTCCGTTCTTTAGATCAAAGTTCACTCCTCCCATGTCAGGAGGACGAATAGGTCTATGCCCCTCGAGAAAATCTTGATTTAGATATGGGGTGTAGGGGTCCTGGTTCAATTGATTAAGCTGGTTTTGTCTAAATTGTTGAAGTTGTTGATTTATGCCAGCTTGTTGATTCTGTTGTTGCTGCAGAGCTTGCATCTGCTGAAGGATTAAGTTTAACTGAGCTTGGGGATCAGGATTTGGAATTGGTGGATCTTGATCTGCCATTATGTCCAAATCAGGGAAAAGCCTCCTTCTAAGAATAGATCGTTCAGGCTCGGGATCGAAGATTAGAAGTCCCTTCTTACTTCTCGTTTGCATAAACCAGAAGAAAGGAAAAGGAAGAAATCAACCTTAGGGTTGTTTAGAACAGGTTTAGAAAAGGTTTGATGGTTTAGAGGGAAAAAGAAAAGAGAAGAGAAGAGAAAATAAGTGATGATTGAACAGACTGAACTGGCGTCCAGTGTTAGTGGACGTTCGTTCGTGAGTGAACGCTGCTTCGTTGATTTATGAACGGTCGTTCGAGAACAGAGATTGAAGTGGACGGGCGTTCAAGTTATTAAACGCTTCGTCTGCACTTCAAAACCTATAACTAAGGCTTAAAACTTAAAAGCGAAATAGAAATAATTAAGGAAACTAAAAGAACGCGTGCGGAAATAAATAAAGGCTAATCTAAAATTACGAAAAAAAACAAATCTAAAATTATAGAAACTAATATAACTATCAAAAATTAAAGAAAATAATTGAGGGAAAATAAAATTAAATAAAACAAGGTAAAACAAAAACAAAAAATAAACGTAATTCTAAAATTTAGACCTACGAATTAAAATTAGAATCGATATAAAATTTTATACCTAAAAGAATCCGACAACCGTTACCGATTCCCCGGCAACGGCGCCAAAAACTTGTTCGGTAAAAATTAGTTTTAAAATTTATAAACCGAAACACCCCAAGTATAAGGATCTGTAGTAAAGGATGTTAACGGGTCGTCCTAAGGGAATGGAATGTTTATCGAATTTAAGTATAAATCTATATCGATTATGTCACAATTATCTATCTAAGCTAAGGTTGAAACTAAACTAAAACCTAAACCTAAGAATTAAAACTAAAACAGGAATAAAACAAGCAGAAAATAAGAAAACAGAAAGATGGACGAGCGTTCACTAAAGTGAACGAGCGTCTGAAAGCTTAATCTAAAGGACGGGCGTCTGACTATGACTTAAAGCAGAAAAGTGCAGGAAAACAGCAGGAAATTAGGGTTTATAATACTAGAACTTAAACTAAACTTAATCTAAACGGTTTGATTCAAACAATTAAAGGAAAACACAGCGAGGCAACGAATCCACCCATCAACAAACAACCCCCAACTAGATGGTGATCTAAAGACATAGTTTTTAGTAGTAATTTTTCACGAATTCGATCAAATATCTTCAATCAAATTTCCGGGGTTTCGTTTATCTTTTCAAACAAACTAAACATGCAATCAAAACGAAATCACGAGATTGTTTCCAAGCTTTTTACTCAACTAAACATGCTTAATCTCTTACAACATGATTAGATGCATTACTTTGAATGAAATCAAACTTAAATAACATACTTTCATATATTGATTCAAGCATCAATTAAACATAGATCGTTTCATCAAATCTTAATTCAACAAAACTTAAACAATACAAAACAGATCCAAAGTAATGAAAAACTATGAAATAAACTCACTACACATCAAGTATCGAACTCCTCTAGTTGGTTGTGTTGTTGATAAGCTTCCTCCGTCGACTCACTCCAAGGTTTCTAGCCAACAATCATATTGGAGAAGATTGTTGGGTTGGAGAAGTTCATCTCTGTGTAAAAGTGGTTTTGGGGCGCAGTTCTTTTGTGAAAATTGCGGCTATGAAAAGTATCCTCTTAGGGTTGGGGCTGCTGCTGTATTTATAGAGTGCTAAGTCGGTTAGGGTTTAAGTCGGCACCGAACGCTCGTTCGATCAACCAGACGCCCGTCTAAAAACTTCTGGACGGAGCTGGACGCTAGTTTAGCCAACGTCTGAAGGCTCTGTATGTAAAATACGATTCTGGACGCTCGTCCAAGATTAGTGGACGCCCGTCTGGAATGGACGGGATGCAGACGCTCGTTTGCAATGCTTAGGATCGGATCTCTTCATCTTTATCCATTTTCTTCAAGCAAATTCCAACTCTATCTTGAATAATTCGACTTGAGCTTCATTTATCCTCTTTAGCATTCGAAATTCAGCCTCCTAAAGGATAAATAAACATTGCAAAATGTAATAAAACTCAAATAATATTAATTCCATTAATTTAACACATAATCTAATCAATTTTGCAAATAACCATATTAGAATCATCCTTACTAAATAATTACACTTAAACCCTTAATTCTTATGTAAATTATGCAAATGTGGGGAAATAATAATGAAATATAACCCTTAATAGTCATATAAATATGGCCTTAACAGTATAAAACTTATTAAAGTGATTAGAGATCTCATCAACCATAATCGCCTATCATGGTTTCGCTACCACAGTTTAATACTAAGGACGTTATCATATAACAATTCATAATTGGTTCTATAAGAGAACATATATATGACAACAGAAAATCCATTTATTATATATGTATAATTATAAAGAAATAGTAGAAATGATCTGACCCGGCCGGATCCGGTCCAACCCGATTGGGTTTAGGACACTATTTCAACAATCTCCCATTTGGCCTAAAACCAATCACTCGTACACCCAAGATCAATTTGAAACACAAGGATCTCATGCAATACTCACAACCATCCCTAGCCGTGAACGGATCGCTATCCGTGGGGACTCAGACTATCTTCATATCATGCTCCAAATACCAAGTCAAAAGGAACCACCTCAACACACATGAACCTCTGATGAGACCCTGGTCCTTGATCCAAGCAATGAATCCACAACTATATCAGCTATATAGAAAATGTGGAAGAACTGTACAAGGTTCAGGAATAAACCTTCTAGACCCATGTAGTGCTTCCGTTGCTCCTCTAAGGCGCATACTGTGTTTTGGCATTGCTGTAGTGTCCACAGTGATCTCCAGCTAAGAACATTTCCAGCTCACTGTATCACTTAATCAAAGTGACTGCAAACCCAGACTGTAGCTCCCACTCGCCTTCATAAGACTGAGGATACACGTCTATATATCTACATTTATCCGATTCCAAGTTTCGATAAACTAGGAAACCATCCTTAACTTGTTTAAGGATATTCTTGATATTCACCAGATTTACTTTAATTCTTGCTCATGATTCTTTATGGACTATGAACATCTGGCATCATATTTCACCTTATCTTTAAGACCAACGTCCTAACATAGATAGATCTTGAGAAACACCGATTAGCAGTATCTCTTGTCGTGATCTATGCTAAACTCTTTTAGCATCACATCTATAAGGGTAAACTATAATCTAACAGCAGTTAAATCTATCACTATAGATTCTTATTTCTAAAAATAAGAACTGCTAATCCAAGTGCTTTCGTTAAAGTCCTTGAACTACCAAACATTGATTGACTGTGACATAGGATGATAATTCTCGAGAGAGATATCCAGTACCTAACTCAAGAATCGTAACACACTCCCACTATCCCTCTTTAGCATTGGGAATATCCCTTCTTTTGACTAAATCAAACTCCTTTGATCATCAAACAAAGAAATTGTCTAGAGAAACTTGTTTGAGTCCATAAATGGATCTCGTGGGCTCACATATCATGTTATCATCTGTGAACATCGAGTTGTTTGCCCAACGTCATCAACACTATCATATAGCCATGATACAAAGTTATAACAAGCATAATCTAAATAGAACTAGGCTCAGCTCACAACATAAAGTTAATTACAAGGTTTACACCCCGTACCCTTCATCCGTCACTATAGCCTCATGGTAATCATATTACTATCCATGTCAGCCTTTCGGGGACACTCCCTCTAGGTAAGACATACTAGGTTCGCAACCTGGTTGTCACTGATGGAATCTAATTCAGATATTATGGCTCCTGGCCATATCTCTCAATCTTGCCTTTTAAACATTCCTTCATAAATCGTGAGATATTCATTCTTCAAGATGAACATACCAACAGCCCTTTCAGGCTTAAGGTTATCCACAGGCTTACAGAACTTTTGTGTGCACTGAGCAGTGTTCTGCACCTCATCGCTATGCGGTGTCTGCTCATGTTCCAATGGTTGAATCTCTCCTTGCGGCTCTCAAACTCTTTTGAGATCTCATTTTACTCCCACTGTTTCTTTTGGAAGAAACGCTTCCTCAAGGAGACAGCATGTTTGGAGACAAACACCTTTTTCTCCACGGGCAAGTAAATGATAACTAGCGTACTTGCTAAGATATTCCACAAAGTTGCATATGTCGTACTAGAATCCAAGCCTTTCTGACTTTTGCCTATGACAACTTCAAATCATCGGTTAAGATAGATTCGACATTATCCCCTTCCATATCTAATATGGAACTTAAGCAACTTTTATTCTTTGGAATTCGGTTAAGTATTAGGGCACTATCCCGAAATGGGTAAGGGATACTTTGCATGGCTTGCATCACACCTTTATCATATTAAGTGTTGTTTCCCTTTTAAAAACACAATCTAATTGCATATCCAAGAATGGCATCCTTCAAAGGGGAATCTTATTCCTTTTCAGACGACTTCTGAAACACCCTCCAGTCATTAATTACTTCAATCCAATTGAAGATTAATTCCTAAGTTTCATTTATCTCATATTCGTACTAGCTCAAACTTTTCAGGCTTTCAGAATTGTCGTACTTCAATAAGTACATTCAACTATTTCTAAAATAGTCAAAGAGAGAGACAAACAATTATTTATGGTTCAAATTGTCATAAGCCTACAAACATCAATATGTTTAGGCTTTAGTCAATTTTCTAGACTTTATAACCATTTTTCATAAAAGGGTATTTTAGTTCTCTTTCGATAAGATACGTATAACCCACATGATTCATAATCACATGGTTTAGCATCATCAAAATGACGTTTGATTACGCGCTCCCTTTCCATAGAGACTATGTCTAGAACAACCACAAACATTAAGGATATCAGCCATACAAATACTTAGTTGAGATTTCGTCACCTATATCAACTATATAGTGACATTAATCTAGTATGTTAGATTCAGTGACTGTTCAACCTTATCGGAATAACATTTATTCCTTACAATTGAATATTTCTACTAAATCCTAACAAGCAACTGAAAGTGGTGTTCTTCATAAGAACCAGAACATAATAACATTTGTTTAGTTCCCTTATCAGTTTACTAGATCCAGAATTTGGTAAGTGTTACAACGTTTGCTTCACATTCCATATCTGTATTTAACCTTTCTAATTTAATCACAATCGTAGGATATCATATATCCGAGAGTTGACTTGAGTTTAGATAGATTTATCTCAACGTGCTTGCTTAGGATAGAGGCTTCAATAAGTCCTCTATTTAAGCACTTGCCCTAACTTTCCTTTTTAATCATTTAAGCACTTGTAAATATTTCTTAGTGTAGTCTTCATAAGACTTAAGAAAGATCACAAGAGCTCTATCTTTAATTTCCTTTCATAAAGAAAATCTGAACTTTATCGAATAGTTCACTTAACCTTTTGAATCATATTCAAAACATTGACTATTTAATTTACTTTCAAGCAATGATTAAAGAATTAAGTCAATACTTAAATCTTACAATTTTGAAAACAACTTTTCCAAAATTCGACGTAGCCATCCTTATCCAATCCATCTAATGTTTGAATAATCATCATCGTATGACGAAGTGACCCATTGGATATCGTTACGTCCAATAGTGAGCTTCTGTTAGTAATTAAAGTCTTAGAGGACTCCATCAAATATGTAGCCTCCTTGTCTTCAACTACGAAAACGCGATTGCTCGTGTCATTGCTTATTTTAAAAGGATTAAAATTACTTAACCAACTTGAGAACGTTTCTCAAAAGGTAACAGGCACAATTTGGTTTTACTAATCGAGAATTAAAACATAAATATAATTTGCTAAAACTACAACATAAAATAAAGATAAAAGAGTGTTGTTGATTATACATACAAAATCAGAGATGGTCTTTGGGATTATGATTTTGCTCCCACTAGTCAACTACTCCCAATTGACTTTCAAGAATTTTCCAAAATTCTTTAGTGGCTGGAATCCTATCTAGTTGACTCGATCCCCGACGTGGGCCGATCGATCGGGTCAATTTCGACGGGTAGGTACTTCTTACCAATCGCGTCCAACGCGACTTCCAGTGGTTTGACTAGTCAACTCTTTGACAATTCACATCGTCTATGTGATAGTCAACCTCATGTCTCTAAAATCAGACGGTCCTGACGTGGGCCAATCACCGCAAGATTTTTAGTCGAGTCGTAACCCAAGTATTCATGAGATATCATAACGATCATATCTCGATAATGACGATATACCCGAGGTAGGTCAACTCCCGACGTGGGCCGATCAGTTGGATCCGAACAAGGGCTTTTCACCGTCACTATAATATTGGGAGACATATTATGACTCGATTTTTGTCGTGGGAGTAATTTTCAATTAATTCACATAATTAATTTTATTTAATTACGGTCTCATGTACTACGTGCATATTACTACACTATCATATAAAGTAAAACATACACTACATTCCGCGCACAATGTAACCGGTATGATCATGGACTTTTCCTAGGTGCGGTTTCGAATACAAATTGACTAAACCGCGGGCCACTACTAAGGGTAGCCGCAACCACCAATGGATCTTTAATGTGCTCCATCTCTATGGATCTTTATCCTTCCTTCTTTTGGTCCTCTTCTTTGTCATCAATTTACTTTTACATAAAAAATCTATCTAATAAATTTTACACCTGCCGTACATGGGGGGAGCTAACGGGAATGGGATCATGCGAAATAAAACGTTCTTCATAACGGCCTAGGAAAACAATAAAACCAACAGAAAATAAAGCATTCACATCTATCATATTGGTCAAGTCCATGATCAATCGGTCCATATAATCATATTATATCTACTATCTAATTCATACAATCAACATCTTATGAAAAAGATAAAACTACGTGCGTCTTATAGCATCCAATCAATTAATTAATCAATGTTTAATTAATTAATATCTTTAATCGAAATAATATTAACCATTAATAACAAATCGATTTTAATTTTAATTTTCTAATTTAAAACTATTTTAAACAAAATTAAAATCAAGTGGGTCTCTTTTGTTTATTTCTTTTTAATTCTTAATCAAAATGATGCATTTGGTTTGGTCCAAACCAAATTTAAAGGCAACCTCGGCCCTTTCCAAAAATCAAATATTTTTGAAAAAGGCCTAGGCCTTAAGTCTTTTCCAAAATCAAATATTTTGGAAGAAGCCTAGGCCTATTCCAAAAATTTGGAATTGCCTAGTATTTGGTTCGTAACCAAAATTTTTTTGTTCCCAACAAATTGGGTGATGCCACATGGCTTCCCAATGGCCAAACTATTTGAGCCATTGGTTAGTCACATGGCATCAACTAAACAAAAGAGAAATTACCAACCATGGACCATATTGAAAACATAAGGATGCACAAAACAAAAATTAAAAGGGGAAAGGGGAGGCTCGGCCGACAGCCGCCGGCAGCCCGAAAGCCGCCGCCGCCACCCAATCATCTTCCCTTTTTTTTCTTTCTTCTTTCTATGCACTAATTACGAATCAATATCATACATGATTTAATCTATTGGATCTAATTTACTACGCGAATAAAAGATGCTTATGGCTTAAGCTCGAAGACCGCTCTGATACCACTGTTAGGAAATCAATCGAGTAGCGCAGCGGAATTTAAAAATTGATTTCCCGATCCAGGATCGTCTCCGTTTAAACAATAAACATATAAGAGAGGGGACGGTACTATTACCTTGGTTGATCTAAAAGATCGACGCTTTGACCGTCCGGTAGGAGTAGAGGTGCGCGAGCCGTCCAAGTGTCCGGTCTCTACCAGTAATCCACACGAGCACCTCGCCGGAATCCCGCCAAGGATTGCTACTAGAAAAACCCAACTGCTAGTTCGGCTTTTTCTCTCTCTCAATACTCTCTCTAAGAAGCTCTCTATTTTCTCAAGAACAATTAGCTCTTGGAATAATGGTGTATAAAAGAGCTAGCCAATCCTTCCTTTATATAAGAGAAGTGGTGCCCCAGATGATTCCAAAATCCTTGGGGAACAAGTCTCGAGTAGAGTGGAGAGAAAGAAAACATTTTACTAGTAAAATAAGGAAAATATCTTTGATTGATTTATTTCATTAATATTCAATATCTTATATTAAATATTTCCAATATTTTGTCAATATCTTATATTGACTATATTTATCTTATTATCATAAATCTATTTTTTTAAAATCAATTAATATCCAATATTAATATTATGGTAATCTTGTTAATTAAATTGCACAATCCAATTGTATCTTATATACTAATGAATGGCGCCACCTTTAGCCATAAATTGGCTTCCGGGATATTCTTTAATAATATAATATAATTAATACATTGTATTTAATTTATTCATAATAAATAAGTACCACCATATCAATTTACTACTAATAGTATCGAGATAAAATTTTCCTTATTTGGTTATCAACTATAACCACATTTTAATCCGACTTGATGTTCATATGTGTGTGACCCGATAGGCTTCCGAATATGTTGTCCGTAGACATAAGACGCAATTACAAAAATGCCCTTCACCTATAACGATCACGGATAGTGTCTAGCAACACGTCCGTGACCCCCAATCATCGGAAGAGTCAATACGCAATGACTACTACCTTTCATTTGCTCGGTTAGCGTGTAAATAGAATCTTATCGCTGTAGTAATATCCATACGGTCGTTCGTCGAGTGTCAAGCATTGACGACCGTATCTTATAAGCTGGATATCATGCTCTCTTGAAGTAACTCATTTACTTCCAATTCGCAAAGATTCATGAGAGTAAGATATTCCTTATAAGAAGGCCCTTTCGGATATTCACCCCTACACTTAGGGTACGCGATTCCCAGACGACCTAACATGTATACTCCGCATGCTTCAGTATCACACCCAATCACTATCGCATGATCGCCCCATGGTTAGGGGAAATCTCAATAGTGTCAAAGCATGACAATCCACACCGTGATGCCATGTAGACTCCGGTCTTATGGATAATTACACAACCGTCACATAGTGTGACACTTAATGTAAGTGGGTCAGTCTAACGTACGCATTCTCTTATACATGACAACGTACAGTCCAACTGTCTCCACACTTCGATAGACGAGATCTATCTCTGCCTTTAAATACAGAAGACATCTAATACGTGCTAGTCTGTATGTACTATCAATGCCCTGTCAAATAGTACATCAGCCTAGAGACATTTAAGTATCTAACTTATTAAAGTGATTAGAAATCTCATCAACCATAATTGCCTATCATGGTTTCTCTGCCACAGTTTTATACTAAGGACGTTATCATATAACAATTCATAATTGGTTCTATAAGAGAACAGATATATGACAACATAAAAGCCATTTATTATATATGTATAATCATAAAGAAATAGTAGAAATGATCCAACCCGGCCAGATCCGATCCAACCCGATTGGGTTTATGACACTATTTCAACATAACAGTCACCCATTACTACTCTCTCCCCCAAATTCACTCATTATTTCTCAATCCATACCATCTTTTCTGGTATAATACTTTTTTCTTTTTCCGATTCATGCTTTACCAATTTGTTGTTTGGTTTTCCTTTTTTTTAATGATTGCCAATTGTTCTTAATCAGCATATTCTACTCCTAATGCTTGGGTAGGTTTGGATGCGTCCTTAATTATTTGGAGTAACATTCAAATCAATACATCTTACAACCTCTTCTTTTTTCTCTCAGTCAGATTAGGACTAGATTTAGTGCAAGCCTGAATCTTTCCATCATGATTGTTATTTTGGTTTTCAGTCATGTTGCTAAAGAAACTGATTTTGCATAAGAGAAAAAAAATTGAAGAATGGAACCGAAGAAGATGAACCGCAAAAGAGAAGGAAAAAAAATTAAAGAATGGAACCACAAATTCAATTATGGCTGATGGTACATTTAATATTTCGATTTTCGGGAAATGGTAGACGTCAGTGTGCGAAATCAAAATATTATGTTCATTATTTATTCTTGGAATTAAAGTGTATATATATATATATATATATATATATATATATATATATATATATATATATATATATATATATATGTGTGTGTGTGTGTGTGTGTGTGTGTGTGTGTTTTATGGACTTAATTTAATTAAAGAACAATTAAGGAAATAGGGAATAGGCTATTATTTTGGGAAAAGAGATTTAAGGAAAATAAATCCCACTAGGGCTGAGCTTCGGTTGGGTTGGGTCGACTTGTGTTGGGTTTTTCCATAGTATAAGTCGGGTTGGTTCAAGAAAAAACTAACCCAAACCAAACTGAACGACTATAAAACCCAATGGGTTGGTCTGGGTTGGGTTTCGGGTTTTCATCCATAAAACATGCATCGATCATAAAATTTTTATGCTATAAAATCCACATACATGTATACATGAAAATTCAAGTTCCATACCATATGTTCATAACTATAATTGTTAAAGAAAACAATTTTTTAGGAAAGAAACGTTAAAATTTGATAATTAAGAGCCCAACAACATATAACAAACCAACAACATATATAGATAATAATTAAAGACTAATAGTCGTACATAAAAAACCATACACATATTTTTTTTCCCAAAGAAAGGTCAAAGAATCGTAGACGGAAACAAAAAATGAAGTGATAGCAGTAATATGATGACTCATTTTACTATGGATGGAATATATATATATATATATATATATACACACACACACACACACACACACACACACACATATATATACACACACACACACACACATATATATATATACACACACACACACACACACACACACACACACACACATATATATATATATATATATATATATATATATATATATATATATATATATCGAGTCGGGTTGGGTTGGCTCAACCCAAATAAAAAATAATAAAACACCAAACAACCCAAAATGTTTTCGGTTCGGGTCAAAACCCAACCCATAAAATTTGGGTTTCAATTGGTTTGGGTTTTCGGGTTGGTTCGGTTTGAGTTTTGAGTTGGATTGGGCTCATTGGGTTTTCTGCTCAGCCCTAAATCCCACTATTTCCTATAACCTATTAGTTAATCAGAATTGGTTTTACGTTCTCTGCAACGCTTGGAGGGCAAAGAGTAGGGTTGAGAGACTTTTTCAGAAATCTAAGTCGTCTCTCAACTGTTTTCGTAATCGAGTAGAGCATTGAAATCATTGTGCAGAGGGCGTCGTTGCAATACAAGAAAGTTGGAGTTTTTCAAAAGGTATAATGTTTGCCCTATATGTGTTCTTGGACGAATTTGGTGGATTTAAATTCATGGATTCGTAGTATTGATGTTTTATAAGCATGTGATCGATTCTAATCTAAGTTTGGATTGATCACCAAGGTTTTCTGTGGAAAAGGTTCGAGTTTTGCTACAGATTTCCGTAGCTTTTGGAATTGGTTTAGCTTGCAAAAAGGTAAGAGGCTCTTTATATGATTTAGTTATGGTTTATGAGGTTAAGATTAATGTTTTGATGTGTTTAGAGGTTAGAAATCATGTCTTTTCATTGCAAAGTGAGTGTGGGATGATTTGGTTTTGTATTTGTTGAGTTTCTTCTATTTTCCTGATTTTATTGATGTTGATCGTGTTTGGAATTGGGTAGAAATCGTAAGAAGTGTAGAAAATCGTGTTAGGGTTTTGTAGGTACAATGCGTAGGCATTAGGTAGCAATACGTACACATTGCTGGATACAAGAGTAAATTTAATATGCTACAGGTGCAATGTGCACGCAGTGGCTAGCAATGCACACGCATTGCTGATACATGATGGGCTGTTTTGTGTTCAGCAAGAGCAATGCGCACGCATTGGCCGGATAGAGACATCATGAATATTTCTGTTAGTTCAAAGCGCACGCATTCCAAAGAATGCGCACGTATTGACCCCTGTTTTGGGAAAAATGTTGTTTTAAGCTATGAGATGAGTTTTAATTGTTATTTCTTGATCTAATAACACTAAATGAACATGGACAAGCCTTGATTAAGCTTCTGATGCGTTTGGTTCCGGCACCGAATGTACTCTTCATAAGATTTGAAGTTCGGGACCGTCGGAAGAGTATGATCGGCTTGTGCATAATGAATTAGTATTCATCATTGTCTGTGTAATTGCTAGATTTGTCCTTGTCTAGTGGTCTAAGTAAGAGTGTAGGAGTTGTGAGGGAGCTTACTTGAAAACTCTTAGGTGGCTAGTTAACAATTAATAACAAACGTACTTGTGTAATTAAAAGACTAAACATCATGCAATTTTTGGATATGCACCAGTCTATATCGCGATGTGTGGGCATTCCTGAAAGTGAATAACTCTATAAGTCTCTTAGACTCTACGTACGGAGGAACTTAACCCCGTAAGTCTATGAGGCCCTACGTACGGAGGGACTTCACCGAACGTGTACACTATCGGGCTTCCCCCGTGGCTATTGGTGTGGTCCACTAATAGGTTGCACAATATATCTCATGGCGGATATACGCCATGCGTAGTGCCCTTGAGTGCGGATGTAACATAGATAAGCTAAGTTAGAAACGTATAGTCATAAGATGTTGATGAGCATGCAATAAACCCTAGACTGAGTTGGTCATATAAAGATAATTTAATAATTATGAAACTTCTGTTATAATATGTAGTTAAATCATAGCTTCTACCTTTTACAAAGTACAATGTACTAACCTCAAATGCATGTTTGTTTTGTGTTTGGGGATGAGAAGGTGAACATGTTAAACCAAAAGTCAATGAGGATTTTGATGATGACGTTTAAGGATGCCAACGTTGAAGCTTTTATTTCACTTTCATTCATATGATACACAAGACTTGTTTTCTCTCCTATGGAGATTTGTACTTTATTTATTTTAAATATTTTTGAGTTCTTTCGTACATTGTAAGTTTTGGGGATTTTCGTTGTAATAAGTTACATTTCTATCTTTAGAAGTTTGTTTCTATTCTTGGTTGCTTGAAAGAAAAATATACTCGAGTCTTTTGCTTCCATTTTTTCTTAACTCGATACGACGTAGTAGAGGCTTACGTATAATGTGGAATTTATTTTATATATACGTGCCAAACGTTCTCTTCGGGATAAGGGCTCAGTATCCGGGAGCAGGGCATTACAGTTGCTATCAAAGAGAAGCGTCCTTTGCTTTATTAGGGTTCTTTTACTCTAAGATAAGTTTCTTTAGGCCACTTAGTAACATTCTGATCCTCCTTAATCTTTCAGAATGGTAGAAACCCGTTGAGGCATTTATGGTGCCGAAAGCTCAAAGGTTCAAAAAGAGGCTAATCAGAATCAAGAGCAGCTTGAAGAACAAGCAATGGTTTTGGTTCATGTGGAAGGGGTTGATCAAGTACCTCAGCGAAAACCAATACCTCAAGTTCATCAGGAACATCCTTTCAACCAACGACCCCGTTGGCACGTGGGTGGATCTGTAGCAGTCATAATTATAGGTGACACCCCACAAGTCATGATTGTTGGTCCCTTGTAAATGCTGACATAAGTTTAGAGGGGGTGAATAAACTTGTCACCAAAAACTGGATACTTAAAAACAAATTAGGTTCAGTTCTAAACTTGTGAGGAGTTGAGCTAACTGAGCTGAGTATAAGTCAAACTGACTTGTGCTTAAAATGAGTGAACCGGCAACAGATTAAGTTTTAGCCTTTTTAACTGATTCTTGTTGTATCTATGAAAAAGCTGAGATGCAAAACTGAATTCTAGTGAATGTGTGTGCTGTCTGAGTATCAATCCGTTCTGTATGATGAACAAACTCTATAAAAACAATCACAACTACTGAAATGTAAATAACATTAAGTAAATGCGTAAAATAAAGTAAGGAAAGAATTATAGAGGTTCCAGGTGGTGTAATCTTATCAGTCCTCTCTTCTCCTGTGATGTAGGAGGAAAATTCCACTAGAACCCATTGAGGTAGATCGGTTACAAAAAGTCCTAATCTGATAGTCCTTGACTAATCCCTAGCTTCACTATCTAAGCAACTATAGAACAGGTAGTATGGCTGCTCTGCAACTAATTGCACGGGTCCTTAGAGGGTAGTATTGCCTTTTCTTCAGCTCCACCACAAACATAGTCTACCCGACTGCTAAAACAAAAATTGTCCTTGGCAAATCCTAGACCGAATTGCTTCACAGTATCAAACTTTGATTAAAATCAAAGTTGGGCTCAGAATCAAAATTGATTCTTGCTTATGGTTCTTCAAAGTGTCTGTATCTTGAATGAGCTTGAACACTTATAAGATTTCTTGATAAATCTTGGTGAGCACGATGTTGATAGCTGTTAGGAACATTTTATTATGTTTTGATGATGGCCATACTAGCTGTTATAGCAAGCCTGAAATAAGTTAGAATTCTCTGTATAAGTCTTTACTTAAAGTCTGACATGTTGTATAAGTTGAGTCAGACAAGTATTGTACTAGTTGCTAGGACGGCAAAGCAAAAACAGATATTCGGCAGAGTGAAGTCAGCCAAGCACCAGCAGAGAAGCAATGCAGACATTAAAGGTCTGACTTGTAACCAAGAAAGTCTGTGATGACCTTGGACAAGTCTAAGTTATACTACAAGTGATGTACATTAATATTCGAATATGGTGTACACTGATCTCACCCCAATCAAAGATCAGTGAAATACAAAGATTCTCCTTCAATCAAGCAAAGAAGAAAACGTGAATCGGCAAAGTAAACCGACTTTCGGTGAGTAAAGACAAAACGGTGAAGGAAGATCTAAATCGCTAAGTCGGAAGGATCGCTCGACCGCTCAAAACGGCGAAGAACACTTACGGATCGATTTAATATACGTTGAAGATTCGTAAGATCATGCATTAAATGCACAATCATTAGAGGATCAATCAAGGACGGATTTTCTCGCATGACGATTGAAGAAAGAATCCGATCAACAAAATCAAGGAGAATGCGATAAGGGGAATCAAGAATAAAATCAAATATTATTCCCTCATTAATATAGCCAACGGACGGAATTTCAAAATCAAGGTTATTCAAGGCTATAAATAGAAGGCATTGACAGACGAGAGAAAAAAAAGAGAACGATCCAAGAGAAAAATCAAGCAAAAACCCACAATTTGAAAAGCCTTCTCTCTCGAACTTAAAAGACACATCAAGTTATCAACTCGGACATCGAGCTACAAAGTCATACTCAAAGACTTGAGATTGATCAAGCAAGTTTGTGAATCACATTCTCATCAAAGTAAAACAACCGAATCGAGGCAACTGAGAAGGAGTTGAATCTGTGATAGTTGTTGAAGGATTTTGATCTCAAGGAGCAGAAGAAAGGAGACTAAATCACTGAAGCTGTTGCAGTCAAGGAGTGATAGTCTTGTAGATTGTGAAGCTTGGGAAGCCAAGGACAATCATACTATTGTATCTGTGAAAACAATAGTGAATTCCTCCGATCATCACATGAGAAGAGTGGATTAAGGGAATTACACCACCCTGAACCACTATAAGCCTTGTGTCAATTTAATTTCGCAATTTACTTTACAACATTTATTTAATTTGCCTACATCATAACTTATTTCTGTGATTGTCTAAACTGATTTGAAAACAACATAGTAAGAAGGGACTTATTCGCTTCCCAAAAGCTTTTAAATAAAAGAAAAGTTTTTGAAACTCCACTATAGTCATTCACCCCCCCTCTGACTATAGTTTCACCATTCTCTGGGACCAACAATTGGTATCGGAGCAAAGGTTCCTAGTATCGAAACCTGCTCGATCTAATTTACGTAACAAGGAGAGCACATATTTTCAAAGTAGTTTTCAAATCTGAGTTTTCTATACATTTACATTTATATCTTCATTTGCCTTTCGATGGATTCCTCAAACTTATTGTCAAAAGTACCTGTTTTTAATGTTAATAATTTTGATGAATAGAAAATAAGAATGCTATCTCATCTTGCAAAGAATTCATGAAGAGATGCTTGATGTAATTAATGATGGACCAATCACAATCACTACCGTGGGTAGTACAGAGAGCGAGATCAAGGAAAGGAAATTGACAAACCTAAAAAGGATTGGACCAAGGATGACAGGAGAAGAGAAAACCTGGACTTTGTTGCAAAAGACATGATCTTGAAGACCCTAGATAGCAACATGTTCATGAGAATCAAAGACTGCAAAACAAAGAAAGGAGATGTGGGACAAGCTATCATTGATAAATGAAGGATCTCAAGCGATTAAAGAAAACAAATTATCTCATTGCAAAATGAAGTTTGAAAACTTCAAAATGAAGACTGGTGAATCCATAGATCAAATGGACAACGGATTCTCAAGCATCTTCATGAAACGCAAACACCTGGGCACACATATCCCCAAAAAGAAGTATGCTTGAAGATCTTGAGGAGGACTACCTGAAAGATGGAAGATCATAACATCGATGAATCGAGGAACAACAAATCTTGCAAGCACTGACACTCTGACACTGATGTCCCAATTAAAAGCTCATGAATTCGAATTGAACGGTGAAGATGGTGCTCCGGCAGAGACACAAAAACTCACTGCACTGGTTGCACCCCAGCAAAGTAACTTTGCCGATTACATCAGCAAAGAAACACATGAACTTAAAGAACATGTAGCTTTATTGGTTAAACGCTTTGACAGGTTTAGCAAAAAGAAGCCCTTCAAAGGAAATTCATCATCAAACAAGAGGTCAAGCTCAAACAGAGACATGAAGAAGAAAGATGATGAATACAGATGCTTCAACTGCAAAAAGAAAGGTCACTTCAAGGCAGATTGTCCTGAAGAAAATGATAAAGATGATGAAAAGAATAAATACATACAAAGCATTTGAAAAGAGAAAAAGCAAGAAGGCACTCAAGGCAGAATCCAGCAGTGAGAAGAATGAAGAATCATCTGATAATGATTCAGATGATAGTGATGAAGAAGAAGACAAATTGAGAAAGAGAAAGCATGCATATGCCTCATAACCAAAGAATTGGATGAAGATGAAAGTGATAGTTCAGACACTGAAGAAACAAGCCTATGTCTAATGGCTAAAGAATCAGATGAATCTAAGGTATCATCTAGCTCTTACTCTTCATCTAATACATCCACATCTGACACTGCACAATCTTCTACTCTCCCATTAGATACAGCAGACCTAGTCCAAAATCTCATGACTAAATTTGATGAAATTGAAAAGAATCATGAAATTCTGGAAAAGGAATGCAAGGATTTAAGAAAAGAAAATAAGAGATTAAAGAAAGAACTGGATAAAGCAAAAGCTGAATTAACTAGTAAGGAGACCTACTCAAATGATCAACAAAAAGCGGATGATCATACATCCATTATTGATGATCGCTTAAGAAAATCTCCTCACCAAGAAAGTAACCATCGCACCACTAAAAGCACCACTTACAAACCCTCAAAAAGGTTTGGATCAGATCTGTCTTGGCTATAACAAATGAGATGAAAGTAGGAATAATGGTCAACACAATTCTAAATTCAGGACCATTAATGGATCAAAATTTAGAAAGGGACAGACCATAGTTCCAACAGATCATCCTGTTCCGGTGAAGTCAAAACCTAGTGTAGTGAAACAGCAGACTAAATCCTCATTCCAGTCAATCAAGAACAACAGCCATCTGAAAGGTAAAGACAGACTTTACCCTTCAGAGGATGATTGGAATGTTGCACCTCCAAAATACAAGAGGAAACCATTCCACAAAATGCATCATGTGATTAAGAAAAACCAATCTGTTCCTAGACACTTGAAGCAAGAAAGGTTTCCTACTGCATATTGGAAAGTGAAGAAGGATGTAAATACACCAAAAGGTGGAGAAAAAAGTATCGTAATACCTTCAAAGAAAAATATTAGAAGCTATTCTCGCCATGCCTTATACATATGAAGTTGATGACTTCAATTATCCAAAAGAAGACCTTTTGGATACACACTTGGTATGAGAGGCATGATTGCTAATGTGTATGGACCCAAACAAAGTGTTGGGTACCTAACTTAATTAACTGCTTTTGTAGGATGTCCGGTAAATAGACAAAGGATGTTCCGCACACATGACGACAGAAACAAGAAATGGCTCACTGACTTCAAGGCTTTTGATGGACCCAAAGTCACATTTGGAGGCAAAGAAAACCCTGGCAAGATTAAGGGGGAAGGCATAATACTCAAGAACAATTTGAAGATTCAAAATGTGGCATATGTCAAGGGACTAAATTTCAATCTGATGAGCATCAGTCAATTTTGTGACAAAGGCTACAATGTGCACTTCAACAAAGAAGGATGCAAAGTGATTCACAGCCAAACCAACACAATGGTTCTTGCGGGTAGAAGACAAGACAACATGTATGTTGTGGATCGAGAATGACCAAAGGCGTAAAACATGTCTGGCGGTCAAAACAAACAATCTACAAGTTGGATTTGACACGTAAGATTAAATCATCTCGAATTTCAAGACCATCAACAAACTATCAAAGAACAAGTTAGTTGAAGGTTTGCCGAGAGATCACATTCAAGAAAGAAAGTCTATGTGATGCATATCGAAAAGGAAAACAGATCAAAAGTTCATTCAAGTCAAAGCCTTATCAATCTACAACAAGAGTTCTACATCATGTTACACATGGACTGTTTGGACCAAATCCACACCAAGAAGTGTGAGTGGTAAGAAATACACCCTTGTAGTGGTGGATGACTTCTCAAAGTACACCTGACCATTTTCATGAACAAGAAGAAAGAGACACTCAAAAAGTCGCCAGATTTGTTTGAGAAGACTCCAAAATGAGAAAGAACAAAAGATTATAAAGATCGATCAGATGAGGCACTTTGAATGTCTAAATGAAATCATCGTAACCTCATCAGAAGAAAATGGAGTACTACATCAACTATCTGCAGCAGGCACTCCACAACAAAATGGTGTAGCAGAAAGAAGAAACAGAACTCTCAAAGAAGCAGTTAGAACAATGATTGCTGAAGCATGCTTGCCAAAGAGATTTTGGGTCAAGCAAAGAAACACAAACATGTCATACACAAAACAGATCAATCATCAACAAATATCATGGAAAGACTCCATATGAAATATGGAATGGTAGAAAACCCAATATCTCATATTTTCATATGTTTGGATCAAAATGTTTTGTCTTAAACAAGAGCCAGCTGCATACCTTTGATGAGAAGGCTGATGAAGCAATCTTCATGGGATACTCAGACACCAGCAAAGCATTTAGAGTACTCAATAAAAGAACATTGGTGATTGAAGAATCAATACATGTGGTTTTTGATGAACCAAATACAAATGGTGAAGATCTTCAAGACCAAGAAGAGAAAGCATCACAGAGGGAAATCTATACAAATGCAACCATACCAGCTACTATCCTGAATCATCACTTTGAAAATCAAGAGGAGCCACATATCAATACAACAGAAGAAGCACCTGAAGTTAAAGTTCATGCTCAGCATGAAGGTATGGAAGCACCAAGTGAAGAACAACTTCAACCAGATCTAAATTGGCTAAGAGACCATCCTGAAGAACAAGTTATTGGAGATATTCACACGAAGTTAGAACCGTAAGACAACCTGGAGCACATGCTAACTTGCTTTCTATCACAAGTGGAACCTAAAACCATAGATGATGCAATCCAAAATGCAGATTGGATCACAAAGAATGCAAGAAGAACTAAATGAATTTGAAAGAAATGAAGTCTGGGAACTTGTTGATGCATCTGATATAACCAACATCATTGGTGTAAAATGGGTATTCAGAACAAGATGGATGAGCAAGGAACTGTTGTCGTAAAACAAAGCAAGGCTAGTTGCAAAAGGCTATTCTCAAGCGTAAGAAATAGATTATGATGAAACATTTGCACCAAAGAGCAAGATTGGAAGCAATCGACTCTTTCTAGCTTTTGTTGCATACAAAGACTTCAAAGTCTATCAAATGGATGTCAAGAGTGCATTCCTAAATGGACTTTTGGAAGAAGAAGTTTATGTAGAACAACCTCCTGGATTTCAAATCAAAGGAAAAGAAGACAAAGTATACAAACTCAAGAAGGCCCTCTATGGCCTCAAACAGGCACCTAGAGCCTGGTATGAAACACTATCACAATTTCTGATCAAGAATGGATTCAACAAGGGAACTATTGACAAGTCTCTATTCAAACTAGAGGAAGGAGCAAGTACATTGCTGGTACAAATCTATGTTGATGAAATAATCTTTGGATCAGAGGTTGAAAAGTTTTGTGAGAAATTTGCAAACCTGATGAAGAGCAAATTTCAGATGAGCATGATGGGAGAATTAAACTATTTTCTTGGCCTTCAAGTAAAGCAAATGAAGGATGGCATTTTCATTAGTCAAGCCAAGTACACAAGAGATTTGATACATAAGTATGGGATGGATACAAGTGGCACAGCAGACACACCAATGTGTGCCAGAGTCATACTTGGAAAAGATGAAGCAGGAAAGGATGTTGATCGAAAATGTATAGAGGAATCATTGGATCCTTATTATACTTAATCGCAAGCGCACTGATATAGCATTTGCAGTAGGAGTGTGTGCAAGATTTCAAGCTCAACCAAAAGAATCACATCTTCTAGCAGCAAAAAGGATAATCAAATACTTGAAAAACACTATAAATGTTGGAATTTGGTATCCAAAAGATGGAGGATTTAAATTGATATCATATTCAGACTCTGACTATGCTGGATGCAAAATAGATAGAAAAAGTACCTCTGGAACATGTCAAATGCTAGGAACCAGACTAGTCTCTTGGTTCAGCAAAAAGCAAAACTCCATATCTACATCAACAGCTGAAGCAGAATATATAGCAGCAGATAGCTGCTGTGCTCAAGTACTTTGGATAAGACAACAGCTAAGGGACTATGGAATGGAAGAGAAAACAATTCCAATCATGTGTGATAACACAAGTGCAATATCTATTACTGAAAATCCAGTATTGCATTCGAGAACAAAACACATTGATGTGAGACACCATTTTATCAGAGACCATGTTGAAAAGGGAGATGTCATCCTAAAATACATACCTACTGAAGATCAATTGGCTGACATCTTCACTAAACCACTCAGTTATGAAAGATTTAGTATGTTGAGAACTGAGTTAGGAATGATTGAAATCGACTAAGTATCAAGGAGCGGCCAACTGGAGTAATCGGCTAAGTGACTTCATCAACTGGTACAACCTTTGCCGTTACAGGAGGTGTAGCAGGTAAGGCACTGGTATCCAGTGAAGGTAACTTAACTGATTGTTAGGAACAGTTAAATGGAGCAGCTTAGTGAAGAACTCATTTGATCGGCTAAGTGACCAGCCAAGGCACTTCACCGAAATAAAGACTTGGATAAATTAAAAGTGTGAACAAAATCAATTCTGATTACACGTGGAGAATAAGAAAATTATGGAGGATTATTCTGTGAAAGATTACACACGTGGAGATCAATTTATGATCATGGAGGTAATTGTATTATTTTTCGAATTGTAAACTCCTCGATTCCCGGGCTCTTCATTACTTACCTCAAACCACTCCCCCATTACGCTCGAATATCGCAATTCACATACACAAAATCACGCCATGATGTCACAAAATCCTTCTATATTCAAACCACGTTCACACTACCCAAATCACACTATATAAACCAGACAAGATTTTTCAGAAATCTTTACGCTCTCTTGCAAATTACAAACCCTATTTCTGATTTTCACTGAAAACTTGAAGAACTCCTTTCTAAACATCTATCTACTATCAATGGCCTCATCTTCCAGAATCTCTCATACTGAAAAATACTATGAAAAATCAATTATCACTGGTTCGTTTTTCAAACCAGAACACTATCTCTCTTATTGTGATAACGATGCACAAGCACAACGCTTGGTCGATTCTTTGCATAAATTTGGGGTGATGACCTTTCTAAACCCCCAATAACTGGTATCTCGCTATGAAAACTGATAGCATTCGGAAAAATGCCAAGTTTGTGCCCAAAGACAAAGAAGACTGAAGTCGATCGCATCACAAGCTCAATCTTTGGAAAAAACATAGTCATCACGCCTGGTACACTAAACAGATACCTGCACCTTCCCTTAATTGGTCCTGCCAATGTCAAGCTTGTGACGACAGACATCACAAAATTTTGGGCTGAGATAGCCAAAAGCCCCAAGCAAAACAGCAAAACGTACAATCTACCTAGATCAAAGCTCAAACTTCCGTTTGCTGAATTTGCACCGGTCATCACCAAAAATATTGAAGGCAGAAAGGGGTCAATGGAAAACCTAACTGAGGTACGGATCAAACTGATGGCCATAATCTATGAACGCATCAAATTTGATTGGGCAACCTTTGTTTTCAATCGATTGAAGGATCAGATTCAAAAGGAAATTGACCTATCATTCACCGCACCGAGCAAGGGTTTGCAGAAAAGGGTGATTTCTGGGAAAGGAAATCATATGGGTTCCCTCTTCAACACCTGTTCAACGCCTTGAAAGTACAACCCACAAACCTGTAGTCCCCACACAAGTCCAAGACAATGTTCACCTACATCAAGCTTCCCTGAAGCCCAAACCCGTTGCTGGGAAAAAGAGGAAACAACCTGAATCCAGCAGATCAGGAGTGGGACGAAGAACCAGATCTCAGAAGGCACAAGAGGATACCACTATGCCTGACACCAGCAACTTGTATGAGCCTGTGACAATCAGTGATGACACATCAACAGAAGAATAGAAGCAGCAAGAGGAAATCACCTACCTTGAAGAAGGTGAGGAGGGATATAGACTCACTTCATCTGAAGAAGAAGAGATAGATAAGGAAGAAGATGAGTCAGAAGATGAACATTCAGAAGGTAGAAATCTTGAAGCCAATCAAGAAGATTTAGGGATTTCTGACGATGAACTGACTCTCCAAGAAGTGCTTTTCAAAAGCATTGGTACAGTTGACAAACAGCTCAGTGAGCCAGCTGATAAAGCTCACTCAGCCGAAATTGTCAACTCCCCCACAATTGCACAAGGGGGAACGGTGGTAGATGAAGAAGCTCACACTCAACAACAACCTCTAAATGACCCTGTGTAAAATGAGGCAGAACAAGAACAGATGGAAGAAAAAGAAGAAGCACAAAATGAAAAGGGAAAAGAGGAAAAGGAAGAGCAAGAAGTTGAAGTGGAAAATGAGGAGAAGCAAGGTGAAGATGCTGAGGGAGAAGATGATGAGGATGAAGAGGATGCCCATGTGGCACCAGAAGAAGTTGATCCAGAAAGAGTCTTCAATCTGGACATTCAACCCCTCATTGTGGACATGGAAAGGCAATACTACAGCAGGCAAAATTTGATGCATGCCTTAAGGAGTGAAGCTACCTCCTTCAACCACAAGATTGAGGCCCTCATCAGTCACATCAAGATCCAGGATGAGGTCATGGAGAGACAAGGAAATCTACTTTGCAACTTACAACACCTCATTCCTCATCATGTCCAAACCAATCTTGAGTTCCTTGCTGAGACAACTGACAACAATCTCAAGCCATTGGTGGACACTCTCAATACACACACTCAACAAATTCAGCATCTGGAGGAGATAATGGAGCATTCTGGCAAGCAGCTGGACTTTATAATCAAAGTTGGTGAGGCCAACAACAAAATACTGGAGAAAAAGTATGGTCCTCTCCGTGAGTCAGAAGCAGCAATTGCAGACCTTGAAGCACGTTTTGATGCTGCCACAAAGGGGGAAGGAAACTCAAAGCCTGAGAGCTCCAGTGGAAAGGGAAAGGGCAGCAAAGGCAAGGACAACAAAGGCAAAGGCATCAGGTTTGAAAAAAATGAAGAAGTAAACCTGTTACCTGTTGCTTAATTCAATTTGATTTTATAATTTGCCTTTGTTCTTTAAATAAAGAGATGCAATATCTTATTGCCCTATGATGGATGAATAAAACTGTTGAATTTTTGTTCTATTATTTCGATTACTTATGTTCAGGCTTATGAGGGTTTTGACATCATCAAAAAGGGGGAAATTGTTAGGAACAGTTTATTATGTTTTGATGATGGTCATACTAGCTGTTATAGCAAGCCTGAAATAAGTTAGAATTCTCTGTATAAGTCTTTACTTAGAGTCTGACATGTTGTATAAGTTGAGTCAGACAAGTATTGTACTAGTTGGTAGGACGGCAAAGCAAAAACAGATATTCGGCAGAGTGAAGCCAGCCAAGCACCAGCAGAGAAGCAATGCAGACATTAAAGGTCTGACTTGTAACCAAGGAAGTCTGTGATGACCTTGGACAAGTCTAAGTTATACTACAAGTGATGTACATTAATATTCGAATATGGTGTACACTGATCTCACCCCAATCAAAGATCAGTGAAGTACAAAGATTCTCCTTCAACTGAAGCAAAGAAGAAAACTGTGAATCGGCAAAGTAAACTAACTTTCGGCTGAGTGAAGACAAAACGGTGAAGGAAGATCTAAATCGGCTAAGTCAGAAGGATCGCTCTACCGTTCTGAAAACGGCGAAGGAACACTTACCAGATCAGATTTAATATACGTTGAAGATTCAGAAGATCATGCATTAAATGCACAATCATTAGAGGATCAATCAAGGAAGGATTTTCTGCTGTACGATTGAAGAAAGAATCCGATCACTGAAATCAAGGAGAATGCAATTAAGGGGGAATCAAGAATAAAATCAAGGATTATTCCCTCATTAATATAGCCAACGGACGGAATTTCAAAATCAAGGTTATTCAAGGCTATAAATAGAAGGCATTGACTGACAGAGAAAAAAAGAGGAACGATCTGAAGAGAAAAATCAAGCAAAAACCCTGTCAATTTGAAAAGCCTTCTCTCTGAACTTAAAAAGACACATCTAGTTATCAACTCAGACATCAGAGCTACAAAGTCATACTCAGCACTGAGATTGATCAAGCAAGTTTGTGAATCACATTCTCATCAAAGTAAAACAACTGAATCAGAGGCAATCTGAGAAGGAGTTGAATCTGTGATAGCTGTTGAAGGATTTTGATCTCAAGGAGCAGCAAAGGAGACTAAATCACTGAAGCTGTTGCAGTCAAGGAGTGATAGTCTTGTAGATTGTGAAGCTTGGGAAGCCAAGGACAATCATACTATTGTATCTGTGAAAACAATAGTGAATTCCTCCGATCATCACAAGAGAAGAGTGGATTAAGGGATTACACCACCCTGAACCACTATAAGCCTTGTGTCAATTTAATTTCTGCAATTTACTTTACAACATTTATTTAATTTGCCTACATCATAACTTATTTCTGTGATTGTCTAAACTGATTTGAAAACAACATAGTAAGAAGGGACTTATTCGCTGCCCAAAAGCTTTTAAATAAAAGAAAAGTTTTTGAAACTCCACTATAGTCATTCACCCCCCCTCTGACTATAGTTTCACCCTTCTCTGGGACCAACAATAGCAATTGAGATGAATGCACAGATGAACAGAAATTCTAGGCTCGATGATTCTTAGTAATTTCTGTGTGTGTGATCCTTGATGCCAAGTCCTCTATTTATAGTGTGAGGTCCAACGTTCATCTTTGTTTGAATTTGAATCGTTGTTGTCTATCAACGTCTATATGTCAGATGTCAGTGACCATTCTGACATGTCAGTCCATCATCCAATGAAAATGCTTGATTTGCAACGTTCTGGTTTTCTTTTAGTTATTTAGATGACAACCTTTAAACTGAGTATCCTGATATATGTCAGTTTAAAAGTTTTGTATAAAGTGAGTAGGTCAGTTGTCAGTTGTAAACTGATTTAGAGCATTAATTGAGTTTCTACTCTTCCCCAAAACTTAGTACCATATTCTCATCTGATTTTGTATTGACTAAATCAGAGCACACCATAACTTATGAATTATCCAAGATATCATTGTCCTTATGTATCTTAGGTCTTCATACAAGATCCATAAAGTCAGTTCAGGCCATCACAGACTTATTTGAATTCTAACTTTACAGTCTCAACTTTGTCTTCATAAACTGAGTTTTAACCCTTAGTTCTTTCTGTCTTTGATAGCTGAGTCTGTGTCCCTCAGCCTTCTTAACTGAGTCCGTTCCCTCAGACTTCTGCTTCTAGATAAGCCAACAAAGTCTGTGTCCCTCAACGAACTTACCTTCTTCAATTATGAGCAAATCTTAGTTTCTTGCTCTGAGTAACACTTTCAGTTTAATACTCTCAGTTTTGTGTGATATCCAGTTTTCTTAATGATTTCTAGTTTTCAGTTCTACGACTCTCTAACTATTACAGTGCTTGTCTGATTCAACCTATACAAAGATCAGACTCTAATACAATCATTTCTAGACATCATTTAGCTTTTCACTATAACACCTAGTTTCAGCACTTCATCAATGGGGTGTAAACAATCAATTAAACAAATAAAGATGAATCATCATCAAAACTCAAATTTTATTTCTAAGAACCCCGTTGGCATGTGGGTGGATCTGTACCAGTCATGATTGTAGGTGACACCCCACAAGTGTTTCTACCACCCTTGATAGATGTGAATCCTCCTTTACCTGTAAGCCACATCTCTTATCTAGTTATCCCTTCTTACTTGCAAACCTTCTACCTTCTATCTACAAGTGATCCACCACAACCTACCTTCTTACCACCAGCCCCAAGAGTTAATTTCCTTTACGGATTCGGTTGCCCTCCTTTTGGACTTCACCAACCTTGCCAGGGATACCCTCCTTACTACTAGGTACCACAAGTGACTTTCTTATAGCAGCCTTATCCACCACAATACCCTTCTAACCAGAATACCCCTATCAATTACCTCAAGTACCATTTGGACACCTACCAGTTAATCCACCAGTTTATCCACACTTTGTTCCTTCAGTTGTGGTCAGTGTAAACTTACCCTTTGATAGTAGCCAAGGGGATGACTATGGAGCACCGCTTTAAGACGTGTAGAAGACCTCAGAACCGTTGGCAGCCACCACATCATCAGTGTACTGAGTTGTTCGAAGTGAAAAAGAAACCACTCCGGGAAATGTTTGTTAGGCATGAAGGGTATGAATGGATGTTACACGTGTGGGAATACGGGACATTTTGCAAGGCCTTGTCCCATAAGGAACACCGGAGGGAATCAAGGAAGGAAACCGCCGAAGAAGTACAATCCTTCAGTCATTATTGGTACTAAGAGGAGCTTTGGAACAAGATAAGGACACGGTCGGGGAGCACCACATCAGAATGCTAAGAAGACGACAACATCACCCTTGGTAACTACTCCTTCTACCGGCACCCCACCTTGCCCAAAGTGAAAGAGGAATCATACAGGTGAATGCCAAGTAGGTACAAGTGGCTGCTTCTATTGTTGAGAGTCAGGACATTATGAAAGAGCATGTCAAACCAGGGGAGACAAAGGAAACCCTAGCCAAGGAAGCGGGAAAAGCGGCCCAAGTCGGCCTGTTTTGAATTTTTGCAGTGGATACGGAGATTGCTGAGCCAGACGAAAATGTTATCATCGGTACCTTTAGCTCATTCATTCTATTTTATTTGAGTACTTGTATAGCATATTAATTCATGTTGTATTTGTATTTTAAATAAACGAATTTACATCTTAGGTACGATAATATTAGACAACTTAGCAGTTACGGCCTTGTTTGTTACGGGATCATCTAATACTTTGGTGTCAACTAAGATAGCTAAGAAAATTGAATCTACCATCGGAAACCTTAAGAAACACTTTGTAGATAACTACATCGTTAGGAAAGGTGCCTAAGGTGACTTGGACGATACCTCAAGTGGGTGTTCGAGTAGGATCCTATCGGTGCAATAGCGACTTCACAGTTTTGGACTTTTCAGATTTCGATGTAATTCTTGGAATAGATTGGCTATCCGAGAATTATGTGCACTTGGATTGTAGGGAAAATAAAGTGACATTTAAAGTACCCGAAAAAAAATTATTTTGTCTAAGACTTATCAAGGGAATGTTTACAAGCCTAGTAAGAAGCGTCATCCGACAATATCAACAGTGAACAAGTGAAGCCTATGTTAGAAGAAACCTCTATAGTAAAGAAGTATCCTGAAGTGTTTCCGGGTGAGTTACCGGGAAATATACCGGGTAGGGAAATATAGTTTGAGATCAAGTTAGTAGTAGGAGCGGTACCTGTTGCCAGGCACCCTATGGGATGGCCCTGGCTTAATTTAAAGAGTTGAAAGCACAACTGAAAGATATGCTTGAAAGGAATATAATTCAGCCAAGTACATCACTGAGGGGAGCGTCTGTTTTGTTTGTCAAGAAGAAAGACGGTAGCATGAGGATGTGCATCGACTATAGATCTTTGAATAACCTCACCATCAAGAATAAGTACCCACTACCGAGGATTGATGATCTGTTTAATCAGTTTCAAGGTAGGATAGTGTTTTCCAAGATCGATCTTAGGTCGGGTTATCATCAGTTGAAGATCAAAGAAGCAGAAATACCAAAGACAGCGTTTAGTACACGGCATGGACATTATGAGTTCTTAGTTATGGCTTTTGGATTCACTAATGCTCCATCCTCATTCATGGATATGATGCAACGTGTTTTCATGCCCTACTTGTATACGTTCATGATTGTGTTCATAGATGACATACTTGTTTACTCAAAGGATGAGAAAGAGCATGAAGGACACTTAAGAATAGTGTTGAAGATTCTGAAGGAGAAACAGTTGTATGCCAAGTTTTGAAAGTGCGACTTTTAGTTGAATCAAGGCAGTTTCTTGGGTCATGAGGTTTCTGGAAATGGCATTCAATTTGATCCGACGAAGATTGAAGCAGTTTAGAAATGGCCTAGACCCACTACAGTTTCAAAATTGAGAAGTTTTCTCGGTTTGGTTGGTTACATAAAAAGTTCGTGCAAGACTTTTCAAAGATAGCTACACCACTCACCAAACTCACATAAAAGAATGTGAAGTTTGAATGGACTAATGAGTGTGAGGTAGCCTTTTAGACTTTGAAAAAAGGTTGACTATAGCCCTAGTTTTAGCAGTTCCGGAGATCTTTGATAACTACGATGTCTACACTGATGATTCTGGACAAGGTTTGGGTTGTGTGTTAATGCAAGGGGGAAAGGTAATTGCTTATGCTTCTAGACTGTTAAAAGTGCATGAGAAGAATTATCCGACACATGACTTGGAGTTAGCAGCGGTAGTTTGTGCCTTAAAGACTTGGAGACATTACTTGTATGGAGTTTAGGCTAGAATCTTCACAGACCACAAGAGTTTAAAATATTTCTCCACACAAGAAAATCTAAATATGAGACAGATGGGATGGTTAGAGTTTGTAAAATATTATGACTTGGATACACAGTACCATCCGGGTAAAGCCAATCTAGTTGCAGATGAGTTGAGTAGAATACCATTGTTCTCAGTTTCAGGGGTTGAAGATGTGACAAAATAGTTAGATGGACTGAAAATCTGAGGTTTTGAGCAGATTGAGGATCAACAGTTTGTGGCTCCGTTGTTAGCAAGATTAGAGTTGATGGATGATATTCAGGAAAAGCAAGACAAAGATCCAGTGCTGGTGGACTTGAAGCGTGTTGCAAGAGAGAAACCTAGAGTGGGGCATGTGTTAGACAAAAACGGAAACCCTTGGTATCAGGATCATTTGTGTGTAACTAAATTTGGTGATTTAAGGCAGAGAGTTTTGGAAGAGGCACTTTTGGTGGCCTTCAATGATGTTGGAAATAGAAAAGTTTGTGGCAGAATGAGATGTATGTCAGAAAGTTGGGCTAATGTTAGAAGAAGACAGCCAGAGATTGACGTTGAGAAAAGAGTTTACATATGAGCTTTACCGATGAAGGGAGTTAAATGGTTTGGACAAAAAGCTAAGTTAAGTCCAAGGTATGTTGGATCTTTTGAGATCATCGAGAAGGTTGGACCACTGGCCTATAAGTTAAAGTTACCGGATTCAATGCCAAGAGTGCACAATGTGTTCCATGTTTCAATGTTGAAGAAATGCTTGACAAAGATGGATGTTGAAGTGACCGTTGATCCAGAGATCCTTCAAGATAGTCATGGTTTAGAAAAAAGCAAAACTCAATTTCAACCTCCACAGCTGAAGTTGAATACACTGCAGCTGGAAACTGTTGTGCTCAAGTTTTGTGGATTTGACAACAACTAGGAGATTATGGAATTGAAGAAGGGTTGATAACTATTATGTATGATAACACACGTGCTTTTGCAATAACAGATGACCCAATTCTACATTCAAGGACAAAGCACATTGATGTAAGACATCACCTCATAAGAGACCATGTGGAGAAGATGGACATCACAATTCTCTATATCCTAACTGAGGACCAGTTGGCTTATATCTTTACAAAACCTCTGGATAAAGAAAGGTTTTCAAAGCTGAGAACTGAATTAGGAATTATCAAGGTCAGTTAAGTCAGTTATACAACCGAGATTCATCAAGGGGGTTGGTCTTTGTCATGATGGGTGGGCTCGCTTGACATATCAGTCATTGACATCAACAATCTCAAACGGCCTATGGAACTAAACCAGGAAGAAACTGACCTTTACAAAGGACTGACTACTAATCAGTTTTACCTAGTCCATGGTATACAAAGGTTAAAAGGACAAATTCGACAAATGTCACATCACAATAAACTACCACCGAATTCGTTAGAAAATATTGCGTGTGTACCCACAATGAGCCAAATAGTACATGCATCGAATACCGATATACTCAGTGGAATTTAAAATGGTACTACACGATCGTGAGAACAAATCTATAACCATCTATCACTCTGTCTATTTTTTTAGAAATATCTTCTCAAATCTCTCCAAAGAAAAAGCAAAATGGCTTCAAAGCAAGTTCAAGAAATAAGATTGATAGATAAATGGGAAACCTTCTCCTTAGATCAATTTGAAAGAGAATGCCATGACACTTTTTTAGCTTGCATACTTTGTGAGAAAATCAAACAGATACAAGGATTGGTGATTCTTTTGAACATCAAATTGGAGAAGTATTTGGATGTGGAAGAAATTCTGCAATTTTGGGAAAATATGAAGGTGGTAAAGCATTCTTTAACAACAACTCTTCATAGAGAAAGGATTGCATCAACACAGAGATTATACGCCAATTTTTTGATTTCAATAAGCCAATTGAGAAATCAATCAATCTACTCAGCTTACCACTCAAGCGTGAAGCCTTTCTCTCTCAGATTTCTGCATCAGAGAAACCAACAGCGGTTTACTCACAAATGGACAGTCTCAAACCAGAATTTGCCCTACTCAGCAGATGGATATGCAAAACTATTGCTGGACAATATCAAGGGCTAAATTGTTCGTCTGATGATACACTCAATCTAATGAACATCATTTGGGATCAAATTGATTTCAATTGGGTCGGTTATGTGTTCAATCAGATCAGGAAGCAACACATTAAAGAGATTGAAAGGATCTGTCAAGCCAAAACTGAAGAAAGAAAGAAGTTAGGAAGACTTCATCTAAATAAATCACTCAGTTTGGTAATATAACATTACCTAGAGATCTCAGTCGTGGAAAAGAAGCTGAACAAGCTGATGCATCAAGCAAAACTGAGAAAACTGCAGCAGTTGTGAGTTCAATAGAAGAATCATCAAAGGCTGAAGGAAAGAAAAATGTCTCTAAGCAAATAGCTGAACAGAAAGGAGTAAAACGTAACGCTGACTCAGAAGGAAAAAGCGCAGTAGAAAGAAGCTTGTTCCTAGACACTTCATTTAAGGAAACTAAAACATGCAAGACAGCAACAACTGAGGGGGAACAAGAACTGAAACTGACATCTAGGAATGATCAATTAGCTGAAGATGTTTCTCACAAGAAATCAAGGATTATCAGAGAAACAAGTTTCTGCTATGGCTACTGTAGAAGAGACTCAGCAGACTCAACAACAAGAGAGTTCCATTGAACCAGAAAGGATTGTCAATCTCATGAGATTGAAATTAAAGATTGAGGACTCGGGAATCTTTCAAAGAAACCCTAAAACTGAAGAAAAGTGGTTTCTAAAGAATCTCGAAGTAGAAGATTTGTATGCATTGTTTCCATTGGAAGAATTTCTAACAAAATGCTACAAACTACTTGAAGAAAAAGCTCAACAAGGGAAGAAGAAGTCAGTTGACTCATCAGCACCCAAGGATAAATTGAAAAAGGATGATGATGAAGATAATGATGATGATTCAAAGAAACAGACAGAGCAAGATTCAGTTTTGCAGCTTGAAAACAAAACTGAAACTCAAGGACAATCAGTTGCTCAGAAAGAAGGATTGCCAGTTGGGTCACAGACAACTGACAATCAAAAGCAAGCTGAAGATGTTAGACAAGAACTGATGGTTGTAGATCATCAAACTCAGTCAACAATCAAAGAAGGCATTGATCCAACTTAATTCTTGATAGTAGAAGAACTGAACAAAGTACAACCTTGAATGAGTTACTCACTCAGATGGGATATTACAACAATCTCTTATCAAGCATCTCAGGTTATCTGGACTACAGAAAGTAAATTGATGTAACTATAAAATCAAAGTTGGACACATCACGCAAGTTACATCAAACTCAGCTTCAGAGATCCTCCAGCTTAAAGAAAAACTAGAGAAAGCTACATATGAAGACCATGAGAATCATGCTCAAACTGAATGGCACTTAAATCAGAGAATTTATGGTCTAGAGACTCAGCTTTCAGAACTCTTCACTTCACATAAAGGCAAAGCAGATTACCAGAAAGAGACACATCAGTTAATCACTCAGCTGTATGATGCCAAAAAGGGGGAAGAGAAAGAAGAAAAGCTGAAACTTGAAGAAGAAAAACTGAGATTAGAAGTTGAACTAGCAAAACATAGAGAACTTAGAGATGACAAAGGAAATTCAGTCTCATTTCAAACATCAGGGATCCAGTAGAACTTAGTGAAGAATAGCTCATTTTGAAATATAAAGAATCCGGAGACAAAAGAGCAGCTCTTACAAGTGACTTATGGATAAATTTTCACGAAGTTTACAGCCATGTGAAAGCAAAATACGAGCATGGATCTTTTGAAGAATCTCTTGTATATTTCTTATCAGACAAATATCACACATAGAAGATGATGGAACTGTTGGAATAGTGTCCTAAACACAATCGGGTTGGACCGGATCCGACCGGGTCGGATCATTTCTACCATTTCTTTATGTTTATACATATATTAAATGGCTTTTATGTTGTCATATATATGTTATTTTAAAGAACCAATTATGAATTGTTATATGATAATGTCCTTAGTATTAAACTGTGATAGAGAAACCATGATAGGCGATTATGGTTGATGAGATCTCTAATCACTTTAATAAGTTTGATACTTAAATGTCTTTAGGCTGATGTACTATTAAACAGGGCATTGAAAGTATAAACAGGCTAGCACGTATTAGATGTCTTCTGTCTTTAGGGCAGGGATAGATCTCGTCTATCAAAGTGTAGAGACACTTGGACTGTACGTGGACGTGTATTAGAGAATGCGTACGTTAGACTGACCCACTTACACGGATAAGTGTCACACTATTTGGCGGTTGTGTAATTATCCTTTGTACCGGAGTCTTCATGGAATCACGGTGTGGATTGTCATGCTTTGACACTATTGAGGTTTCCCCTAGCCATGGGGCGATCATGCGGTAGTGATTGGGTGTGATACTGAAGCATGCGGAGTATACATGATTGGTCGTCCGGGAATCGCGTATCCTATGATTGTGATCGAATATTCGAAATGACCTTCTTATAAGGAATGTCTTAATCTCATGAATCTTTGCAAAGTGGGAGTAAACGAGTTACTTCGAGAGAGCATGATATCCAGATTATAAGATACGGTTGTTAATGTTTGACACTCGACGTACGACCGTATGGATATTATTACAGCGATAGGATTGTAAGTTACACGGTAACTGTTTCACATGAAAGGTAGTAGTCATTGCATTTGACTCTTCCGATGATTGGGGGTCACGGTGTGTTGATAGACGCTATCCCGTGATCGTTAGGTATGAAGGGCATTTTCGTAATCTGCACTTTGTGTATACGGCCAACATTTTCGGAAGCCTATCGTGTCACACACATATGAACATCTAGCCGGATTAAAATGTTGTTATAGATGATAACCAAATAAGGAAAGAATTTATCTCGAGACTATAAAGGTTATAGTGGTAAATTAATATGGTGGTATTTATTTATTATGAATAAATATAATACAAGATATTAATTATGATGATTAATTAAATATGTATATTGATACATATGAATTTCGAAATTATGTATGTATGTGATATACATGTATTTTGCAAATTAATTAATCATAGTATTATATTAATTAAAGAATATTCCGGAAGCCAATATTTGGCTATATGGGGCGCCACATTGAAGTGTATAAGATACACTTGGATTGTGCAATTTAATTAATAAGATTATCATATATTAATATTAGATATTAATGACTATAGATTTGCACACATGTGTAAATTGATTTATGGTAATAAAATAAAGATAGTCAATATTAGATATTGACAATATCTTGGAAATATTCAATATGAGATATTGACAATATCCTAGATTTATTTAATATAAGATATTATAATAAATGAGATAAATCAATCAATTATATTTTCCTTCTTCTATTGGGAAAATGTTTTCTTCTCCTCTACTCTACTAGGGGCGCCCCAACCACTATAAATAGGAGGTGGGTGTCAAGCTCTTTTGTACATCACAATTGCAAGAGCTCATAGTTCTTGTGTAAAATAGCGAGCATCCTATAGAGAGTTGGAGAGAGGGGAAAAAGGCCGGTCTAGCAACCGGAGTTTTCCAATAGCAATCCATGATGGGATTCCGGCGGGCCGTTCATGTGGACTAGCGGTAGAGGCCGAACACTTGGGCGGCTCTATGCAGAACTACTCTCCTTAGACGGTCAAAGCGTCGATCTTTTAGATCAACCAAGGTAACCACCGTGTACTACTTATTTGTTTATTGCTTAAACGAAGTTGATCTTGGGTAAAAGGAAATCAAAATTTTGAATTCCGCTGCGTTCCCGCGTAGATTTCCTTACAGGAACACAAGAAGATAAGAAGGATGAAAGAATGATTTGGAACCACAGAAAAGAGAGAACATATGAAGATTGACATTGAAGAATTTTAAGATTATTACAAGAACAATGATGATATTCCCAAGTTAGCTTTGTGGAGAAAATGGAAGCAATAAAGCCAAGTTGACTACAACAGAGCATTCTACAAAGAAGACACAGCCAAAGAAGATGAATATAGGTTGTATGATAAAGAAAGGATGTATCTCAGAGTTACAACAAGCTTGATAGTTTATGTTTTAAATCGGTTGTGTAATTTGATACAGTTTTTGAGAATTTTAATGATAAATCCAGTTTCAGTTGTACTTTGTTTTTATCATTAAGCTTTTCTTTTAAGGAGGCTTTTGGAAACATCAAAAAGGGGGAAATTGTTAGAAATTAAATTTGAGTTTTGATGATGATTCATCTTTATTGTTTGTTTACACCTCATTGATGAAGTGCTGAAACTAACTGTTATAGTAAAAAGCTAAAAGATGTCTAGAAATGAATGTATAAGATTTATTAGAGTCTGATCTTTGTATAGGTTTTATCAGACAAGCACTGTAATAGATAAAGAGTCGTAGAACTGAAAACTGGAAATCATATAGAAAGCTGGATACTATATAGAAGCTGATTTTACATCAAGAAAGTGAAAGTGTTACTCAGAACCGAAACTGAGATATACTCAGAACTGAAGAAGGTAAGTTCGTTGAGGGACACAGACTCAGTTGGCTTATCTAAAGGCTGAAGGCTTAGGGGAAAAACTCAGTTAAGAAGGCTGAGGGACACATACTCAGTTATTGAAGAAGGAAGAACTGAGGGTTCAAACTCAGTTTATGATGACTAAAAGACGAGAGTGTAAATTTAGGATTCAGGTAAGTCTGTGATGGCCTGAACTAACTTTATGGTTCTTGTATGAAGACCTAAGATACATAAGGACAATGATATCTCAGATGACTTAAGTGTTATGGTGTGCTCTGATTAAGTCAATAAAAATCAGATGAAAATAGAGTACTAAGTTTTGAAGAAGAGTAAAAACTCAGTTAATGCTCTAAATTAGTTAAAGACTGAAAACTAACATACTCAGTTATAAAGCTTAAAACTGACATTTCTCAGACACTCAGTCTAAAGTGGAAGGCATCCAAGAACTGAAAGAAAATCAGAACGTTAGAAACCAAGCATTCTCGTTGGATGATGGACTGACATGTCAGAACGGTCATTGACATATGACATATAGCCATTGATAGCTAAAAGAATTCAAATTCAAACAAGATGAAAGTTGGTTTACACACTATAAATAGAGGAATTAACAATAAGGATCAAACACACAATTTTACAAGCTTTAAGCCCAAGTTCTGTTCATCTTTTTATTGCTATCATCATCGTGCTTACAAAGAATTATCAAGAAATCTTCTAAGTGTTCAACCTACCAAGTTTCATCTAGACATCAACACTTTGAAGAACCACAAGCAAGAAACACTTACTTGATTCTAAGCCCAACTTTGATTTTAATCAAAGGTTGAGACTATGAAGCAATCCGGTCTAGGATTTGCCAAGGACAGTTGTTTTTGCAGTCAGGGTAGACTGTGGTTGTGGTGGAGCTAGAGAAAAGGCAATTCAACCCTCTAAGGACCAGTGCAAGCAGTTGCGGGGCATCAATACTACATGTTCTTTAGTTGCTTAGATAGTGAAGCTAGGGATTAGCCAAGGACTATCAGTTTAGGATTTTTTGTAACCGATCTACTTCAAAGAGTTCTAGTGAAATTTTCCTTCTACATCACAGGGGAAGAGGGGACTGACAAGATTACACCACCTGGAACCTCCATAATTTCTAGCCTTATTTTACTTTACGTACTTACTTACTGTCATTTAATTTCCAGTATTTGTGATTGTTTTTATATTGTTTGTTCAAGCATACAGAACTGATTGTGATTCACATAACACACAAACTGACATTCACCAGAATTTAGTTTTGCATATCAGCTTTTTCATAGGTACAACATGATCAGTTAAAAAGGCTAAAACTTAATCCGTTGCTAGTTAACTCAGTTTGAGCACAAGTCATTTTGACTTATACTAAGCTCAGTTAGCTTAACTCCACACAAGTTTAGAACTAAAACTAATCTTTTTTTAAGAATCAATTTTTTGGTGACAAGATTATTCACCCCCCCTAAACTTGTGTCCGCCTTTTCAATTAGACCAACAGTCTCCTCTGGAAATTGTTGCACTTATTGTCATATATATAAGCTACATTTCCATAGTACCTATCTCTAGATTGTATCTTACTTATATGTTCTCTCGGGTCTTTTGGTTTAAACTGATTTGCATAGTGCCTTCTATTGTTAAAAACTGAGTAGTAACCATCATTCGGCTCTTTATGGTAAACAACTTTGTACTGAGGCCTAAACTGACTTTTGTACTGAGGCTTCAGCTGAGATCTCGGTTGATTTCTTTGTTGAGTCCTTGACTGAGACTTATGGTAAGTTCTCTGTTGAGAATGATTATTCCTTACATCTTTAGCAATAGGTTCTGAGAAGTTCCCATCATTATCAAAAGGAAATAATCTGCCTTTTCCCCCTTAATTTTTTATTCTTTGAAGGATTTACATTCTTGGATTTAACTTGATTGAACTTTCTATGGTTCTTATCTTGGTTAGCTTCTGTAGATATGCCATTTGATCTACCATCATTGTTTTTATGAGGTGCATCTGATCTACCTTTAGATCTTCCTTTATTATTGAATGTAGCTGCCTTCTTAGAAATTGATGCTTACACTAGGTTGATTCATTCCAAACTGATTTAACTGGTTCAACATGCTTCTTAGTTTGAGGAGCTTTTTTAGCTACAAACTTGATGCCAGTTCTGACACTTGATTCAGCAGCTTTAATAGTTCCTTCTTTTGAAGTTTGTTGTGTATCAAATCATAGGCCAGTCCTATTACCATAGGGCTTTCTGGATTTGAGTCCAGTTGTAGAACATGATTGAGCAAGAGATTTGGCTACTGCTACCGGAGTAGTAGGCTGACACTCATACTTAGTAGGGTCAGTTCCTAACACCTTCAGAATGTTCAATTCAGCTTTTAATATTTCAATCTCCAAAAGTAGAGATTCTTTCTTTGCTTTGACTGATTCATAACCAGCTTGTATAATTACCATTTGATTTATCAAAGCATCGAGAGTTTCTTCTAATTCGGGATTTTTTAGATTAGAACCAGCTGTTGAAGAACAAGCACTTTGTGTGGAATTGTGTGCTGAGGTGCACTTAGAGTTAGATTGAAAAACCTCGGTTTGGTCTTCCATATGGGCCATCAAAGTTTTGTCATCTGATAGAGTTTTTTCACTTTCAGCTTCATAGTCTTACTTATCACTAGCTAATAGTGCTCTTCTACCAGTTCTTCTTTGTTGAGTTCTTTTGTTGACCAGTTCTGGACAATCATCTTTGAATTGCCCAGACTTTTTGCAGTTGAAACAAATGTATTCATGTTCATTCATTGTTTCTTCTTTCTTATCTAGAGTCTTCTTGATATACTTCTGAGTATATGCCTGGCCACACTTCATTCTTCTAATTCTTGTCATTATGAGTGCCATTTGTTCCTTCATGTCATTTAGTTGTTGAAGATTACTTGTTGATGTTTCTATGTTGTCATCAGATGCTGCAAGAGCTGTAGTCTTGGAGCTTTAAGTGCTTTGATTGCTGTAAAATCTTCACTGAATTCGTATGCCTTTAGGTCTGAGAAGATCTTGAAAGTATCCTCTTCTCCAAGCTTTCTTGATTCTTTCTTGTCTGTGACCTTCATCTTCCAACACGAGGGTAAAGCCTTCAAAATTCAAAAATTGACTTCCTTCTAGCTGTAGACAATCTCAAGAAGTTCTAGCTCATCCATAATTGCATTGAATCTTGTCTTCATTTTCTCAATGTTTTCATCTTGAAACTTCTATTTAACAACCAGAATCTTATTTTCCTTGATCGAGTCAGTTCCTTCACATAGTAATTGTAGTTTTTCCACGTTTCTTTCACAGTTGTGCAGTCTTTGACTTTCAGGTACATGTCACTGTCCAAAGTTCTGAGAATAATGTCCATGGCCATATTGTTGAGGTCATTCCTATTTCTGTCATCATTATTCCATTCACTCTTGGGTTTGAGAACTCTAACTTGAACACCAAATTCTCCTGTTTGCATATGAGTAATCAATATTGGTCCATCAGTGAGAACGTCCATCATCTCATCATGTGTGGCAGCAAGGAATTCCTGCCAACGTCTTCTATACTCATCAATACGATCCAAGTTGCACATAGTCATTTGTCTAGAATACTGATTGTTGTCCATGATGCAAGTTTAGAAAACTGAGTTTTGAAAAACTGGGCTTTTTCATAAGGCCAACTAGAGGATATTAGAACAAGTCATTGTTAAAGAACACTGCTTCGATACCAATTGTTGGTCCCGAGAAAAGGCTAGACACAAGTTTAGAGAGGGTGAGTAAAGTTGTCACCAAAAACATAAGTTAAACTAAAACTAGATTCAGTTTAAAACTTGTGTGGAGTTAAGCACACTAACCTGAGTATTGGTCAACTGACTTTTACTCAAACTGAGTTAACCGGAAGTGAAATAAGTTTTAGCCTTTTTAAAAATATCTTGTTGTATCTATGAAAAAGCTGGAATGCAAAACCGAGTTCTGGTGAACTTCGGTTTGTGTTCTGTGTGCGTTTTAATCAGTTTGTATGCTTGATAGATCAATGCTTGAACAATCACTAAATTGGAATATAAATAACTGTAACTAAAATGCGTTAAATAAATAACTAAGTAAGGCAAGAAATTTATAGAGGTTCCAGGTGGTGTAATCCTGTCAGTCCTCTCTTCCCCTTGATGTAGGAGGAAAAATTCCACAAGAACTCTTGAGGTAGATCGGTTACAAAAGTCCTAAACTAATAGCCCTTGGCTAATCTCTAGCTTCACTATCTGAGCTACTAAAGAACAAGTAGTATGGCTGTTCTGCACCTGCTTCACTGGTCATTAGAGGGTTTTATTTCCTCTTCTCCAGCTCCACCACAAACACAGTCTGCCCGACTGTAAAAACAAACTAATGTCCTTGACATATCTTAGACCAGATTGCTTCACAGTCTCAACCTTTGATTAAAAATCAAAGTTGGGCTTCGAATCAAGTAAGTGATTCTTGCTTGTGGGTCTTCAAAGTGTTGATATCTTGATTAATTCTTTGTAGCTTGAACACTTAGAAGATTTCTAGATCGATAACTTTTTAGCTCAAATTATAGCTCGGACTTGCAGTAATTCGATTGCTTGATTGTTCTTAGCAAAATTTTGGTTCCTTGTATGTTTGATCCTTGTTGCAAAGTAATGCATTTATAGTGTGAGATCCAACGGTCATCTTGTTTGAATTTTCGAACGTTACATTGGATTCTCAGAATATGCTATCATATGTCATATATGTCAGTGTCCTTCTGACATGTCAGACCTTCATCCAATAAAAAATACTATCTTTCCAACGTTTCATTTTTCCATCAGATCTTTGTATGACTTCAGCTTGAAACTAAGTTTATGAGGTATGTCAGTTTTCAGCTGGTATAACTGAGTTTTTCAAATCTTACATCATTGACTGAGTTTTTACTCTTCTTCAAAACATAGTACTCTTTATTCATCTGATCATAATTGACTTGATTAGAGTACACCATATAATATCATGTCTTCTAAGATATCTCTGTCCTTATGTATCTTAGGTCTTCATACAAGATCTATAATGTCAGTTTAGGCCATCACAAACTTACCTGAATTCTAACTTTACAGTCTCGGCTTATAATCTTCATAAACTGAGCTTGAACCCTCAGTTCTTTAAACTTCATAACTGAGTATGTGTCCCTCAGCCTTCATTACTGAGTTTGATCCCTTAGCCTTCAGCTTTTATAGATAAGCCAACCGAGTCTGTTCCCTCAGCGAACTTACCTTCTTCAGTTTCACTTGTAATAAAGTCAGCTGAGTTTGATCCCTCAGTTGTAAAACTAACTTTATTAACTCTTCAGTTATTGATTGATGTCTGACTTCAATTTTGATAAGGATCGGTTTCAGTTTTGATTGGGGATCATTTTTCGGTTTTGAAACCTATCTATTACAGTGCTTGTCTGATTTAACCTATACAATAATCAGACTCTAGTAAACCTATACATTCATTTCTAGACGTCTTTTAGCTTTTCACTATAACAGCTAGTTCCAGCACTCAATCAACGGGGTAAAAACAAATAATCAAATAAATAGATGAATTATCATCAAAACATAAATTTTATTTCTAACAATCTGACTGGTCCAGCAGATTTCTCAGTTTGGGGTGTTTGCTCTGCTAAAAATCTTATGCCATTTTTGACATTGGATTCAACAGCCTTGCTAGTACCTTCTTTGAAAATCAATTGTGTATCAAATCCAAGACCAGTCCTATCACCATAGGGCTTGTCTGATTTGAATCCAGTTGCAGAACTTGATTGTGCCATTGACTCAACTGCTACTGCTGATGTTGTAGTCTTCTGTGGAGTCTTGGCATGATCAGTTACTTTCACTCTTAGAATGTTCAATTGAGCATTCAATATTTGAATTTCCAAGATGAGAGACTCTTTTTCATCTTTTACAGCTTCATATCCTGAATGTATCATGGTCATCTGTTTCATTAGGATAATTAAAGTTTCTCTCATCTCAGAATTCTTAGGATCAAGACCAGTTGTTGAAGAACAAGCACTATGTGCAGAGGTATATATAGGTTTGGATTGAAATACCTGAGTTGAATCTTTCATGCGAGCCATCAGTGTTGTGTCATCTGAGTCAGCAACTGATAAAGCTTTCTCAATTACAGCTTCATCGTCAGTTTCATCTCCACCTACCATTGCTTTTCTGGTTGGTCTCTTCTGCTGATATCTTTTGTTTTGTAAGTCTGGACAGCCAGGTTTGAAGTGTGCATGCTTCTTACACTTGAAGCACATATACTCATCATCAATTTTCTTTTCTGGTACTTATTTGATGTAATTTTTGGTGAAGAATTGACCAAATTTCATCTTCCTTATTCTCTTCATCATTAGAGCCATTTGCTGCTCCATTTCATTCAGTTCATTTGTGTTGTTGGATGGTTCTTGTTGAGGTGCAACAACAAGAGCTGTAGTTTTAGGAACCTCTAGTGCTGATAACTTAGCAAAATCTTCACTGAAATCATATGCTTTTATATCTGAGAATATTATGAAAGAGTCTTCAGTCTTTAGATTTCTAGACTATTCCATGGTGGTGACTTTCATCTTCCAGCATCAGGGTAATGCCTTCAGAACATTAGCATTGACTTCTTTCCTTGTATTGACGATGTTTAGCAATCCTAATTCATCTTGAATCGCATTGAATTTCCCTTCCTACTCAAAGGTCTCTCCAGGTTTCATCATGAATTCTTGGAATTTCTTTTTTGCTTCAGTCACTTTATTTTCCTTGATAGAGTTTGATCCTTAACAATTCAGTTTCAGTTTTTCCCAACTCCTTAGCAGTTGTGCAATCCTTAACTTTCAAGTACATGTTGCTATCCAGGGTCCTGTAGATGATATCTACTGCAATGTTGTTTAGATTGGCCCCTTTCTTCTTTAGCATTCCACTGATCCTTGGGCTTTGGAACTCTGACTTGTCCACCACCTTCAAGTGTTTGCATGTGCATGATTTGGAGTGGTCCATCAGTGAGTATGTCCATCATTGCATCTTGTGTTGCGGCTAAGTAAGCCTTCAAAACGTCTTTTGTATTCATCAAACCTATCCATGCTACACATCAGCAATCTAGCATACTGATTGTTGTCTAGGATGCAAGTTATCAAAAACTTTGAGCTTAGTTTTAACTCTTTCAAAAAGAACAACAAGAGAATCTACTTAGAACAAACTTCTGTAAAAGAACATTGCTCTTATACCAATTGCTGGTCCCTTGTTAAGGCTTGTGACAAGTTTAGGAGGTGAATAAACTTGTCCTCTAAAAACTTTTTATCTCTTAAGTAAACTGATACTTAAAAGATTACGGAATTGAGATAACTGAGATGAAAAAAGGTCTTACTGAATTTTTCTACATCTGAGTTAAGTGTAACAGAATTAAATTAAATAGCCTTATGTTATGTTGTTCTTGTTGGAAATATGCTAAGCTGAGTTTTGGTGAAACTCAGTTTTGTGCTAAGTGTGAGGTCAATCAGTTTGTATGCAATAGTTTGATTGCTGGAATAAGTAAAATTGTAAAGTAAGTAAACTAAATAAAGTATTCTTGTTGAAAGTAAATGCAGAAATAAAAACACAATTTTTATAGCGGTTCTAGGTGGTGTAATTCTGTTAGTCCACTCTTCCCTGTGATGTAGGAAGAAAATTTCCACTAGTCTTCTTGAGGTTACAATGGTTACAAAAAGCCTTAGTTGACTGTCCATGACTAATCCCTAGCTTCACAATCTAAAACCTTGAACAACAGGTAGAATTGCTGCTCTCCAAATGCTTCACTAGTCCTTGACGGGTTGAATTTCCTCTTCACCAGCTCCACCACGAACACAGTCTTCCTGGATGCAAAAAACTGTCCTTGACACCCTAGACTGGATGCTTCACAGTCCAAACCTTTGATAATATCAAAGTTGTGTTTGAATCAAGTAAGTGATTCAGACTTGTTGAATATTCAAGTGTTGGTTCTTGATTGATCTGGAATACTTGAACACTTTGAAGATTTTTATTGATTGTAACTTGTAATCTCAAATGATAGCAATTTAATTCGCAAACTTGAATGCAAAAACGTTCAGGACTTAGGCTCCCTTTGTGTGCAAAAGGTGCTTGATCCTTGTAGCTAAGTCCTCTATTTATAGGGTGAAATCCAACAGTCATATTTTTGAATTCCTTAACGTTCCAATCAGATTCCGTAGAATATGCTATCGGTGTCAGATATGCCAGTGTCCTTTCTGACATGTCAGACTGTCAACCAATCAGGTATTAGCTTACTTTCTTCAGTTGAAACTGAGTTTTCTGATTTTTTCAGTTTCCAACTGTCTTAGAGCATTAACTTAGTTTCTACTCTTCCATAAAACTGAGTACTCCTAGTTCATCATCTGATCCTTTATTTGTGAGATCAAAGTACACCATATACATCTCATTAACTAAGTTTACACTGTCCTTATGTAACTTAGACCTTCAATACAAGATCTATAAAGTCAGTTAAGGCCATCACAAACTTACCTGAAGTGTAACCTTATAGTCGGGTTTTAGTCTTTAAAAATTGAGTTTGAATCCTCAGTTATTCAGTCTTCAAAACTGAGTCTGGTCCCTCTGCCTAGATAACTGAGTTTGTTCCCTCAGCCTTCATAACTGAGTTTGCTCCCTCAGCCTTGAGTCTTCAGTCTTGTAAATGATCAACTGAGTTTGATCCCTCAGCGAATCATTGTTAGATATCAGTTTCAGTTCTTAGACTCCACTAAAACTAATCTATTACAATGCTTGTCTGATATAACCTATACAATAATCAGACTCTAGTAAATCAAATACATTCAGTTCTATACATCTTTTAGTTTTTAACTATAACAACTAGTTTCAGCACTTCATCAATGTGGTTAAAATAAAAAACTAAAAATAAAGGATGATTCACCATCAAAATTAAATTTTATTTCTAACATCTTCTTTCTTTCATCTGTCACAATTTTATTCCTATAGTGGATGAAGAAACCAGCCCAATCAAACTGTAATTGCTGAGCAATGATTATCATCATATCAATCATAGGTTCAGACAAAGTATCATAACTTCCAGTCAAACCCAGTACATTATTTGTGATATACTTGCTCAGCTGCCCATACTCTTGAATGATATACTTGACATTTAAACTAATTGAAGCTACCTATTTTTGATCAGTCTTAATGTCACTTACAAACCCCAATATGTCAAGATGCATATCTTCTGGGTTCTTGATTGCTCCTGCCATTTCTTTAAAACCAAACATTTCCCTAATATTTGTGAGGAAATATTGAGTCTTTGTCCATTCACAGTGGTATCAAAATCCTCATTCTCCGGATAGATTTCCATATTTGCCCAGAAATCACAATCATTTCCATAAGAAATGGTATCCATCCTTATATTCCTGGCATTTTCCAACCCTTTGTAATAGAGAGCACGTCTTCCAAGAACTTTTGCTCTTTCAATTCTACCAGCCTCTTTCACAAAAAATCTTACACTTTGACTTACTATGGTGAAGACATCGATGGTAGCCATTTTCAAGATATAGAGAAAAAGATAAAATTTTTGTAAAGAGGATTTTGCTTGGAAAGTTTATGAGAGAGTATAAGGGTTATTCTCTGTGGGTTCAAGGTATATAGGCAATAAATGTACTAACTCCTTCATGCACGTACTATTTGAATTCATGATCCTAATGAATTGCATGTGTAAATGCCAATAACCTGATGTCATATGTCCCACTAAGTCTCTCACTATGTAAGAAACGGATATGTACTAAAGACAACTGCAATAAAGATAAGGTTAAAACCTTTTAACTTCATTTCTTGACCGTTCATTAAAATTTGAATTGAAAATAAAAATTCAACAGACTGTTTGTCAGAAGTACTCTGCTGAGTTACTTCAACAATGTATCACTCTGTTGACTTCTTGAGTGCTCGGCTGATCTTCAAAATCACCATTCAGCTAACTAAAAGCTAGAAATTCTCAGCTGATAATACAAAGTGTAATTTAATACCAATGACTGATCTGCCAAGTGAGCTCACCCAACAGGGCAAAGACCAATCCCCTTGGCAGTGTCATTAGTTGACCAATCTAAAAGAGAAGTTAGGAATTTTTTATACCAATGACTAATCTTCCAAGTGAGCACACCCAACAGAGCAAAGACTAGTCTCATTGAATTCCAATGCTGAACTGACCATTCAAAAGGTTAGAAGATATTGAGAATGCCAATATCAGTTCTTAGCTTTGAAAATCTATCAGTATCCAAAGGTTTTGCAAATATATCTACCAGTTGATCTTCAGTAGAAATATAATGAATCACCATATCCTTCTTTTCAACATGATTTCTTATAAAATGATGTCTCACATCAATGTGTTTGGTTCTTGAGTGCAGCACTAGATTTTTTGTTATAGAAATTGCACTTGTATTGTCACACATTATGGGAATGTGTTTGGTTCTGGCAGCTATATATTCTGCTGAACTATTGTCTCATCCACAAAACTTGAGCACATCAACTTCTGGCAGCTATATATTCTGCTTCAGCAGTGTAAGTTGATATAGAATTTTCTTTCTTGCTAAACCATGAAGCAAATCTATTACCATCAGCTGACATGTTCCAGTGGTGCTTTGATGACGCTCAAAATGATACACCGTACGGCATCAACTTTTCACCCATTCTAAGCAAAAGTAGTAGTTTTCGACCATTAATATGAGCCATTTGAGTTGAATGTCATAAGTTGGGTTCATGAGTCAAGTAATTTGCATTTAACATTTATTTTCCCCAATTCGATATTATTTCGTGTATTATTGGACTATTTTCAGGATACAAAGGTTGGGTCAAGTGTTAGAGAGCATTTTTAGGCCGAGCTGGACGAAGAAACGGACCTAGGGTGTTCCAGAACCTTCAGTTACGTCAGCAGAGAGGAAAAAGACAAAAATGCCCTGGAAGCCGCGTGAAGCACCGCCGCAGCCGCGGGATCCAGTACCTTTGAAACTGCATTTTCTTGGACGAGGGGTAGATCTAGGTGTTACTAAGTCGGTTTATAGCACTATAAATAAGTGGCACCAGCCACGAATTTCAATGTACAATTTTCGACAAGACAAATATATTATATTCAATAAAATATCTCTTTGTTCTTTTTCTCTATGAGTTCTAGTCATGGATCTGACGGATTCACCGCTTAGGGAGCGATTCGAGGAGGATCTACACTCGTCTTCGAGTGTATGATTTCCTGCTTTCTAAATTTAGATCTGTCGTTATTTGCCTTATGATTAGTATGATTTGATTGTTTATATTAGTTCTGCTCTGTAGTAGTTAGTTTATTTTACCCCATGAATGTTTAGATCTGAATCATTGGTGAAGAAATCATGAATGAAAGGTTGCGTTCTTCGGAGCCCACTACGGTATTTATCGTGGCTGCGAATACCTAGTAAATCCTAATTCATGATAATCGGCGCCAGCTATGTCTGATCAATAGATTTTAATGTACATGTTGTTAGCCGGATCAACTATATGCATGTTTTCGTAAATTAACATGAAGGACTTGCAAGGTGAAATGTTAGTTCGGACAATGTCTTGATCGATCATTAGGAACGTGCAAGTCAATCCACGATAGCTGCTTAGGGTGGTCCTCGATCTTGAACTGGCTAGTCCTAGATCTTATTGCTTGTGAATTAATACAACCAATGAAGGAGCTTAATTGCACATAGGCACCTACTGTCCTTTCAATAGAAGTAGCGTAACATTAGGGATTAGCACCCGTAGCTGTTAAAGATCTAAAATTTACCAACGTGGATTATTGATGCATGATGTGGGGGAATAACTACTTACTCATAGTTAGAACTAATTTTTATAAAACTCATAGGAGTATAATTATTTGGTCTTGTGCGTTATTTCACAACTTGTACCTATCTGTTCTATAGTTGGCCGTAGGCTGTAATTGTGACAATTAAATTCGATCTAGATTAATCTGTGTTTTTACGAGTCTCTGTGGGATTCGACCTTGACTCACCAGTAATCTGCTATGATAGACCTAGTCCTATTGCTTGTAGCAGTCAGTTGTCTGATGCACGATCAAGATTTTTGGCGCCGTTGCTGCGTACTCGTGTAAAAAATACTTGTTAATTTAGATTTAAAGTCGGTATATTTTTTGTTTTAGAGTATGTTTTAGAGTCTGTAATTATCTGAGTTTTATAGTTTCTGTTCAGATAGGTTCAGGGAAATTTTTGTCGGGAAGACATGAGAGTCACTCTCGCTGCCGCACGAACCGGAGTTTAACAGAAATTGTTTCTGTTCCATCAGTGTCTATATTATTGTTTTCGTGTCTTCCAGGGCGTGTGTAACAACCGGCAGGGCAAGTAACTAACCTTTTTATTTTTTTGCATCTTGTAGTACGGGTCACAAAGTTTGGCATCCAGGCTCGAGTTTATTTCTGAAATAAAAAAATACACAAAGAAGAAACGAAAAGAAGCTCGAGAAAGAAAGAGGCTGGCTGACGAGGTGAGATCGGACAGAGGAAGTGAGAAATATATAGACGAGGAGATTCCACATCTAGAGAAACTAGAGGAGACAATAGAACAAAATAGTGTTAATGGAAAAAGGAACGAAGAGGAGTAGTGGTGCAAGCAGACAGAAGGACGTTACAGAGTTATGCGATACCAATGATTGAGCAGTTCATGCCCGCAATTGTTCAACCGGAGAATGCGGCCGAAGTTTTTCATCCGAAGCCAAATGTCATACAGATGGTGACAAATTACACCACATTCTATGGAGTACCAAACGAAGACCCAAGTGTACATGTCACCAACTCTTGGAAATTGTTAGCACAATCAAACCATCAGACGTGCCTAAAGATAACATCAAGCTTAAATTGTTTCCATTCACGCTGAAAGATAAGGCAAAGATATGGTTGTTGTCTCTAGCATCAGGATTTATCCAAACTTGGACAGATTTACTGATGAAGATTATGAATAAGTACTGCCCACCTGGGAAGTCATTGCAAACGAGACAGGACATTATGAATTTCAAGCAGAAACATTTGTAGAAGCTTAGGAAGGATTTAAGGAGGCACAACGTAAATGCCCTCACCATGATATTACCCTACCTAACTGCGTGCATAGTTTTTATCATGGACTGAGGCCAAGTGAACAAATGAGAGTAGATGCGTCAAGAAATGGATGTTTTGCACTGTTATCACCAAAAGAAGCTGAAGAGAAACTGGAATAAATTGCACTTACTAGCTAATGGGGAACACACCAGACTGAGAGTGTAAAAGTAGCAAAAGGCGTATTTGGTGAAGACACTTCTCAAAAGATCATATACCAGTTGATGGTAATGAATGAGAAATGGATGGCATGCATGATCGCAAAGCCAAGGTAGAGAAGGTCCAAGGAATTGAGATATCCAACATCGAGGACTTGAACTACAATGGTAGTCAAAGAAATCCATATGGGGGCGGATATCGCCCAGGTTCTCATGACCACCCTAGTATATGACTAAGTGATCCACTGGTGGAGAGAGACCAAAAGAAAACTGGTGGATTCATGCCTCGATTCATTAAGCCCGGTGGTTAGGAAGCAGCCATGGATAAAATGAGCTCAACTGTGACCGACATGGTCAATCAATTAACCAAATCCATAAGCGAGCTCAGCACAAACTTCACAACTTATTGTCAGAAGATGACACAAGACTGACCAATCAAGAAGCCTTAGCGCAAAATCTATCACACCAAATGGGGCAGATTTCCGAACAAGGGTCAGCACGTCCTTCAGGAGGTTTACCAAGCAACACTGAAAAGAACCCGAAGCATAATGACAAGGAGTGGAAAGGAATTACCTGGACCAGTCATCAGAGAAGAACCAGAGATCACTGATGAGCAGCAAGCATCAGAATCAGAAGCATCATGGATGCCGATCCTGTGCGACGTCAGTCCGCAGCCGCGGAAATATACAGAAACAGCAGGCGAGCAGTGAGCACAACAGCAGATATCATGTAAGTCTAAATGAACTGTAACTATAAATCCTACTACTTTATCCTATCCTCTTAGGAAATTGAAGCCTAATCATGATGATGCTATATATAAAAAGTTTATTGAAATGTTTAAAAAGCTGCAAGTTAGTATTCCCTTGGTAGAGGCTCTGGAAGGAATGCCAGAGTATGCTAGGTTTCTTAAAGAAGCAGTCTCTACCAAAAGAAAGTTATTAGCCTTAAGACTATTTTCCTAAATGAGGAATGCTCAGGAGCATTGCAATGCAAACTGCCACCTAAGTGTAACGATCCTCAAAGCTTTCTCATACCCTGTACAATTGGAGGAGTATGCCTAAACAAAGAACTGTGTGATCTAGGGGCAAGTGTCAACTTGATGCCGCACTCTATTTTTCATAAGTCAGCCATGAAGGAATTAAATGAGACATCAATAACCCGTCAATTGGCAGATAGGTCTATGAAACAACCATGTGTGGTTGTTGCGGATGTTCTGGTCAAAGTTGATAAGTTTGTGTTCCTAGTGGATTTTGTGGGCCTAGAAATGGAAGTAAACAGTGATGTTACACTAATATTAGGAATACCCTTTTCCTAGCAACTAGTGAGACTTTAATAGATGTTCATAAAGGAGAGCTAATCTTAAGAGTGAACGAGGACAGTGTGGTCTTCAATGTGATGAAGACGATGGGTTACACGCGAGATGAAAGAGAAGCATGCTATATGCTGGATGACATTAAAGAGCTAGTTTTGAAATTACAACAACAATAGGAAGTTGATCTTGAAGTTGTAAAAACATTGTTGTTGAAAGAAGAAGAAGAAGAAGAAGAAGAAGAAGAAGAAGAATATGAGGAGAAAGTTTGGCCTGGGTGTAGCAAAGGTCATGTGCAAGAAATAAAACATATATCTTCTGTGGATATAGAAGGACCCATTTATACACCTTTGTGGCATAAAATCTTTGATTTGCAGTTGACTGGCAAGATACTGAAATCATCGTTGGAAGAACCACCAAGAAATTTAACGCTTACACATTTGCCCTCTCATATGAAGTACGTATACTTACAAGATGATACTCTCCCCCTGATTATTTCAGTGGCCTTGTCACCGTTAGAGGTGGAGAAACTTTTAAGAGTACTGAGGGAGCATAAAGGACATTTGGGTGGACCATTGCAGACATTCGAGGAATATTCCCCTCTGTGTGCATGTATAAAATCTCTGTCAATCCAGAAGCAGTGGCTTAACTCAGAGAAGGTTGATACCACAGTTGAAAGATGTTGTTAAGGGGAGATTATAAAGATGCTGGAAATGGGAATCATATTCCCAACTGCTGATAGTGAGTGGGTAAGTCAAATTCATGTGGTGCCCAAGAAAGGAGGATTCACTGTCCAACCTAATGAGTTTGATGAATTGATCCCTGTAAGACTAATTACTGGACATTGAGTTTGTATCGACTTTAGGAAACTGAACGACGCAACTCGAAAAGATCATTTTCCCCTACATTTATCGACCAAATGCTAGAGAGATTAAGCGGTCATGCTTTTTATTGTTTCTAAGATGGATATTTTGGTTACTTACCAGATCCATATTTCTCCAGAATACAATGAGAAAACAACTTTCCTATAACCGCATGCCCTTCGGACTATGTAATGCACCAGCTACATTCTATAGGTGCATGATGTCTTTATTTGTGGACATGGTGGAGGATTTCCAAGAAATATTTATGGATGATTTTTCTGTCTTTGGAGATAGCTATGATGAATGCTTGGAAAACTTCAGTAAAGTGTTGAGAAGATGTCAAGAGATCAACCTAGTGCTTAATTGGGAAAAGTGTCATTTCGTGGTCACAGAAGGAATTGTGTTAGGTCATAAGATTTCAAAGAAAGGAATGAAAGAGGACAAAGCCAAGATTGAAGTGATAGAGAAGTTATCACCCCCAATGAACTTAAAGACGATGCGAGACTCTCTTGGCCACAGAGGATTTAATAGGAGGTTCATAAAGGATTTCTCTAAGATTTCTAGACCACTGACTGAATTGCTTGCAAAAGACGTACCTTTCTTCTTCAGAGAAGAATGCAAGGAGGAATTCAACACATTAAAGAAAATGTTGATAACTGCCCCAATCATGGTTTCACCAGATTGGAATAAACCTTTCGAGCTAATGTGTAATTCTAGCGATACAGCGGTTGGAGCAGCACTGGGCCAAAGAGAGGATAAAATCTTCACACCAATCTACTACGCCTTCCGTACCCTCAATAGTGCCTAGTTGAATTACATGACCAGAGAGAAGGAACTCTTGGCTGTTATCATTGCATTTGACAAATTTAGATCTTACCTGGTAGGATCAAAAGTCACAGTTTTCACTGACCATGCAACCTTGAATTATCTTCTGAGCAAGCAAGACTCCAAACCGAGATTATTAAGATGGATTCTACTCGAACATGATTTTGATGTGTAAATTAAGGATAAAAAAGGGTCGAAGGACCAGATGGCTGATCACCTGTTGAGGCAGCACTGTTAGAAGAAGGACAAACTATTGAGATCGAGGAGTATTTTCCATATGAACAAATTTTTGCCATTTCAGAAGTAGCTCCAGTCGAATATCAGCCTAGACACAATACATCAAGAGTAGGGAAGTTATACCCATGGTTCGCGAACATAGTGAATTATCTTGCAGAAAAGTACCTACCACCAGAATTCAAGAGTATGGATAAGAAAAAGTTCGTTACGGACTTAAAGCATTATTACTGGGACAATCCCTACCTGTATAAGATGTGCTCTGATAACATTCTTAGGAGATGCATCCATGATGACGAGATTCCAAGTTTTCTAAGCCCATTCCATTCAAGGGAAGTTGGAGGCCATTATGGGCCAGACAGAACAGCAGCCAAGGTACTTTAGTGTGGGTTTTATTGGGCGACAATATTTAATCAGCTTACGAGTTTACTAGAGCCTGTCATTCCTGTCAAATGACTGGTAACATTTCTATGCTGAACGAGATGCCACTGTATAGTATCCTTGATGTAGAGCTATTCCAAGTTTCTGAGCCAAAGCCATTCAAGGGAAGTTGGAGGCCATTATGGGCTAGACAAAATAGCAGCCAAGGTACTGTAGTGTGGGTTTATTGGGAGACAATATTTCAATCTGCTTACGAGTTTACAAGAGCCTGCCATTCCTGTCAAATGACTGGTAACATTTCTAAGCGGAACGTGTTGCCACTGCATAGTATCCTTGAGGTAGAGCTATTCGATGTTTGGGGAATTGATTTTTTTGGGCCTTTTACATCGTCAAAACCGAATCGTTACATCCTGGTAGCAATAGACTATGTTTCCAAATAGGTGGAGGCGGTGGCCTCACTTACAGACGATGCCAGGGTTGTCTTGAGATTTCATAAGAAAAACATTTTGATGAGGTTTGAGGTACCAAGAGCCATAATTAGTGATGGAGGGAGCCATTTTTGTAATAGGTTGTTTGAAAAGCTGATGATAAAGTATGGGGTGCGGCATAAGATTGCAGCATCATATCACCCCAGACAAGTGGACAAGTGGAGGTCACGAATAGAGAGATAAAGAGGATTTTAGAGAAAATTGTGAATCCCACGAGGAAAGATTGGTCTTTGAAATTAGACAACACTCTATGGGCATACATAACTGCTTATAGGACCATAATTGGGATGTCACCATATATGATAGTTTTTGGAAAGTCGTGCCATTTTCCGGTTGAGCTAGAGCATGATGCCCTGTGGGCTACTCGGTTCTTAAACAAGGACGAAGGCTTAGCCGAAGAAAAGAGATTATTAGACTTGAATAAACTGGAGGAGTCTATACAATCTGAACTCCTCCAATTTATTCAAGTCTAATAATCTCTTTTCGATTAGAGATATATGTGGTTTTTTCCTTCATGGTTCTCATGTGATACCCTCGCAAAAGTTTTCACATCATGCGACGGTCAATAAAGAATAAAGTGGCTTAAACTGTTTTTGCGCATACATCATGTATGTACAACTACCGCCACCTTATTTTCTTATTGCCCGGCGCATGATACTGAAAGTTTTTGGAGTGTTTTGCAATACAGGATGATGGAGCACCTTGGAACGAATTGAATTGATTGAGACACTTGGACAGCCAATTCCAGAGCTAAGTACCTTTTCTTTACTTTATTATTAGTCATTGGGGACAATGTCTATAATAAGTGGGGGGTATGGGCGGTCTTAGCTTGTTAATTGAAAAAGGGAATAATTTTGAAATTTAAAAACACTATATTTAGCTTGTCTATTGCACGTCTGAGTAAGGAATCGGTAGAAAAGGAGCCCAAAAACGATTTGATGTTAATTATTGCATATTCAGTTTAGTATGGAAGAATGAGAATGTGCTATGTTGAAGGAAGTAGTGACTTATTAATTGGTATTTTGCATTTGCACTCAATTTTTGAGCACATAATCTGAGTGAGAAGTAATTGGATAAGATGAAGAGTTATCTTAGACCGGGAATCGATAACTGTCGGTGGATATACTTTAACCAATTGTTGTAGGATGATGGTAGCGATCATGATGCCACAAAAGGTAAAACAGGACAAAATGGGCTTGTCAGTGCGAGAGAAAAAGTGAGAAATATGCCAAGCGAAGCCGATGGAGCGTAAAATGCATGTCTATTGCATAAAAAATATATATATAATAAAGGCAGCGAGGGAAGCGAACTTGTTGCTAAAAGGGCACGACCCTCACATAAAAAAATAAACAAACGAGGATAATGAGTAAAACTCGGTCCCCAAGTCCGCCCGGCCAAAGTAAGGTTTCATGTTTATTGTCTGAGTCTGAAAGCAAGAAGAGCGAGTATGCACACTAGCAAGTTGAGATTGTGGGGTCGCTATGACTTCATTCTTTTTACAGATACATTATCACAAAAGATTCATCACACGACACATTGATGCATTAGTAAGTATTGATTAATGGGAAGCTTATGGATTGTCGCATGTTGCATGTTTTGCCTGAAATCTTGACTGAATGTGTGGTAATTAATGGGGATTTCTCTTGGAGGTACATTCCGCCTTGATACTGTGATCGAGGACAAGTAGAAGGCTCGTGGGGGTAGTTGATGATGCTCAAAATGATACACCTTACGACATCAACTTTCACCCATTCTAAGCTCAAAGTAGCAGTTTTTTACCATTTATATGAGCCATTTGAGTTGAATGTCATAAGTTGGGTTCATGAGTCAAGTAATTTTCATTTAATGTTTATTTTCCCCAGTTCGATATTATTTCATGTATTATTGGACTATTTTCAGGATACGAAGATTGGGACAAGTGTTAAAGAGCGATTTTGGGCCGAGCTGGATGAAGAAACGGACCTAGGGTGTTCAAGAACCTTCAGTTAAGTCGGCAGCGGAAAAAGAAAAAAATGCCCTGGAAGCTGCATGAAGCACCGCCGCATCCGCGAGATCCAGAACCTTCGAAACCGCGTTTTCATGGACGAGGGTAGATCTAGGTGTTACTAAGTTGGTTTATAGCACTATAAATAAGTGGCACCAGCCACGAATTTCAACGTACAATTTTCCACTTGACATATATATTATATTCAATCAAAGTTCTATTTGTTCTTTTTCTCTATGAGTTCTAGTCATGGATCCGACGGATTTCTCTATATTCAATCAAAATTCTCTATGATTTTCCGGCTTTCTGGATGTAGATCTGTCGTTATTTTCCTTGTGATAGTATGATTTTATTGTTTATATTTGTTCCGCTATGTAGTAGTTAGTTTATTTTACCCCACGAATGTTTAGATCTGAATCGTTGGTGAAGAAATCATGAATGAAATGTTGAGTTCTTCAGAGCCCGCAAAGGTCTTTATCGCAGCTGTGAATACCTAGTAAACCCTAATTCATGATAATCGGCGCCGGCTACGTCTAATCGGCAGATTTAATTTACATGTTAGCCTGTTCAACTATATGCATGTTTTCGTAAATTAGGATGAAGGACTTGCAAGGTGAAGTTGTTAGGAACATTATATTATGTTTTGATGATGTCCATACTACCTGTTATAGCAAGCCTGAAATAAATTAGAATTCTCTGTATAAGTCTTTACTTAGAGTCTGACATGTTGTATAATTTGAGTCAGACAAGTATTGTACTAGTTGGTAGGATGGCGAAGTAAAACAGATATTTGGCAGAGTGAAGCCGGCCAAGTACCAGCAGAGAAGTATGAAGCCATCATGTTCTGACTTATAACCAAGGAAGTCTGTGATGACCTTGGATAAGTCTAAGTTATAATTCAAATGATGAAGTACAATGACAAATATGATGTACACTGATCACACACAAATCAAGGATCAGTGAAGTACAAGAAGTACCTGAAAGATCAAAGAAAATAACAAAGTAGTAAACCGGCAGATTAAACTGACTATCGGCTGAGTAAAGACAAAGCAATGAAGGAAGATATAAACAGAAAAGTCAGAAGGATCACTTAACTGTTCAGAAAACGGCTTAGTAAACTTTACTCGTTTAGATTGTTTGAAATATTATACGGCACGAGAGCGGCGGAGGTACTCTTGCTGTCCCGGATCGCCACCCACTCGCTTGCTTCCCTTTTGTCTAGTTCAGCAATCTGAGCGAAATCTGCCCAGGCCACGGGATTATTAGGTTTAGGGGTCTTTGTTCTTTTCTTCTCGTCATCATCCGTGACCTCTTCAGTACGACGTCATGTTCTCTTTTTATGGTGAGTAGGTGAAGGTATTCGCCTGGGTAATTCCTCTTCCTCGTTCTCCTCCCACACAAAGTCCTCAATGACATGAATGTCAGCTTCAAATCCCATGGATTCCAGATTGGCAGCACCCTAACGCCGACCTGCTCATCAGCACCGGCCCGGATTGATCGAGCCTGCTTGTTTCTCTTCCTCTCTAAGTGCTCAGCCAAAGTTTGCTGCTCAAGGATGTCCCCAAGGCTGAATGGGTCATCATCATCGATAGGCCCACCAGCATCCCCAGGACCGCCAAGAGTTACATCCTCAAGATCTGTCCCTACGGATCCACTGATACTGAGCTCGTTGGCCTCTTCTTCCACACAGCATAATCAAGCACATCTTGGTCGTCATCGGAATGATCACTGATGGTTCGATCACTAGCGGACATCCTGAAAAACAAGAGGTAGAGGTGGAGTGTTAATCACCTAGGACTATGGAAGCTAGGCCCAGATTAGCAGACCCACTCATCTTGACGCCTTCCCCTCCATTCTTAACTTGAAAAGATACCCGAAAATAGCCAAAAAAACCAAAGGTAGCACTAAACATCAAAGGGGAAGAAAGACCCAAACTTCACCCAGAAAATCATGAACATAAGGAGAAAAAGCAACAAAATGGTCACGGAGGAACAAAGGTATTGGATTCACAGTTCACTCAAACAAAAAGCGTCAATTTTGGCTTGAGTCTCAATTCCAAAAGCATTTCACAAACACGTCAACTGGGAAAACACACATGAAAAGTACCGTGTAAAAGCTTTGATCTTTTGGTGCTACAATCAATTCAGAGAACATAATAATCCATGGAATGCATTTTGTTGGTCCCTTGGAATGGATAACACAAGTTTAGAGGGGGGGTGAATAAACTTGTCACCAAAAACTTTCCTAAACTGGATTTAAAACAAATTATGGTTTAGTTAAAACTTGTGTGGAGTTAAGCTGACTAAGCTAAATTTAAGTCAAACTGACTTAAGCAAAACTGAGTCAACTGGCAGCGGATATATTTCTAGCCTTTTTCTTGATCTTGTTATTCTTTTATGAAAGCTGAGAGAGGTGAACTGAATTGTGATGAATGTCAGTTTGTGAACTGGGAAGTGTGTAACAATCAATTACCAAATGTTGTAAGTAAATGCTAAATGAATAAATAAATGGGTAAAGTAAATGAGCAAGAATTATAGAGGTTCCAGGTGGTGTAATCCTGTACGTCCTCTCTTCCTCTGTGGTGCGGAGGAAAATTCCACTAGAACATCTTGAGGTGAATTGTTACAAAAAGTCCTAAACAATAGTCCTTGGCTAATCCCTAGCTTCACTATCTAAACAGTTGTAGAACATGTAGAATTGCTGCTCTTCAATTGCTTGAACACTGGTCCTTGAAGGGTAACGTATGCCTCTTCACCAGCTACCACCACAAACAAAGTCTGCCCGACTGCTTGCAACAACTGCCCTTGACAAAACCTTCCTGGTTTGCTTCATAGTTTAAACCTTTGATAAAGAATCAAAGTTGGGTTGAGAATCAATGAATTGATTCTTGTTTGTGGTTATTCAAAGTGTCTGATTCTTGATAAATTCTTTGTAGCTTGAACACTTGAAGAAATACTTGATATGATCTTGTTATGGCACAGAGATGATAAAAATTCGAATGAATAAGACTGGTGCACAAAAATGCTTGTTTTTCTTAATAATTCTGTTCCCTCTCTCTTTTTTTTCAACGTGCAAGGTCCTCTATTTATAGTGTGAGGTTCAATGTTCATCTTGCTTGAATTTAAATTGCATCAACGTCTATCTTGTAACGGATATATTTTCTGTCCGTTCTGCTGCGTCAGTATTTCATCCAATAGAATTTCCTCCTTTATAACATTCGACTGTACTATCAGTTTATTGGATGACTGATAGATGAAACTGAATTGGAGCATTAACTGAGATTTTACTCTCCTTGAAATATCAGTACTCCAGTTTTTCATCTGATTATAATTGACTTAATCAGAGTACACCATAACAAGTTATCTTCCAAGAATTCATTATCCTTATGATTCTTAGGTCTTCATACAAGATCCATAAAGTCAGTTCAGGTTACCACAATCTTGCCAGAAGTCTAACTTTATAGTCGCGACTTGTAATCTTCATAACTAAGTTTGAACCCTCAGTTCTTCAATCTCCTATAACTGAGTCTGTGACCCTCAGTTCTTCGATATAAGCCAACTGAGTCTGTGTCCCTCAACGAACTTATCTTCTTCAGTTTTCATATTGGTGTATCCTGAGTCAGTTTGTTTATCTTGACAATTTCGCTTTTCGAATGACTTCCGCTTTTCGCTTTTACGACACACTAGCTATTGCAGTGCTTGTCTGATGTAACCTATACAAATATCAGACTCTAGTAAAACCTAAACATTCAGTTCTAGACATATTTTAGCTTTTCACTATAACTGCTGGCTTCATCACTTCATCAATGAGGTTAAGATGACATTTTGAATAAGTATGATGAATTATCATCAAAACATAAATTTTATTTCCAACAATTTCCCCTTTTTTGATGATGCCAAAACTCTCCCTAAAAGAAAATCTTAAATATCAAACAATACAAAAATGTAAAACTGGATTTCATTAGAATGAGCAAAAACTGGAATAATTACATTTCATCCAAATAATTGTGATTAAAGACTAAGCTTTTTCTTAACTGAAATAAACTTCATCTCTTTGTCATACAGACGATAGTCATCTTCTAGTTTGGAGTCTTCCTTTGAAAAGGTCTTGTTGTAGGCAACTTGACTTCCTTCTTTCCATTTTCTCCACAGAAATAACTTTGGTAAGTCTAATTCTTTTAAGTAGTATTTTTCAAATTCTACTACATCAGCTTTCATTTGTTCAGTCTTGTCTTTGATCTTCAGTTTGTCTTCAATCCTCTGATTCTTCTTATGTTGTGCCATCTTTTGATCATGATATCTGTCAGATAAGAAGTAGTTCAAGGATTCTTCAATAGTCTTATCCTTGTACTTGGCTTTGATAGGATTGTGATCTTTGACAAACTTTATCCACAGATCCTTTGTAAGAGTAACTCTTCTATCTCCAGATTGACTGTATTTTTCAATGAGTTGCTTGTCAGTTAGTTCTTTCTTTAAGAACTTTGGATCTGATTTGTATCTTTGCAATTCGTCTTCTAGTCGCTTCATTTCTGTGAGTAACTTCAGCTTTTCTTCTTCAGCTTCCCTCTTTTTGGCATCATACAGCCGGTCTACCAAAGCATGGGTTGCCTGTTGGTCGGCTGATATACATTGTTGAGATGCAATTACTTCATTAAGCTGAGTTTTCAACCCGTAGATGTGCTGATTCATATGCCAGTGAGCTCGAGCATGTGTTTCCCTATCTACTGCGGTTGAGTCTTCTAGTTTCTATTTAAGTAACCGAATTTCTGAAGCAGAACTTGAACTGGATTTGTGAATCATCTCTAGTCTTTCATGAACTGAGACATCTGTTCTAGTTCTATAATCAAAATATCCAGAAATATTTGATAGAAGGCCATTTTGTGCATCCTTGTGACTGAGCACAATCTTCAAGTTTTCATGAACTTTGGCCAACTCATCCTTTGTTAGGATGTCAGAAGGATCATATGTCGTTTCAGGTTGATCCTTGGGCTGAGTGATATCTTCAATAATCATCAGTTGTCGATTATCAGTTCCATCAGCCGCTTGCTGAGTGTTAGTTGTCTGATTTCCAACTGGCAACTCTTCTTGCTGACTTACAGTTTGTGTAGCTAGAGATTGAGGTTGAATTTCTGAATGCAAAACTATAGTCACATCAGCTTCTTTCCTTGTATGATCATCTTCATCATCCTTTTTTCTTGAACTATCTTTGGGAACATATGATGTGGCTGATTTTCTTCTTTGACCTAGTTCAGTAAATCTTTTGAAACAGTTTTCAAGAAACTCTGATATAGGAAATAGAGTATATAGATCTCTGATTTCAAATTTCTCCAAGAGTAACTTTTCTTCAATCTGTAGACTAGCTTCACGAGAATTTTCTGGTTTAAGCTTCATTTTCATTTCAAAAACTGGGGCTGATTGCGGAACTGATTGATGTTGTAATTGAGAAGTATTATCAGCAAGAGTGTTTTTCCTTGTATCTTCAGTTGTCAGTTGTTTTTGTTGTTCCCCCTCAGTTGGTGCTGTCTTACTTGAGGTTGCTGGGTATAAACATCTTACAACTGATCTTTCTTGTGCTGAGTCTGCCTTCCACTTGATTCTCTGTGTTCAGCTTCCTGCTGAGACACAATTTTCTGACCGGCTTCAGGTTGAGATACTGTTTTTGTTGCTGCTGCGATTTCCTTTGTAGCTGCATCTTGTCTTGCTTGCTTCCCTTCCTTGAGTCTTTCCAGATAGAATTGAATGATTCCACTGAGTGTTTTCTTCAGTCGAAATCTACCAACAGTTACTTGACCTTCAGCTTGAGCTCTTTGTACACTGTCTAATTCAGCTAAATGTTGTTTCTTTATTTGATTGACTACATAACCTGCCCAATTGAATTCTATTTCGTCCCAAATTATGTTCATCAGATAAATATTCTCTTCAGATAGTATACCGATTCCTTTAGATTTTCCAATGACATGCTTGCTGAGCCACCAGCTGAGATGTCCAAATTTTGGCTTGATTTTGTCAACATGAGTACCAATTTCTATGGGTTCCGTAGAAAAAGATCGTTGTTTTAGAAATGCAGCCTTATTCAATGGTAGAGTAGTCAAATCTATTGATGTCACTGATGAATTTGTAAAGCCAAAGAGTGACCTCATTACTCTTTCATTGATAGCAATGCGATCTCCACGAACTGTTGCCATTAAGGAGTCTCTTACCAATCGCATATTCTCCCAAAATTGCAGAATTCCTTCCACATCACGTGGTTCGTTGAATTTAACTTCCAGAAGATTTCTTAGACCTGGTTGTTTTGGATTTTATTACAAATCCAACTTGCTAACAGAGTATTGTTGCACCTTGCTTCATAGAAATCGAGTGAAAATTCATCTAACTCTGTGATCAATCTTCTTGTTTTGATTTGTCTGAGGTGGCCATAACTGGGTGTGAACACAAAAAAATTTGATTTTTGAGAGGAAAAGATTTCGAAGAGTCTGATTCTGTTTTTAGGAAAGAGACGAAGAATTTGAAATTTGATTGAAAATAGTGTGAACGAGGGTTGAATAAATAGGTAGGATATACTGGCGGTTGAGTAGTACAACTTTTCAAATTCCATGATGGTTTGGGTAACCAATGTATGCACTGTTCTGACAGTCGTGGGGTGTATACGCACTATTCTGACAAAAAGAACTGCAGTAATTAAATGCGATATAACCGATGTCGCTTTTATCTTGTCAACCTTTGACTTTAGTTGACTGGGATAGAAACTAATACTGATGTCAGTTTTAGAAATAACTTTCAGTTTCTTCAAATCATTCAGTTTCAGTAAAATCTGTCAGTTCTAGTTGATCAGTTTGAAATTGTTGATGTCAGTGACTAATCTGTTAAGTGAGCACACCCAGCATAACAAAGATTAATCCCCTTGACGATTTTTGGCTTAACTGATTTCAACTAACTTTGATTATACCCAATTCTGTTCTTAATTTGGCAAATCTTTCTTTGTCCAATGGCTTTGTAAAGATATCTGCCAACTGTGTTATCCTTTTTCTCTGCATGATCTCTTATGAAGTAGTGACGCACATGAATGTGTTTTGTCCTTGAGTGTAAAACTGGATTATCAGTGATTGCAATTGCACTTGTGTTATCACACATTATGGGAATCATTCCTTCTTCTATCCCATAATCTCTTAATTGCTGTCTAATCCATAAGACTTGAGCACAAAAACTTCCAGCTACTATGTATTCAGCTTCTGCTGTTGAAGTTGAGATTGAGTTTTGCTTTTTGCTAAACCATGACACAAGTCTATTTCCTAGTAACTGACATGTGCCTGATGTGCTTTTTCTGTCCACTTTGCATCTAGCATAATCTGAGTATGAATAAGATATTAGCTTGAATTCTCCTTCTTTTGAATACCAAATTCCAACCCCATCTATGTCTTTCAGATATTTCAAAGTTCTTTTCACAACTGTGAGATGGCTTTCCTTTGGTTTTGACTGAAATCTTGCACATACACCAACAGTAAATGATATATCTGGCCTACTTGCTGTAAGATAGAGTAAGCTTCCAATCATTCTTCTGTAAAGTGTTTGATCAACATTTTTTCCTTCTTTGTCTTCATCTAATCTGATGTTGGTCCCCATTGTTGTAGAGATTCCGGTTGATTTTTCCATACCAAACTTTTTGATAAGTTCTCTTGTATACTTGGTTTGGTGAATGAAAATTCCATCATCTAATTGTTTTACTTGTAATCCATGGAAGTAATTCAATTCTCCCATCATACTCATTTGGAATTTTATTTTCATTAAACTTGCAAATTTCTCACTTAATTGTTCATCTTCCGATCCAAAAATTATGTCATCAACATAAATTTGAACAAGTAGAGTATTTTCTCCATTCTTCATCCTGAATAAAGTTTTGTCTATAGTCCCTTTGATGAATCCATTATCTACTAGAAACTGAGATAGAGTTTCATACCAAGCTCTTGGTGCTTGTTTTAATCCATAAAGAGCTTTCCGTAGTTTGAAAACTTTATCAGCTTGATCTTTGATTTCAAATCCAGGTGGTTGTTGAACATATACTTCTTCTTCAATAATTCCATTCAAGAAAGCACTTTTAACATCCATCTGGTAGACTTTGAATTTCTTGTGAGCTGCAAAGGCAAGAAATAGTCTGATTGCTTCTAATCTTGCAACTGGTGCGTAGGTTTCATCAAAGTCTATGCCTTCTGCTTGAGAGTATCCTTTGGCTACAAGTCTAGCTTTGTTTCTGACAATATTTCCATCTTCATCAAGTTTGTTTCTAAAAACCCATTTGGTTCCAATGATATTCACATGAGCTGGTCTATCTACCAATTCACATACTTGATTTCTTTCGAACTCGTTCAATTCTTCTTGCATAGCTAGTATCCAATCTGGATCTTTCAAAGCTTCTTCTATTTCCTTAGGTTCAGATTGAGATAGAAAACATGCAATCATTGCATCATGTTGATGTCTTGTTCGAACTCCAGCTTGAGTGTTACTAATTACTTGTTCTTCAGGGTGATCTCTCATCCATTGATGAACTGGTGCTTGCACCAAGGGATTTAAAGTTTGTTCATCTGGTTCTACAAGAACTGGTTCTTGAATTTCTTCATCTGGATCTAAAACATGTAGTTTAGGTGGGGTTTGTTGAGTAGTTGGAAACTGAGACTGATCTGGATCTGAACATTCTGAATTTTGTAGTCTCCCAATATCAACAAAAACTGGTTCTAGCGAGACTGGTAACTGAGATTGAGAAACTGGTTCTTGTCTGTCTTCAGTTGTTTCACCAGGGAAGTTTGGTTCATCAAATACTACGTGAATTGATTCATGCTTGAGTGTCCTTTTATTTAGTACTCTAAAAGATTTGCTGACACTTGAATATCCTAGAAAAATTCCTTCATCAGCTTTGGGCTGAAAAACATGAAGTTGATCTTTTCCATTGTTGTGTATGAAACATTTGCTCCCAAAAGCATGGAAGTAGGAAACATTCGGTTTTTTTTCCATTCCAAATTTCATAAGTGGTCTTCTCATGCCTTTTATTCATGAGAGCTCTGTTCTGTGTGTAGCAAGCTTTGTTAACTGCTTCTGCCCAATATCTTTCAGGTAGTTTTGCTTCACAGATCATAGTCCTTCCTGCTTCTTTGAGTGTTTTGTTTCTTCTTTCAGCTACACCATTCTGTTGAGGTGTTCCTGTGGCAGCAAGTTGGTGTAAAACACCATTTTCTTCACAATATTCAATAATCACACTGTTGAGGAATTCGGCCTCGTGATCGATCTTATCTTCACAACTGATACTCCTTTTTGATTCTGAAGTCTTTTGAGTAATTCTGTAAGTTTTTGCTTGGTTTCACTTTTCTTGGTTAAGAAGATTACCCAAGTGTACCTTGAAAAATCATCTACTACCACCAATGTATACTTCTTTCCACTGATACTAATTGGTGTAATAGGTCCAAATAAGTCCATGTGTAGTAATTCCAGATGTCTGGTTGTTGAATGCTGAGACTTGGTCTTGAAACTTGCTTTGGTTTGCTTTCCTTGTTGACAAGCATCACATAAGCTATCTTTCTTATATGAGATCTCCGGTAGTCCAATGACTAACTGTTTCTTAACAAGTGTGTTGATGTCATCAAAGTTAAGATGACTCAGTTAATTGTTCCATAGCCAACTGATTTCTCATTTGGTATGCACAAGCAAACAAGTTTCAGCAACGGCTGTTGTCCAATCTACTACATACATATTCTCTTTTATTCTTCCGGCTAAGACAACTTGATATGCTGATTCGCTGACGACAACGCAAATTCTTTGTCAAAAGTAACTTTGTATCCTATATCACAGAATTGACTGGTGCTGAGTAGATTGTAGTGTAGTCCTTCTACAAAAGATACATTCTTGATTGTAAGTCCATTTCTGATTAAGTTGTCATAACCTTTGGTGTAACCATGTTTGTCTTTACTTCCAAAATTAACCTGTGGTCCATCTTTTGCAATAATGTTACTGAGATAGTCTTTGCTCTTTGTCATATGCCTAGAGCATCCGCTATCAAATATATCCTGCAATAAAAATTAAATAATTTTAGGTACCCAACTCAGTTTGGGTCAATGATGGTCAGTTGTCAGTACAACCTTGGGAATATATCCTTTAGGTATTCTTCGGATATTGTTGCACTTATTTTCATATATGTAAGCCACATTCCCATAGTATCTATGTTTGGATTGTGTCTTATTTATATGATCTCTCAGATCTTTTGACTGGAACTTATTTTCATCATGCTTTATATTATTAAAATAACAATAACCATCATTCCTTCTGTACTGAGGTCTGGACTGACCTTGGTACTGGGACTTTCGCTGAGAACTTGGATCAGCTCTCTGCTGAGTTTTAGAATGAAACTTGTGATAAGTTTTCTGTCTGGAATGATTGCTATTATCAGTTTTATTAGTAGATGCAGTAAAATTCCAATCATCATCAGTGGGATATAGTCTTCCTTTCCCTCTGAATGTGTGAATCTTTGAATGATTGACATTCTTGGATTTACTTTGATTGTAATTTTTCTGGTTCTTGACTTGATTGGTTTTTGTGGATCTGGTAGTTGGTTTTCCAGTTTGGTTTTCTTAACATACAGCTGATCCACCATTTGGTTTACTCTTGTTGGTAGATCCAGTTGTTTTCTTGGAAAACCGATTTATCCTATGTGATACTAGCTTTACTGGTTCAGCAATTTTCTCAGTTCGTGGAAGTTGCTTAGCCACAAACTTAATACCAGTTTTGGTACTAGGTTTAGTAGCTTTGCTAGTTTTATCCTTGGAAGATTGCTGTGTATCAAATCCTAAACCCGTCTTGTCTCCATACGGCTTTCCTGATTTGAATCTAGTAACTGAACTTGATTGAGCAAATGATTCGATTCTTCGCCGATGCAAAGATGATCGATCTTTGAATCCTTTCTTTATCGATTTTTAGTCGGGCCAACATTTTTAGTTCACACTTCAATCTTTCAACTTCAAGAATTAGATTCTCTTTTTCAGCTTTAATTGATTCATAACCAGCTTGATTAGTTACTAGCTGATTCATCAACTCGTCAAGTGTTTCTTCTAATTCAAGATCTTTTGGATTGGAGTCAGCAGTCGAAGAACACGCATTTTGCATGGAAATCTGAGCTGAAGAGTATTTTGAATTGGATTCACATACCTCATTTGGATCTTCCATGTGTGCCATTAAATCTGTGTCATCAAATAATCTTTCAGTACCAGCTTCATAATCTGATTCATCTCCGGAAAGGAGTGCTCTTCTACCAATTCTTCTTGGTGGGGTCTTCTTGGTCAGTTCTGGACATTCAGCTTTATAATGTCCAGGTTTCTTGCAGTTGAAACAGAGATATTCATCGTCTTTTCTTTTCTCAGGAGTTCTTTTGATGAATTTCTGAGTGACTGGGTGTCCACTCTTCATCCTTCGAATTCTGTTCATCATTAGAGCCATCTGTTCTTCCATCTCATCCAATTCTTGAAGATTGCCTGATGAGTTTTCTTGATTGTCATTTGATGTTGCTGCAAGTGCTGTGGTCTTTGGTTCTTCCAGAGCTTTGATTATTGCAGCTGTACTTGTAAAATCTTCACTGAATTCATAAGCTTTCAAATCTGAGAAGATTTTGAATGAATCCTCTATGTCAAGTCTTCTTGATTCTTCCATAGCAGTGACCTTCATTTTCCAGCACATTGGTAATGCCTTCAAGAATCTTGTATTTATGACTTTCTTTGAGTACTCAATCTTGAGTAGATCTAATTCATCCATGATAGCATTAAATCTTGTTTCCATTTGGTCAATGGTCTCACCAGATTTCATTTTGAAGTTCTCAAACTTTTGCTTTGCAACATAAATTTTGTTTTCCTTGATTGAATCTGTTCCTTCACAAACTAACTGATGTTTGTCCCACATTTCCTTGGCAGTTGTGCATTCTTTAACCTTTAAGTACATGTTGCTGTCAAGAGTTCTGAGGATAAAGTCCATAGAAACATTGTTGAGATTGTTTCGCTTGCGATCATCACTAGTCCATTCGGATTTGGGCTTTGCAACTCGAACTTGCTCTCCACCAACAGTTTGCATGTCAGTGATCTGAATAGGTCCATCAGTGAGTACATCCATCATTTCATCATGAGTAGCTGCTAGAAAAGCCTGCATACGACGTTTTTATTCATCAAATCTGTCCATGTTGCACATAAGCATCTGTGTCGCATTTTGATTGTTATCCATTGTGAGTGAGTGAAGACTGATAGTGATTTAACTGGAACTTAGCTTTCAAATGAGAACAACTAAAGAAGATATAGAGCAAATGATATCTTGTTAAAGAAACACCGCTCCGATACCAATTGTTGGTCCCTTGGAAAGGCTAACACAAGTTTAGAGGGGGGGGGGGGGGTGAATAAACTTGTCACCAAAAACTTTCCTAAACTGGATTTAAAACAAATTTTGGTTTAGTTAAAACTTGTGTGGAGTTAAGCTGACTAAGCTAAATTTAAGTCAACCTGACTTAAGTAAAACTGAATCAACTGGCAGCGGATATATTTCTAGCCTTTTTCTTGATCTTGTTATTCTTTTATGAAAGCTGAGAGAGGTGAACTGAATTCTGATGAATGTCAGTTTGTGAATTCTGAAGTGTGTAACAATCAACTATCAAATGTTGTAAGTAAATTCTAAATGAATAAATAAATGCGTAAAGTAAATGAGCAAGAATTATAGGGGTTCCAGGTGGTGTAATCCTGTACGTCCTCTCTTCCCCTGTGGTTCGGAGGAAAATTCCACTAGAACTTCTTGAGGTGAACTGTTACAAAAAGCCCTAAACAATAGTCCTTGGCTAATCCCTAGCTTCACTATCTAAACAGTTGTAGAACAGGTAGAATTGCTGCTCTTCAATTGCTTGAACACTGGTCCTTGAAGGGTAACGTATGCCTCTTCACCAGCTACCACCACAAACACAACATGCGATCGCTATGCATAACTGTCCTTGATAAAACCTTCCCGGTTTGCTTCAAAGTCTAAACCTTTGATAAAGAATCAAAGTTGGGTTGAGAATCAATGAATTGATTGTTGTTTGTGGTTCTTCAAAGTGTCTGATTCTTGATAAATTCTTTGTAGCTTGAACACTTGAAAAAATACTTGATATGATCTTGTTATGGCGCAGAGATGATAACAATTCGAATGAATAAGACTGGTGCACAAAAATGCTTGTTTTTCTTAATAATTCTGTTCTCTCTCTCTCTCTCTCTCTCTCTCTCTCTCTCTTTTCTTTGTGCAAGGTCCTCTATTTATAGTGTGAGGTTCAATGTTCATCTTGCTTGAATTTGAATTGTATCAACGTCTATCTTGTAACAGATATATTTTCTGTCCGTTCTGCTGCGTCAGTATTTCATCCAATAGAATTTCTTCCTTTATAATGTTCGACTGTACTATCAGTTTATTGGATGACTGATATTTGAAACTGAATTGGAGCATTAACTGAGATTTTACTCTCCTTCAAATATCAGTACTCCAGTTTTTCATCTGATTATAATTGACTTAATCAGAGTACACCATAACAACTTATCTTCCAAGAATTCATTATCCTTATGATTCTTAGGTCTTTATACAAGATCCATAAAGTCAGTTCAGGTTACCACAATCTTGCCAGAAGTCTAACTTTACAGTCTCGACATGTAATCTTCATAACTGAGTTTGAACCCTCAGTTACTCAATCTCCTATAACTGAGTCTGTGACCCTCAGTTCTTTGATATAAGCCAACTGAGTCTGTGTCCCTCAACGAACTTATCTTCATCAGTTTTCATATTGGTGTATCCTAAGTCAGTTTGTTTTCTTGACAATTTCCAGTTTTCTGAATGACTTCCAGTTTTCAGTTTTACGACACACTAGCTATTATTGTGCTTGTCTGATGTAACCTATACAAATATCAGACTCTAGTAAAACCTAAACATTCAGTTCTAGACATCTTTTAGCTTTTCACTATAGCAGCTGGCTTCAGCACTTCATCAATGAGGTTAAGATGACATTTTGAATAAGTATGATGAATTATCATCCAAACATAAATTTTATTTCCAACACATTCAATGAGAGATATGGAGAATATTGCAGAAAACGAATTTGGAATCAAGTAAAATACATGGATGTTGGTTGAGGAAAGAAGACGGAAACTGGAAATGGATACCGGAACCTTCAAACTCTAGCCAAAAACTTCAAATCTTGGCAAGGAACCTTGAAGAATAGCCAGAAAACTCAAGGCGTCGCCGGAGACTCTTTTGCTGTGAATGTGAGAAGTGTGTAAAGTGTAATAGGTTTAAGGGCTTCGCCTTTGTATAGGCTAAAGTAGGACGACTCAGCGGCTGAAATCAGGAGGATCTAATGGTTCAGATTGGGGTGGGCCTTTTTGAATTTCAAATGTCATTGCTTTACGGTTACCAAAAACTGCTGCTATCACATCAAAATAGTTACATAGAGCCCCAACCAATGAGAGGCCATGACCTATCACCTCAACCATCCCAGTATTTGTAAAATCGAAGTGGCTCCCCACAAAACGCACATAACCACCGCAACAGTTAATTATGGAGTTGGCATCGCAAACAGAAAACTCACCGAAAATAAGACCATCCACTTCATAACGCAATCTCGAGGCTAAGGCTATCCGCCAAATAAAGCCACCAGAGGCTAAGGCTGTTCACCATATAAGCCACCCAAAATCCAGGGCTATTCGCCATATAAGGCCGTCAAAAGGCCAAGGCTATTCGCCGCATAAGGCCGTCAAAAGGGAAAGGCTATTCACCATATAAGGCCGTCAAAAGGTGAAGGTTATTCGCCGCATAAGGCCACCATAAGGCTAAGGCTATTCGCCACATAAGGCCGCCAAAAGGCTAAGGCTATCCCCCACATAAGGCCGCAAAAAGGCTAAGGCTATTCGCCATGTAACATCATATAAGGCTAAGTCGAACCGTGACACCAAAAGCCACCCAAGGCAAAGTCAATTTAGGACACAAGCCCCACAATGCGTTAAGGCAATCGATCCACGAACGAACTTTACTCCTTGTCTAACATTTCAAGAAAATGCTTGAGACACGAAGTTGGGGGCTATTGATATGCCTGAACCGGGATTCAGCCCGCAGATCTTCATTCGGGTCCGTCCGGCCACCAAAGAAGTGGATAAGGACCCATGCCGCCATCGTCCGTGAGCTCATGGGCAAACGTGGCATCACAATCTATCGGACCGGGCCCTAGATCTTAAGCCTCATACGGCGCTTACAAGACTAAGGGGCCATCCTGCGAGCTCATAAGGCAATCGGGTCCGTCAAGGACCATAGACCACGACACTCAGAGGATGAACCTACTACGAGTTTGGCAAGACAAGGGCGCAAGAGACGGAGAAGTCATTAGGTCCGCATCCTATTGGGTCCGCCCCATGTTCACTGACATTACTAACATCTAGTTGTACTTGTTCATCCTTAATCATAATTAACCAAACCTTAGTCGGTGGGTCCTCTATATATAGGGCACTATGTATCCATTTATATATATACATTAATACAAAAACTAAGGCTTACTCTGCCAATTTTACTACTCATTTTATATAGTACTTGCACCACTACTTTCACCACCACAAATTCCACAGCACCACCATGCACCACCACTTTTACAACATCAAATTGTTAGATATCCACTCATTTAACCACCACTGAAACACCATGATAATTTCTACGTTATCAGATACAAGAGATTGCTACTAGATACACAGGTGACCAATGGGTTGCAAATAAAATGGGAATGCTCATGGTCAGATCTTCTCTAAATCCTATTTTCAGTTTGAAGCAGGGCATTATCAAATACAAGGGGAGAATGTATGTAGGGTCTAGAGGTACCCTAAGGAAACATATATTGTAACAGTTTCATTTTAGTCCCTTAGGGGGACACTTTAGGGTTAGGGCATGCTACAGTAGAATAAAGAAATTGTCCAATTAGCCTAGCTTGAAGGTTGAAGTACAAGAAATGATCAAGCAGTGCATTCCTTTCTATCATTGTAAACACCTACATGATCACCCTTGGGTCTTTTACAACCACTGCATATTCCTAATCAGGCATGGTTCTAGATTAGCATGGATTTCATAGAAGGTCTTCCGAATTCTGAGGGGAAGGAAGTGATCCTAGTCATTGTGGACACACTTACCAAGTTCATCCACTTCTTAGACCTTTAAAAGCATTATACATCTGAATCTGGTGCCTTGGTATTTTTTAGTGAACAGAATCCATGGGCTACCTACTGCATAGTTTGTGACAGAGACAAGTCTTCACATCAGAGTTTTGGAAACATTTACTCAGATTATATAGGGTCAAATTATCATGCACCACTTCCTATCATCCCAGACTGATGGCCAGACTGGAAGAGTGAACCAATGCTTGGAAATGTACCTCAGATACATAACATTTCAGAGGCTTTAACAGTGGAAGAGGTGGCTGCCTATAGCTGAGTTCTGGTACAACACTAATTACCATAACTTCTTGAATCTGACACCTTTTAAGGCATTGTATGGCTATAAGCCTATACCCCTGCCTCTGGGAGAATTAGCAGCTGAGCATTTCCCAAATGTGAGGCCCTTTCTCCACCAGAAACAGTTCCTTATGAGGGAACTGAGATCCCACCTTGGAGTGGCACATGCTAGAATAAAGTTTTATGCGGACAAACACAGGCTGAGAAGGAGTTTGAAGTGGCTGATTATGTTTTCCTCAAGTTGCAGGCAGCTGTTGGTCCCAGAGAAGGGTGAAACTATAGTCAGAGGGGGGGGGGTGAATGACTATAGTGGAGTTTCAAAAACTTTTCTTGTGTTTTAAAAGCTTTTGGGCAAATGGATAAGTCCTTTCTTACTATGTTGTTTTCAAATCAGTTTAGACAATCACGGATATGTGTTATGATGTAGGCAAATTAAATAAGTGTCAGTAAAGTAAATTGCGTAAATTAAATTGACACAAGGCTTATAGTGGTTCAGGGTGGTGTAATCCCTTAATCCACTCTTCTCCCTGTGATGATCGGAGGAATTCACTATTGTTTTCACAGATACAACAATATGATTGTCATTGGCTTCCCAAGCTTCACAATCTACAAGACTATCACTCCTTGATCGCAATAAACTTGATGATTCATCTTCCTTTTCTTTGCTCCTTGAGATCAAAATCCTTCAACAAATTATCACAGCTTTCAACTCCTTCTCAGATTGCCTCTGATTCAGTTGCTTCAGTTTGATGTGAATGTGATTCATGCACTTGCTTGATCAATCTCAATTCTGAATATGACTTTGTAGTTCTGATATTTGAGTTGATCACTAAATGTATCCTTGTAAGTTCAGAGAGAAGGCTTTTCTAATTGACAGAGTTTCTGCTTTCCTTTTTTTTTCTAAATCATTATCTTCTTTTTCTGTCAATGCCTTCTATTTATAGCCTTGATTTTGAAATTCCGTCCGTTGGCTATATTAATGAGGGAATAATCCTTGATTTTATTCTTGATTCCCCCTTAATTGTATTCTCCTTGATTTCAGTGATCGGATTCTTCTTTCTAATGTATAGCAGAAAATCCGTCCTTGATTGATCCTTTAATGATTGTGCATTTAATGCATGATCTGCTGAATCTTCAATGTATATTAAATCTGATCTTGTAAGTGTCTCTTCACCGTCTGTAGAACGGTGGAGTGAGCCTTCTGACTTAGCCGTTAGTTCTTTCTTCACCATTTTGTTTTCTCTTTGCCGACAGTCAGTGTACTCAGCCGATTCACTGTTTTCTTCTTTGCTTTAGTTTCAGGAGAATCTTTATACTTCACTGATCCTTGATTTGGGTGAGATCAATGTACACCATATTGGAATATTGAGTTTCATCACTTGAAATATAACTTAGACTATCCAAGGTCATCACAGACTTCCTTGGTTATAAGTCAGATCATAATCCCTTCTCTGTATCTCTGCTGGTGCTTGGCTGGCTTCACTCTGCCGAATGTCTGTTTTCACTTTGCCGTCCTACCAACTAGTACAATACTTGTCTGACTCAACTTATACAACATGTCAGACTCTAAGTAAAGACTTATACAGAGAATTCTAACTTATTTCAGCTTGCTATAACAAATAGTATGGCCATCATCAAAACATAATAAAATGTTCCTAACAATTTCCCCTTTTTGATGATGCAAAAACCCTCATAAGCCTGAACATAAGTAGTCAAAAAAATTCATAATAACCAACAGAACAAAATTTCAACAATTTTATTCATCCATCAAGGGGCAATGAGATCCAAAGAATTTATTCAACTGTTACAAACTACATTTTGCTTAATTCAGCCTTGTACCTTTTGAACTTTGTAGTCTGAACCTCTTCAATGTCTTTCCAATCAATTTCTGGAAACTTCCACTTCCAAGAAGCCAAAGTCAGTGTATTCAGATACACCCTGAAAAACTCTTTTGGCAAAAAGTCTATTGAAATCGTGCATGGTCTCATTGGCCTTAGGTTCTCCAAAATATTTTTCAAGTCTTTCCTAGCCTCAAGAATGTGTGTGAGTCTGCAAATTTGAGACTTTGTAGAGACCCCACTGCTTCTGCTTTCTCCAATCTCCCATGGGATTGAAGAATCTTTCCATGTATTTGAAATCTTCTTGTTGTGCGGCTGGCAAGTCTTCTGGTCCCTTTGCAGATAGTGGTATAGCTGAACTTGGTTTGTTGTTGGTCTGTTTGAGAAGTGCAAATTCTCTTTTGACTTCATTGTAGAGTTTGGCCATATCGGTTCTCATCCTTTCATCCTGATAGTTTAGCCAATCAGCCCAAGCTTCATCTTGTGAGAGGTGAGGATAAAGTCCTTCCTGTACTCTAAAAAATTCTCTTACATGGTCCAGTACATCTGCATCATATTCTGCTTTGCTTTGGTGACCAGTAAGTTCTGTGCTCACTAGTATATTTGGAGCTGCTGCTCTCCTCTGCTGTGTTTCCTCTGTGCTGTGAGTCTGTGTTGACTGACAGATCCTCTTTGCTGGGTGGATCCAGGCCTTTGCTGTCTGCCGGACCTGTCTCTATCATCATCTCTTCGTTGAATAGGATGAGGAAATCCAATGCAGGGTTCCTTTGTGGCTTTTTCTCTTTCTTCTCTGATCCTTCTTTGTTGCTCTTCTGCTTCATTTCTGATCCTTATTTCTCTGTCTCTTGCTCTCAATTGTTCTTCAGTGAAATTAGGGGGTTTGAAAGTTGATCCTTCAGGCTTATCCAGATTTTCCCCTTTTTGCAAAGATCATCATCCTTTGGCTTTGAGTAGGATGCTATTGGTGGCCTCTGCCGCTCCAATCGAGAGTCAAGTTTTGATTCAATAGAGGTGAATCTATTGTTATGATCATTCAATTTCTCATTGACACTCCTAAGTCTAGTGCCAAAAGCTACCGCCAAGATTCGCTTTCTTGGGAAATGTGTTGCCCGAGGCCTGCAAGATCATGGTGATATTGATGTTAAGTCGCTTCATCGACTTCCTGTTGTTGAACCACAATGTTTTGTGCATCAATGTACTCGGCAATGGCTTGAAACTTGTTTTCAATGGAGGAGCTTTTGTCATTAAACGCTGAAGTCATGGATCTGAGATACATTGCTTGATGTTCCAATTCTTCAGCCAAGAAGTCCGCCGCTTTCGAAGTTTCATTTGTAATGCCGGTGTTCAATTTGAGAGAGTTTGTGCCTTGTTTCACCGGTTCTGATCTGCTTTGTCGGCCCTTGTCTTGATGTTGAGTGACATCTGCATTTACATCTAGATCTTCAAGTATTTGGGTAGATGAGTATACTAGTGTGGCTTGAGCTGTTGTTCCCCCTATCTCTATGCCGGGGGTTGTCTTGACTGGAGTGGCAAAGAACCATGTCCACAATGTTTGTGTTTGTGCCGTTAGTGAACATTGACGATACAACTTGAGTGACTGCCTTTTCTTTGGAGTTGAAGACTTGCCGGAGGCTTGTGGTTTCAAAAATGTACGGAGAAGAGTAGTGTCATCAATTGCATCTGGTGCAAGAGCATCTTCTTCTCTGTTTTTACCTAAATCACCATCATTATTGTCATTACAATCATGATCATTATCATCATCATCATCATGATCATCATCACCACCGTCTGAGTCATCATTCTGTCTCCCAGAGGTCTGGAGCATCTTTGCCTTGGCTGCATCAACCAATTCCCATAGTGGTGATTCATCAAGTACTCCTACAAGTGTTGTGATTCCCGAAAAATCAAATAACCATGCTTCTTCAAGAAGCATGTGGTCTCATGTCTTGAAGTTGTTGTCCGGAATCGCCTTCCTTCCATTCAAGATATTCTGCAATTCGGTCATCTATATCGCTTACGAGACAATTTGTACAGCTTCTTCTGTAGATCCTCATCTTCTCCAAGTGTTTTCTTCATTTGGATGTCGTTGTTCATCCTCACTGCATTTTCTTCTACTTGCTGTGTGCTTCCTCATTGTCGTAATCCTCTTCGCTTCTTCTTCATCAATTAATTTTCCAAAGTCTGTCTTTTCCGGACTTCGCGGACCTTTGTTTCTTTCTTTGACTTGTGGTGTTGTGTGAGGATTTCTTCCTCTTTCCTTCTCCTCGCCTTCTTTTGTGGTTTGACATAAGTAAACATGACTTTGGATTCATACAATGCAGGGAGTTGTACAGAGGGACTTTGAGACATTGCAACAGATAGTGCACCAGTATCCCATATGACTTTTTCACCCAGCATTGTCCTTTCATTGTCTTTCCCTCTTTTATCCCTTTTTACTTTGCTTTTACTTCACCTTGGATTTTCTCTTTAATTCTCAAAAGAAGTATTTTGCCCAATTAAATCGTAGCTTGTTATAGATGATTCCCATTAACCGCATCCTAATTTCATGGCATGATTTGCTCCCAACTTTCCTTCAATGGTTTTGCCAATTAGGGCACTAAACTCATTAAATGGTCGCTTCAACTCGGATCTCGAGACAATTTACTTTTGTGGATCCTGGGTTTGCCGTTTTGGCAATGATTGCCCAGAATTCATCTAAGTCCTGTGGTATCAATGTCACTTTTGCTTGACCCTTATTTGAAAGTTTGAGATGTTTTCGGAATACCTTTGCTGTAATCACCACGTCTTTGCCATTTATGGATGCAACAATCTTGTCTTCTTCGAACTTGTCACTTTCTTCAGTAGGGAGCCCAGGCACGTATTGTGCAGATTTCCAGAAGGAAATTAGACTTTCATAACACACTTCAGTTATTGGAGGATTGAGGAAGGTGGATAATTTTAGTTTTTCGCAGCCTGCTGCCAACCTTTTGGCATGCTCATCATTTCCACACAGTTTCAGGTAGTGTTCTGCTTGGAAGAATGAGCCAGTGGCAATCGATTTTTCGTACCCAGCTTGAGTGATTGAGGAATATGATGCCATTTTTGAGAGGGAGAGGGGTTTGAAAATGAACTTGAGTTTGCAATAGAAATAAACAAGAGTAGGGTTGTAATTTGCAAGAGAGCGTAAGGATCTTTGAAAATCTCTAAGTCTTGTTTATATAGTGTGATTTGGGTAGTGTGAACGTGGTTAGAATATGGAAGGATTTAGTGACATAATGGCGTGATTTTGTGTATGAAAAACGCGATATTCGAGCGTAGAGGGGGAGTGGTTTGAGGCAAGTAATGATAGAGCCCGGGAATCGAGGAGTTTATAATTCAAAAAAATAATATAATTACCTCCATGATCATAAAGTGATCGCCACGTGTGTACTGAATAATCCTCCATAATTTCCTTATTCTCCACGTGTATTCAGAATTGATTTTGTTCACACTTTGAATTTGTCCAAGTCTTTATTTCGGTGAAGTGCCTTCGCTGGTCACTTAACCGGTCCAATGAGTTCTTCACTGAGCTGCTTCATTGAACTGCTCCTAACAATCGCTTAAGTTACCTCTGCTGGATACCGATGCCTTACCTCGCTACATCTCCTCGTGAACGGCAAAGGTTGTACCAGCTTGATGAAGTCACTTAGCCGATTACTCCAGCTTAGCCGCTCGTTGATACTTAGTCAATTTCAATCATCCCTAACTCGCTTCAACATACTAAATCTTTCATAATCGAGTGGTTTAGTGAAGATGTCACCATTGGTCTTCAAAGTGATATGTATTTTAGGATGACATCTCCTTTTCAACATGGTCTCTCGATAAAATGATGTCTTACATCAATGTGCTTTGTTCTTGAATGCACATCGATTTTCTCAGTAATAGATATTGCACTTGTGTTGTCACACATGATTGGGATTGTTTTCTCTTCGACTCCATAGTCCCTTAGTTGTTGTCTTATCCACAAGATTTGTGCACACACAACCTATACCGCTATATATATTCTCGCTCAAATTGTTGATGTAGTTATAGAGTTTTGCTTTTTGCTGAACCATGAGACTAGTCTGGTTCCTAGCATTTGGCATGTTCCAGAGGTGCTTTTTCTATCTATTTTGCATCCAAAGATAGTCGAGTCCGAATATGATATCGGTGTAAATCCTCCATCTTTTGGGTACCAAATGCCAACATTGATGGTGTGTTTCAAGTATTTGATTATCCTTTTAGCTGCTAGAAGATGTGATTCTTTTGGTTGAGCTTGAAATCTAGCACACACTCCTACTGCAAATGCAATATCGGGTCTGCTTGCAGTTAAGTATAACAATGATCCAATAATTCCTCTATACATTTTCTCGATCAACATCTTTTCCTCCTTCATCTTTTCCAAGTATGACTCGCACACATTGGTGTGTCTCATTGTGCACTTGTGTCCATCCCATACTTGTGTATCAAATCTCTTGTATATTTTGCTTGACTAATGAAAATGCCATCCTTCATTTGCTTTACTTGAAGGCCAAGGAAGTAGTTTAATTCTCCCATCATGCTCATCCTGAAATTTGCTCTTCATTAGGTTTGCAAATTTCTCACACAACTTTTTCATCTTCTCGATCCAAAGATTATGTCATCAACATAGATTTGCACTAGCAATGTGCTTGCCCCTTCCTCTAGTTTAAATAGAGTCTTGTCTATAGTTCCTTTGTTGAATCCATTCTTGATCGTAAATTGTGACAAGAGCCATACCAGTGCTCTAGGTGCTGCTTGAGGCCATGAGAGGCCTTCTTGAGTTTGTATACTTTGTCTTCTTTTCCTTTGATTTGAAATCCAGGAGGTTGTTCTACATAAACTTCTTCTTCCAAAAGTCCGTTTAGGAATGCACTTTTGACATCCATTTGATAGACTTTGAAGTCTTTGTGTGCAAAGAAATGCTACAAAAAGTCTTATTGCTTCCAATCTTGCTACTCTGAGCAAAGGTTTCATCATAATCTATTCCTTCAACTTGGGAATATCCTTTTGCAACTAGCCTTGCTTTGTTTCTCAAAGCAGCTCCTTGCTCATCCATCTTGTTCCCCGAATACCCATTTTGCACCAATGATGTTGGCCATTTCAGTGTCTCACAACAAGTTCCTGCACTTCATTTCTTTCAAATTCATTTAGTTCTTCTTGCATGGTCAGATCCAATCGCATCTTGGATTGCATCATCTATGGTCTTGGGGTTCCACTTGTGATAGAAAGCAAGTTAGCATGTGCTCCAAAGAGTCTTCTTGTTCGACTCGTGTGAATATCTCCAATGACTTGTTCTTCGTGATGGTCTCTAAGCCAATTTAGGTCCAGGTGAAGTTGATCTTCACTTGGTGCTTCCATACCTTCATGCTGAGCATGAACTTCAATTTCAGGTGCTTCTCCTGTTGTATTGATATGTGGCTCCTCTTGATTTTCAAAAAGATGATTCAAGATAGTAGCTGGTATGGTTGCATTTGTATAGATTTGCCTCTGTGCAGCTTTCTCTTCTTGGTCTTGAAGATCTTCACCATTTGTATATGGTTCATCAAAAACCACATGTATTGATTCTTCAATCACCAATGTTCTTTTATTTAGTACTCTGAATGCATTGCTGGTGTCTGAGTATCCCATGAAGATTGCTTCATCAGCCTTCTCATCAAAGGTATGCAGATGATTCCTGTTCAAGACAAAACATTTTGATCCAAACATATGAAAATATGAGATATTGGGTTTTCTACCATTCCATAATTCATATGGAGTTTTTCCATGATGTTTGTTGATGATTGATCTGTTTTGTGTATGGCATGCTGTGTTTGTTTGCTTGCAAAATTTCAAAATCTCTTTGGCAAGCATGCTTCAAAGAATCATTGTTCTCGATCGCTTCTTTGAGAGTTCTGCTTTTCTTTCTCGCTACACCATTTTGTTGTGGAGTTCCCACTGCAGATAGTTGATGTAGTACTTCATTTTCTTCACAATAGGTTCTGATAATTTCATTTAGAAATTCAAAGGCTCTATCCTGATCCGATTTTGATAATTTTTAGCTCTTTTTCATTCTCGAGTCTTCTCAAGTAAGTATGGTAGCTTCTTGAGTGTTTATTTCTTCTTGTTCATGAAGATGGTCCAGTGTATTTTGAGAAGTCATCCACCACTACAAGAGTATATTTCTTACCACTCACACTTACTCGGAGTGACTGGTCCAAACAGTCCATGTGCAAGATGTAGAACTCTTGTTGTAGATTGATGAGGCTTTGATTTGAATGAGCTTTTATTTGTTTTCCTTTCGACAAGCATCACATAGACTCTCTTTCTTGAATGTGATCTCTGCATGCCTTCAACTAACTTGCTCCTTGATAGTTTGTTGATGGTCTTGAAATTCAGTGATTTAATCTTCTGTGCCAAATCCAAATTTTGTTGATTGTTTATTCTTGACAAGTAGACATGTTTCGCGCTTTGGTCGTTTCTCCACCACCACATACATGTTGTCTTGTCTTCTACCCGCAAGAACCACTATGTTTGTTTGATCGTGAATCACTTTGCATCCTTCTTTGTTGAAGTGCACATTGTAGCCTTTGTCACGTAATTGACTGATGCTCATCGATTGAAGTTAAGTCCCTTGACATATGCCACATTTTGAATCTTTAGATTGTTTTTGAGTATTGTGCCTTCCCCTTAATCTTGCCAGGGTTTTCTTTTCCTCCAAATGTGACTTTGGGTCCATCAAAAGCTTTAAAATCAGTGACCCATTTCTTGTTTCTGTCATGTGTCCGGAACATCCACCGCTCTATGTACCGCACATCCTACAAAATAGATTAATTAAGTTTGGGTACCCAACACTGCTTGGGTCCATATCTCATTAGCATCATGCCTCCCATACCAAGTATGTATCCAAAAGGTCTTCTCTTTGGATAATTGAAGTCATCAACTTCATATGTATAAGGCATGGCGTAATAGCTTCTAATATTTTTACTGTAAGGTATTCTCGATACTTTTTCCACCTTTTGGTGCATTTATATCCTTCATCACTTTCCAATATGCAATAGAAACCTTTCTTGCTTCATGTGTCTAGAACATAGCTAGATTGATTTTTCTTAATCACATGATGCCTTTTGTGGAATGGTTTCCTCTTGTATTTTGAGAGTGTGACATTCCAATCATCCTCTCGAGGGAAAAAGTCCGCTTTTACCTTTCGGGATGGTCGTTGTTTTTGTATGATTGGAATGAGGATTTAGTCTCATTGTTTCACTACAAAGGGGTTTTGACTTCACCGAACAGATGATCTGTTGGAGACATGGTTCATCCCTTTCTAAATTTTGGTCCATTAGTGGTCCTCAATTTAGAATTGTGTTGACTATTATCCCTACGCTCATCCTCGATTGTTATAGCCAAGACCAGATCTGGATCCAAACCTTTTGAGGGTTTGTAAGTCGGTGCTTTTAGTGGTGCAATGATTACCTTTATCGGTGAGGAGTTCTTCTTAATCGATCTGTTGGGTAACAGTATGTATGGTCATCTCGCTTTTGTTGATCATTTAAGTAGGTCTCCTTACTAGTTAATTCACTTTGTTTTATCCATTTCTTTCTTTAACCTCTTATTCTCTTTTCTTAGATCCTTGCATTCCTTTTCCGAATTTCATGATTCTTTTCAATTTCATCAAATTTAGTCATGAGATTTTGGACTAGTCTCATTGTATCTAATGGAAGACTAGAGGATTATGCGTTGTTAGATGTGAATGCATTAGATGAAGAACAGAACTAGATGTTACCTCGCTTCATCCGATTCTTTAGCCATTAAACATAGGCTTGTTTCCTCGATTATCCGAACTATCACTTTTGTCTTCATCCAATTCTTTGGTCATGAGGCATAGGCATGCCTTTTCATTTTCTCGAAATGCCTTCTTCATCACTATCATCCGAGTCATTGTCGATGATTCTTCATGCTTTTCACCGCTAGATTCGCTTAAGTGCCTTCTTGCCCTTTCTTTTCGGATGCTTTGAATTTCTTCTTTTCATCATCTTTGTCATTTTTTCGTGACAATCACCTTGAAGTGACCTCTCTTATTGCAATTGAAGCATCCAGATTCATCATCTTTCTTCTTCATGTCTCTGCTTGAGCATGACTTTTTGTTTGATGTTGAATTTCCTTGAATGGCTTCTTTTAAACCTCACAAAACGCTTAACTAATAAAGCTACCTGCTCTTTTAGTTCTTGTGTCTCTTTGTCGATGCATTCGCAAAGTTACTTTGTTTGGGTGCACGACGCAGATAATTTTGTGTGTCTCGCGGACCACCATCTTCACCGCTCAATTCGAATTCATGAGCTTTCAATTGGGACATCGTTGTCGAGTGTCGGTGCTTGCAAGATTTGTTGTTCCTCCGACATCGATGTTATGATCTTCCATCTTTCGTAGTCCTCTCAAGATCTTCAAGCATACTTCTTTTTGTGGATATGTGTGTCCAAGTCACAGCTGCGTTCATCGATGATGCTTGAGAATCATTGTCCATTTGATCAATGGATTCACCAGCCTTCATTTTAAAGTTCTCAAATTTCTGCTTTGCAACAGATAATTTGTTTTCTTTGATCGCTTGAGATCCTTCATTTATCAATGATAGTTTGTCCCACATCTCCTTTGTCGCTTTGCGCCTTTTTGATTCTCATGAACATGTTGTCGTCTGTAGTCTTTAAGATCATATCTTTTGCTACAAAGTCTAGGTTTGCTCTTCTCCTGTCATCTTTGGTCCAATCTTTCTTGGGTTTGTCTATCTCCTTTCCTTGATCTCGCTCATGTGCCTACCACAAGAGTGATCATGATTGGGCCGTCATTGATTACATCCAAAGATCTCCTCATGAGTTGTCGCAAGATGAGATAACATTCTTATTTTATATTCATCAAAATTATTAACATTGAAAATGTACTTTTGACAAGAAGTTTGAGGAATCCATCAAAGCAATTGAAGATAAAATGGCGTTGAATGAAAAACTTCGATTTGAAAACTACTTTGAAAATATGTGATCTCCTTGTTACTGTAAATTAGATCTCAACAGTGTTCGATACTAGAACACCGCTCCTCCGATACCAATTGTTGGTCCCAGAGAAGGGTGAAACTATAGTCGAGGGGGGGTGAATGACTATAGTGGAGTTTCAAAACTTTTCTTGTGTTTTAAAAGCTTTTGGGCAAATGGATAAGTCCCTTCTTACTATGTTGTTTTCAAATCGCTTTAGACAATCACGGATATGTGTTATGATGTAGGCAAATTAAATAAGTGTCAGAAAGTAAATTGCAGAAATTAAATTGACACAAGGCTTATAGTGGTTCAGGGTGGTGTAATCCCTTAATCCACTCTTCTCCCGTGATGATCGGAGGAATTCACTATTGTTTTCCGAGATACAACAAGATGATTGTCCTTGGCTTCCCAAGCTTCACAATCTACAAGACTATCACTCTTGACTGCAATGCCTTCAAGATTCGCCTTCCTTTTGTTGCTCTCTTGAGATCAAAATCCTTCAACAAATATCACAGCTTTCAACTCCTTCTCGATTGCCTCGATTCGATTGTTTGATTTGATGTGAATGTGATTCACGCACTTGCTTGATCAATCTCAATTCTGAATATGACTTTGTAGTTCTGATATTTGAGTTGATCACTAAATGTATCCTTGTAAGTTCAGAGAGAAGGCTTTTCTAATTGACAGAGTTTCTGCTTTCCTTTTTTTTTCTAAATCATTATCTTCTTTTTCTGTCAATGCCTTCTATTTATAGCCTTGAATAGCCTTGATTTTGAAATTCCGTCCGTTGGCTATATTAATGACGGAATAATCCTTGATTTTATTCTTGATTCCCCCTTAATTGTATTCTCCTTGATTTCAAAGGATCGGATTCTTCTTTCAAATGTATAGCGTAAAAATCCGCCCTTGATTGATCCTTTAATGATTGTGCATTTAATGCATGATCTCAATGAATCTTCAATGTATATTAAATCTGATCTTGTAAGTGTCTCTTCACCATCTCAGAGAACGGTGGAGTGAGACTTCGACTTAGCCGTTAGTTCTTTCTTCGCCGCTTTGTTTTCTCTTTTGCCGACGAATCGGTGTACTCACCGATTCAATGCTTTCTTCTTTGCTTTAGTTTCAGGAGAATCTTTATACTTCACTTATCCTTGATTTGGGTGAGATCAGTGTACACCATATTGGAATATTGAGTTTCATCACTTGAAACATAACTTAGACTTATCCAAGGTCATCACAGACTTCCTTGGTTATAAGTCGATCATAATCCTTCTCTCAGATCTCTCTTTGGTGCTTGTCTGGCTTCACTCTGCCGAATGTCTGTTTTCACTTTGCCGTCCTACCAACTAGTACAATACTTGTCTGACTCAACTTATACAACATGTCAGACTCTAAGTAAAGACTTATATAGAGAATTCTAACTTATTTCAGGCTTGCTATAACAGCTAGTATGGCCCTCATCAAAACATAATAAAATGTTCCTAACAGCAGCTGTATAGGCAAAATTCTTGTGGCCTTGCGGACGAATTTGATGATATCAAGCAACTACTTGGGCCTTACAAAGTGATTGAGAAGATTAACCATGTGGCTTATAAGGTACCGCTGCCACAAAGGTCCAGAATCTACCCGGTCTTTCATGTCTCCATGTTCAAAAGGTGCATTTGAGCTCACATTGTGGTATCGGATACCAAAGAGGATGGTCAGATGGTTATATATCTAAGATCATGGACATTAGAACTATCAAGTGGAACAACAAACCAATTGTCTGGTGGAGGCTTAAATGGATAAATTCGAATGAGGCTCAATGTACTTGGGAAGATGCCAGCTTTATTATGAAGCAGTTTCCAAAATTTCACCTTGAGGACCAGGTGTTGAAATAGTGTCCTAAACTCAATCGGGTTGGACCGGATCCGACCGGGTTGGATCATTTCTACTATTTCCTTATGTTTATACATATATTAAAATGGCTTTCTGTTATTATATATTTGTTCATTTAACGAACCAATTGTGATATTGTATATATGATAACGTCCTTAATCTCAAACTGTGAAAAAGAATCATAATAGGGATTATGGTTGATGAGATCTCGAATCACTTTAATGGTTTGATGCTTAAATGTCGCTAGTTGTATGTACTATTAAACGGGACATTGATAGTACGATTAAACTAGCATGTATTGGATGTATTCTATCTTTTTAAAGGTAAAGATAGATCTCGTCTATCAAAGTGTAGAGACACTTGGACTGTACCTGGACGTGCATTAGAGAATGCGTACGTTAGACTAACCCACTTACTTTATTAAGTGTCGCACTATGTGGAAGTTGTGTAATTATCCTTAGACCGGAGTCTTCATGATATCACGGTGTGGATTGTCATACATTGACACTATTGAGGTTTCCCCTAGTCATGGGGTGATCATACGGTAGTGATTGGGTGTGATACTGAAGCATGCGTAGGATTCATGTTGCTCGTTCAGAAATTGCATATCCTATTATTAGGAATAAATATCCGAAAGGGCCTTCTTATAAGGAATATCTTACTTTCGTGAATCTTTGCAAAGTGGAAGTGAATGAGTTACTTCGAGAGAGCATGATATCCAGATTATAAGATACGGTTGTAAATATATTGACACTCGAGATACGACCGTATGGATATTGTAACAGCGATAGGATTATATTTACACGGTAACCGTTTCCCGTGAAAGGTAGTAGTCATTGCATTTGACTCTTCCGATGATTGGGGGTCACGGTGTGTTTCTAGATGCTATTCCGTGATCGTTAGGTATGAATTGCATTTACGTAATTTGCACTTTGTGCCTACAGACAACATATTCGGAAACCTATCGGGTCACACACATAAGAACATCTTGCCAGATTAACATACGGTTATAGTGATAATCAAATAAGGAAAGTTTATCTCGACTATAAAGTGTTATAGTGATAATGGTGGTATTTATTTATTGTGAATAAATATAATACAAAATATTAATTATGTTGATTATTAAATATACATAATTGATGTTCAGGTCGAAATTATATTTGTGTATATGATACACATGGATTTTACAAATTAATTAATCATAGCATTATATTAATTAAGAATAATCCGGATGCCAATAGCTATTTAGGGCGCAAGTTTGAGTGTATAAGATACACTTGGATTGTGCAATTTAATTAATGGTATTATCATATATTAATATTAGATATTAATAGATTAATGAAAAAAAAATAGTTTTATGGTAATACGATAAAGATAGTCAATATATATTGACAGGATCTTGGATTTATTTAATATTGAATTAAATGGGATAAAACTAGAATATATATATTTCTTATTTTACAAGTAAAATGTTTTCTTTCCCCTCAATCTATTAGGAAGCTTAACACAATCAGTAGGGGGCGCATGTCACCACTATAAATATAGTGGTGTGCCAAGCTCTTTTGTAACATTCACAATTAGAAGAGTTCTACTTTACTAGAAATAACGAGAGCTTCCTAAAGAGAGTGTTGAGAGAGAGAGTCGGTCTAGCAACCAAGTTTTTCTGGTAGCAATTAATGATGGGATTCCGGTGGGCTGTTCGTATGGATTAGCGGTAGAGACCGAACGCTTGGGCGGCTCCGTGCACTACTACTCTCCATAGACGGTCAAAGCGTCGATCTTTTAGATCAAGCAAGGTATATTAATCGTCTACTTCTTTTTTTCTTGTTTTTTGAACGAAGTAGATCCGGGTAAAAGGAAATAAATTTTAAATTCCGCTGTGTTCCCGCGTAGATTTCCCAACAGTGGTATCAAAGCGAGCTTCGAGCTTAAGCAATAAGCATTAGTTAATTTGCATAGTTAATTTTATAGTTTAAATCACGTAATTAAAAGATGAAAGATTTTTTATTCACAAAACGATACACGAAAAGAAAAAAAGGATTCGGGTGGTGCTCGGCCGACTGGCGGCAGCACCACCACCTTCCGGCGGCCGGCGGCGTTGGTAGCCTCCTGGTTGTCGGCGTCTTGTTGGATCCCTTATTTTTGTTTTGTGTATTCGTGTTTCAATATGATTCATAGTTGTGATTCGTAATATCTTTTTGTTTAGTTTGTGCCATTTGGCTAATTAATGGTTCAAATAGTTTGGACCATTAGGATGCCACACAGCATTATTTGGTAATATGATTAACCTAGGTAATTTCAAATTTTGTTTAGAATAGGCCTAGGCCCTTTTGAAAATATTTGATTTTAAAAAGGGCCAGCAGGGTGCTTTTTGTTTTGGAAACCAAAGACATCTTTTTGATTAAGAAACAAAAGAGACGTAATATTAATTTTGATTTATTTTTGGAATAGTTCTAATTAATTAAAATTGAAATTGAAATCGTTTTAAAATTAATCATTAATTTTATTTCGATTAAAATCATTTAATTAATTAAATATTAATTAAATTTTTTTTTTTATTTTTTTTTTTAAAAACCTCAGAAATTTTATTAATGATGAACTGAAGTTTTACATGGCCAACCCCTGGCCTTACCTGCAAAAGAACATGCGTCATCAATACATGTTTATCACCTCCTTAAACCCTTAGTCCGGAAAACCCATTGTGGGAAAAACCGGGTGCTAAGGGAAGAGTATGATCTCCCATGTATTGGAACAAAAAACTAAAGAGAGCAGTTACAAAAGATCTACAAACAAGAAACATAAAAAACAAAGTAACTACAATCAGCCTTCATCCTTATCAGTCTCTATCCAGGCACTTCCAGCAATATCAATCAACAACATTGCCCAGGCTATGGTCCATCAACAGCATTGTCCAAGCTATGATCCAGATTTTTCTGGGGCCAATGAAAATCCAACAAGAGCACCTACAAAATTGATCACAAAGAGCCCCTAAAATGTACCACAGCAACCAGATGCCAGACATATATAACCAATAACTCAAAATAGAGAGAAACAACCTGTTTGCACCCCTCAATAGTATGAAGGGTGCTTCTAGGATGATTATGCTTTGCCCTGGGGCCATATTATTCACCATCCATACTGCAGGCCTGTAAAAGCAAGCACCATAGAATAGCAGTAGAGTAAAAGCAGGGGGCCAAACAGAGCTACAAGAGTAAATGGTAAGAAACCACCTGTCTGCACCCTTCATGACAATGAAGGGTGCTTCCAAAATTACTTTGCTGTTTGTATACATCATTTATTCCTTCTAATTATAGGTAGTTGTAGGACATCTTTAGTGACCAGCAGTCCAAGCTCAGCATCAAGATTAGCGCCCTCAATAATACCAGTAGTCTATGTGGAGCTGGCAATTTTGGCAAGATAGTCAGCAGGAGCATTGGCCTCTCTGTATATGTGCTGGAGTTGAAAATTCTGGCTTGCAATAAGATGTTGTATGATCTCAATGTCTTGCTGGTACTTCCATGGAATTTGATACTTCCCTTTGATCATCTGCTCCAAAGCCTGAGAATCAGTCTCAATAGTAACATCTTGTAACTGGAGCTGAATACATAAGTTGATACCAGAAACCATGGCAGAGATCTCAGCTTGCATATTAGTATCAACCCCATAAGCTTCATACCCTGCTTTTATGACTTGTCCAACATGATTTCTAATAATGAATCCCCCCAGCAATCCCAGGATTCCCAATAGAAGATCCATCAGTATTGAGTTTGTATCCATCAACATGAGGAAACTGCCACAGGACAGAAATATAAGTAGCAGGGGTTCTAGGAGTAAAATGATGGAGAATACCTGCTTGAATAAGGATGTCATCTTGAGTATTCTTCTTAATCACTTTCATATTCTTACAAATCATCTGAAGGTGATCAAGAATACCATAGATAATACTATTGTTACCAGTGAGGATATCTTCAAAGAACATCTTATTTCTGGCCTTCCATATTTCCCAGCAAATCAAAGTAGGCACCAAAGGAAAAATCTTTCCCAAAGCACCTTTCAACTGTGGATTAAACCATTTAGCAAGGTTCTGCTGCAAATTAGATGAATTATAGCCCCAATGCAGGATGTTCTGGAAATGTCCCCATATCTGTTGAGTCTTATCATAGTGCCAAAACACATGGTCAACAGTTTCCTCCTCCTGGCAGAAAGCACATTTGAAAGGACCATTAATGCCAAATCTGTGAAGCTGAGTAGAAAAAGGAAGCAGATCATTATGTAATCTCCACATGAAAAAGGATATCTTCTTAGGTATAGTAGGATGCCAATTAATTTTCAGATCATGGACAGTCTGGCTCTTCTTTCTAAGAATATCATAAGCAGATTTTATGCTAAATAGACCACTAGCAGAAGGCATCCATACCCACCTATTTCTACCAAGATATCTCATATTATCCTCAGCTATATCCTGCACTTCTGCAAGCAACTTCCAGGCATAAAGTTTATAAATAGGGAAGTTGCCCTTCATGACAGTATTTGCCCACAGACCTTGGCCTTTTTTTTAATTTCCACCACAACTTACAAGAAAAATCTTGTTGTAAAGTTGCAAGATTCCTGATACCAAGTCCATTTTCAGAGATTGGAAAACAGACTTTCTCCCATTTTCTCCAAATATGTCTTTTTTGTGTGTCAGTATTTAACCATAAGAAGTGTGAGAGGATCTGCTCAATTCTCTTAAAAACAGAAACAGGTAGTCTAAGTGCAGCAAGGATATGTATGGGAATTGCAGACAAGACATGTTTTATAAGTATAAGTCGGCCACCAGGGGAAAGAAACTTAGCATACCATCCTTGAAGTTTGTGTTCCATTTTATGCAGAAGGGGGATGAAATAGCTATGCTTGGGCCTGCCTACATAAATAGGACTACGAAGGTAAGTAAAAGGGAAAGAGCCTTTTTTCACACCAGTGATCTGACTGACCATATTAATGGTAGAAATTGGAGCATGTTCAGAAAGGAAAAAGGAGCTTTTATTGGCATTAATTTGTTGACCAGAAGCTAATTCATACTGGTGGAGAAACAGGAAAAGTTTAGTAAGAGATTTTTTGGTGGCTCTAGCAAAAACAATGAGGTCATCAACATAAAGACAGTTGTAACAGGAGGGAAGCCTCTAGGTGTTGCATAATGCTCAACCTGTGCCTGAAAAATATGTTTAAGACCTCTGGTTAAGGCTTCAGAAACAAGGATAAAAAGATATGGTGAGAGGGGATCACCTTGTTTAATACCCCTTGTATTCTGAAAAAGACCAACATGGGTTCCATTGATAAGGATAGAAAACCAGTTGAATGTCAGATTATTCATGATAAGTTGGACAAAAAGGGCAGGAACACCAAACTTTAAGAGAAGAGCTTTCAAAAAAGGCCAAGAGACTCTATCAAAGGCTTTGGTGACATCAAATTTAAAGATAATATTATGGCCTCTGGCTTTTTTATGAAGGAATTGGACCAACTCCTGGACAAACAGAACATTATCAGCAATGTCTTTGCCTTTTAAAAAGGCAGATTGTTCATTGGAGATTAGCTGAGGGAGAATGGCAGACAATCTGGAACACAAAACTTTTGTAAAGATTTTATTAATAAAAGTGCTGAGAGCAATAGGTCTATAATCAGCAAAAGTGACAGGAGTATTCTTCTTGGGGATAAGAGTTATAACAGTAGAGCCAATGGCTTGAGGAATATAACCTCTAGAGAAAAAATGATTGGTGGCATTATAAACATCTGGACCAATAACATCCCAACAGGCTCTATAAAAGGATCCAGAAAAGCCATCCATACCTGCTGCACTAGATGGATCAAGGTCAAAAACAGCTTGCTTGACTTCAGAGGGAGTAAGATCAACCATCAGATTCTTTTGGAGGTCTTCAGTAAGACTGGAGGGAATAAAATGCAGCAGATCATCCATAGCATTAGTATCAGTAGAGAGGTCCCCTCTGAATAGATTGCTGAAGAAATCAACAGCAGCTTGGCCAATTGATTGCTGGGATGTACACCATTGACCATTGGAATCTTGTATCCTGTGGATCTCCAGTCTTCTAATCTTATCTTTGGCAGTGGCATGGAAAAAAGCAGTATTGTTATCTCCTTCCTTAAACCACTTAAACCTTGATCTCTGTCTCCAAAATTCTTCTTGTTGGGCAAGATGGAGATTGTAGACAGCCTTAGCCTGAGACAAAGCTGCTCTGTTAGATTCATTAGGGGATTGATCATAGACAGTTTCCAAATAATTGATTTCATCTTCACTGGCTTTAACTCTGTCTTGAATATTACCAAAGGTATTCTTGTTCCAAAATTTAAGGTCTTGCTTAAGCCTCCTAAGTTTGAAAACCAAGTTACTCATGCCATCAACTTCAACATAGGGATTACTCCAACTGTCTTGAACTGTTTGCTGAAAATTAGAGTGCAGAAGCCATATATTTTGAAACTTAAAGGAAGAGGCACGCTTGCTTTTAACTTTAAAAGTATAGAGAATTGGAGCATGATCAGAGCCAGATCTATTTAAGACTTGCACCATATCAGTATTATTGGTATTCAACCAGAGAGTATTGAACAAGAGTCTATCAAGCTTTTCCTTGACATAACCATTGCATCTCCAACCAGTCCAAGTGAAATGGGATCCAGTAATAGGGAGTTCTTGCAAACCACAACTAGAGATGAAAGTATTAAAGTCCTTCATGGAGTTCTCATTAGGTTGTGAATTCCCACTGTAATCTGTCAGGGTACGTATAGCATTGAAATCCCCCCCAATCATCCAGGGCATGTTTAAATCCGATAAAGACTCCAAGTGTGTCCACATATCAGCTCTAAGAATACGGGTACATTTACCATACACAACAGTAATTAAAAACGGGTTACTCCCATGAAATTTAAGAGTAATAGCTTGCTCCATACTAGTCACAACTTCAACAGAGGCACTATAGGTCCAGAACACCCAAAGCTTATCCGCAGGGGAAGCAAAACAACTATCAAATCCTAATTTAAATTTATAAGTATTAAGAAAATTAGAAGAAATCATGGGCTCAGAGATGGCTAAAAAGGAAATTTTATGAATTTTGACAAGCTTTTTGAGGCGTCTAAAGGAGGACTTACCCTTTAGCCCTCTAATGTTCCAGAAAAAGCTATTAATCATGGTGGTTGATTGATTTTGAGAACTGAGGATCTTGTGCTTACTGTAGGTCTTAGAGTCGCATAATTCTTCCTCTTTTTCCTTCTGTTAACAGTTCTAAACCCATCATCTTCAATCAGGATCATTTTACCCCTGTCCATTCCTTACTGATTTTGAAATATGCTGTTAAGTTCCTCTTGGGCAGCCATAAGACTAGTCACTTGAGCATGCTTTGTCAAAATATTATGCTCTGGAATATCATTTTCTGAGACATTACCTTGTCTATGGGCCTCCTTATCTACATTTGGGAGTATGGTATCATCAATAACTTCTTTGCCACTTAAGGGATTCAAATGTTGTGTGTATTCAATCCGCTTTTGTACCTGTCCCTATACCTGATTTACCCCCTCTAAATGCTGTTCCTCTTCAACTATTGATGGGGCAGCTACATCCTTACCTGACCCTGTAATGAGTGTTTCCACCTGTTGATCCATTAGAACTTCAGAGCTCAGATGCTGCTGGATATGAATTTCTTTTTCATTGCTACTTTGTTGGGTCCTGGATTGCTGTTGCTGAATATCTTCAGTAGCAGGTGTGGCATTCTGTTTCTGTCTCCACACTTGAGCTAGAGGACCTACATTTCTTTCCCTCCTACTGTTTTGTCCAAACACAGAGATGTGCTCCTGTTGGGGCTGAGACTTATAAGGATCCTTAGTTCAACAGTCTGTTTCTGTGTGTCCAATGTGACTGCAGTATATACAATATTGTGGAAGTTCAGTCTCCAGTTCAACAAATTGCCAGAATCCAGAAGAATCACCTTGCTGAATCCAAAAACGACGAGGAAAAGGCTTGAGTAGATCAAATTCTATTTGAACACGAGCAGTACATGGTCTTTTGAGCGTTGCTGTAGATGCATCAACTCTTAGGAGTTTCCCAAAGCTTGAAATAATCCCTTTCAGAGCATCCACCTTCATCAGATGTGCAGTCAGATTTGGAAGCAAGATCCATAACGGTACTAGCGATGATTCAACATCAACATGAAAGTCGGGTGTCCACTTGAGAATCCACATCGGTTTACTAGTGACAAACCATTGATTCCCTGAATAGAGCCGGATAAAATCTTTTTCACCAGTGAAATTGATAAGAATGTGTTTCGAATCTAACACACCTACCGAATATTGCTCTGAGTAGTTCTGTACCTCAAAAAATCTTTTAATAGCATCCGGATTTGGTTTCCCCTGTGAAAATTTTCCAACCAGAGCATATTGAAATGGTGATGCTAGCAATTCGATCTGTTCCGTAGAGAAACGAATAGCAATTTCCCCTTTGTAAGACGCAATTTCCGGCATGAATTCAGATGTCGGAGGTTGATTAGGGCGCACCGCCAGAGCATATGATTTCTTTCCCGAATCCATCATAAAAAATGAAAAATGAAAAACAACGAAAAACTGAAGCGAGAAGACAAAGAAAACACAACAAAACAAGAAAATGAAAGAGCCAGAGTTGATCAAGAGACGATCGGAGCTAATCCGGCCGAACCATTTGTTTTTTTTCATATCATCGAAAGAATCATTTCCATGCAGAATTGTTATATCAACCTGGTTGATTGTGGGATAGGAATTGAGGGTTTGTGAGCATTTTTTTTAATTAAATGTTAATTAGTTAATTGATCAGATAAAATTATTTAATTGATTAAACGTTAATCGATTAATTAAGACGCAAGTTGGTAAATTTAGATTTTTATCTTTTTCATAAGATTTTATTGTTTGAATTAGATGTGTAGATATAATATGATTATATGAACCCCGATTGATCATGTACTCGACCAATAGGATATATGTGAATGATTTATTTTCTGTTGGTTTAAAATTTGTCCTAGACCATTATAAGAACGTGACCTAGTTTATTTTCTGCATTTATCCCATTCCCGTTAACTCCCCCCTGTGTGGCGGATGTATTTATTTTATTAGATAGAATTTTATGTAACAAGAATGGAGCAGAAGATGGAGACCAAAGAAAGAAGACATAGAGATCCTATTGGCGGTTGCAGCTACCCTTAGATTGTGAACCACGGTTTCGTCAGTTTGTATTTGAAACCGCACTTAGGAAAAATCAATGATCATACCGGTTACTTTACGCATTTGTTTATTTTGTAATTTTATTTATTTTATATGATACGATAGATGCATGACTAGGCACGATCTAAATTAATGAGTAGAATCTATGTCTATAGAGATTGATGTATTTGATGAGACCGTAATTAACTAATTAAATGAATTAATTTAAAATACTCCCATGACAAAATTCGAGTCATATTTTGTCTCCCAATATTATAATGACGGTGAAGAGCCTTGTTTAGATCCAACTGATCGGCCCACGTTGGGAGTTGACCTACCTCGGGTATATCGTTATTATTGAGATATGATCGTTATGAGCTCTCATTAATATTTGGGTTACGACTCGACTAAGAATCTTGCAGTGATTGGCTCACGTCAGGACCATCTGAGTTTAGAGACAAGGGGTTGGCTATCACATAGAGATGTGAGTTGTCAAAAAGTTGACTAGTCAACCAATAGAAGTCGCATGAGAAGTGACCGGTAAGCGTACCCACCTTTCAAAATTGACCTGGTCGATCAGCCCACGTCGGGGATCGAGTCAACTAGATTGGATTCCATCCACTAAAGAATTTAGAATTCTTTTTAAAAGTCAATTGGGAGTAGTTGACTAGCAGGAGCAAAATCATAAACCGAAAGACCATTTTTTATTTTGCATGTATAAACAACAACATTCTTTTATCTTTATTTTTGTGTTTTTGTTTTAGCAAGCTTTTATTTATTTATTTATTTCCGATTGATAAAACCAAATTATGACTGTTACCTTTTGAGAAACGTTCTCAAGTATGGTTAAGTAATTTAAATCCTTTTAAAATAAGCAATGACATGAGCAACTTCATTATAGTAGTTAAAGACAAGGAGACTACATATTTGATGCAGTGCTCTAAGACTTTAATTATTAATCAAAACGAAAGCTCATGATATGATTACATCATTTGAAATGAGTTTCAATGAATTAATCATAAATTGGATACGACTAAACAAAATTTATCTTTTTCATAAATTGGATACGACTAAACATCTTGTATACACACTTGAAGACTACAAGCTGCTGATCTTTTCATCCTGATCAAAAGCTTGCTGAAAGCTGAATCACTTTCTTGATTCAACCCCTTCTTTTTCAAGAAGATCATGAAGATAGAGAAGCACTGCTGAAGTGTCAAGGACTGTTGTGTTTTGTGCTAGAGCTAGTGAAGAGGAAATTCTACCTTTCAAGGACCAGTGAAATACTTAGGAGCAGCAATCCTACCTATTTATAGTGTTCAGTTTTTGAAGCCATAGTCATTGGTCATGGACAAACAGTTTAGGGATTTTGTAACAACTATCTCAAAGTCTCTAGTGAATTTCCTCCAACATCACAGGAGAAGAGTGGAATGACAGGATTACACCACCTGGAACCACTATAAAACTTGCCTACTTTACTTTACTGCATTTACTTTCTGCAATTTACTTAATCTACATAATTGTCACATCAATCTACTAAACTAGCTACTGAATCACACACTTACACTGCTGAGTATCCAATACTTAGTATCATCTTTAAAACAACAAGTAACAAGGCATAATCTAATATATTCCGCTGCAACAAATTCAATGGCTTCAATAGTCAGCAGACTACTGAATGTCAGCAGACTATTGAACCCTGCTGAGTTTGGCAACTCCAAAAAGTTTTAAGGGTTAAGTTTATTCACCCTTTCGCTAAACTTAACCAAATCCATTTCAAGGGACCAACAATTGGTATTAGAGCAGAGCTTCTGTTCTGAAGTAATCCTACTTTTTGTGCTTGTGAAATTTTTTTGAAAACTTATTCAAGTTTTTGCATCATGGATAACCACCAGTATGCTAGGACAATGTTGATGTGTTCCCTAGATCGTTTTGATGAGTATAAGCATTGTATGCAGGTTTATCTAGCTGCAACTCATGATGAGATAATGGATGAGCTGAGTGATGGACCACTGGAGATCACTAAAGTCATAAATATGGATGGTCAGAATCAGACAGTCCCAAAGCCAAAAAGTGAATGGGGTGCTGAAGATAGATAAAGGGCAAACCTGAATATTATTTCTATTGAACTTTAGACAGAAATATGTATATGAAGGTGAAAGATTGTAAAACTGCCAAAGAATTATGGGAAAGATTGCAACTTATCTGTGAAGGCACTGATGCAATCTAAAAGAACAAGGTCAGTGTGGCCAAGCAAAAGTTTCAAGAGTTCAAGATGAAATAAAATGAGACCATTGAACAGATGAAGTCTGGGTTCAATGCAATTCTGGATGAACTCACTATGCTGAATGTTGTTTACACAAAAGAAGAGATCAACACCAGGATTCTCAAAGCTTTACCTGCAAAAGAAGTTTGGGAAATAAAGGTTACTGCAATGGAGGAATCCAGGAGACTACATGAGGAAAATACCTTCAAATTGTTCTCTGATCTTAAAGACTATGAATTCAACAAGGACCTTGTTGCAAGTGCTGGAAAAGAAACAACAAAAACAACAGCACTGGCTGCTGCTCATAAAGAAGAATCGTCAAATGTTCAAGATGATTTGCTGGATGAAATGCAAGAGCAAATAGCCCTACTGACTAAAAGAATCAGAATGATGAAATCTGGAAAGGCATCTCCAAGGAATTCTGGCAAGAAAACAACTGAGAAAAAGGATGAATCAAATAAGGATCATGACTTTCTGTGCTTCAATTGCATGAAACCAGGATAGTTCAAACCTGACTATCCTGAGTTAAAGCAAAATAAGGATCCTGACTACCTATGCTTTAACTGCAAGAAGCCTGGACATTTTAGACCTGACTCCAGACCTGCTGAAGAACAAGGGTCAGCAAAGGAAATCTGATAGGAAATCATTAGTTGCTGATGATGAATCTGGCTATGAAGTGGAATCAGAAAAAGGAAATGAATCAGATGACACTACACTCATAGCACATATGGATGATTATGCTTTCATAGCTCATATGGATGAAACTGAGGAGGTATACAATTTTGTATCTATGAAGACTCTGCTGAAAGTGATTGTGAGTCTACTTGTGGTTCCAATCCAAACATTTCTGAAAATGAAGAGCCTCTAGATGCCCTCCTTAATCAACTGAGGATAATACAATATGGTTATGAGATTGTGAAGGCTGAAAGAGAAGCACTTCAAGTAAAAATTCAAATATTGAATGCTGAATTAAGAATTCTCAAAAGTAAGGAAAATGATTGTGAACAGAATCAGTATCTGTCTGCTGCACCAGAGGTGGCAACTGAATCTGCTGCACAATTCAGTTCCACAACTGGATTCAAATCTGGAAAGCCTTATGGTGATAGAACATGCCTTCGATTTTAAACTCAACAATATTCTAAGGGTGGATCAAGTAAGACTGCTTAACCTAGTGCCAGAATTGGTCCTAAGTTTGTATCTTCATAAGATCGAACACCTCAAAAGGTTGATGAGGCAGTAAAGCCTGCTGAGAATGCTTCAAAGAAGTAAAATCAGAAGTCCAAAGGACAAAGAGACACCTAACAAAAAGGGTACATCCGGCTAGGTATCTTTGGACCCTCTGAACTCGCCGATAGCGGACTCACCGCAAAGTCTCTTTGGACCAAAAAGTGTAAGAACCAGAAATATTCCAAGGATAAGAATGTTAATCATTCAAGTGATACTTATCTCAGGGGGAAATGCAGATTGTTCACTACTGATGATGATTGGAATATTCCTGCACCTGTTGTTAGAAACAATAGATATAACCATAATGCTAAGGCTAAACCTTAGCAATGGAATCAGGGCAGGACTCAGCAGAGGCCTCACCAGAGACCTCATCAGAGACCACAATACAGGGCCGTTCCTAACAGACAACAGCCTTATTGTTATGCCATTGCTTCTAACAATAGGAATCACTTGAAATAGCATTTTGTACCAAAATGCCAGAAACCATATGTGAATGCTACACAACCAAATGTTATATTCTATGGAAATGTAGCATACATATATAAAACAAAAGTGCAACACTTTCCAACGAAGGCCTTATGGAAATTTGCCAAGGGTTGTGCTTACCATTGACCACTATGGACCCAAACAGGTTTGGGTACCTAAAACACATTAAATTTGTTTTGTAGGTTGTCTGGTATTTTGATAGTGGATGTTCCAGACATATGACCAGAAGTAAGCACAGTTTGACAAATTATGTGGCAAAGGGTGGACCAAAATTCAATTTTGGAAACAAGGACACACCATGATATACAAGAGGGTATGGAACACTGGTGAGGAATGGATTGACAATCAAGAATGTTTCATATGTTGAAGGTTTGGACTACAATCTGCTGAGTACTGGACAATTATGTGATCTGGGTTACAAAGTCACTTTTGACAAAGCCTACTGCATTGTCATGAGTGAAATGGGAGAACAAGTTGTGTTGGCTAGAAGAAGACAACAAAACATGTATGTTGTAGATTGGACTACTGTTGTTCCTGAAACATGTCTTATTGTGCAAACAAAGTCAGAACTGAATTAGTTGTGGCACAAGAAGTTGAATCATCTAAACTTTGAAGATATCAATCAGTTGGTGAAGAAGAAGTTGGTGATTGGTTTACTTGAGATCACATACAAGAAGGATGGAATTTGTGATGCCTGTCAGCAAGGTAAACAAACAAAGTCAAGTTTCAAGTCAAAGACTAAACAGTCAACAAAGAGAGTTTTGAAGCTGATGCATATGGATCTATTTGGACCAGTAATACCAACAAGAATAACAAGAAATAAGTACACTCTAGTAGTTGTGGATGATTATTCAAGATATACTTGGGTGATTTTCATGAACAAGAAAAGTGAAACACTTCAAAAGATGCCTGAACTTTTGAAGAGATTACAAAATGAGAAGAGTGTGACAGTAGTGAAAATCAAATCATACAAGGGTACTGAGTTCCTAAATAAAGTCATAAGAATATTATGAACAAAATGGTATGCTGCATCAATTAGCAGCTGTTGGAATACCTCAGCAGAATGGGGTTGCTGAGAGAAGAAACAGGAGTTTGAAGGAAGCAGGGTGGACTATGATCTGTGAAGCATTGTTACCTGAGAGATATTGGGCAGAAGCAATCAATACAACATGCTATAAAAAGAATAGAACCTCAGTGAACAAAAAGATTATGAAGACACCTTATGAAATTTGGAATGGAAGAAAGCCAAACATATCCTATTTCCATCCATTTGGGAGTAAGTGTTTTATCTTAAATCATAAGGAGCAACTGAAGACTTTCCAACCAAAATCAGATGAGGGAATCTTTTTAGGATATTCTTCAGTCAACAAGGCTTTTAGGGTGCTGAACAAAAGGACACTCAAACATGAATAATCCATACATGTTGTGTTTGATGAACCTAAGTTCACTGGAATAGAGGATGAAGAAGTTCCAGAACCTGTTATACATCAAGAAGTCAATAATCTAGAACGTGTTGTTGTACTAATGAAGATAAGTGACTTAAAGGTTTCTAATTCTGGAAGTGAAGATGCCCCTGCTGAAGGACCTGCTAGTAACACTACTGATACAACAATTGATACAGCTCAAGGATCTACTGATCCCCCTACTGAACCTACAACAGACCCTACTAAAGATCAGGTTCCTGTAAATCAAGCAATCCAAGATCTACAATGGTTGAAGGATCACCCTGCTGAACAAGTAATTGGTGATGTACAGTGAGGTGTAAGGACAAGAAGGAAACTAAAAGCCACGTTTACATGTTTTCTATCTCAGATTGAACCTAAAGTTGTTGAAGAATCAATTTCTGATCCTGATTGGATAATTGCTATGCAAGAAGAACTCAATGAGTTTTAAAGAAACCAAGTATGGACACCGGTGGAAAGGCCTAATCATGCAAATGTAATTGGCACTAAATGGGTATACAGAAACAAACTTGATGAATCTAGTACCATTGTTAGAAATGAGGCCAGACTAGTGGAAAAAGGATATACTCAAGCTGAAGGAATAGATTTTGATGAGACATATGACCCAGTTGTAAGATTGGAAGCTATAAGATTGTTGTTGGCATATATTGCACATAAGAACTTCAAAGTATACCAGATGGATGTAAAGAGTGCATTATGAATGGCATTCTGGAAGAAGAGGTTTATGTTCCGCAACCTCCTGGTTTTGAAGTTAAAGATCAAGAAGATAACGTGTACAGACTCAACAAAGCACTTTATGGATTGAAACAAGCACCAAGAGCTTGGTATGAGACTCTATATCAATTCTTGGTGAACAATGGTTTTACCAAAGGAACCATTGACAATACTCTTTTCAGAATCAATGAAGGAGACATCACCCTGCTGGTGCAGATTTATGTAGATGGCATAATATTTGGTTCTGAAAATGAATTGTTATGTGAAAAGTTTGCCAAGCTCATGAAAAACAAGTTCCAGATGAGTATGATGGGAGAAATGAACTATTTCTTGGGATTGCAAGTCAAGCAAATGCAAGATGGAATCTTCATTCATCAAACAAAATACACCAAGGAGCTGCTGAAAAAGTTTGGTATGGAGAATAGCACCAAAGTATCATCTCTATGGGTACAAGCATCGGATTGGATAAAGATAAAGAAGGCAAAGATGTTAATCAGACTTTAAACAGAAGGATGATAGGACGTCTGATGTACCTTACTGCCAGTAGACCTGATATACCCTTTGCAGTAGGTGTTTGTGCAAGATTTCAATGTAAACCTAAGGAAAGTCACTTAGTTGCAGTAAAAAGAATTCTCAAGTATCTAAAAGAAACTTTGGGAGTAACGATAAAATTCTGATTATGCTGGGTGCAAGATTGATAGAAAAAGCACCACAGGAACTTGTCAGTTGATGGGAAATAGACATGTTTCCTGGTTTAGCAAGAAACAGAATTCTATATCAAATTCCACTGCTGAAGCTGAATACATTGCTGCTGGAAGCTACTGTGCACAAGTACTTTGGTTAAGACGGCAATTAAGGGATTATGGGATAGAAGAAAGAGAAATTCCTATAATGTGTGATAATACAAGTGCAATAGCAATTACTGAAAATCCTGTTTTGCACTCAAGGACCAAACACCTTGATGTGAGACATCATTTTATAAGAGATCATGTTGAAAAGAAAGATGTGGTGGTTCTCTATATTCTTGCTGAAGATCAACTTGCTTATATCTTTACAAAGCCTTTGGATAGTGAGAGGTTTGCTAAGTTTAGAACTGAACTTGGTTTCATCAAGGTTGACTGACCTGCTGATAGGTCAGCAGAGTACTGGAATTCACCAAGGGGACTAGTCTTTGCCCTGCTGGGTATGCTCACTTGGCAGATTAGTCATTGGTATCAACAATTCCTAAGTGCTCTTATAGTTTGGACAACGGAGCAAATGAAGTTGCCAATGGGATTGGTCTTTGCCCTGTTGGGTGAGCTCACTTGGTAGATCAGTCATTGGTATTAAACTTCATCTTGTATTATTAGTTAGACAAAACTATGTTGTATAAAAATCAGCTGTGCATCATTTGTCAGCAAGCTACTGAACCTGCAGAGTCTACTGAAAAATCTCAGCAGACTATATTCATTCTACTGAAGAAGAAGTCTACTGAAGATGTCTGTTGGAGATCTTTTGCTGCTTATAAAGTCAGACTTTAATGAAAGTCAACAGTAGAGTAAATGGATATTATTCCTATCCTTTATTACAGCTGTTACAGTACAAAACCGTTGCTTTGTTAGTGGGATCAGTTAGTGGGACATGTGCCTTCTCTACGTTATATTCAAGTTGCAGATCGTATCTTTGCACAGTACTAGCACAGTGTCCCACGCACTACAGTCTCTGCCTATATATACATATATATATATATACATCAGACAGTATATACAACATATGCTCCTTATTTTCTCTGCAAATATACAAGTGTGAACACATATTTTCAGAGTTTTGATCTTCGTCTTTCTCAAGCCTTTCATATAACAATGGCAGATAAAGATGTTTATCTTGGAACCGGTCAAAGTGTTAAAGGATATGTTACTGACATAGTTGCAACTATTTTAGCAATAAATATGGGAAGAAGAATCAGAAGATTTGTAGGACTAGAAAATGTTCTGAATCTCAGATTGGAGAAGATTTCATACAAGAATGTCTGTGATTTCTAGAGAAATATGGTGATTAGAGATGGTACTGAAGCATTTACAACAACTGTAAATGGTCAGGGGATTCAAGTTTCATCAGACCTGCTGAGAGAGGTCTTTGGATTTGGTCCAGGGAGTGGAGCCCCTACAAATCTAGAATCTATGGAGTTACCAAGACTAGCTTTTGTTGAATATATTAGGAGAAACCCAGAAGCACCAATTGCCTTAAAAATAAATGTCAAGAATATTGCCTTTGAGTATAACCTGTTGAGAAAATATAATGCTAAGAATATTTTGGGGATTGTTTGAAGCCTTGATACATTATCCGGACCCAAAATAGACATGATGATAATCATTTTTTAAGGAGTATTAAATTCGATTGGGCTGGGTTCTTTGTTCAATATATGAAGAAGATAATGACTGATGAAAGAGAAAATGTTGGTCCCAGAGAAGGGTAAATGTATAGTCAGAGGGGGGTGAATGACTATACTGAAGTTTCAAAAACTTTTCTCACAATAAAAGCTTTTGGGCAGCGGATAAGTCCTTTCTTAAAATGTTAATTCAAAGTAGGATATGCAATCACAGATATAATATGCAATTAGGTAAGTGAAGTAAAGTAAAGTGCTGAAAGTAAATAGACACAAAGGTTTATAGTGGTTCAGGGTGATGTAATCCCTTAATCCACTCTTCTCCTGTGATGATTGGAGGAATTCACTATTGTTTTCACTGATACAATAACAAGATTGTCCTTGGCTACACAAGCTTCACAATCTACAAGATTATCACTCCCTGGTTTCAAAAGCTTCAGTGACTCAGTCTTCAACACTGCTCCTTGGGAACAAATCCTTCAACAGCTATCACAAACACAACTCCTTCTCTGATGGCTCTGGTTCAGTTGCTTGACTGGTGTGAATTTGATTCATAGACTATGTTAATCAATCTGAGTGCTTGATGTGGAATATGAGTTCTGGTTGTTGAGTTGATCTCTATGTTTTTCCTTTAAGTTCAGATAGAAGGCTTTTTAATTTGACAGAGTTTCTGCTTGTTTTTATCAGATTTAATCGTCTCATTTTCTGTCTATCAATGTCTTCTATTTATAGCCTTGATAATCTTTGATTTGAATTTTCGTCCAATGGCTATTTAATGTGGGGAATAGTCCTTGATTTAATTCTTGATTTCCCCTCAATTACATTCTCCTTGATTACAGTGATCGGATTTTCTTCAAACATCTATCAAAAAATCCGTCCTTAAGTGATTCTTGATTGATTATGAATTGAATGCTTGATCCTCTGAATCTTCCTTATTTTCCATAATCTAAATAAGTATAACTTAATCAGTTGTTCCTTTGCTTGACTGCTTCTTGAACGGTTGAGTGTTCCTGCTGACTTAGCTATTTAGTTCTTCCTTCACTGCTTTGTCTTTACTTAGCCGATAGTCAGTTCACTTTGCCGGTTCATTGCTTTCTTGATTTCTTTGAGTTTACAAGATTCCTTGTACTTCACTGATCCTTGAGTTGGGTGAGATTAGTGTACACCATATTTAACAATGAATTTCATCACTTGAAATATAACTTAGACTTATTCAAAGTCATCACAGACTTCCCTGGTTATAAGTCAGACCATATTTCTTCATGCTTCTCTGCTGGTACTTGGCTAATTTTACTCTGTCGAACTTCTGTTCAACTTATACAACATGTCAGACTCTTATTAAAGACTTATACATAGATTTCTAACTTATTTCAGGCTTGCTATAATAGCTAGTATGGCCATCATCAAAACATATTAAAATGTTCCTAACAATTTCCCCCTTTTTGATGATGCCAAAACCCTCATAAGCCTGAACATAAGTATGCAAATTTTCATAATAATAACAGAATGAAACTTAGAAACCTTTCAACTTCTGCTTGAAAAGCTTCTTTTTCAGCCTTCACAATCTCATAATCAGATTGTATTTTCCTCAGTTGATTAATGATGGCATCCAAAGTTTCTTAATTGTCAGAATTTTTAGGATTTGAACCACAAGTAGATTCACAATCACTTTCAGTAGGAGTATTTATTGATGCAGAGTTGTATACCTCCTCAGTCTCTTCCATATTTGACATTAAAGCATAATCATCCATATCAGCAACAAGTGCAGTATCATCAAATTCATTTCCCTTTTCTGACTCAACTTAATAGCCTGATTCATCATCAGCAACCATTTCTTTCTTGCCAGGTCTTCTTTGCTGATTCTTGTTCTTCAGTAGGTCTGGAAAATCATGTCTGAAATGTCCAGGTTTCTTGCAGTTGAAGTAAAGATAATCAGGTTCCTTCTTCTGTTTCAAATCAGGACAATCAGGTTTGAAGTGTCCTGGTTTCTTGCTTTGAAAACACAAATAATCATTATCCTTCTTTGATTCTTCCTTCTTCTTTTCACTTGATTTCTTTGTGAAATTCCTTGGAAAACCCCTTCCTGTTTTCATCATTCTAATCTTCTTGCTCAGTGGGGCAATTTGCTCTTGCATCTCATCCAGTAGATCATCTTGACCACCTGGTGATTCTTCTTTATGTGCAGCAGCCAATGCAGTAGTCTTTGGTTCTTCTTTTTCAGTCTCAGGAACAAGTTTCTTACTGAACTCATATGCTTTGAGATCTGAAAACAACTTGAAGGTGTCTTCTTCATGTAGACTCCTGTACACTTCTATGGCAGTCACCTTCCTTTCCCAAACTTCTTTTCCTGGTAGGGTTTCCAAAATTCTTGTATTGATCTATTCTTTTGTATATACTACATTCAGCAGAGTGAGTTCATCCATGATAGCATTGAATCTTGACTCCGTTTGTTCAATGGTTTCATTTGATTTCATTTTGAAATCTTGGAACTTTATTTTGGCTACACTGATTTTGTTTTTCTTTATAGCATCAGTGCCTTCACAGATAAGTTGTAATTTCTCCCAAAGTTCCTTTGCATTTTTGCAATCCTTCACTTTCATGTACATATTGCTATCCAAGGTTCTGTATATGATATCAATAGCAATGATGTTGAGTACGTTTTCTCTTTTTCTATCTTCAGCACCCCACTCTCTTTTTGGATTTGGAATATACTGAGTTTCACTACCCATGGTTATGGCCTTATTGATTTCAGTGGTCCATCACTCAGCACATCCATCATCTCATCACGTGTTGCAGCTAGATAAGCCTGCATACGATGTTTATACTCATCAAAACGATCTAAGGAACACATCAACATAGGCCTAGCATTGATATATGATAAAAATATAACTATATTATATGACTTTTTATTATGTATTTATAATATTATCGTATAATTTCATAAAAATATAACCTAAAACTTATAAAAAATCTAATTAGTTATAAATAGATATTATCATTATAAAATTAGTATAAATTATAGCTTTTGTTGTCAGATTTACCGTGGGAATTGTTTTTACTGATACAGGGTGAATACGAGAAAAATCAACGAATCAGAAGCGAAAGAATAAAAAATTAACGACAGATGTTTTTGACAGTTTGGCACGCACCGAAAGTGACCGGCACGGGCCGGAATTTTCATCATTTCAAGCACATGGGTCTGACACAAAGGAATCTGCACTGTAGCACCGGCACACGCCGGGAAGGGGCCGGCACGCGCCGGTGTACTACCCCTGCCTATAAATACTCCATCATTTGCAGATGTTTGGAGTTGTACCAATATATATATTATCTTTAGTTAGTTTCTAGTTCTGTAAATACAGTAAAAGGCACTCTGCCGAAATAATAATGTAGTATAAGTATCGTTGTAATACTTAGAAGACTTATCAAGGCTCGTTGTTGTTAGAAGAGTTGCTATTTCCGGAGAATATGGCTCTGATGCTTCAATTGTAATCTGGTAACTTTCTAATGTATTTATGTTTGTTTGTTATTATTAGTATCTATATAATAGTTATAATGATATTAGGCTAACTTAATATCTAGCCAACATATGAAATTGAATTAGTTTTATGTTTTTAAGGAAATGGATGATGACTATGTTAAAATCTAATTAAAATCGATTATGAGGAATCGCTTTCTATTTGAACTTAATGGCATGTTTGTATTGACGTAATTAACCAATATAACCGGAGTCGTAATCTAATGATGAACTGACCAAAGAAGTTAGGTCATGAGATCGTGGATAGAAATACCGGAGGGTAAAAATGGTCGTCTGACAAACGGAATCCTATTTCCTATCCCGGGGGCAGAATATTTGTACTCGAGAGATTATTACGTTGAAATCACCTGTTTAATCGACAGATCTTAAAATCTCGGCCGTATGACAAAACGGGAGTGACCCATGATTAAGATGACATTGACGAGAGGATTAGACATATGACAATTTCATACGCTTTCGTGTGAGGAGGAATTGTTGAGCTTAGGAGTATACCGTTTCACGCAATCAATTAGACCTAAAAAGGAAGATCGAGCACATCCATTGAACTAAAAAGAGATTGTAATTCAATAACATTTTCTTGGCTAGTTTCTATTAATATTACTAGTATGTATATTAGTATTTATTATATTGGTACCTATATATATGTATATATATATATATATATATATATATATATGTATTTCTATATATTTATATATATATATTTATGAATCTATATATATCTATATTAGTATTATGCATTTATTTACTGTTTTAGTAGTTTAGAGATTATTTACTTGGTAAAAAACTGCGACTTAGATTGAGTTAATAACAGCTTCTTGGTGTTTAACCACACTCTGAATTACAATTCGTTCCCTGAGGATACGACACCTGACTCACCACACTAGCACTACAATTTGACCCGGTACACTGCCAGTAAGGATTGTATAGCCTAGAAACAGTCCGTCAGCTTTCTGGCGCCGTTGCCGGGGACGCGACGCTAATTCATTGTGTCTATGGTTACTACTTGTATTAGCTAAAAAATTCTCGAGGATAAGTCAACACTCTTCTTATCACATTTCTTTTTTTATTCTTCTTTGGTACTTGCCTTATAGGTAAGTTACCAATTTTTATTTTATCAATTTCGAGTTATTTTCTCTTTTCGATAGTTGATGACCAGAAGTGGTAAGGCCCAACTCACTCCTTATAAGCCTAACATAAATACTTACGAAAGGCAGTTAAGAGTAGAGAGTAAACGTGGTCATACTAGTAAGGGAAATCCTGACGAATCATCGTCAAATCGAGAAACGAGAATGGCCGAAACTAGTGATGAAACACCTGAACAAGGGCTAGATCATGCTCAAGGGCATGGACAAAACCCTAATAATCTTAATAACCAGAATCCTAATAATAGAAATAATCAAAATCGTAACCAGAATAATCATCCTAACCCACCAAACCCGAGACCTATCTGTGATCAGACCGTAAAAAGAAACCAGACTAATAATCCAATTCGTTTACCAAATGAAGGAGCAAATAATTTTGAAATAAAATCTCATCTATTTGGTTTAATTGACACAAGAGCCCAATTCTTAGGGGAAGATGATGAAGATCCACATCATCACCTCTATCTTTTCGAAGAATTGTGTAATACAGCCAAAAGTCAATGTGCTCATCGTGAATTAACAAGGATGTCTATGTTTCCTTTTTCTTTAAAAGGAAGAGCACGAGATTGGTTTATGTCACTCCCATATCATTCATTGACAAGTTGGGAGGAGATTCAAACCGAGTTCTTAAAACAATATTTTAGTCCTGGGAGGAATTTGGAATTAAAAGTCGAAATTGCTAACTTTAGACAAGGATCTGAAGAAAAGCTTGGGAATGCTTGGGAAAGATTTAAAAAACTATTAAGAGCTTGTCCCGATCATGGTTATTCCTTAGATATGCAAATCCAACTTTTCTGTCGTAAACTAAGGAAAGACTCACGTGCAGACGTTGATCATGCATGTGGTGGTTCCTTAATGATGAGTGAAGCCCAATTAGTTTACGATGCTATTGAAAAGATTTCCAAAAATAACCGAATGTGGGAAACCGGTTCTAGCACAAGAAAAGTAGCATTTGCAGGAGAATATACATTGAATAAGGAAGTTCAAGCACACTTGGAGAATTGAGTAGGAAATTTGACGGCTTACAAGCTAGTAAGAATATTAACTCGGAAAATAATTTAACGAATGACTACTCAAATCATGATAATGTGTCATTAGGGATAGAAGAACCAGAAGGATATTCAAGGGAGGAGGTGAGTTTTTTACAACAGCATAAGAATTTGAACAACGCGTATTCAAACTCGTTTAATGCTATTAGAAGAGATCACCCTACTTTTTGTTGGTCTGAAAACCCTAGTAAGCAAGGACAACCACCGTATCCAGTTCAATATAAGAATTCATATAGTAATCAAGTTTATCAAGGAGATACCGCGAATCAGAACCCACAATCATTACCTAGATCATATCCACAACATACTACTCAAAGTATACCAGTCACCCAAAGTTCAACTCAACCTGAAGGAGTTGAAAAATGGGAAAAACTAATGGAAAATATGATGGATGTAGTATCTACTCAAGCTCAAAATATGGAAACTATGATAACTTCTATAAGTACAGTCACTAAGGATATTAGTACGTTAAAAACATCCATGAGTGGACATGATACCAGAATGAGAACTATAGAAGCGTCAATAAGGAATATGGAAGATCATTTTAGTAGAGAAGGAGAACGTAAAAATAGTAGACCTCCAGGAGGATTACCAAGTAATACCGAAAGAAACCCGAGAGAGGTAAATGCTGTTATTACTAGGAGTAGAAAACTCTGTGGAAATACTGGAACAGAAAACTTAGGAAATAATGAAGTAGAGAATGATTTAGATGGTAAATTTGAGACGAATATAGAAACCTCAGATGAACTTGAATTCACTGATAAAGAAGAAGAAATTATTGAAAATTTCTTAAGACAAGACATATATGTTGAACATGAAAGTGAAGATGAGGAATGGGTCAAAGTTCCTAGACTTCTGAAAGATCCAATGGACAGTGACCTGAGAACCTTATTTAAGGAACACGTAAGAGAAAACAATACTGAAAACAAGGAAGAAAGGAAGAAAGATTTGCAAGTAACTGAAAAAGATAATACAGGGGATGCTTTAAAGAAAAAGTCTCAAGATAGTGAAACATGGCGATCAAGTAATGCTCGAAGATTCAAGGAAAATGAGAGTATAACTTCAGAACCAAAGGTTATAGATTTAGAATCTTTACCTTACCCACCAAAGGATCAAATTAAAAAGATAAAAACTGATAAGAAGTATGCTCGTTTCCTTGATACTTTTCGTCATATTCATGTCAATATCCCTGTTATCGAAGCCCTAATCAACATGCCTACCTATGGAAAGTTTCTTAAAGATATCCTATCAAACAAAAAAAGGTTAGAAGAATATGAAAATATATGCCTTAATGAAGAATGCTCTGCAATACTTCAACATAAGTTTCCACCTAAACTTAAAGATCCTGGTAGTTTTACCATTCCATGTGAGATTGGAGGATTTCTGTTTAAAAAAGTACTATGTGATCTCGGAGCAAGTATAAATCTCATGTCTTATGAGGACTATAGGAAACAAGGCATAGGAGAGCTTACAAATACTGAAATGACCCTCAGATGGCAGATAGATCGATTAAACATCCTAAGGGAGTTATCGAGGATGTGTTGGTTAAAATAGACAAATTTTACTTCCCGGTGGATTTTGTAATAATGGAAATGGAAGAAGGATATTCAGCGCCAATTATTCTAGGTCGTCCATTTCTAGCTACAGGAAGAACGTTAATCGATGTTCAAAAATGTGAACTGATACTAAGAGTAAATGAAGATGAAGATTCTTTCAATATCTTCAAAGCTATGAACCATCCATACAAATCACCAGAATCATGTTCTTTTATAGATAAGATATCTACATTTTGTGATGACCAATTGCAAGATTATGAAGATAAATTAGAAGAATGTTTGGTATTATCCATATATAAAGAAGATGAAAATGATGCTGAAATGAGAGAAATAATCCTTTATCTGAATAAAGGAATATTTTTGAAACACCCATGGCATCAATATTTGAAATTAGCACTAGAAGGACCAGTTTTAAAACCTTCAGTAGAAGATCCACCAAGGAATCTGGAGTTGAAACCACTTCCTTCAAATCTTAAATATGCTTTTCTTGAAACTAATAATCTACTACTGATTGTTATTTCATCAACCTTAACTAATGAACAGGAAGATCAATTACTTAGAATGTTAAGACAACATAAGAAGGCATTTGGATGGACAGTGGCAGACATTCGAGGAATAAGCCCTGAGATTTGTGTTCATAAAATCATTCTGAATGAAGGAGCTAAACCTTGTATTCAGCCACAACGCCGCCTCAACCCAAATTTGCAACCATTGTTAAGAAAGAGGTCATTAAACTATTAGAAATGAGGATAATCTTTCCCATATCATATAGTGAATGGGTAAGTCCGACTCAAGTAGTTCCAAAGAAAGGAGGTTTCACGGTAAAAGAAAATGATACAAATGAATGGATTCCGACATGGGAAATTACAGGATATCGAATGTGTATTGATTTTAGAAAACTGAATGATCATACTGAGAAAGATCATCATCCACTTCCATTCATCGTACAGATGTTGGAACGATTAAGTGGACATAATTATTACTGTTTCTTAGATGGCTATTCAGGCTACTTACAGATATTCATTGCAGCAGGAGATAGAGAAAAAACTACTTTCACTTGTCCATATGGAACTTTTGATTATAAACGAATGCCATTTGGTTTATGTAATGCACCAGCTACATTTCAGCGATGTATGATGGCAATATTCTCAGACATGGTCGAGAAATTCTTAGAAATCTTTATGGATGACTTTAGTGTTTATGGAGATTCTTTCGATGAATGCTTATCGCACTTAGAACGAGTATTGCAATACTGTGAAGATACCAACTTAGTACTAAACTGGGAAAAATGTCATTTAATGGTATCAGAAGGAATTGGTCTAGGTCATAGAATCTCTGAAGTAGGTATTGAAGTAGATAAAGCTAAAGTCGAAGTAATTAAAAAGTTACCTCCACCAGTGAATTTAAAAACTTTGAGAGGATTTCTTGGACATGCTGGATTTTATAGGAGATTTATTGCAGATTTTTCAAAAATAGCAAAGCCTCTAAGCCATTTGCTTGAAAAAGAGGTACCATTTAACTTTGATGATAAATGTATGAAAGCATTTCAGACCCTAAAAGCGAAGTTGACTACTGCACCAGTGCTGGTAGCACCAGACTGGGATTTACCATTTGAAATTATGTGTGATGCAAGTGATTTAGCTATAGGAGCTGTCTTAGGTCAACGATATAACAAAATACTCAAGGCAATCCACTATGCATCTCACACTCTAAATGCAGCTCAACTCAATTATGCAACTACAGAGAAAGAACTGTTGGCTGTAATCTTTGCCTTAGATAAGTTTTGATCTTATATTTTTGGCTCTAAGGTCATAGTTTATACAGACCATTCAGCTTTGAAGTACCTGTTAAGTAAGAAAGATGCTAAACCACGTCTTCTTAGGTGTATTCTGTTACTTCAGGAATTTGATATTGAAATCAAGGATAAAAAAGGAAGTGAAAATGTAGTAGCAGATCATCTAAGTAGAATGAAAAATGATGAAGGAAAAGGAAATGAAATACGAGATTCATTTCCTAATGAACAACTTTTTAGGATCGATACTCCCTCAACCATGCAATTATTAAAAGACAGCTTACCATCAAAAGAAAATTCACCATGGTTTGGGAATATTGTTAACTATCTTACCTGTAATTACATCCCGTCTCACTGGACTTGGCAGCAGAAAAAGAAATTCTTTTACGACTTAAAGTTTTATTATTGGGAGAAACCAGATCTTTTCCGGAGATGCTCGGATGGAATTATCAGAAAATGTATCCCCGATAATGAGATTTTAAGTGTTTTATCATTTTGTCATGATCGTGAGGCAGGAGGGCATCATGGAGGATGGAAAACTGCTTTTAAAGTTTTACAATGTGGTTTTTATTGGCCTAACTATATAAAGATGCGTATAAATATGCAAAATCTTGTGAATCTTGTCAAAAATGGGGAAATATATCGAAAAAACATGAAATGCCTATGCAACCGATTTTAGAATGTGAATTATTTGATGTATGGGGTATAGATTTCATGGGACCTTTCCCTATATCGTTTGGAAAAAGATTTATTCTGGTAATGGTTGATTATGTCTCGAAATGGGTAGAAGCTGAAGCTCTTCCCACTAATGATACCAAGGTTGTGCTAAGGTTCCTTAAAAAGAATATATTCACAAGATATGGCATTCCAAGGGCTATCATTAGTGATAGAGGTTCACATTTTTGCAACCGACCATTTACTAAAATAATTGAGAAATATGGTGTAACTCATAAACTAGGAACACCCTATCATCCGCAAACTAGTGGACAGGTAGAGGTGTCTAATAGAGAAATTAAAAGGATCGTGGAGAAAACAGTGGACTCAAATCGTAGAAACTGGGCAGAAAGACTAGATGATGCATTATGGGCATACAGAACAGCCTTTAAGACACCAATTGGTTGTTCTCCTTATAAATTAGTTTTTGGTAAATCTTGTCATCTCCCTGTTGAATTAGAACACCGAGCTTTATGGGCTATTAAATTCCTAAATTTTGATCCTAAAAGTGTTGGTGATCATAGATTACTTCAGTTAACAGAACTGGAAGAGTTTCGACTCGATTCTTATGAAAATGCTCGAATCTACAAGGAACGCACGAAAGCTTTCCATGATAAGAAAATCTATAGTCGTGAGTTCCATGTAGGTGATCGAGTACTTTTATACAATTCACGTTTAAAGTTGTTTCCAGGAAAGCTTAAATCTAGATGGACAGGTCCATATGACGCAACTAAAGTCTATAAGTCTGGAGCTGTTGAACTAACTGATGGAAAAACGACTTTTATAGCTAATGGCCACAGGGTGAAATTATTCGTGGGATTTGAAGGGATACCTCAAGCAGAAGAAGTAATGTTGCTTATCGACCCTCCAACGAATTAAGGAAGCAGAAATTCTAAACTCAGCCGATTACGGGTACTATCTTTCTAATTTACTCTTATTATGCATTTTAAAGTAGCTTAGTCTTTTACCGGATAGACGTAAAAGAACTGGATGCCTTTCTTAGATAAAATAGGAGTTTTTATTTTACTTTTAAAGTTAGGTCTAGATAAAGATGTCGTGTTTATAATAGAAGACTTAGTTTCTAAATTAAACAAGGAACTGCTAATCGAAGCCAGAAAAAGAGAACTTTGCAATGGTAAATCAAGGAGTGCAATAAAGAGAAGAGCAAAGTTTCTAATGAGATGTAGAATTTGTGGAAAAAGTGAACATAACGGAAGATGTGGAGAAAGTACAACCAAATCCCAGGATGAATGTTTGAATGTTATTAAGAAGGGAACGATTATGTGGTTATCCGAAAATCCCGAGGGAGAACAAAGAGAAAATTCAAACGCATCATTTCTAGGAATAAGGTTAATGGATCGATATGATAGAAATCTTGAGGACTTGAGGATGAAAGAATTAGAATTAATTTAAGTATTGTATGTTTAAATTTTAAGTTATTTTCAAAAACTAAAAAGAAAAATATTTTTAAGTTTATGAAAAATTTATAAAAATTTATAATGACCCTATTTTTATCATATATGATTTAAAGTAGGATTATTATATAAAAAATATATATATATATATTTTCAGTATTATATTAGAATTTCGTACAGTTTATAAAATTATATAAAATCGTAATAAACTTGTCTTATATCATATAAATAACTTGATAAAAATTAAAATATGTTTATATGATATAATCTGGGATTATTATACATAAAAACACAATTTTTTTGAAAAAAAAAAAAAAAAAAAAGCGACCGGCACGCGCCGGTTCATCTACCCTAAAAAAATAAAAAGCCGAAATCCTCTTCTTCCTCACAATTTCTGCAATTTTTTGGCCGCCCCATTTTCCTCCGCCTCACATTTTCTTCATTTTTAACACAATTTATATCAAAAACTACTTATTTCATCATCCTCTCTTCAACCACACTACCCAAAAACATCAACATTGCAAAAATGTTGAAGTTTGGCAAGAAAAGCTTCTCTTTTCACCTCATTCCGACGACCACCATACATTCCGGCACCTAGATTGTCTTATTAATCATTATAAGGTATATATATATATATATATATATATATATATATATATATATATATATATATATATATATATCAATTATTTCAATTTTTATTTTTAATTTTTTTTTATTTTTGAGTATTTTGGTCTAAGTAATCTTTGGCTTGTGTTGTTTGTTTGTTTTTGTTGTTGTTTTTATACCAATATCGTAGATGGCATCTTCCTCTAGGAGAAACCCTAAGAAAAGAAAGCCAGATATCCCTGATGTAGTACCGGTTATAGAACCAAGGCCATTGACTGATTTAGAAAAAGCCGTTTCTTTTGAGAACACTGCTAGTCCTGAGGCTAAGCATGCATACAATGAGTATTTCAGTAAATGCAGAATTTGGTTAGAAATGGGTATAGACTTTGATTCATTAGGAAAGGAGGTAAAGGATATTTTTGCTGATAGAGAGTGGATGGAGATGTTGGAAAGGTGTCCTAAACCCAATCGGGTTGGACCGGATCCGACCGGGTCGGGTCGTTTACAGTCTATTTAGTTCATGTAATAACTTTATTATGATTAATAAAAGCACTTATGTTACTATATATTGTTTATCTTCACATTATTTGTTGTGTATATATAGTAACGTCCCTAGTATCAATCTGTGATAGAGAAACAATGATAGTGATTATGGTTGATGAGATCTCTAATCACTATAATAAGGTTGGTACTTAAATGTCTCTAGTCTTATGTATTATCAAATGGGACATTGATAGTATAATCGACTACTAGCACGTATTGGATGTCTTCTATCTTTTAGAAGGTAGGGATAGATCTCGTCTATCGAAGTGTAGAGACACTTGGACCGTGACGTGGGCGTGTATTAGGGAATGCGTCGTTAGGGATCGACCCACTTACATTAAGTGTCACACTATGTGGCGGTTGTGTAATTATCCTTTTGACCGGAGTCTTCATGGCATCACGGTGTGGATTGTCATGCTTTGACACTATTGAGATTTCTCCTAACCACGGGGCGATCATGCGGTAGTGATTGGGTATGATATTGAAGCATGCGGAGTATACATGATTGGTCGTCCGGGAATCGCGTATCCTATGATTGGGATCGAATATCCGAAATTGCCTTCTTATAAGGAATGTCTAGCTCTCGAGAATCTTTGCAAAGTGGGAGTAAATGAGTTATTCCGAGAGAGCGTGATATCCGGATTATAAGATACGATCGTCAATGTATTGACACTCGAGATACGATCGTATGGATATTATTACAGCGATAGGATTGTAAGTTACACGATAGCTCGCTTCACATGAAAGGTAGTAGTCATTGCTTTTGACTCTTCCGATAATTGGGGGTCACGGTGTGTTGCTAGACGCTATCCCGTGATCGTTAGGTATGAAGGGCATTTTAGTAAATTGCACTTTGTGTCTATGGCCAACATATTCGGAAGCCTCTCGGGTCACACACATATGAACATCGAGTCGGATTAAAATGCGGTTATAGTTGATAACCAAATAAGGAAAGTTTATCTCTAGACTATAAAGGTTATAGTGGTAAATTAATATGTTGGTATTTATTTATTATGAATAAATAAAATACAAGATATTAATTATATACAAATTATATTAATTAAAGAATATTCCGAAAGTCAATTTGTTGACTAATGGGGCGCCACTTTTAGGTGTATGAGATACACTTAGATTGTGCACTTTAATTAATAAAGATTACCATAATATTAATATAAGATATTAATTGATTTTGAAAAATAGACTTATGGTAATAAGATAATTATAATCAATATAGGATATTGGCAAAATAATTATAATTAAAGAGATAAATCAATTTAGTTGATTTTCCTTATTTTATTGGGAAAAGGTTTTCTTCTCCTCCACACAGCATATGGGGCGCCACCTCCTCTATAAAAAGGAAGTGGGTGTCAAGCTCTTTTGTACATCACAATTGCAAGAGTTCATAATTCTTGTGTAAAATAGAGAGCCTTCCATAGTGAGTTTGTGAGGGAAGAAAAGGTCTGGTCTAGCAGCCGGAGTTTTTCCGATAGCAATCCAAGGAGGATTCCGGCGAGGGGTTTGTGTGGATTAGCGATAGAGGCCGGACACGTGGACGGCTTGCGCATTGAACTACTCTCCATTGGCGGTCAAAGCGACGATCTTATAGATCATCTGAGGTATAACCGTCAAACTACTTAACGTGTTTAATGCATTAAACGAAGAACGATCTAGAAAAGGAAATCAAAATTTTAAATTCCGCTGCGTTAAACTAGTGGTTTCCTAACAGTGGTATCGGAGCCAGACTTCGAGCTTAAGCAATAAGCATAATTTAAATGCGTAGTATTTAATCGATAGATGCAAGATTTAAATCACGAAACGTTAAAACGAAAAAAAAATATTTAGGGTTCATGGGGGGTCGGCCGATTGGCGGCGCCCCCCTCCCTCTGCGGCGGCGGCGGTGGCCCTAAGGCTGCCGTCTGTCGACTGTCATCTTCCAATGGGGGAGATCGACCCTTTTTGTTTTGTGATATTTATTGTGCATAGATATCTCGTTTGTTTAGTTGTGTCGTATGGCCAACCAATGGTTCAAATAGTTTGGACCATTGGGAAACCATATGGCATATTGGCCTTTCCAAATTTTGATTTGGAATAGGCCTAGGTCCTTTCCAAATATTTGATTTGGAATAGGCCTAGGCCTAGGCCACTTCCAAAATTTTGATTTTGGAAAGTGGCCAGGCCTAAACCAAAACTATTTGGCCTTTCCAAATATTTGATTTGGAATAGGCCTAGGCCTAGGCCACTTCCAAAATTTTGATTTTGGAAAGTGGCCAGGCCTAGACTAAAATAATTTGGCCTTTCCAAATATTTGATTTGGAATAGGCCTAGGCCCTTTTCCAAATATTTTATTTGGAATAGGCCTAGGCCTAGGCCACTTCCAAAATTTTGATTTTGGAAAGTGGCCAGGTTTAAGCTAAATTTATTTTTGGAAAGGAAACAAATAGGAGACTTAGTAATTTTAATTTTGTTTTGAATGGTTCAAATTTAATTAAAATTGAAATCGATTTAAAATTAAATGTTAATTTTAATTTTCGATTAAATAATTAATTAAAAGTTATTTAATTATTTGATGTGATAAAATAAAGACGCATGAGTAGTTAAAATTAGAATTTGATCTTTTTCATAAGATAAAATTGTATGGATTAGATGTGTAGATATAATGTGATTATATGGACCCCGATTGATCATGGACTCGACCAATAGGATAGATGGGAATGTTTTCTTTATGTTGGTTTTTTGAAAAATTGTCCTAGGCCGTTATGAAGAACGTGACCTAGTTTACCTTTTGCAATTATCCCATTCCCGTTGGCTCCCCCCCGTGTGCGGCGGGTGTAATTATTTATTATGTAACAAGAATGGAGCAAGAAGTTGAAGACCAAGGAGAGATAAAGAACCCATTGGCGTACAGCAATAAAGATCCTATTGGCGGTTGCAGATACCCTTAGTTTGTGACCCGCGGTTTCGTCAGTTTGTATTCGAAACCGCACCTAGGTAAAGTCCATGATCATACCGGTTATTTTATGCACGGAATGTTGTGTATGTGTTACTTTATATGATATCGTAGTAATATGCACATAGTAGATGAGACCATAATTAAACCAAATTAATTAAGTGAATTAATTTAAAATTATTCCCACACCAAAAATCGAGCCAAAATTGTCTCCCAATATTATAATGACGGTGAGGAGCCCTTGTTCGGATCCAACTGATCGGCCCTCGTCGGGAGTTGACCTACCACGGGTATATCGTTATTATTGAGACATGATCGTTACGAGATCTCATGAATATTAGGTTACGACTCGACTAGAATCTTGCGGTGATTGGCCCTCGTCAGGACCGTCTGATTTTAGAGACAAGGGGTTGACTATCACATAGAGATGTGAAACGTCAAAGAGTTGACTAGTCAACCACTGGGATTCGCATGCGATGCGACTGGTAAGAGTACCTACCTATCGAAATTATCTCGGTTGATCGGCCCTCGTCGGGGATCGAGGTAACTAGATGGGATCCCAACCACTAAAGAATTAATTAAATTCTTGAAAGCCAATAGGGAATAGTTGGCTAGTGGGAGTAAAACCTTATAAAATTTTAAGTGCAAATTTAGGGTTTTTATACATGAGCTTTTACTTATTCTATCTTTATTTATTGTTGTAGAAAATGTCAAACAAATTGAACCTTCGTTTTATCATCGAAAACAAGCTTGACGAAACTAATTTTCTCGATTGGGAAAGAAACCTCAAAATCGTTTTGAGGCACGAGAAGATTGGCTATGTCTTGGACGAGGCCCTGCCGGAAAAGCCCGCTGAGGGTTCGGCTGCAGATGCTGTCGAGAAGTACAACAAGAATTGTTCTGACAGTACTGATGCTACATGTATCATGCTTGCTTCTATGACACCTGAACTGCAGAAACAGCATGAGTCTATGGACGCCTACTCTATCATGGTCCACCTGAAGGAACTTTATGCTTCTCAGTCTCGAACTGAGAGGTACGAGGTCTCGAAGGCCCTGTTTAGTTGTAAGATGGCATCTGGGACTGCTGTGGGGTCACACGTGCTTAAAATGATCGGGTACATAGAGAGGCTTGGGAAGCTAGGCCACAAGTTGGAACGAGAGTTGAGTATTGACTTGATTCTGCAATCTCTACCTGATTCATTCTCACAGTTCGTGATGAACTATCACATGAACAAGATAGATTGCTCCCTTGCGGAGTTATTGAACATGTTGAAGACTGCTGAGGGCACTGTGGGGAAGGGAAAGCAAGTGTTGCTGGTCACTTCAAGAAAGGGCAAGGCAAAAGCCCAGAAAAAGTCCAAGAAGGCGAAGGATGCACCTAAGCCAACGCCTAAGATAGCAAGAGACAAATCCAAGGATGCTTGCTTCTATTGCGGTGAGACCGGGCATTGGAGGAGAAACTGCAAGGGCTTCTTGAGTACCAAGAAGAAGCATTCTGATGCTTCGACTTCAGGTATATTTATGATTGAGATCAACATTACTTCTTCTAAGTCTAACCACTGGGTATTAGATACTGGTTGTGGTTCTCATATTTGTACGAATATGCAGGCACTAAGAAGAACTAGAAATCTAAGGAAAGGAGAGGTGGACCTACGCGTTGGAAATGGAACAAGTGTTGCTGCGCTGGCCGTAGGAGTTTATTTTCTTTCGTTGCCCAGTGGGCTAATACTAGAACTCAATAACTGTTATTTTGTTCCTGCTCTTACGAAGAGAATTATTTCTATTTCTGCATTAGATGTTGATGGATTTTCTTTTACGTTTGAGAATAAATGTTGTTCTTTTTCACGTGATGGAATCTTTTATGGTACTGGCATACTTAGCAATGGTCTCTACATATTAGATATGAATGTTGACGTACTTAATATAAACAACAAGAAAGCCAAAACAAATGACTTGAATGAATCCTACTTATGGCATTGTAGACTTGGCCATATAAATAAGAATCGCATTTCCAAACTCCATAAAGATGGAATGTTGGATCAATTCGATTACGAATCGTTTGATACATGCGAAGCTTGTTTACTTGGCAAGATGACAAAGTCACCTTTTAGTGGCAAAGGGATAAGATCCAATGAATTGCTTGAGCTCGTACATACTGATGTATGTGGCCCAATGTCAATTCAAACAAAAGGAGGATACTCTTATTTTATCACATTCACTGATGACCATTCTTGATATGGTTATATATACTTAATGAAGTATAAATCTGAAGCCTTTGAAAAGTTCAAAGAGTTCAGAAGTGAAGTGGAGAAACAACTAGGTAAAGAAATCAAAACACTTCGATCCGATCGAGGCGGAGAATACCTAGATGGAGAGTTTCAAGATTATTTGAAGGAGAATGGGATTCTACCTGAATGGACCCCTCCCGGGACGCCACAAATGAATGGCGTGTCTGAGAGGAGGAACCTCACCTTGTTAGACATGGTGCGATCCATGATGAGCTACGCAGTTCTTCCAAAATCGTTTTGGGGGTATGCTCTTGAAACCGCATCCTATACACTGAACCGAGTTCCATCAAAGACGGTTGAATCCACACCATACGAGGTATGGCATAAGAGGAAACCGAGTCTAGCCTATCTTAAACCTTGGGGTTGTCCGACTTACGTGAAGTGGACGATGCCTGACAAACTAGAAGCTAGATCTGACAAATGTCTGTTTGTGGGTTATCCTAGAGAAACTAGAGGATACCAATTTTACCATCCTGAGGAACAAAAGGTGTTTGTTGCCAGGACTAGCCACTTTCTAGAGAAAGAGTTTATTCTGGATAGGGTCAGTGGGAGTAAAATTGATCTTGAAGAAATTCGAGAACCGCTTACGGATAACAGTCAGTTGATGGAAATAGAGGACTTGCCACACGCAGATGTGACACCAGCCTCTACCGTGGACACACTAGCACCTCGAAGATCCACCAGGGAACGCCATGGACCTGAAAGGTATACTGGCGTGTATCTCATGAAAGATGAGGACCCAAGAACTTATGTGGAAGTTCTATTAAGGCATAACAAAGAGAAATGGCTGGAGGCCATGAATTCTGAAATGGAATCCATGAAAGACAACCAAGTTTGGAACTTAGTTGATCCACCTGAGGGAATAGTTCCCATAGGGTGTAAATGGGTCTTTAAGAGAAAGACTGACATGGACGGTAACGTGACTACCTACAAGGCTAGGTTAGTGGAAAATGGTTATAAGCAAAGACAAGGAGTTGACTATGATGAAACCTTTTCGCCTGTTGCCATGTTAAAATCCATTAGAATTTTGCTCGCTATTGCAGCATACCATGATTACGAAATCGCGCGGATGGATGTGAAAACAGACTTTCCTTAACGGGAACTGTCTGAGGAAGTGTATATGACACAACTCGAGGTTTCACAACCAATGACGCCAGGATGGTGTGTAAACCGCAAAGATCCATTTATGGATTAAAGCAAGCTTCGAGTTGGAATCTTCGCTTTGATGAGATAATCAAACAGTTTGATTTCATCAAGAACGAAGATGAGCCCTGTGTTTACAAGAAGGTTAGTGGGAGTGCCATTGTGTTCTTAGTGCTTTATGTAGATGACATATTGCTCATAGGGAATGATGTGCCTATGTTACAATCAGTCAAAGCTTGGTTATCCAAGAAATTCTCAATGAAGGACTTGTGTGAGGCAACCTATATTCTAGGAATAAAGATCTATAGAGATAGATCTAAAAGGTTGCTTGGTCTGTCGCAATCCACTTATATAGACAAGATGCTGAAGAGATTCAGCATGGAGCAGTCCAAGAAAGGATTGCTGCCCATGTCAAATGGGGTCTACCTGTCGAAAGGAATGAGTCCTAAGACAGAGGAGGAAATGGCACAAATGTGTAAAGTCCCTTATGCTTCGGCAATCGGGTCTATCATGTATGCCATGTTATGCACAAGACCAGATGTCTCGTACCCTCTTAGTATGACTAGTAGGTACACGGTCAATCCAGGTGATGGTCACCGGATTGTTTGTCAAGAATATCCTCAAGTACTTGAGACGTACCAGGATATGTTCCTGGTTTTCGGGAAGGATGATTTAGTATTACGAGGTTACACGGATGCCGCCCAAACCGACAAGGATGACTTTAAGTCACAATCTGGATTTGTTTTCACGTTTAACGGCGGAGCAATGAGCTGGAAGAGTTCCAAGCAGGAGACTACTGCGGACTCTACAACGGAAGCCGAATACATAGCAGCCTCGGAGGCGGCAAAGGAAGCAATTTGGATGAAGAAGTTCATTCATCGAACTTGGTGTGGTTCCCTCCATTGAAGGTCCAATGCCTGCATCTTGATAATAATGGAGCGATATCTCGATCTAAGGAACCAAGGTCTCATCGAAGTCCAAACATGTGCTCTCTGCGCTATCACTTGATTAGAGAGATAGTAGATAGAGGAGATGTAAAGATAGAGAAAGTCCACACGGATGATAACATAGCTGATCCGTTAACCAAGGCATTGTCTCAAGCTAAGCATGAGAAACATGTTCACTTGCACGGGCTTAGGAATAAGGGTGATTGGCTTTAGGCCAAGTGGGAGATTGTTGGAAAGGTGTCCTAAACCCAATCGGGTTGGACCGGATCCAACCGGGTCGGGTCGTTTACAGTCTATTTAGTTCATGTAATAACTTTATTATGATTAATAAAAGCACTTATGTTATTATATATTGTTTATCTTCACATTATTTGTTGTGTATATATAGTAACGTCCCTAGTATCAATCTGTGATAGAGAAACCATGATAGTGATTATGGTTGAAGAGATCTCTAATCACTATAATAAGGTTGGTACTTAAATGTCTCTAGTCTTATGTATTATCAAATGGGACATTGATAGTATAATCAGACTAGCACGTATTGGATGTCTTCTATCTTTTAGAAGGTAGGGATAGATCTCGTCTATCGAAGTGTAGAGACACTTGGACTGTACGTGGACGTGTATTAGGGAATGCGTACGTTAGACTGACCCACTTACATTAAGTGTCACACTATGTGGCGGTTGTGTAATTATCCTTTTGACCGGAGTCTTCATGGCATCACGGTGTGGATTGTCATGCTTTGACACTATTGAGATTTCTCCTAACCACGGGGCGATAATGCGGTAGTGATTGGGTATGATATTGAAGCATGCGGAGTATACATGATTGGTCGTCCGGGAATCGCGTATCCTATGATTGGGATCGAATATCCGAAATGGCCTTCTTATAAGGAATGTATAGCTCTCGAGAATCTTTGCAAAGTGGGAGTAAATGAGTTATTCCGAGAGAGCGTGATATCCGGATTATAAGATACGATCGTCAATGTATTGACATTCGAGATACGATCGTATGGATATTATTACAGCGATAGGATTGTAAGTTACACGGTAACTGCTTCACATGAAAGGTAGTAGTCATTGCTTTTGACTCTTCCGATAATTGGGGTCACGGTGTGTTGCTAGACGCTATCCCGTGATCGTTAGGTATGAAGGGCATTTTAGTAAATTGCACTTTGTGTCTACGGCCAACATATTTGGAAGCCTATCGGGTCACACACATATGAACATCGAGTCGGATTAAAATGCGGTTATAGTTGATAACCAAATAAGGAAAGTTTATCTCTAGACTATAAAGGTTATAGTGGTAAATTAATATGGTGGTATTTATTTATTATGAATAAATAAAATACAAGATATTAATTATATACAAATTATATTAATTAAAGAATATTCCGAAAGTCAATTTGTTGACTAATGGGGCGCCACTTTTAGGTGTATGAGATACACTTGGATTGTGCACTTTAATTAATAAAGATTGCCATAATATTAATATAAGATATTAATTGATTTTGAAAAATAGACTTATGGTAATAAGATAATTATAATCAATATAGGATATTGGTAAAATAATTATAATTAAAGAGATAAATCAATTTAGTTGATTTTCCTTATTTTATTGGGAAAATGTTTTCTTCTCCTCCACACAGCATTTGGGGCGCCACCTCCTCTATAAAAAGGAAGTGGGTGTCACGCTCTTTTGTACATCACAATTGCAAGAGTTCATAATTCTTGTGTAAAATAGAGAGCCTTCCATAGTGAGTTTGTGAGGGAAGAAAAGGTCCGGTCTAGCAGCCGGAGTTTTTCCGATAGCAATCCAATGAGGATTCCGGCGAGGGGTTCGTGTGGATTAGCGATAGAGGCCGGACACGTGGACGGCTTTCGCATTGAGCTACTCTCCGTTGGCGGTCAAAGCGACGATCTTATAGATCATCTGAGGTATAACCGTCAAACTACTTAACGTGTTTATTGCATTAAACGAAGAACGATCTAGAAAAGGAAATCAAAATTTCAAATTCCGCTGCGTTAAACTAGTGGTTTCCTAACAGGAGATAGCCATGGAAAGAACTGATAACATTAATGCCACAATGGTAGCTGAGTTTTACTCTGTTGTATCAACTTATGATCCAGCTACTGTTGAAGAATTGACTTATATCCCTCTTAAGAGTGTTAATGTTACTTTCTCTCCAGTTATGATAAATGCATTTTATGGATTGCCTGATATACCTGATGAGGATGATTATAATACTGTCTGGGGCTTAGAGCATCCTGCTACTCTTCAGGCTAAGACATATGAGGCCCAGCAAGCTTTTGACCCCACAGCTGTTTGGAAAGATAATAGATTTGCATATGGAAGATGTTTTAGGGACATAAGGGCAATTAAGCAGTTCTTAGGACATAATGTAACCCCTTCCACTAATGTATGTGCTTATGGTCGTGATGATGTTGTCATAGCTTGGGCTATGGTTAATGATGTTCCAATAAATCTGGGGAAACTTATCTTTTCCAAGGCATGTGATTTTGCTAAAAGTCGAATTCGAGGGGGGCGTCTACCGTTCCCTAATCTTATTTCAGCCTTGTGTACTACTTTTGAGGTCCCAGTTTTACCTTCTGATAGGATTATGTCTCCTTATGTTCCACCTATTGGTCAAAAATTAACTGCCTTACCTGTTGGTAGGATAAATTATAACAACCAAAATCGCCAGCAGCAACAACAACCACCACCTCCATCTCCTATTCATACTCCAGCATCTCGAGCTCCTAGGCAGTCACAGCAGCCACAGCTACTTCAGAGCCAGAATAACCAGATTGAGGCTATGTTTCAGTATATGGTTCAGGCTCAGGCTAGAACTGATGCTAATATAGCTTTAGCTTGTGAAAAGAATAGGCAGTGGGCTGAGGATCTTAGGATTGGCCAAAGAGGCCACAGAGCTTTCATAAGTGAGATAGATCCCAGATATGCAGAGATTTCTGCTAGGTATCCTCAGAGTCAGCCTGACCCCTATACTATGCCAGATTGGATTCCACCTATTCCACCACCAGTTATATTCCAGGACTATTCTCCGTCATCTGTAGGACAGGGTGGTATGTTTACAGGTTCAGTTGATACATCCATGGGCAGGGGAGGAGTGACTTCAGTGGAAGATGTGACAGCAGGTATAAGCTCTTTTGGATTAGAAAGTTCAGTATCAATGGCAACGATGCAAGCTCAGACGACATTTCAAGCATCTACGTCAACAGATCCACAACAGTCCAGCGATGGTTTGCGTACGATTCAGTCTCTAGGGGCTGAATTCACTTCTAGGCTGTTTGGATCGTTTTCAGCTCAGTTTGACTCATCTTATGACGTAGATGTGGATTACGATGAAGATGAGTGATTTAGATAAACTTTTCATGTGTTATGGTGTATGACTATCTACGATGGTTTGATGTTGTACTTTTTACATTTATTTTTGTTTTTGTTTTTAGACTATAGATGCACTCCGCGGTTAGTGCACTTTGTTATTCTTCGACTTTTACGTAGCCTTTTGTTTTATTAGAATTTTTTTTCCCCAAGTTTTAGAAAAATATCCATTTTTACACTGAAAGAAGATGCTGGAACTCTCTGATTTGGAAAAATCTCTGACTGTGCACTGTAGCACTGGCACGCGCCGGAACCTACCCGGCACGCGCCGGTATGGTGTGCTACCGACATCACTCAGATTTTTTCCTCTTTGGATCAGTTGTTTCTATAAATGGAAACAGATCCAGCATTCCTGAAATGCTCATCAACTTCTTTTAGCTTCTTGTTTTCTTACCAAAAGCGTATAAAATGTCCGATCATTCGTCAGTTAACATTATTCTCCTCCACATACCCCAAATTCCGTACTTCCTAATCCACATTATCCGTTTTTTCACCCCATTCCTTACAATTCCATGTATGCCTCGGTTCAAAACCCTTTTATAAGCAATTTCAAACAGTCACCGGTGCTGATTGAAAAAGGTCTAAATTTTCGAAAAGTGGATAATTGGGCATTATTAAGGATGGAGGGAGATGGGTGGGAGTATTTTTGTCGTATGCCCAGAGGTAGAATTAATGTTACGTTGGTAAGAGAGTTTTACTCTGTACTTTCAGAAGCTAATACTGTAGAATTGTTACAGTCTGTTACCGTTAGAGGTGTTGTTGTTCCTTTTACTTCTACCATAATAAATCAAGTTTTTCATATACCACCAGTCCAAACATCACCATCTAGTCATTTTGAGTATCAGTGGAGACTTGATACTGCTGAAGGAGTTGAATCTTATCAAGTTTTATTCCAACATTATAATAGGGATAGAGATGTCTCCACAGCAGCTTTACTTCCCCATTTAAGAACATGGAAACGATTCATCAATTCACGAGTTTATCCAACTGATGATTTCTCGGAAATCAGTGATGATGAAATGTTACTATTATATGCTATCACGAGTGGAGCTATTATAGATTGGGGAGTATTGATTCAAAAAGCAGCTGTTACTTTTGCGTTTGGAAGAATACAGATCCGTCAGCCTATGCCGTTTGCATGGCTGATTTCCAAAATATCTGTTCGTTTGGCTAGGGTACCGGAAAGAGCGACAGATGAATACTTTCCAGCTCGCCTTCCTCAGGTAGGGCTGTTACCGGTCGATATTCCGGGAGGATCTTCAAGCGGGGAGAATTAGATAGTTATGTTGGTAGTAAGAAAGGAATAATAATAAAGAAGGTAATAATGGTAGAATAAATTAGTTTAGAATAAATTAAGTAACTTGTATTTTTTTCATTTTCCTAGTTTTAATAATGTAATATAATTGAATGTTTTTCTTTTATGCTATAAATGCTTTGACACATAAAATAATATAACTGCTATAAAATTTATTTTATTTGCTAAACCAACTTTTTACTACTCATTAGACATCGGGACGATGCCAATTCGTAAGTGGGGAGTAGAGATTGGTTAGTAAATAAAATGAATTATATAAAATACTTATACACTTAGTTTAATTGTTCTTAAGGAAATAAATGGAATAATATATAATTATTATAATAAAAATGATATATTTTGATAGAATAAAATTTTAATTAAGTAAAGTAATCTTGATATATTATTTCTATATTATTTATATCTATTATAGATTTTAACAAGATTTTAAGTATGTATATCTAAGATAAATATTATGAAATATTTTTTTTATGAAATTAGACAAAAGTTACTTATAATTATAATGAAATTTTAGAATGATTTTCTTTTCAAGACAAGTATGAAATTGGAATCGGATTAGGGATGACGATTTTTGGCATAACTTTGACTAACTAGAGCCAAATAAGCCTACCCGAACGTAATTTCCAATTTTTGTCCCCACCTCAGCCTTGTAGAGTGATCAAGACCTCACTCGAAATTAGCCATTATGATTAATTAGATAAAACCGACCCTTAACTTAATTTGGTCTACATTTCCTTGAAATCCGCAAATTTAGTATGTACTTATGGATAGCAGTGACGACATCGAAATAAAAGAGTCGATACAATACAAATGGCAAGAGTTGAGATTGGTATTATTATTTGGATGGGCATTTCTATAAAATCATATTATTATGATTTTTTTTGTTAGCTTTATGTTGTTTATTATTAAAAAAAAAGAAAAAAAGATTAGGGTTAGAATTTAAATCAGGATATTACTGATCGAGATATTTTTGATCGAAAATTGAAGGTGTGAGTACATACGACTTGCTTCTATCTCTTTTGATTTTCCTTTGTTATCCTTTCGATTAGCCAAATACCCTGAGCCTAAACGTTATAAGCCAATTTGCCAACTACTTGACCTAGTCCTTGATTCCGATAATTCGTATAGTGGCGATTATAAAGTTATTCTAAATATTTTATTTTTATTATTAAGTAATTCATGTAGAATTTCATTTAGATACTATTTTATAACTAATTTATTAAGTTATACACACTTTTTGTCTTCTTAATAATCTTAGATAGATAAAATTAATAATTATAATATGGACAGCATACGTTATTAAATTAGAAATTTAGTCTAGAAGAACTATATTATTTGCATTATAACTTTTCATATATTACTATCGCTTATTTTGCTCGAGGACGATCAAAAGCTAAGTGTACAGTAGTTGATATATGATAAAAAATATAACTATATTATATGACTTTTTATTATGTATTTATAATATTATCGTATAATTTCATAAAAATATAACCTAAATCTTATAAAAAATCTAATTAGTTATAAATAGATATTATCGTTATAAAATTAGTATAAATTATAGCTTTTGTTGTCAGATTTACCGTGGGAATTGTTATTTACTGATACAGGGTGAATACGAGAAAAATCAACGAATCAGAAGCGAAAGAATAAAAAATTAACGACAGATGTTTTTGACAGTTCGGCACGCACCAAAAGTGACCGGCACGGGCCGGAATTTTCATCATTTCAAGCAAATGGGTCTGACACAAAGGAATCTGCACTGTAGCACCGGCACGCGCCAGGAAGGGGCCGGCACGCGCCGGTGTACTACCCCTGCCTATAAATACTCCATCATTTGCAGATGTTTGGAGCTGTACCAATATATATATCACTTCTATATATATATCTATATCTATATATCTATATATATAATATATAGACGAGTGTTTTTAACCCAATTACCCGCTAAAACCGACCCGAATCCGTCTACAACCCGGCTTTAGAACACGGTAGATTTATCTTTTATTTATTTATTTTTTCTTTTTTAGCTTTTTTTTCCCTTACCTGTTGAACGAAACCCTAAACATCATTACATTCCTTCTCAATTCCACGTTACCAACTCGGCCGTTTCTTCATCTCCCCAGAAACCATGGATGGCATTCCAAGTCAACACACAATGATGCATAAATGCAGATTGAGGTTGAATCTCTCAGATATCTCTCAAATTTTATCGTCGCCTTTTTATTTTAATTTCACACGATAAAAATAAAGAATGCGGAGGTTATTTTGTGTTTTGTTTCTCTTTTTCTTTTGGTTTTTGGTTTTTTTTCTTTCCTTTTTCGTTTTTTGGTTGAGAAACCTCGCTATTTCGCATTCTCCTTTCTCGCGCTTTTACTTTTGTCCCTTACGCCATCTCCCAATTAACCAAAAGCTTAGCATTTCGTTATGGTTTGTGTTCGATCGTCTTGGTTTTGTCGAGAATTCGGTATTGTTTTGATCGCGATCATCGAAGGTATGAGTTTTATTTATGGTTTTGGCATGGGTTTGATTTTGCGGCGCGAAGGAGGACAAGGTTCCACCACCGTCTTGAAACCAAAGAAACTCCGGTGGGGAGCAAGAAATGTTTGCATGAAGGGTTTAGTTGTGTCTTTTTGCCCTTTATTATTTTCATTTCAATCAATGATCGTTCTTTGGACTATTTACTTGGTTTCAAATTCTTAACCTTTCTTGCTATTACGATTTTGAAAAAAAGTTGCGAGATCAATGGATCACTTGCAAGAAAGGCAATAAGGAGTTGATAGCCGGAGGCTTGATTAGGTTAATCTCAACACATTCAAGCCAACAGATTCTTGGGCGGTAACACCTTGGTGATTGATTGGCCTTTATCGATGTTAAATTTTATATGTAGCCTTTTCATTTCTGATTTTTATTATTGTTTTTTTTACAAGGGAATGAACGAAATTTAGATGGTCAGAAATCAAATGGAAATGGTCGGACTCCTAATTCTGCGATTAACCTTACCTCTGAGTGGTAATTGCGTTTCTCATCCATTATTGCTTTGATATATTGCTTAGTTTGAGTTTCTATATTTACGTGTCTTTATTGCACACATGATGTACAGTGTTAGGGTACAGTGTTAGGGTCTCAGATGAGACCTTATTGCGGCCCAAAAAGAAAGATGTCTTAGAGTTTTCTTTTTCGGTTGCAAGCCTACACTTCATTAGTATTTTGTGTGTATTTTTACGTAATAAATCAAGATTTCAAGAATCGTTAAACCGATACATCAAAGAGAGCCAAAAACATACCTCGGTTGTTTTCTTATGAACAATTTCTTTTCTATGGTTTGTTATCGTCACTTCAAATTTCGTACAAGTTGTGGTCAGTATGTTCAGTTGCTTTTGATGATTTAACTTTTTATTTTAATGTTGTGATTGCCTAATGTTTCTCTGTGTGATGATGAATTTTGATGTTTCTCATGTTTAAATTGACATCTCGGATTTTTACTGAGTCAACAACAATGAATGGAAGAGCCATTATATACGATCGTGAGAGGTGCCTTTGTAGTCGACCGCCACTCCGTATCTGGCGAAATCCCAAGTTATGCGTTTGTCGAGACATTATCACAGTTTGGTCATGAGATTCACTCAATGATATATGAGGAAATATTGCGAGGATAAGGTATGGATGACCTTTCAATAAACAAAAGTTATGGATGACATCAAGCACCGAAGGTTTATGTTCATCGAGGTTGAGTTTTGTGTTGTTCATCTGTCGAGAAAACTTGGTTTGCTTAAAAGTCTGATTGATCCGATAGCTCTGCAATGATAAAAACGTACATTTGTTCGGAAGCTCTGCTTAAGTAAAGAAGGGGTTGTGCATATGATCAAAATTTGATCCAGCTTTTACAATAGTTCGAAAAAATATATTTAGTTTTTCAATAGTTGTTTGTTTGACCGTTTTTTCTTAAATGAAGTTTTCAATTGTTGTTGCCAATAACTTAAAAAATCTGTTTTTTTCAAATTTTTATTTTACACGTTCCATACATTTAAAAATGGAATGAGCTATCTTTTAGACAATTTTTTTTTTGACCCAAAGATGGAATAATTGTGCATTTTTATCGAAGGCCATCAACGAAACTTTTTGCTTACGTTTATTAAATGCAAATCTAAGTAATTTGTTTGTACATGTTATCCCGTGCATTATGCACGGGTTAAGTAACTAGTATATATATATATATATATATATATATATATATATATATATATATATATATACTAGTTACGAACCCAAGTGCATAATGCACGGATAACATGTACAAACAAATTACTTAGATTTGCATTTAATAAACGTAAGCAAAAGAGTTTCGTTGATGGCCTTCGATAAAATGCACAATTATTCCATCTTTGGTCAAGTAAAAAATTTGTCTAAAAGATAGCTCATTCCATTTTTAAATGTATGGAACGTGTAAAATAAAAAAATTTGAAAAACCAGATTTTTTAAGTTATTGGCAACAACAATTGAAAACTTCATTTAAGAAAAAACGGTCAAACAAACAACTATTGAAAAACTAAATATATTTTTTTCGAACTATTGTAAAAGCTGGATCAAATTTTGATCATATGCACAACCCCTTCTTTACTTAAGCGAGCTTCCGAACAAATGTACGCTTTTATCAACAGAGAGCTATCGGATCAATCAGCATTTTTAAGCAAACCAAGTTTTCTACGATGAACAACACAAAACTCAACCTCGATGAACATAAACCTTCGGTGCTTGATGTCATCCATAACTTTTGTTTATTGAAAGGTCATCCATACCTTATCCTCGCAATATTTCCTCATATATCATTGAGTGAATCTCATGACCAAACTGTGATAATGTCTGACAAAAGTACAACTTGGGATTCTGCTCAGGATACGGAGTGGCGGTCAGGACTACAAAGGCACCTCTCACGTATCAGATATAATGGCTCTTCCATTCATTGTTGTTGACTCAGAAAAATCCGAGATGTCAATTTAAACATAGAGAAACATCAAAATTCATCATCACACAGAGAAACATTAGGCAATCACAACATTAAAATAAAAAGTTAAATCATCAAAAGCAACTGAACATACTGACCACAACTTGTACGAAATTTGAAGTGACGATAACAAACCATAGAAAAGAAATTGTTCATAAGAAACAACTGAGGTATGTTTTGGCTCTCTTTTGATGTATCGGTCGAACGCATTCTTGAAATCTTGATTTATTCTGTAAAAATACACACAAAATACTAATAAAGTGTAGGCTTGCAACCGAAAAAGAAAACTCTAAGACATCTTTCTTTTTGGGCCGCAATAAGGTCTCATCTGAGACCCTAACACTGTACCCTAACACTGTACATCATGTGTGCAATAAAGACACGTAAATATAGAAACTCAAACTAAGAAATATATCAAAGCAATAGTGGATGAGAAACGCAATTACCACTCAGAGGTAAGGTTAATCGCAGAATTAGGAGTCCGACCATTTCCATTTGATTTCTGACCATCTAAATTTCGTTCATTCCCTTGTAAAAAAAACAATAATAAAAATCAGGAAATGAAAAGGCTACATATAAAATTTAACATCGATAAAGGCCAATCAATCACCAAGGTGTTACCGGCCCAGTAAATCTGTTGGCTTGAATGTGTTGAGATTAACCTAATCAAGCCTCTGGCTATCAACTCCTTTATTGCCTTTCTTGCAAGTGATCCATTGATCTGCAACTTTTTTTCAAAATCGTAATAGCAAGAAAGGTTAAGAATTTGAAAACCAAGTAAATAGTCCAGCAACGATCATTGATTGAAATGAAAATAATAAAAGGCAAAAGACACAAACTAAACCCTTCATGCAAACATTTCTTGCTCCCACCGGAGTTTTCTCGTTTCAAGACGGTGGTGGAACCTTGTCCTCCTTCGCGCCGCAAAAAAATCAAACCCATGCCAAAACCATAAATAAAACTCATACCTTCGATGATCGCATCAAAACAATACCGAATTCTCGACAAATCAAGACGATCGAACACAAACCATAACGAAATGCGAAGCTTTTGGTTAATTGGGAGATGGCGTAAGGGACAAAAGTGTGCGCCGAGAAAGGAGAATGCGAAATAGCGAGGTTTCTCAACCCAAAAAGCGAAAAAGGAAAGAAAAAAACCAAAACCAAAAGAAAAAGAGAAACAAAACACAAAATAACCTCCGCATTCTTTATTTTATCGATGTGAAATTAAAATAAAAAGGCGACGATAAAATTTGAGAGATATACAGAGATTCAACCTCAATCTGCATTTGCGTCATCATTGCGTGTGTTGACTTGAATGCCATCCATGGTTTCTTGGGAGATGAAGAAACGGCCGAGTTGGTAACGTGGAATTGAGAAGGAATGTAATGATGTTTAGGTTTCGCTCAACAGTAAGGGAAAAAAAGCTAAAAAGAAAAATAAATAAATAAAAGATAAATCTACCGTGTTCTAAAGCCGGGTTGTAGACGGATTCGGTCGGTTTTAGCGGGTAATTGGGTTAAAAACACTCTATCTATATATTATATATATATATATATATATATATATATATATATATATATATATATATATATATATATATATATATATATATATATATATATATATCTTATCTTTAGTTAGTTTCTAGTTCTGTTAATACAGTAAAAGGCACTCTGCCGAAATAATAATGTAGTATGAGTAACGTTGTAATACTTAGAAGACTTATCAAGGCTCGTTGTTGTTAGAAGATGTAACATCCTGACTTTTCGTAAAAGGGTAAAATAGTCATTGGATGTATTTACTACGACCTAATAATTATTTGTCCCATTTACTTAAGTGAAAAGGATTTAATTAAAAAGGATTTAGTTATTTAATTAATGATTTTAATTAAATGGCTATAAAAAGGAATTAATCCCCAAATTAATTCATTAGTTCATCACGTTATTATTCTGAAAAAAAAGAGGAGAGGCGACACAACAGATGCAACAGACGCAGAAGCAGAAAATGAAATAAAAGGAAGAGCCGTGTGATCAATCCGTTCATCTGTTCAAGATGTTGTAGGAGAGAAAAGTGATCAGTGCAAGGAGACGCAACTTTGGAAAATAACATCTCTCGATTTCGTAAGTTTTCAGTTTAGCCCTAGTTTTCGGTATTCGTCGAGTTTGATCTTCAAAAATTCGTATCTTTTAATCCGTAGCTCTGTTTCGCAGCCGTGAGTAGTCAAAACGATCGTCCTGAAGCGTAGAATAATCTAAAAATAGTTTCACAGCAGTAAACCCAGGTAATCTTCAGTTTTACAGGCTTTTTCAGTTTCGGTTTTCTGCAAAGAAATAGGATTTTAGGGTTTCTTGTTGATCACATAGGTTTTGGGGTTGAGGGTCAACAGTTATTGCAGTTGCTTGGTGTTTTGCTGTCGGTTTTGCAAGCAAAAAAGGTAAGAGGCTCTTCCTATGATTCCAATTATCGTTTATAAGGTTTAGATCAAGTTTTAGGGTGTTTAGATGATAGAAAGATGTGTCTTTTCATTGATCAATGATCATCGATGCTATGATATGATTAGATATAATTTTCTATGTTTTACTATGTTTAATTCGATGTTAATTAGGTTAGAAACGAATGGGAATTCATGTCTTGATGATTTTAGGGTTCTGGACAAAACCCAGGCAGACGGGCGCCTGTATTAGGCAGATGGGCGTTTGCGATCGTTGCAGCTCAAACGGGCGTTTGGGTATTCTAGACGGGCGTTTGAGGTGTGACTTATGATTCAGGATGTAGCCTTTTTTGACGGACGGGCGTTTGAGGTAAGTGAACGGGCGTTCGGTTGGACGGGCGTCCATAGGGTTTTAAACGGGCGTTTAGGCTCTTCAAACGGGCGTTTGACCTATTTTATTTGTTTTCACTGTTTTCATCGGTTCAGCTTAGTTTCAGGTTTTATACTCATGTGTTTACTATTTTAAACCCTTAAACATGATATATTAACATTTAATAAACATAAACAAGCCTGAATTGAGCTTCTGATTCGTTCAGTTAAAACACCGAATGTACTCTTAAAGGGAGTTGAAGTTCGGATCCGTCGGAAGAGCATGATAGGCTTGTGCTTTGATGAATTAGTATTCATCAATGTCTGTGTAATTGCTAGGCCTTGTTAATGTGTAGTGGTCTAGGAAGAGAGTAGTTAATGTGAGGGAGATTAATTGAAAACACTTAGGTGGCTAGTTAATCACCCTAATAGAATACGTACTTGACTAGTAAAAGATTAAACAACATGTCTCTCTTGGATAGGCACCGGTCTATATCGCGATGTATGCCTACCTCTGAAGGTGGAAGAACTCCGTAGGTCAAAAAAAACCCTAAGTACGGAGGGACTCCGCTGAGATGTGCGTACTATCGGAGTCTACCTTTTCTAGACTTCGTGGATATTGGTGTGATCCACTAATATGTTGCCAAGAATATCCCCAGTTTGGATATGCGTAGTGCCCTTGAGTGCGGTTGTAACATAGATAAGTTAAGTAGAAACGTTTAGTCAATTCATGTTGATGGACATGAAATGAACCCTAGATTGAGTCGGTCACACAAAGATAACTAACTAAACGATTAAATATCTTTTCTTTATAAATCTTAATTGTTGTCGTAGCTTCTAACTTTTACTAAGTACTTTGTACTTACCTCCTTTGCATTTTCTTTTGTATGCAATGTGGGGTGAGAAGACGAACAGGTTGATCAAGTGTAGACGACGGCTTTTGAAGACTTAAAGTCTTGACAAAGCTTCTAGATTATTTTCTTTGTAAATGTTGTATTAGACTGGTTGTATTTCTTCTCTTAGATTTGTTGTACTTCTACTTTTAAGGCATCGTATTGTATAAGTATTTGGGTTTTTCATCGTTGTAATCTTAACTATCCATCTTTAGCATGGTTAATTTCCATTCATAGTAGCTTTTATGTTTTACCCGAGTCTTTTTAGCTTCCGTTTGCTTTTATTTGATACGACGACGTAGAGGCTTGCGTATAATATTAGATTTATTTAATGCTATACGCGCCGAACGTTTCTCTTCTGGATAAGGGCTCGGTATCCGGGAGCGGGGCGTTACAGAAGAGTTGTTATTTCCAGAGAATACGGCTCTGATGCTTCAATTGTAATCTGGTAACTTTCTAATGTATTTATGTTTGTTTGTTATTATTAGTATCTATATAATAGTTATAATGATATTAGGCTAAATTAATATCTAGCCAAGATATGAAATTGAATTAGTTTTATCTTTTTAAGGAAATGGATGATGACTATGTTAAAATCTAATTAAAATCGATTATGATGAATCTCTTTCTATTTGAACTTAATGGCATGTTTGTATTGACGTAATTAACCAATATAACCGGAGTCGTAATCTAATGATGAACTGACCAGAGAAGTTAGGTTATGAGATCGTAGATAGAAAGACCGGAGGGTAAAAATGGCCGTCTAACAAACGGAATCCTATTTCCTATCCCGGGGGCAGAATATTTGTACTCGAGAGATTATTATGTGGAAATCACCTATTTAATCGATAGATCTTAAAATACAGGCCGTATGACAAAACGGGAGTGACCCATGATTAAGATGACATTGGACAGAGGATTAGACATATGACAATTTCATACGCTCGTGTGAGGAGGAATTGTTGAGCTTAGGAGTATACCATTTCATGCAATCAATTAGACCTAAAAAGGAAGATCGAGCACATCCATTGAACTAAAAAGAGATTGTAATTCAATAACATATTCTTGGCTAGTTTCTAATAATATTACTAGTATCTATATTAGTATTTATTATATTGGTACATATATATATATATATATATATATATATATATATATATATATATATATATATATATATATTAGTATTATGCATTTATTTACTGTTTTAGTAGTTTAGAGATTATTTACTTGGTAAAAAGCATGACTTTAGATTGAGTTAATAACAGCTTCTTGGTGTTTAACCACACTCTGAATTACAATTCGTTCCCTGAGGATACGACACCTGACTCACCACACTAGCACTACAATTTGACCTGGTACACTGCCGGTAAGGATTGTATAGCCTAGAAACAGTCCGTCAAGCATACTGGTTGTTATCCATGATGCAATGCTTCGAAAATCAGAAACTTGAAAAAGTTTTTAAAGTATTTTCACAAGCACAACAAGTAGGATTACTTCAGAATAGAAGCACTGCTCTGATACCTATTGTTGGTCCTTTGAAAAGGCTTTGGTTAAGTTTAGAGGGGGGTGAATAAACTTAACAATTAAAACTTTTGGAGTTAACAAACTCAGCAATGTCAGTAGCCTGCTGACTGCTCAATAGTCTGCTGACTGCTCAATAGTCTGCTGACAGTTGATGTTACTGCATTTGTTGTAGAGGAATATATATGTTTAAAGCCTTATTACTTGTTGTTAAAAGAATGATACCAAGTATTAGATACTCAGTAGTATAAGTGTGTGATTCAGTTGCTAGTTTCAGTGAGTTGATGTAATCGGTATACTTAATGCAGAAAGTAAATGAAGAAAGTAAGTAGGCAATTTTTATAGTGGTTCCAGGTGGTGTAATCCTGTCAGTCCACTCTTCTCCTGTGATGTTGGAGGAAATTCAATAGAGATCTTTGAGGTTGCAGTTACAAAAATCCTTAAGCTGTCTGTCCTTCACCAATAACAATGGCTTTACAAACTGAATATTTGTAACAGGTAGGATTGCTGCTCCAAAGTATTCCACTGGTCCTTGAAGGGTAGGATTGCCTCTTCACCAGCTCCACCACAAACAACAGTTCTTGACACCTAAGTGCTTCTCTGTCTTCAGCAGGTTTCTTGTGAAAGAAAGTTTGAATCAAGTAAATGATTCAGTTGTCAGCAGCTTGATCAGGATGAAATGATCAGCAACTTGATGTCTTCAAGTGTGTATACTTGATGTAACTTGATAGCAGGTTACACTTGAAGAGTTTTCTGGATCAATAACTTTAAGCTCAGTGATGTCAGCAGGGTGTTTTCTTGACCAGAAATTTGATAGCTATGAGTGGAATATTTTTTTTTCATCACTTTACATCATCTTTAAACTGAGTCAGAGGTCCCCTATTTATAGGTAGGAAACATGTGACTCCTTGTTTGAAAGTCAAATAGCCGTTTCAGACTTGTCTCCATCTTGACTTGCTTTCTATCTCTGTTCATAGTATCTCGACATCTGCGATTTGCTTTTGTCGATTTTGATCTGTCCACCCTTTGACTTATGTCCATTGGTTAATCCTCTGAATTTTGCCAACGTTCTTTTTATCTTGGCCATTGATTTGTTGACAACATCAAGGCTTGTAATCCATCTGTATCCTTGTAATCTTCCAATGTAACCCTTGATTAAATCGAGAATTATACTTATGAGATGTTTGACTTATTTTAGTTTGCTGATGTACATATCTGTCAGCTGGCTTAATTCTGCTGTGTTTCAATAACACTTCAGCTGACTGCTTTTCATCTAACTTTTTTTTTATGAAGTTAGAGTACACCATTTTGATTATAACTAAGTTTCAGTCACCACTTAACATATGGAACTTAGACCTTGTACATAGGGTATATGTAATCAGTTTAGGTCATCACAGACTTCCTTAAATTCTGATTCCATATCCTTGACTTTAAATACTAAGTTTAATCCCTTAGCCTTCAATAACTGAGTTTGACCCCTCAGCCTTTAGTCTTCAGCAGGTTCCTAACTAGTCTACTGACCTAGTTACCCCACTGATCTAGACAGGTCTGCTGATAGAGTCAGCTGAAATAATTACAATGCTTGTTTGATCAAACCTATACAAAGATCAAACTCTTGTAAACCTATACATTTGATCTACACATCTTTTTTCTTTTACTCTATAACAGCTAGTCTGGCACTCATCATTAAAACTTAAAATATGTCCAACACTTTCCTTCAATGTTCTTTCCTATTAGAGCACTGAATTCACTGAAAGGTTTCTTTAAGGCAGATCTAAGACAGTTGAACTTCTTTGAGCCTGGGTTCGCCATTTAGCGATTGTTACTAGGAATTCATCCAAGTTTTGTGGAACAAAGTCCACTTTTGCTTGACTTTTATTTGAGAGTTTGAGGTGTTTGTAGATTACCTTTGCTGTAGTTACCACTTCTGTACTATGGACAAATGCAACGATCTTGTCTTCACCTATTTCTACACCTTTTTTAGCAAAGAGCCCAGAAACAAACTTGGTGGTTTTCCAAAAAGAGATAAGGATTTCATAACAAATACCTTGGATAGGAGGATTGGGAAAAGTCAGCAATCCTAGGTTTTTGCATCCATCCGCCAATCTTTTCGCTTCTTCGTCATTTCCACACGGCTTTAAGTAGGGTTCTTCTTGAAAGAACGATCCAGTGGCAATTGATTTCTCATATTTTTTTCCAGTTTGGGTGGTTGAAGAGGATGAAGCCATTGTTTGAATAAGTTTGAGATTTGAGAAAAAGTTTCGATCTTTCAGAGAAAATAGGGTTTATAAAATGCAAGAGATCGTAAAGAATTCTGAAAAATCTCTAAGTGTTGTTTATATAGGATAATTTGAGTAGTGTGAATGCGGTTGAATATGGAATGATTTGGTGAAGTAATGGCGTGATTTTGTGTAAATAAATCACGGTATTTGAGTGTAGTTGGGGAGTGGATTGAGGTATGTAATGATAAATCCCAGGAATCGAGGCGTTATCGTCATACCTTGATGTAAAAATAACTTCCACGATTACACTCTATAATCCACGTGTGTAATCTTCCATTAGATATTCTCCATAAATTAATTGATTTTACACACGTAATAAGTTGATTTTGTTCATACTTCACTTCACGGTATTCTCCACAATATTTATAAGTAGAGTAACTTGGCTGGTCACTAGGGCGTTGTAGTGACACCTTTACTGAGCTGCTGTACAAGACTGTTCCTAACAATCAGTGAACTTAACTTCACTGGGTACCAGTGCCTTACTTGCCAAGTGAGCACACCCAAAATGACAAAGGTTTACTCAGCTGGTGAAGTTACTTAGCTGATTAGTCCACTTAGCAGCTCTTTATAACTTAATCAATTTCAAACATTCCCAACTCAGTTCTCAAGTTGCAAAATCTTTCATGACTGAGTGGTTTAGAAAAATTATCATCCAATTGATCTTCAGTTGGTATGTATCTTAGAATAACATATCATTTTTCAACATGATCTCTAATGAAATGATATCTCACATCAATGTGCTTTGTTCTTGAATGCAGCACTAGATTTTCAGTAATAGATATTGCATTTGTGTTATCACACATAATTGCAATTGTCTTCTCCTCCATTCCATAGTCCTTTAGCTGTTGTCTGATCCACAACACTTGGGCATAGCAGCTACCTGCAGCTATATATTCTGCTTCAGCTGTTGATGTGGATATAGTGCTAAACCATGATACTAGTATGCTGCCTAGCATTTGACAAGTTCCAGATGTGCTTTTTCTATCAATCTTGCATCCATTATAGACTGTGTTCGAAATAAAATTTATGTTTTGATGATGATTCATCAGTTATTTTAATTATTGTGTTTAACCCCATTGATGAAGTGTCATAACTAGCTGTTATAGTGCAAAGCAAAAGGATGTCTAGAAATCAATGTATACGATTTATTAGAGTCTGATATTTGTATAAGTAAATCAGACAAGCACTGTAATAGTTCTAGGATCAGAACTGAGAAAAAGAGAAACTGACTTGATGTTACTAAGAATACTGAGTGTACAACTGAAGAAATAAAACTGACTCAGATTACACCAATTGAAGAACCGAAGAAGTTAAGTTGATTGAGGGACACAGACTCAGTTGACTTATCTAGAATATGAAGAACTGTGGGTTCAAACAAGGCTATAGAAGACTAAAGAACTGAGGGTTCAAACTCAATTATGGAAGATAAAGCTGAGATTGTAAAGTTAGAATTCAGGAAAGTCTGTGATGACCCGAACTAACTTTATGGATCTTAAAGAAGACCTAAGAAACATAAGGACAATGATATCTTAGCTGATATATGAACTATGGTGTACTATGATTAAGTCAATTATAATCATAAGAAGAATACAGTACTGAGTTTTTTGAAGAAGAGTAAAAACTAAGTTAAAGCTCTTAAGCTAAAAACTGACTAATACAAATTTTCATGCTAAGGTCAAGAAAGAAAAACTGAAGAAGATCTGACCGTTATAAAGTAAGCAATTTTATTGGTTGCACAGAAATGTCAGAAAGGACGCTGACATTCAACAAAATAAGCAGGACCACCAACGGATATATGGATTCAAATTCAAACGTTCAAATTCATCTAACCTTTGGAAAAACCCTGATAAATATGCCACTTCTACCTCAAAGAGAAGGGCGGAGTTCTAAGGTTAAATTTATCAAGAAAGATTCAAGAAATGGGGAAAGTCAATAAAAGGAACTCCTGCTAATTTTTATATTGCAGGATCAAGAAATCTTCAAGTGTTCATAAGGATTCAAAGAAAGATCAAGATCAATCATTTGAAGAAAAATAGAGCTGAGCATATCATATACATCTAAAAGAAGAAGCTCGAAACACAATTGAATTGTAGTTATTGATTCAAGTCTCAACTTTGATTTTATCAAAGGTTTAGACAGTGAAAGACCAAGAAGGTGTGAAGGACAGTTGAGTGCAGTTAGGAAACTGTGTTTGTGTAGAGCTGGTAAAGAGGCAATCCTACTGTCTAAGAACCAGTGTAGCAAGATTAGTTCAAACAGCAATTCTACCTGTTGAAGACTGAAGCTGGAAGATTGTGAAGCTAGGGATTAGTGAAGGACAGTCAGTGTTTAAATTTGCTTTGTGTCTTGTACCTGTAAATCTCAAGAACATAGTTAATTTGGCCTCCTACATCACAGGAGATGAGAGGACTGACCCGATTACACCACCTGGAACCTCTATAATTTCTGTCTCATTTACTTACTTTCTTTACGCATTTAATTACTGCATCTAATTTTATGTTGCACTTGATCACAGACTCAGCAAACACAAGAAACTGAGTCAGCACAGCACTGCATCTCATTTAGACAAACTGATAAACTCTAAGTTTTTCTTAAAGTCTTAATTTAATCCACTGCCAGTTAACTCAGTTAAGGATAAGTCAGTCTTGACTTATACTCAGCTAAGTTAGCTTAACTTCACACAAGTTTAACGCTGAACTCAACCTGTTCAAGATTTAGTTTTCAGTTGGTTTTTGGGTACAAGTTTATTCACCCCCCCTTCTAAACTTGTGTTAGCCTTTCCAATGGACCAACAATTGGTATCGGAGCAGTGCTTCTGTTCTGAAGAGATCCATAGCTGAATATCAATATCAGTTTGTTTGCTCGAAGTAACTGGGTATCAGTTATTTTCGATACCAACAATTGGTATCGGAACAGCTCTTCCTTTTGGAGGTGATCCAAAGTTATTACTGCTTTGAGTCACAGTTTTCAGTTGTTGCATCATGGAATCACACAATCACTTTAGAAATATACTTAGTTCTTCATTTTTAAGATTTGATGAATACAAAAGCAAACTGCAGGCTCTTGTTGCTGATACTCAAGAAAAATTGATTTAAACATTCATTGAAGATCCATCCATTACAGACAATAAAGATAATGCTAAAATGCTACCCATAAGCTTTGGAGGAAATGATCATGGTTAAAGTGATGAAGAAATCATACTTTTTGGAACTGATATGATGAGCAACACCACTGGATCAAACAAAGGCAAGCAGATAGGAGAAGATGAAGAAGCTAGAACTGAAAATTTATCTATCGAACATCATGAGGTAAATGCTTCTACATCAAACTGTCACACTGCCATAAATAATCATAGAAATGAAGATTTCAAAGAAAATATGGACACTCATAAAGGAATTAGAGGAAATTCAAAAGAAATATGAGAATGTCAAAAAGGAAAAAGAATTGTTGAAAGCCGAAGTTCTAAGACTGAATGCTGAGATTAACCTCATCAAGGCTAACAATAGAATCAAGGAGAATTGCTCAACTGATGAACTAATAGAGGTAATAAACATAACAGAATCATCAGTTAATCCATCTCCCAGTGTTCAGTTCAAACCAGGAAAACCATTGGAGACAGAACTGGTTTAGGTTTTGACAATCAACAGAATTCTAAGTTCAGACCTAGTACAACTGCACCTAAGTTTGTAGCTGCACAAAAGTAAAGAACTCAGAAAACTGACAAAATTGTTAGAACTGATAAAAATTCAGCACAATCTAGACCTAAAACTGACAAAACTGTAAAATCAGTTGGTGGCAACTCACAAACTGACAGATTCTATAAAAAAAAACTCAGGAGGCTGAAAAGGGCAAAACTGATCAGAGATCAGCTAAAAGAACATTCAAGTCATATCCATCAAAGAATGATAATCATTCATTCAATAACAAATTCAGGGGGAAAGAAAGACTCTTTCCTACTGATGAAGACTGGAATGCACCTATGACCACTAAAAGATCATATCAGTTTCTCAAAATGAATGAACAAAAGACTATTAGACCAAAACAGCAAAATGTTGTGAAAACTGACTTTACTCAGTCAAAATATCAAGATAGGTATAAGGCTAAGATTGACAAGTCATCTAAGAATTACAGAAATACAAAAACTAATCAAAAAGGACCCAACCAGATATGGGTACCAAAAATCTCTCAATTTGTTTTGCAGGAGAAAATCAAAAGCTGAGAGGACTGAGAAAATGTAATTTTCAAAGCTGAGTCACATACTCAACTGAGTTTTGGTATTGACCGAAAGGACAACTGATTCAATTTTTTTTTTGGATAAGATCAAAGCTGGAACTTTACAGCTGGAGATACACCGTATCTACTGCATTTACGGATACAAGCTACAGATGACAGGATAGTTGTGACCTACATTGATCTCGACCGTCCATCCTCTCTACTCACCACTTTTTTCGCAATCTCAACACCAGATGTGACTTATGAAAAGACCTCTTAAAACCCACTCAAAACGTTCTAACTACCTCCTCTACTACCTATAAATACTCTCACATTTTTCCACATAAACTCTTTACACTCAGTTTTTGCATTACCCCTCACTTAAACTTTTTCTCCATTCTTCAAATTTCTCCAATTTCTTTTCTACCATTAGAAATCATGTCTTTTACCCAAGTTGAACCCAGAATGATCGTCTCTCTTGATCAATATATTGCAAGATACACAGATCAAACACTTGTTAGGTGTGATGCCCGAAAGACAATTTTGTAATTGTTTTATTTAATAAATGAAATGATATTATTATTCATATTTATTATTCTCATATTCACCGATGTGACAATAGTATTTACACTACAGAAAACCCTAAAGTATATCGTTTATGTAATCACTTAACTCAGTGTATGGTATATGCACGGGAGGATTGAGTTAGTGAAGATGTACTTAAAATACAATTAGCCCGTAGTGAAGTTAATCGAGAGTATCGGGTCTCTTCTTTAACGTGCTATTAATGTGCCCATAACACAATAGGTGTGATTGTCTTATCCGGACTTTCGGTTAAGAGAACCTAATGGGGCATTTATATATGATAGATATATCATATAGGGCTGGACCGATTTGATTAGAGTTCACGATATAATTCCGTAATCGAGAAGTCTTATCGAATCAATGGATGATCATATTTATGGATATATCTTAATCTCGAGGTTATCACGATCCAACCGCTTGAATCGGTATGAAGTTTGACTTGACGGTTAAGGATTACACCGAGTCCGTGGTCCGAATTACCCCATCTTGGCATTGTAATCGGATTGAGTGAGTAGTCCGTGTTATCACGAGATCGGAATCCATTCCTTCCATTTATGGAAGTAGAAAGACGATTCCTTTATTTGTTAATCCTAGAAACCGATCGATCGCGCGAGTTCATATTACACCGATTAGCTACCAAAGTTGAGTTGTATGAATTAATTGATCACTAGGGGTTAATGGTAAATAAGGATAAGAGGTTCTAAAAAGGGTTAACGGTAACTTCCCGATTTAGAATGAACAGTCTATGGAGGATTAATCCATATGTAATGATTATATCAATGGACGCTTAGTATCATTCTCGTGAGGAGATAAATATAATCTCATAATCGGAGGAGTGCGATCACGGGATTATGGTGGCATATTCTGTGATTGATTTATCGAATATAATTATTCTGCTCGTAAGATAATTATTTATTTGATTTATCGGAGCCACTGATTATTAGTCCATGGTCCCCGACGTGCCTCCTAATATAGCATAGCTATTCTCGGACGTCGAATCCTAATAATATTAATTTAGTTCTTGTTGGACTTTATTAAAACGATATGTGAATTAATTGTTTAGTGGACTATTAAATTAGTTGGGCTAAATAATTAAATACACGGAAAAGATATTTTTAAGTGGACTCGGCCCGAATTGGTGTGTTGACCTAATTTTTGGTCAAACATATTGAAAAGGTGCGTGACCTTAATTTTAAAGAAAGGTGTGCATGCAATTTGTTTTATATTATTTAATTATTAAGAAATTAGTTTTCTTGGATAATTATTTAATGTGTGATTTATCTTTTATTTGTTAAATGATAAATCATGGAATATTAGATAATAATATGTTTTATCCTAATTTGTTTGGGATAATTATTTTATTTATCTTTTATTTGGAAAAAGGATTAATGTAATAATTATCTCTTAATTATTTAATCCTTGGAGGACAAGGATTACTCTCCGATATAAAGAGAGTTCTCCCAAGCCTTAACACACATGATATTTTCGACTTCTCCTCTTAGAGAGAAGAAGTGATAAAATTCGGCCAAGGGGTATTAGGGAGAAATCTTGGAGATTTTTCCAGGTAGCATATCGGAGGGGTTCGAGTCGAGAATTCCTTCCACCGGGAGTTGCTTGGATCACACGTACGGAAGATCGTGGTGCTCTTCACATCTTCTTGCAATCTTTCTTTTGCGGTTCTTCAACTTGGATTTTGAGATCCAAGATGTATGATCTACAACCCCCCTTGTAGATATAGATCTAGTTATTTTATTACGTGTATTTTATAGATCTAGATCCTTAAAATCGCTTCCGCTGCGGATGATATTACTAACAGTGGTATCAGTCGCCATGGTGATCTATATTTATACGTATAAAATATTAGATCTAAGAGTGGTAAAACATGTAGATTTTTTGTCCCGATTTTTTTTAAAAAGGGGGCCAATGCACATGCTTAATTTTTTATGTTATGAATGTCTTGGTTGAAGAGATGGATTGTGGTTGGTACTGTTTACTCGTTAGATCTATTTTGTAGCTCTTTTGATTAGTATCAATTGAGCATAGGATTTGTAATTTAATTATGTTGAATTCAAAAATTATGTAAAAAGGTAGTACCTTT